>CM042082.1:20218110-21418110 GCA_023509865.1 Trypoxylus dichotomus | reverse complement strand
CAGAAGGCACATTTGTACAAATTTGGTATAATATGTTACAATCAAAGTAGAAATGAAAGTAAAACGAGAGGTAAACAAACAAGAATGAAAACTACAATATACATGCGCTTAACGCCTCACTCAAGCTAGATAATACAGGATTAATAGGATTAACTAGATATTGTTTAACTTGTTCTTCAATATGATAGTTAGGAATTTGCTTTAATTAAATACAGTAGGCGCTCAATAGTGTGAACAAAATGAAACACAGACTGTTCTTACTAACGATTTGCTCTCATTAAAGTGATTTTATATACAGAGTGTTTATAAAATAATGCATAAAATTCGTAATTTCTTTATTTGTAATTATAAGAACAATCATATCTGTTATTGCGACGGTATGACGTCAATAATGAATTTTTTAAGGGACATCCTGTAGATTATATTGCATTTTTAGATACAACCGGTTTTTATATGTACAGAGATGTAATAATTTTGCCAAGCGTAATCAGAAAATTTTTGAAAAAAAAATTGTCCAAGTTTGAAAACTTATTTATCATAACTAACTGCATGCAACGGGTAACAAAATTTTAAAAAAAGAATTGGAGAGCATTATATATTCAAATACAAATGTAATAGAATTATGTGTGCCTTTTTATATGGATGATCTCATTCACCTTGCTCGATTATCTGCGCGCCGCATTCCGAGCTCACAGTGAAAAAGCATTAAGGTCGATATTTTACATTCGACAGTTTTCGAGTGTACACTGCTATGCTACTAGATTGAATTTTTTTCAAATGGCTCATTTAAGTAAGAAGCAAATAATTAAGATTCTTATGATGGTAGGTTACTGCGATAAAATTAGAAATCAGAGTGAGATCTGCGCATTGTCTAACAGAATACACTTCGAAGAACATCCAATTACGCAGTCTGCTGCTAGTAGAATTATTGCAAAGTACAGTGAGATGGGACATGTAAGAGATTTACTCAGGCTGGATGTTCAAAGGTAGCGGATAGGAAAAAGTAAAATACGCTGTTGGAACTGGAATAAAATCCACATATTTGTATTAGGATATTGGGTTTACACAATGTAAGTCAAAGTGCAGTGGCGTAATTCTTTAAATGGGAGAAAATATATCCTTAGAAGATGCACCCACTTGACGAATTGATAAAAGACCATTTTGATCGGAGGTTGGAGTTCTGTGAAAACGCAATGGCCCTCTGTGAACTGAATCCAGTTTTTTTAATAATATCGTCCTTTCAGATACCTTCACATAATCAAAGATCAATACATTATATATAAGTGAAAATTTTTTATTACTATTCATGTAGACTAAACTCCATTCCACCTTTACTGAACACAGGACACTCATTCACAACATCCAGAAAAGATCAATGTTTGTTAATTAGCCAAAGTACCATTAGTCTATATTTTTTTGAGGGAATTCTCACTGCTGCACGTTATTTAGAACTTTTATGTGAAGGACTAATTCCTGCTTTGGTTGGGTTGTTTCCCAATAACAACGACGTACCCCATCAAAATATTTGGTTTCAACAGGATGGGGCACCACCTAATTATGGAATTGCTGTAACAACATTTTTAAATGACATGCTTCCTGGAAGATAGATTGGTCACCGAGGGCTTATTGAATAACCTACTAGATCCCCGGATCTACCCTCAATAGACTTCTTCTTATGGCGTCATTTGAACAACAAAGTCTATGTACATAAATAGATCGAATAACATAGAAGATCTAAAAGCTAGAATTTATAACGAGATTAGATTGATATCCCTTGAAGCAATTGACCGAAGAGTTCAAAGCTTTTATACTCGCTTAGGTTATGACCCAGTTAGTTGATGGGGACCAGTTTCAACAGTTGATACATTGAAGAGCACATGGCGTCTCATTGTCAACCAAGTTACCGACAGTCCGCAAGGAATAAGTAAATTAAAAACTACAATAAAACTATTTTCGATGTATTCTTCAAAAGAAGAGAACTCCCAATAAACATCCCATTACAATATATTACTATTATTATCTTGATATTGACCTCTTATTACTTACCAGACAAATTAGTTATGATTTGACGATGGGTAATATCCTTCTCTTCCAAAAACCATTACAACTTCTCTCTACAGAACATACCTGCACATCCAGTAAAATCCAAACGAAATCGATCGGTACCATCGAAATTAAATATCTGTTAATTAACCCGGCAATAAACAAGGAATTCTTAATTGTAGCATCGAAAAGCTAACCGGGCCAGTCATCGTATAAGCCATCATCTCAAAACGAACGAAAGAAGAAAGACAAATTCCAACGGTGGTACGCCTTTAAGTGTTGAAAAAGGAGGGAACGACGGCGTGTACACAAATTAACGAGAATTAGATAAATAAATAATTAGTTAAATTCTTCTGTAAAACCGACTGGCTACAGGTAATAAAAGTCTTGTACATCGATAATGTCGGACCCGTTCGGATTTCGTGGTGTGCGTGTCGTTAGAGGCATCGAGGATGAACACGGAGTCGTCGTGAAGGAGATAAAATCTGAAATATTTTCAGCTACTGTGGAGCCCCGATCGTAAATACTGGGATATTAACTTTTATTGATGTTCTGTTACACGGCTGTACGGAGAGTGACCACAAAGTTTCACCGTAAATGAGTTAAAGTTGGTATTTAAGATGTGCATGCGGTGTGCAAAATGAATTTAATATAATTAAGAATATTTCTTAAAAAGGGCTTTACAATATCTTATGCGGTGGATCGAGTTAGATTTTTACTCTTAGCAATTTTATTTGATCAAGATTGGCGAAGAAATGTCCACCTTGTCTTGATGTTATAATTTCAATGCCAGTGAGAAGGAAAGGTTATTATCTTCTTCATTTTTAGGTTTTAATAAAACATGGTGGAAATGGACAACGTACTAAAATTTGCAAGTGTTGTATAATATAGTTGTAATAACCCTCAAAATAAATTGTCGCATAAAGTTGAGTTAATAGATACTAAATGCATGGCAACGTATTTTGTTTGTAATAAAATACAGATGTAAGAAATTTAAATTTATTTTTGGTCTCATGCAAAGTACAGTTAATGCCATCTTTGATGGAACACAACATCATTCAAATGTTCTCAACGGAAACGCTAAGAGGAATGAAGTTAGTCCCATTTTTGCATGATTTCACATAAATTGGATCGAATATCAGCAATGTTATATTCAGTATTAGCCTGCAAGTTTTGTAATATAAGACAAATTACCATTTTACCAAAATCATGTTGATTTCGAAGGATGCATCTAGTGAGTATAAATATACTGCCTAAGCTACGAGGTGAGCGCTATAAATTGTCAGCTTGATAGGCTTATGCAGATTCAGGGGTGTTCAAACTCCGTCACGGTACGTGTGCATATACGCGAGGTCTATGCTATAAATATGACGGTTCGAAGAGTAGCTCATGAACATGTCTGAGGTAATGAAAATTGAGTAGAGCGCGGTCACCAAGTTTTTAACAAAAGAAGGGCATACGCCTAATCACACAAAACAACGTTTAGACGGCGCTTACGGTGATTTATCTCCTTCCTATTCCAGTGTAAAAAGGTGGGCAAAATGTTTTCATTTGGAGCAAGAATCCCTGGAAGATGCTGAACGGTCGGGTCGACCAATTTATATGATAACGTCTCAATGAATTTCAATTATTGAAGATTTAGTGCTAGAACATCGCCGTTTTGAAAGTGAAGGAATTAGCAGTGATAACAAACATATCCGAAGCAAGTATTTGGCGAATTCTACATGACCATTTGGGTATGAATAAAATTAGTGCAAAATGGGTACCGCGGCCATGGCCGCAACATTCTGGCATTCTGCTAATTGGCTTAAAGAGCACAATACAACTCTAAGCGACACATACTATGCGTCCTTACTGCATAAATTAAGGAACAGTATTCGTGCAAACTGTCGTCGAAGATTGATAAGAATGTGGTTTTCAAGAATTGGAACATCCACCGTATACTACGGATATGTCTCCTTGTGATTTTTATTTGTTTTCTAATTTAAAAAAAGCTCTTGGGGGACGTCCTTTTAAGGACGACGGTGAGTTGGAAGCAGCTGTTATAGAACATTTTGACGAATAACTTCAGATTATTTTTACAAGGGTATCGAATTATTAATTAATGGTTGTAATAGTATAGAAGTTAGGCGAGATTAGATTGAAAAATTAAATTTCTTATATTGTTCCAAGTTTTTTTTTCTTCTGTGTCAGGCCGAAAATTTATGACGCCTACCTCGTAAATCAGGAATTTTCCGAGTGTAACGCAGAGGTGTACCGATTTATATGTGTGTTCGAGTGTCTCGCAGCACCATACGACAAAAATGATAACAATGTGGCAGCTGCTTTTCTTGTGGTTGCGCTCCATCTTGCCACGGCATCAATGCATGGTTAGCAATTTTGGGGAGACGGGTCCAGCTCGAAACGAGAGACCACCATCGGCTCAACGAACTCAATGAACCCCTCGAAAACATTAAAACTGTTGGAACATCGGTTGCAAGGAGCTCTACGCGATCGGTAGGGAAACTCGAAGTGTACTCTATTCCCTCAGCGGCTATCGCTGAGTTGAAAACGGGGACACAAGTAGAAACTACTGAGTTACTCATGGAAGTGCAAAATGCAAAATCTCAACATTCACTTCCAGAAATTCATACGTTCAAGGGGCTATGACCTATGGACATTGTTTTTAAAAACTGAATATATATATTATATAACAATAAAACTGTTAAATTCATTGTTTTTACTTCGTCCAAAATTTTTCCTTTCCCTGTGCCCTGCACATTACATATGTATACATGTGTAATTTTACGAAACACGTTCTTCAATGTATTCTATAAAAGAGTGAATCGAATAAGTCGGACTTAAACACAACGTACTAAACTACTTACGTTTACAATATATTTGCAAAGATATTTTAAGTACCGTACAGTTTTGTAATTTCATTTTTATTCTCTCTATTGTCGTTCTGGATTTACTGCTAAAATCGATAATGCTCCAATACGCTAAAAGGTGTTTTGTCTCTTTTAAAATGAATTTGGCACCTAAAATATGTATATGCATACTGTGGTATATATTGCAGTTCCACTGATTTTCATAAAACACGGATTTAATACTCGATAACAATGTTAATTGCCAGTCTTTCTACGTTTATACTTTAATCTTGTGCATTATATATGCGTAGACTTCGACGGCCAGAGTCACTAATAAACTATTTCCGGAATTGGACCGTGTCATGGTAAGATATATAGAAATTAAGTAAGGGTAAGAGGAGAAAGAAACAAAAAGAAAAAGAGATAAAAAGAAGAAAAGTGAAGAGGTGGAGGTGAAAAGGAAAGAAACGGTGAAAAGAGTGAGAGAAGGAAAGAGAGATAGAAAAAAGGGGAAAAAAAGAAAAAAAAAAAGAAAGAGAAGAAAAAAAGAAAGGTGGGATCCCGACGTTTCGCCTCCGTCCTAGAAGACTTCTTCAGGAGAAATAGGGAAACCAAAATGATACGGTAACTCAACGTGTAAACCACGCTAGAGACGAAGCCACCGTGCCACTTTGCTTTCCCTGTTTCTCCTGAAGGAAATTTCTATGGCGGAGATGAAACGTCTCTCCTTCCTTCTCTTACTATTTTCACCTTTTCATTCTTAACACACCCTCCCCCATTTTTTTCATTATTCTTCTTTTTATTTCTTTCATCTCTTACCCTTATTTCATTGCTATATATCTCATCATGACATTGTCCAATACCGGAAGTAGTCCGTTTATTATTGTGACAATTTTTCTAAATAAATTTTTTCAGGAATCTCATTAATTCATTAATTCTCGAATTTATCACAATATGGCTGATGTAAAGCAACATTTCTTTTTTAAGAGAGTGCAGAAATTCTTATGATTTTATTCAAAGTGTTCATTTGAATTAAGTGCAAATAATCTAAATCATTTCAATACACCAAATTTTGGCACACAGCGCTAGAATCATTCTGGAAGTACCTATGGTATAGATAAGGTTTTAGTTGCTTACTTTTAAATAAAATCGCGACACTTATGCAGTAAATGAAAGGTTAGAGAATAATAATAGACTTATACTCTTCTATATTAAAGCTTTATTTTTTTTTACATTTTGGTGATAATCCTTTCGAAAATAACTTTCGAGTTGTGCTTTGTAAAAAGTACCCTTTCTTTGACACGCAATTGAAGATAGTAGTGTTGACAGAAGGAGTGACCATCATCTACGGACTACCATATCTAACTGTCTTCGTCTCGCTTCGTCCTTCCTTATCTACACTCCGTTCGACCGTTTAAATTTCGAGAAATAACAACAATAAACGTTCGAATATTATGACAGTGTTAATAATTTTATGCTCGCGATGATAAAAGGAAGATTGCTTTTTATCATTTCGTCCATCTTCCCGTCCTTCTCTCTCGTTCGTATTTCAGCTTCCCGTAACAACGTACCGCACATCTTCACCTCAATCTTACTCCGGCACACACATATATATTCTCCGTTTATTATTATTGTTATTATGGTGTCCGTATTTCAGCTTCTACTCTTTTCTTTTCTTTTTTTCCCCGTTCCGTGCCCGATTCTCGGTCATATTTCGGGTTTTTTTCCCGATGATGCTAACCAGTCAATACGGGTGCCAGAAATTCCTTATTTTATGAAGCGTATCTTCGACGGCGCATTCCCAATGGACGATGAGAGATGGAGAAGTTTCAATAATGTTCGTATTTTATTGACTTTCGGTTTATTGTTTTTGGAAATCTGTGCTTTAAATGCGGGTATAAATATTTTTAAATGATCATACCTGCTTCTGAAGGCTATCTAGATGACGGTGGACTAATTGCTTGTGTGCGTCCAAAAACAGTAAATGAATTAAAAAATTATCTTTGAATCGTCATACAGCGAAGGAGTTTACGTGTATCGAAATTGCAAGTGTATGCAAATTACGAGAGGCGATTCCATTAGAGCGTTGATTACGACTACTCCAATGATGCTGCTGAGATTCTCTACGTCAACGATCTTTGTTTTATCGACTAAACTGTTTACATAAGCAAAATCTACGAATTTGGTGTATTGATATGTAACCTTTTTCATGTACAATAAATACTTTTGAAGATTTCGGTGAGCAAAACGCTTTCCGTTAGAATTCACTAAAATCGCTAACTCGATGCCCCTTATACGGAACTACAGCCAAAAATTTTGTTATAAGTTTAATTAAGATTTTTTAGAAAACAGTAAATCCTTAAAAACATGATAGAGACGCTACATGAAGGAAAAATCCTCTCAACATATACAGCTACAAAGTCATCCAAGACAATCTTGCCAATAACAATAATAACGTAATATCTGTCATTAGCAAATTCTCAACCATTATATCGCAAATACATTGTCATGAGATCTACGAAACGATAAAACTCCCTAATCTACTTCCTACCCGTTAGAATATTACTTCACTTTATGTCTGAAATCGTCATAAACCATCAAAACGACATCAATATGTTCATACTCACGAGTATAGAGCGCTTTAAGGGCCAAATGGGGCGGCGCGCGGCGGTGGGGTAACGCGGTTCGGTTATAGGGACCGCTGGGGATTCATAAAGGGATCGAACTTTGTCGGATCTCGCGATTTTGGGGGCCGATTGTCGGTCGCGGTCGGTAAACCAAAAACAGATCGAAGTAGGCATTCGAGGCCTACTAGATCGGCCGCCGTTAAATGTCGTTCCAGGCCATTTGTAACTTTGTTGCTTCATTTCCTTCCACACTGGCGAAAGACCGAACTATATACTATTCCGCAATATCGCTCGGCGTCTTCCCTCGTCGTTCGCGAAGTAAGCATACACGCCTTAGTGGTCGCGATGAGCACTTCGAACCTGAAAGGAACTCCTTCGCCGCCCCCTCCGGCGCTGTTATCTCTTTGTGCGTCTTGTTATTGAGATTCTCGTAAGGCTGTTCTATGAAGATACGTCGTATATTCATGATACAATTCATAGTTTTTGATTTTTAAAGTTATCTTACATATAACTTTGGAACCAAAATAATTGCTTACATTGTAAATAAACTTCAAAACGATCATATTTTCATTAGTGATTGATTGAGACCGAATTATATGCAAAAAAGAACTGGAATATATGCGCATAATATATGCATCGATTTTTGAGAAAATATGCATAAACCTGGGGCATATATTGAAAAAAATTGCGACAATATGCAAAATTTTTACATAAAATAAATGAGCAGAAATTTAAACATTAACTTTATTGCACAAAATTTTTTTATAACACATTTCTACACTAATTTATAATTAAATGTTTTTTAAAATTGTGTAAAAGAAAGTTTTGTCTTCTATCAGAATACATATGTTTCGAAATAGAAACATATAATAGAATCCACGGATGTAATTGGTGCATTTTGTAGCTTTGCAATACATTCTAAACTAAAATTAATGTCGAAATCGTTTACTGTTCACCTTCCAGGTTTTTTTTAACTTTCTTCAATTTCAAATACCCCGCATTTTTATTTATCACTTTTTTAAACTTATCCTATATATAGAATTACCTACTGTACGCTTAACCTTCTTACATAGCATATCAAATTCGTCTACTACATCGACCGATTCCGAGAGCGACATCCCTTGCGTTTCTAATTTACAAATGGAACTTGAAACAACGCTATAATTTGACTTAATATACAAAAGGTTTTGTAGCAATTCTGTTGATGTTACTATCTTCTTACAGTTTTCTAGGGCAATGCAGTCAGCAGTGATTTCAAGAATTATATTTTTTATTCCTTCAAAGTTATCGGCGTAAAAAAATGCAGCGTCTAACCGTGTGCCCCATCTCCTAATAATTAGTTCAGGAGGCAACTTAACACCGGGAAGTCGCTCCTTATAAAATTGGATTCATAAAGGTGCTTTTAAATATACTTTTTTGACATTGCTAATTAAATCATTAGTCAAAGGAAATTGATTCCTAATGTCTTCGTCTACACGATTGAACCCATGAGCTAAACAAGTAGTACGATTAATACTAAAACTAAAAATTTTTAAATTTTGCGCAGCTTTTATCATGTATGGTGCAGTGTCGGACAACATTAGTAAAATTTTTTCACAAGGTATACTTCCAGGTAAAAAGAAATTTGATAAACCTTCTTGAACGAATTGGGCAATTGTCACATTATTTCACAGGTATAGCAGTAAACTCCACGGTTGACAATGGAAGCCCACGTGCTCTCGAAACGCTGCGTTCCGCATAATTAATTAATTTGTGTGAGTGGAGTTTACTGCTATACCTGTGAATTGTACATCCACACAGTCCTTGCAATCGTCATTCGTCACATTATTTGTTTTTTGAAGTTCTCTACAATAAATTAAGTATGATTTACCTACAATATCTTCACGAAGAATTCCTATTAACAAATGGACAATATAACGGCCATACTTATCCGTACTTTTATCAACCATGATATAAATAAAATTATTCGCTACCAAATGTTGAAGTTCTGTCATGGTTTTCTAGTAACAAGATGTGACATAATTTTTTCGTCAGGTATATTATGTTTGCAATATATTTGGCAGAAATGATTTCAAATTAACATTGTTTAATATTGCTAACGGTATGTTAGGCGAAATTATTGCATTACACAGATCCGTATTATATCCTTCTTGTTCTGAGTTTCGTGAATTTGATGCTACACATTGATATATAGATTGCTGCGTACACGCGGATCGCTTCAGTTTTTCACATTTTCCAATATGTGTCGGAGTTTTAGCGTGTTGATCAATCAGGTATTTTCTGTCACAAGACACCTACAACAACAATTGTCATTTTATGTCGAAAGTTAAAGAATTTAAAAACAAGTAAAGCTTTTAGTAAAATTAGACTTACCAGTTTACTGCAGACTCGACAAAGTATTTTGTCGCCATCTTTTACCAGTTCAGGATACGGCTTAATCCATAAAGAAATTTTGTTCGCGATACTCATAGTATGTACGCACAGTATTTAAAAACACAACTACATGCTGTTTTGCTCAAAGATATTCAATGAATGAGTAGTTTATTTCGGAATTAATAATAATAAAACGTATTTACCACATCCCTTCTGCTAGGCGAAATTAAACACATGCAATTCCTGGAAAAAAGTATAAGAGAAACCAATGAAAAAGATTTGTCGTTCTGAGAATTGTCCGTTGTCGATCTACATTAGGAATTACTAGGAATTTTTTACTAATAGAAAGGATAAGAAAAAGCCTAAATATGCAATATATGCAACTTTTATAAAAATATACATAGAAATGCGATATATCCAATCACTAATTAGCCCTAATTAACAACAATTAGTGTAATACGTCTACATATAAACTATAATTAAAGATATGCAAGAAATAAAATATGTATATGCACTTTGCATATATTCCGGTCTCTAGTGATTAACAATTACTTATACATACTTATATACGCTTACATACACACTTATAGACGCATACAGTGTATGATAATACTCACCTATTTAAATATTAAAACCACATTATGTGATTCTATTGTATTATTCTGTCATTGGACCAGTTTCGGTCTGTTGGATAATAAAGACTGATACTATTATTATGAATGAGCAGTTGATAGCTTTTCGGAGAGATAGTCTCTTCAGGCAAAGTTTATATAAGCAGTAACTCTGCCTAGTAAGTGTGTTAAAAATGAAATCTGTGGTGATGTAAAATTGATTGCACAAGTGTAACTATACATATGAATAAATGTGGTACGGTATGCACGGCCAATCCGTGTCTCTTTTGGTTCTTCCGAGGCATAACTAATTAATTCGTGGATCAAAGGTTACACGATTCTGGGAAAATCCGAGTCTACTACACTTCTCCGTGATAGACAAACCCGTTCACCAAATAGGTCACAGATTCTTAACGAATGAGTCATTGATAAGCAAACAACGGACATTAAGGGTCATTATTAAGCGTGCAGAAACAAGTGCGTACTCAATGGTGGCGATGGCGATATATTTCGAGAGCAGTCGCACATACCCAAAGTCGGGATACGTACGCGTATGGTTAGTATGTGTATGAATGCCGGATCAGATTGATGATGGCGAATTGAGGGTGTTCTTTGTTATGTTCGACGAGTGTTAATAGATTCCTTAACCGATTTCCGACATTAGAATACTCTGACACTCAATTAAATGTATTGTTTGGGATATCAACATTTTATCGTATGATATTTTTATATGTAAAAGACAAACAACATAATTTCTATATGTACGAATCTAATGCTGGAGTTGTCACCTTTTTGATTATTTGTTAGATGAATAAAAATCTGCACGTATTATATTAAATATATTGATATTTTCTACTTAGAAACTCAGTGACATGATGTGATATACTTTGAGTTACATGCTGTACTGACTTGCATTGCTGTTGAACTTACTGGAGTTGCTGTTGAATATTAGTGTTGCTTTTATATTTTACGCCTCCGAAAATTCAGGTTATTAGACACAGCCAACTGAGACATTTCACGTATTACTGTACTTTCCTCCATTATTCTGCTTTGCTATGCCTTACATACGCTTTTTCAATCAGAACAAATTCTTTGCTTTTAAAATGTACATACGTGCCGCATTAGTTCTACGAATCAACTAGGTACCCGCTATTCTCATGATTTTTTCGAAAAGAATTAGCTAATTGGAAGCTTAGATACGTCTGGATCTCCATTTCTATCCGTCAGCGCATACGTACGTATGTAAATGTGTAAAAGGGAAATGCTGTTTCCATTTAAAAATCTACATACGTATCGCAAATACGATTATCCCGCACTAAAAACCGAACGTGGAAAGAAGTTAAAATTACGTTAAAAATTAAACGTCGCCTCCGACGTTAATATTCATAAGACGTTAAGCCGAAACGTTTCCGCGGAGCGCCTCTCGCAAAACGTTATTGAATAAAAGAAAAACAGACGCACACACACGTACCACTTTTCCGTAGCATTAAAGCACTCTACACGCCGCAGCATCGTTCCCATAAAAAGAGATGTGCTGACATTATATTCTTCCCGTGAACGCCACCGCAACGTCTGCATAAACTTCTATACGATACGCGCGCCCCGTATGTTGTAAATAAAGTATAGGACGGACACATTTCGGATTTTATGTAAGCGAGCGGTAGACGTGTTCAGGACCGGGGCTGCAAACCAAAGACGCAAGGTAGATGGCGGAGTTTGAATCGACAAAATAATTATACATTTACCCCTTTGCTTAACAAATTAGGTAATAACAGGGCAAGGCTTGTAAAGCAAAAAACTGGTACATCCTGTAGTAGTAGTAAACTACGGTTAATTTTGACCAGAGAACATCTAGATCCATTTCCTACAATTTAAAATATCTCCTTTGCGTTTCAATCAATACTCACTTACACTTGTGAACCACATCACAAGATATATGTAGTTAAGAAAATGTACAAATGAATTTTTTGCACTTCAATTGCGTGAATCAGAATGAATATTTACTGTTTTTTTAGGTGACTATTGCTAAAGAAAACTAACGATTCATAAGAGGGAAAAGGTAGTACGGACCAATACCTGGAAAACTTCGACAAGAAGCTTCAAAGTCCCCGGTTTGACTACTGATAATGAATAAAGATAATGGGCAAAAAAACTGAGAAGAGTAAAACTGGAATTCTACGTTATATCTGAACATATGTTCATACAAATTTCAGAAATACCTTTATTCGGGGACAAGAGTAACAATATACATGTCATCTTCATTCTAAAAATTACGAAATCATGATATATATGTACAGTGACTCACAGTGAAAATGATGCAGTGGTATATAATTTGGTAAGAAGCTGAAAGTGTTAGGTAAAATAATTTTTGGGGAAAAGTAAATTAAATATATTATATCCACTACTCTTGAAACACATTACAAAAATAAAACAAAACTAATTCGAACAGGTATTACGAATTCTAATCAGATAACATTAGAACGGTTACATATTTAACACCACAATGAAAATGATACACCTACATTAATAATGAATTAATTATTTTTAAAAGTTAAAAAAGAAATAATTAATATTTAGTTGGGTTTCCTTCAGACTTTGTAATTAATTATAATCTATTTGGAGCAGATTCTACCAACTTACACGTATAATCCTGCGAAATACTGTTCCATTCTTGTGAGAAAGCATTTTTTAGATTATTCCTATTACATATTTGATGACTTCTCACTTTTACTTCAAGAATGAGCCACAAACTTTCGATGATGTTTAAGTGACTGAGCTGGAGTTTTGACCTCACAAACTGGCAAAATCTAGAATATCTTCTGCGTTAAGTTTCCTTACACTAGGCACTAAATTCTGTTTAAGAATGTTTAAGTACATAAACCTATCAATAGCACCTTCAATAAAATAAAGGTTTCGAACAGCAGCAGCAGAAACATAGCCCTAGACCATTACATGCCCATCTCCATGTCTAATTGTTTGTTTTAATTCTTTATTCCTTTTCCTCTACATATTACCCTTTCCATCTGAGCCGAGACGATTAAATCTACCGAAATCATTATTTTGAATCTATAATGCAACCTGTGAACGACTTCCTTTATCCTTCTGGTTTACAAACGGGTTTGTCTTGGCTATTCATCCGTGCAAATTGGCACACTTCTTCGAATTGTTTCTCTATTTACGGTATTTGCCAGAACACGTTTCACCCCCAGGATTAACTTAGCAGCACTTATCAGTGGATTATTTCTAGGTTGTCTAATAATCTACCACTCCCCATGTTCGTTAAATATTTCGTTTTCGACTTATTCTACATTTATTCTTCACTCCGTTTTCCCGATTATATCGTTCATTAATATTAATATCGCGGATGCACTTCTATTTAATATTTTTGTAATTTCCCGTTGACTTTAATTTTTCTTATGGTGAAAAATTACTAATTCTCACTCTTTCAACGTTGTCTATCGCCCCCATATTAAACTACACTCAATTATGAGCTGTTTGTGATAAAATCGCACTTCACAGTTGTAATAGATAAAGAGGTAGAGTATACGTACACCTACGGACTTTCCCTATTCGAATAAAAATTATGTACTGGGCTGTATCAGTTTCATTGTGATTTATATGTAACCGTTGTAATGTTATCTGGTTAGAATTCGTAATACCTCTTCGAATTAGCTTTGTTTTATTTTTGTAATGTATTTCAAGGATAGTAGATACAATATATTCAATTGACTATTCCCAAATAATTGCTTCTCCGTTTTCCCCATTTTCACTGTGAGTCACTGTATGTTAATACAAATTTTAGAAATATCTTTACTCAGAGACAAGAGAAAGAATATACGTACATTGTTGCTCATAAGGTCACACTAAGTATCGAAGAATAGGAATAATTTAAAAATCTATACCATGGCCAAGAGAACTAGGGTTTCATCATAGTGCCACGAAATGCTAATAATTATATACATAAATATCTGTCCATCTACATTTTATTGAGCACCACGATAAATAGCCAAACAGTGTGCATCCAAAGTTACGCTCTAACAGCCCATGACGTGTGCCGAAGGCGCACTTTACGATCCCAGCCATAATTTTTACCGTTTTAGATATCTGCTGTTAGTAAAGTACACACGTTCTTCTAGATTAAGTAAAAATACGTTTCAAATCGCGCATTCACATTCTTCTTCTTTACTTCAGGTCTTAGGCACTTTGCCTGTTACGATATCCATCTTGTATTCGGTCTGGCTACACTTCTTCTTCCTAAACTTATTTTTGTTTCCTTTTATTCTCCCATTTATGTCGAAGACGTTTTGTCGAAGTTTGTTTAGTTCTGTACTTCCATTTCTTATTTTCACTCTTCTTAAAAGATTCAGCTCTTGTGTCTGTATCCTGCTTTCTTGTTTTCTCGTTGTTGTCCATGTTTCACTACAGTATAAAAGGGTTGGCATTGCTGTCGTCTTAAACATTCCGTTTGTGTATCCTTCCTTGCTTGTATATTCTAACGTTCTGCTGATTGTTACTCAGATATGTGTAGGGAATAAGGCTGGAAATAGGGCCTTGGAGGTGTGTGCGATGCCGAATAAGCACACTCCTTAAAATCCTGGGAGGTGCCTCCTCAACAGGATCACATCTTCCAGCAAGCACGACTTCCACGTCCACGAAAGCCTGAGCCGCGTAATCCCTGGGCAATGCATGGCATGCAACTGGTTTATGTTATGTAGCTAACGGAAGCGGAGAAAAGGCGAGTCTTCGGCGCCTTAAAACCGAATTATTTGGGCTAAAAGAGGCAGTCCCAGCAGAAAGACCTAATCCCGGCAGTTAGGAAGTTGAGCAGATGGCGACTAGCCAGCTCTCCTAAAGACTTAAAATACTTGCAGTATCCAAACTAACATCGGAAACAGGTCTGATATGTAACTAACGTCTGAAAGGTATCTGTTATCCGTACAAGAAAGTACGTACGAAAAAACGCCTCTTAGTCACTAAATTCCTAGACCAACGTGCAATCGACCTTCAGCACTCTTTCTGCCTATTTTACTTACATCTCCTGTTGTTATGGGTCTTCGTATACTTCCCCAATTTATAAAATTGTTTCGTTCTCAGTTGTATGGAGCTTCTTCTGGGCTGTTGCATGCCTTCATCCTGCTGTGAGAAGAACGAATTGGAATAGCCCAGGAGAAGCTCCATGCAACTGAGAGGAAGACGTCGACAGACTCATGCAACCAATACGCGGTTTCAATGCGGAACCTAATTTTTTTAAAAGAAATCAAATACCCCGGAAGTTTACACACCATATATAATAATTACTTGGTCGCCAAAGTGAGACACAGTTCGACTCCTTTGGGGTGCTATTCAAAACCAATTATTGTTTGATTCCACAAAAACTCTAGGAATCTAATCTCTGACGTCTAGAAAGTACCTTTCACTTGACTGCTTGATGCTTTCTATTTACAAATTTGCCTTGATCTTATTTTTACTAATTATTAGGCGGATACCTCATGCAGAAATAGTGGATAAAGTAGCAGTATATTTCGCACCGGTCCTGCGTGCCCACCCTCAACGCTCTTTACTCTTTCCGTTTCCGTTTCCCTTTCCGCATCTTCCACTTTTATCTATTCCGAACTTTTTTCCGTGCCTGCGCCTCGTTTACGTTAGCCATGAATTCCATGATGTATTTATATAATTCCGACAAAACTAAATATACAAACGTTTGGCGGCCATACGTGACTCTATATCCTTAAAAGTATTGAATAATTCCGGAGAACCTGATCCCGCCGGCTACGGGAATCGCTTAGGATTGTTGTGTTTTATTCATGGCGGAGTCGATTCCTGCCGCCGCTTTTTGTTGAACGTTCCGTTGCCCGTCGACTTTCCACCGTCGACGCAGTACCGGAGGACTGGAGGAGGTCGCATAAACCGGGAGAAATATAACAGTTAAACGCGTAGAAGCGGTTTGAATTTTTACTTATGGACTCGTATGCCGTATTCGTTCTTTTATGTGGAATAGAGAGAAAGTTAAGCTCCAGCTTCGTGAATATTTCGTTCCATGTGTACCGTGTATCAAATTAAGGAGTCGCATGGATAGTTCTCTCGACAAAGCTGAAGATAAAATATAGTTGTTGCATAAACCCACGTTTGGAGCTATAATGTTTTGTTATAGAGATCAAGACTACGTCAAAATAGTTTCGCTAATGCCTATTAAAATGAGATAAAGAGACAACTTTCTTAACGAATCTATTACTTAATCGTTCCTCAAAGATCAGTTATCCGTATCAATAGTTTACAGGAATTCTTTCAATTTTGCCTGCTGCTTCTACAGCTACAGCCTTGCACTCTAATTATCCAACAATTAACATTTCTTGAACCACTAGTTTCCACGAAAATTTCTTTATTTTCAGTAAAGAAGTACACACTTTACCCACTGGAAGTTAACAATTACCATATCAACGTACAAATCCCATCCATAAAATACCGAATACAGAATGCCACAAAAATTAGAATACGGTCGGCCGAAGGACAATCGCAGGAGTAAATTAATGGTAACCAATATCTCACCAACTTTTTGTAAGTGATCTACAAACATGCAACTCTAATTCCCCGAAAATAGACATTAGACCACCGAGTAGATTGTAAATGGTCATGTTTTAGAAATTTTAGAGCCTGCGTAGAAAATAATTTGCATGCGTGATACAGTTTTTACATTCAGTCGGTAAGACGGCTGACAATGAGAGCCCACGTGCTCTCGAAACGTTGCGTTCCGCATAATTAATAAATTTGTGTGAGTGGAGTTTACTGCTATACCTGTGAGTGCAACTCTACATTTTCTACGATCCTCAATAAACCCACCGAATACCCAAGAACTTCTGATAAGAATCACTCGGAGGAAAGAATCTATCAGGAAGCCCATGCAACAAAAGAGGATACAAGGTTGTCTTTTAGCTTTCCCATGTAGATCTGGAATAAAAAGGTAGATAGCTTTCAAAGACTTTACTGTTTTTCGTATTCTCCACACTTTTGCATACACTCGAACCAACTCTGGAAGCCCTTGTTCCATTCGTTTGTTGGTACGGTTCAAATTGCGGTTTTGAAAGAATCGACGGCTCCTTCTGACGACTGGAAGCTTTGACTACGCAGTCCGTTCTTCATTTGCGCAAAGGTAAGGAAATCGTTGAGGCTTAGGTCTGAACTCTGTACATTAAAAATTCAATTGTCTTGCGTGCTGTGTTCGAATTCCTATTGAGGATAGATTTTCGAAGGTCAGCGAGGACTTGCGGCAAATAAATGGTTGTACACCAATTTTTGCTACTGACACTTAATTAGTGGTGTCCTTTATGTCCCTGTATGGAAAACTTAAAAACCCTCAGTAAAGTGAAAAGTGTTCTAAAATTATACACTGATAATTACAATATATATATATATATATACGTATATGTCCAACTTCAATATCATTTTTGTTAGAGGAATATGACACTGCACCTCTAATCGATGCATTAATAACCACGCGTGACACATCGTCTAATATTTGTCGTAGATCTCGTACTGTAAGCGCTTTTTGCGTAGAATTAAGGTTTTCCTGCGACATACACCTTATCTCCCTCTTAAGTACTTTTAAGTAATCTTCAAAGAAATCGGCATAGAACAAGTTCGGTTTTCGTCTCATTCATTTTCATTAAACGCTTTGATTGCATACGTCATACTCCATATCCCCGATAAGTCTTCCGCAAACCCCGAACGGAACCGAATCAGATGATGGATCAGTCGTATCGAAAGTCGGCATCTATCACAAACGCTCCGTAGAGATAAAAACCTCGTTTGAATATGCCGAATGCCGGCCGGGGACGAGCATCCACCGTAATAGAGTTGCGATGATAGGAACTACTATTGAAAGATCTACGCCGAGAGCCGGGGCGCATGCAATACGTCGAAATCGCACTCCGACCCAGACAATCTAATAACCTCGGCTGTGCACGTCGTTCGCGTGCTTCTTTGAACGTTAATTAAGAGGATTTTTTAAAACGTTTTCGATTTTCCGGCTTAATAAGCCATCCGACTCGGGTTCCACTCGGCGAGGCTCCTTTCGGCGGAGATCAAAGTCGCCGAATATCGAGCATATGCCGGATTGGTTGCATATGTGAATTTTGCTACTACCGCGCCGATAAGTGGAATCTTAAGATTTTATTTTGATGTACACGTTTCAAAATTATGTTGTAATCTATTTCAACCATATACTGAAAAAATCTTTTAGATAGAACTCAACTAGTTTTCCAGGCTTTAAGTTGTTTTCATGGTTTGGTGTTCTTGTCGTTAGCTTCCAAGAGTTGCTTCTACGTCGCGTTAGGTACTCGGGATCGATACGTGTCACTTTGAAACAAGAAACTTTTTAATTTGCACTAACAGACCTTCCCTGATGAGCGCTGTTTTATGTAAAAAAGTAGTAAATAATTTATGTTTTATATCCGGTTAAGCAAAAATTAATGATATACACTATCGTCCATATCAGTTCGGACACCCAGTGAAATGTAAACTCTACTAAAAAATACAGAATAATTAAGAACATATTATATTGTATGACCCAATACAGTAATTTCCAGAACAATCCTCGTCGCCGCAAATAGGATTAATTTCGGGACAATATTGCAGGTAATATTGTTACAATGCTCTTTGGGATGAGAGCAGGCCACCAGAAAGTGCATGCGTTAGTGTTAAGGGTGTATCTTTAAACCATTAAAGTTATTAAAATGCCGAGAGGAAAACCGACAAGTTTAGAAAAGCGCCCTGTAATTGTTGGTTTTCACTAAGAAGGTTATTCTGTGCATCAAATTTCTGAAAAGATGTATGTTAATAAATCGCCTCTTAGTGATATTCGGAGACATCAACGCACGGACAGTGATCAGACACGTTCAGATCGTAAGAGAGTAACAACTCGACGATGAGCGTTTAAATTGGTGAGCAAGCGGAATATGAGACTGACGGCATCAGAAATCGCGACCGTGCAAGAAAAATATTCCGTTACTAGTGAAAAGAAGATTAAAAGTTGCAAATCTTCACGGCCGCATTGCAACAGAACTACCCCTACTTCGACGGGGAAACGAACAAAAAACAGCTACAATGGGCAGAAACATATAGAAATTGGACAGTGGATGATTGGAAAATGGTGTTATGGACTGATGAGACAAAGTTTGAAGTGTTCGGACTATCAAGGCGTGTTTTTGTAAGAAGAACGTGGAGGCCAAAGAATGTTGCAGAATTGTGTAGTGCCAATTGCCAAGGAAGGAAGAAGTTCTATGCTTGTTGCGCTGCAAGATTACAATACCATCGGGACAACGTCTGATCGGGGAAAATTTTGTATTGATGCAGGACAATGACCCCAAACATTCAGGAGTGATATGTAAAAATGTCTTAAATGACGAACAAAATAATTGGAATTACTTTCCTTTACTTTTGTACTTTAATTTCGCAATTAATAAAATGCAATAACAATTATAGGTTTTTATATAATTATTGTATAATATTTATATAATTTAAATTAAATCTTTGAGAAGCACAATTTTTGTAAGATGTTTACTAGTTTCCGCTTCATTGAACATGTGTCTCACATACTGGGACTTGGCTACTGTAATCCGAAAATTTTATATGGTAGCAAAAAATGTTTAGATGCAAACTTAAGAAGATCATTATGCGAATCTCTTGTTTTTGTTAAGATTTAAATTTTGCGTGAGTGTTCAGTACAATTGCTTGGAGAGTATGGACAGGTAGAATTCAGCGGTTGCAAAACTCTTGTAAAAGGTTCATTGACGGCATTAGCAAGTTATCTTATAATAATACCTTATACTCTGGGTTGGGCAAGATGGTTGTGTAGGTCATTTACAGCTGAGTTCTCTTCTACGGTTTTGTATTATAAATTAATTTGTCATAAGAGGAACTATTTCTACTATTTCTACAGCAAGATTATATTTAGAACGGATGTTTATAATGTTAATTTCAGATTTGAACGCCTACTTACTCCTGCAGTTCACAGCCTAGAGATGTTCAAAAAGTTATTCCCCTGAAGCCATTGGAACATTTTTCTTTTTTAAATACATTTTGTTTATATTATATTTGTATTTATTTATATCGTGCTAATAAACTAGTATTTTATTACACTGTACTATATGATCCTTTTTAGCTTGATGTCTGAACTAGATATAAGATAACAATATGGCCACATTGCACTGAATTAAGATATTATTATTCGAATTGATTGTATGATTAAGTGTTGCTTGTGTTTTGCACATTCTATTTTTGTAAAAACAATGAGTTCTGTGTGGTGTTGGGTTCCGCTAGTTCTCGATCGGTAAGGATGGCCCTGTAATATAATATAATATGTTTATGTTAGCTGACTTGTTATTATATTAGTTTTATCTAGATGCGGGTAACATTAATAACATTTTATGTGCCCAATCTGACTTTACCCCTTTTGGACACTCCACTATAAATGTAGACAACATAATTTGATATTCTTGTTTTCTGAATTTATATAAGTATCTCGTGTTACACCTGTTTTTAAGTCCGGGTCGAAGAATAACATTCGGAATTATCGCCCGATATCTATATTATGTAACTTTGCTAAAGTTTTTGAAATTATCTTATATAAATATATATATTCGCACGTCGCTGCTAAACTGTCCCCGCTGCAACATGGTTTTATTGAAGGCAGATCAACAGTGTCCAACCTGTGCGCATTTTCTAATGATGTGTCTGAGGCTTTAGATCTGCGTCTTCAGACAGATATCATTTATACAGATTTGGCTTTCGATAGGGTTGAACATCAAACCCTACTACGTAAACTGAATATGTGGGGTATCTCTGACGATCTGATATTGTTGTTGCAATCCTATTTGAGTGGGGGCGTACCAATTACGTGAATACCGTGGTATTCGGTCCGGCTTCTATCAGTCCCCTTCAGGTGTGTCACAGGGCTCTGTTCTTGGACCGCTCCTATTTACTGTTTTCATTAATGATCTTCCTGACCGGCTTAGATCTAAATGCCTACTATACGCCGATGACCTTAAAATTTTTCGCAGAATATACTCCACTGCAGATCATGACATTTTGCAGGGTGACCTGGTATCTATTCACCTTTGGTGTCTAGAGAACCATTTCCCACTAAATATTGCTAAGTGTATAGCGATGACGTTTACCCGTAGAACTGATACAGTGGGGTATGCGTACAATGGCGGTGAACTTTTAACGCGTTGTGAGGAGTACAGAGAGATCTTGGTATATTTTTTGATACTAATCTAACATTTAACAAACATATTGTAAGTATATGTCAACAGTCTCTTAAAACGTTAAGCTTTCTGTTTCCTAATACTAAACATTTGAGTAGTGATGCCCTTGTTGTGTTGCATATAATGCATTTGTTCGAGCGAGATTAGAATATGGTTCTATTGTGTGGAATTCGGGATATCATGAATATATCAATTTAGTTGAGATGGTACAGCGTAAATTTTTGAAAACCTTATATTTCCGTAAACACCACGTTTTTTGCAGCATGGCTATCTATATACTAATCTTCTAAAAGAATTTGCATTTATTTCTTTGACCGATCGTCGTGTTAAATCGCAAATAATTTTTACACATAGAATTTAAACAGTGATTTACAAGTTCCGGATTTGCTGTTCCTTTTGAATTTTTATATACCGAGACTTAACAGTAGGAATAGTTCAACTTTTTATTTTCCCGTGGCTAACACGCGCCACCATTCTCAGTGTCCGCTTATGTAAATATGTGACAGTGTTAATGTATATGCATCTAGATTTTATTTGTTTAACATTTCTATCAATGCTTTGAGGCAACTTTTGTTAGAGCAGTTTTCTGTTGCTTGAGAAATTTTTGCATTTTAATTTGCTTTTTTTTTGGTATTACACAATTACTCTAGTTTCATAGTAGTTATTATACGATTATCTTGTAATAAGTTATTGCTGTTGGGTAATCAATTATTATTATTATTATTATATAAGAATTTTGTAAATTTGTAATAGTAATAATAATAATTATCATTATTCCAAATTATTATTACTGTTAAATATGTGGATTTGATCAAAGAAAGGATGTTAATTTTAAATTATATTTTGATCATCTACACTAACCTAACCTCCTATTGAATAAATCTGGAAATATTAAATCAAATTATCGTTCGCGTACATCAAATAATATATCGCTCATAAAATCGAATTTTCCCTTCTCCGGCAGGTCTTTTCGAAATCCCTTAACCATAAAATTCAATACCAATATAAAATGATTACGAAGATACATAAACCATATTCTAAAATCGTATAAAATCACTCGCATCGTAATTCCTGTCATATTCCTCAAAGAGATGTAAAAAAAAGGGCAACATGTAATAACGCGAGATGGATCCTCCTCGCCTGATTCGATTACCGCAAACCGGTAGAAATCATTGCGACATCGCTTTCGAACTTCTATACACACGCAAATTGAATACATCGCCCTCCCGTTGTACGGTCGGATTGCGGGAAAAAACCGAATTTGTCTATAAAATCACTTAACTCTCCCCCAAGAGGACTTTAAAATAACAACGGCACAGCGCTGGTCAGCGATACGACCTTGATTTGTAGAGGCAACGTCTCCGTAGGGATGAAAAAAAGAAGGTAAGTTAAAATTGTTTGTGGATGTATGTTTTGGGGGAAATGAAATAAGAGTAAGAGGAGAAAGAAATAAAAAGAAAAAGTGATATAAAAGAAGAAAAATGAAAAAGGGTGAGGGGGGGGGGCGAAAGAAGAAAAGGTTTTCGCCTCTAGCGCGGTTAACACGTCGAGTTACCGTGCCACTTTGGTTTCCCACCTTTCTCTTTTATTTTCTTCCTTCTTTTTCTTTCTTTCTCCCCCCCCCCTTTCTATCTCTCTTTGCTTCTCTTATCTTTTCTTTTTTTTTTCACGCCCCCCCTTTTTTTCATGTTTCTTCTTTTTTATCTCTTTTCCTTTTTATTTCTTTCTCCTCTTACTCTTATTTCATTTCTATATACACATATCTCATCATGACACGGTCCAATTCCGGAAGTAGTTCGTTTATTAATTGATGTTATTTCCTTCATTTTTCAAACAATAACACTAAAATACAGAAAATTCGTGGACCTTAGATTGCTTTGCGACGCCTACTTCTCCACTCAACCTCCAACGTAAACTACCTAAATCCAATCGAGAAAGAGAGTAAGTATGACAAGAAGCCTACATAACAAAAAAAAGAAAAAAATCCATGCCTCGAACTCTGCTGCCCCAAATAACAGAAACTCCAAGAATTTCTTTTTAAGCCAGCTGGTGGTTGTAATTTCTTTGATATTACAGGGTACCATATTATAATCTTTGGTAAGTTTACAGGTGTTGCTGTTTTTGAATTACTCAAGGTGATGGAGTGGCGAAGTCGAAGTGTCCTTAAAACAGGGGTGCTCAAATGGTCAATCGCGAAAGCTCTTTGAGTCGATCTCGTTAAACATTGGACGATATCGGTGGATTCCCAGTGTTTGTTTGATGACGACATGATTCACATTTAAATTTATTCACTATTATGGAGCTAATAACGATTTGCCTTCTTTTTTCTCGTTCCATTGTATTACCTGTCAGCAAATTTTGTAACACATCTAAAGGAATGCCTTGAAAATAACACCAAAGATAAAGACGCTGTTAAATACAAATTTTCTCATGGTATTGGTGAAATCATCCACGAGAAAAACAAAGGGAAGAGACATAAAACGCTAACACACGGACATGTTTCTGCCTACCCGTCGTCATCAGCGTAGTTTCGAGCGGTTTTATGCTCGACACATTGTCATTCCCTCTTTGCTACTATCAATACATATATCTAACCCTACAATTCAAGTGGTAGAGGCTAACTAGTGCCAAAAGAATGAAAACAGCGAGAAGAAGCGGGTACAGCTTCCCACTCTTCTCTCGAGCAATACGTGGATTGCTAGTCCCGAGAAGGCGCTCGTAAAAAGGGCAGTGCATCGGGTAAAACTGCACATGTGAATGATTTCTGAGACTTACCATGACGTATTTAAAACACATCTAAATCAGCTGATTGCTAGCAATCCACGTATTGCTAGAGAGAAGCAAGTGTTTCATTCTTTTGACACTAATTACCACCAAGAATATTCACTTGAATTGTAGGGTTAGATATGGTGATAGTAGCAGAGAGGTATGGCCATGCGTCGAGCATGAAACCCCTCGAAACCATGCTGATGACGCCGGGTAAGCAGAAACATGTCCGTGTGTTAGCGTTTTATGTCTCTTCACATTGTCTTTCTTGTGAATGATTTCACCAATACCATGAGAAAGCTGTATTTAACAACGTCTTTATCTTTGGACCAAGTTTTGTGTATAGAAGTTCTAAACATGGAGGAGATTATGAACATCGCAATAAAAATTGTGAATTCCATCCGTACCTGAAGCTTACAACGACGGCTCTTCAAACTGCAGTTGGAAGATAGTGAATCTCCTGAGCATACCGATTTAATTTTTCACACGGACGTAAGATGGTTGAGTCACGTAAAATTCATGAAAAGGCTTCAAGAATTGTTGCCCGAAATCAACCCGACATCCAAAGATTTGTCATTCTATAGTTTAGTAACTAAAACATCGTGTTGCAAACACTAATAAAGACGTATTTTTGGATATCGGTTTTATAACTTCTTTAACCTATCACCTACCTACGCCATGATACTACACATACTTGTGGCATCTACAAAGTCGATCGAAGTCTAACAATTTTGGGGTTGATCACCGGCAGTTCAAGTCTGAGCATCTCTGCCTTAAAACGTATGTTAATCGTATGAACGTTTTTTCTGAATTTAATTTTGTTGAGAAATTTGACATAAATCGGGTATTATTCTAACGTAGTACAGTCAGTATTTCCAGTTATATATAATGAGAATGTTTCATGAGTTAATTCAAAACTTCTCATGAGTTAATTCAAGATATATCCGACATCCTGTACGTTGCGCTATTAAGGAGCGGAAGCCTAACGAATAAGAAATAACAAAACAACCGAACATTACGGCCCCCGTATTTCATCCGAACAAAAAATTTTATTATCACCCTTGACAAAATAAAAGAATAATTACCCTAAACTCGCGATGAATCCTCCCATTATCATATTTTCTTCGTCCCTCGTACGTACAACATAAAAGAAATCCAAACGACACACGAGCGCAAAGGTGTTACAAATACAACAATGTCCTTGTTTTGTGCGTACGGTTACCACGTATGGGGTTATTGAATACGAAGATGAAGAAGAAAAAGAAGAGGAGGAGACGAACAATCGAATATATATTAAAATATAAACTGTCTCGTCCGGCGTCCTGACAAACCATTGCTTTCCTATGTGTATACGTGGAGTCCTAAAAGAAGAATGGACCAATTTTCGTAGAGCCATTGTTGTTTTTTTTTTTCACTTTGGTTGTTTCGTCGATGCTGCACCATTGTGATGACTCCCACACTAGACTAACTAGAGGACACACGTTCAAAAATTACGTTTTTCTATCCTTCTTTTATACGCTATCCTTGTTTCCCACACGTATTACTTCTATTCGTACATGGTTCTTCCACAAACAATGGATTTTTATTTAAGAAAAGAATCGGAAAGGTATATATATGTATGTATGTACATGTAGGCACGCATAGATAGTGAAAAAGAAAAAAAGAAGGGTGTTTCCCCTTTTGTCAATGAAGATGTATACCGGAGAGAATGCATAAAGTGTTCCCTATTGTTGACAGAAAATATATAATTAATTATTATTGAAGGTGAAGAAAGAATTGTGTCTGGTAGTGTCCCATATACTAAAACGTTGATATTGTTTTTCTATTATATTCTTCGAGACACTGTTTTGATTCCGCTAGGCGTGACGGAATACATGAATAATATAAATGTTTATGACTCATTCTGTCTTGTGTTATTGTAAGAAGAAAGGTTTCGAAAAATATAAATCGACTCCGTCTAACCGAATTAATACGGACTATATCTGTTTTCTTGTTATGCAAAAATCGCCATAATAGATTAATGGATTTGTTTTCCTTTTGATAAACCCATGTCTCTAGATACGTACCAAATTAATTACCAAATTATTCCGTAGTGTGGGTGTTCGTCGGATCAATACGGACCCGATTAAAAACAAACTTTTCTGGCTCATATTTATGCATGAGTTCGGAGGATTTATTTATTTCGCGTAATTTGAAACCCACACATGTGCTTTTGAATGAGGTTTTTCTTGCTTTTATGAATATTTTGTTGCTATATACATTTTAGAATCACTTTTATCGACTAAGTTTACAAAGTTTAATAGAAAACAACGGTATAGATATATAGTTTCATATCCCTTAATTAATATTTCTGTGGCTTAATTAATGGTTTTTCCTAAGGGCATTTTAGGATAATATGATATTTAAAATTCTTACAATATGTAACAACGAGTTATCATATTTCGTCAAACCTTGTTAAATAACGATAACATCACGAAATCTAAGTACCTAACAAAAGACTATCCTAAAGCCGAAAATTTAAAAAACTGTGAAACTGACGACATATAGATTACATATCGGTATAACTACGCTTATTTGCTTATTTATAATATAGTTACACACACCGTAACAAAAACACTATAATATCTCTAAGGAGGACTTAATAAACAAAATGGAAAATTTTTTAGATCTGCGAGGGAGACCTGAAATGCTTCCGGAATCGACAAGAAAGACACGGTATTGGTGCGGTTTTTTATTCTTATTTTTCGATGCGGTCTCCTCGAAGATCAATACACTTTTAAACGGTGCTCTAGTCCCTAGCCGTCGGAAAAGTAGAATGTTTCGAAGTCTGCAAAATAGCCGTCTGTAGCTTCCTCATTTGAGGCAAATCTCTTTCCTCCCAGTTCTTCTTAGAAATACGAAAGCGTCTTTGGGAGCTAGGTCCGGTCAATATGGAGGATGAGAGCCTAATTCGTAGCGCACCTCATTCAATTTGGACACCACGATTCGGGATGAATGAGCCGGTGCATTGTCGTGGTTGAAGAGCACTTTGTTCCCCTGCAAACGAAGCCGTTTCTCCTTCAATGCTACATTGAATCGGGTCAATAAATCGCTGTAGTATTGAGTGAGAAACGGCCTAGTTTGCAGTGGAAAAAAGTACTTTTCCACGCGCTACGAATTAGCCTCTCATCCTCCATGTTCACTTGATCTAGTGCTCAGCAGCTTTTTCCTATTCCCAAACCTGAAAAAATCACTGGGAGGAAAGAATTTGCCTCAAATGATCTCGAAACACACTTTTTCTGGCGGCTTGAAGAGACTGGAGCACCATTTGAAAAAGGGTATTGATCTTTGAGGAGATTATATCGAAACATAAAAATAAAAAACCACACCTAGGGGCGCTGGCTAGGTGTAATTTTGATTAGCGACTCATCATTAATATATAAGTTAAGTTGCAGCCTTATAGCGTCAGTCGTTTGCGAATAGTGTAATACCACTTGTTGTATAACAAAGTTCATTTATTTATTTTATTTTATTTCTTTGGTTAATTGGAAGGAAATTGTAATTTTGTCATTACTAATACCAACCGTGGTTTAATATTAATATTAGTTTAATTTGCTACATTTTTTACATATAGGGCGGAGAACTCTAATTTTGTTTTTGCTTCTTCATTGTCCTTACAAAGTTTTCTCAAAATTCTTCATAGAACTTCCAACCTTTCAAGTTACTTTCTTTGCTTTTGTCTAATCATAAACAACATTTGAACAATTTACGGATATACGAGGGGAGGTCCAGAAGTTCGTAGAATGGAGGGGATGGAATGGGGATAGGAGCGCTCGCTTGGTGTCATTCTAATTGGCAACTCATCATTAATATATAAATTAAGTTGCAGCCCTATAGCGTCAGTCGTTTACGAATAGTTACCTGCTAAACAAGTCAATCCGGAAGAAAACTGAAACTATGGAGGAAATTGAACACCGTGCTGTAATAAAGTTCCTTACAAAGCAAGGAAAGAACCCTCAAACCATATTGAATGAAATGGAAACCGTTTATGGGGAACAGTGCCCTAGCAAATCAATGATTTATAAGTGGCATGGTCTTTTTAAACATGGTCGGGAGTCGATTGAAGACGACCCCCGCTCAGGACGGTCAGTTGAGGCCACCACATCAGACATCGTCGGAAAAGTGCAAAAATTTGTACTGCAAGATGCCCGTTTCAAGAAAAAAACAATTATCTGCATTAGTTGGAGTATCAGATACCATCATTTTGCGTATCCTACATGACCACTTGGGTATGACAAAAGTCAGTGCAAGATGGGTAAGTGTCAGAATCGGCTGGAAAGTTGATGGCTACTGTCTTTTGGGATTGTGAGGGGATGTTATTGATTGATTACAAAGAAAAAGGTAGGAGCACAACCGGAGACTATTACGCAGCGATATTAGAAAAATTAAAGGAGGCCATCAAGGAAAAACATCGAGGAAAATTGACCAAGGGTGTGTTGCTCTTGCAAGACAATGCGCCGGTTCACAAGAGCAAAGTTGCTATGGCTGCTCTGCACAAGCATGGCTTTCAATCAATAGTCCATCCACCCTACAGTCTAGACCTGGCACCTAGTGATTTTTATTTGTTCCCCAATTTAAAAAAAGACCTACGTGGAAGAAAGTTTTCCGACAACAATGAGATAAAGGAGGCAATTTTGGCCCATTTTGAGGCGAAAGATAAAACATATTTTTATGATGGTTTAGAAAAATTAATACATAGATCTAATAAATGTATTGTGCTTAAGGGTGATTATATTGAAAAGGAGAAATAGATTTATTGTTTTATTTTATTTAAACCCTTTCATTCTACGAAGTTCTGGACCTCCCTTCGTGTATATATATATATATATATATATATATATATATATATATTTATTTGAAACCAAAGATGTATTGCTATACCTATATAAGGCAATGTAATGCTAAAAATTCAAATTATCATTTTTATTAAAGCCTATACGCGTACGTGAACGAGAATTTGCATTCTCTGTATTAATGTAAATTGATGTTACAAAAAGTTGGTATAAAATTTTTGTGTTTGCTAATATTTTATTTACTATTGAAAAACATAGACGTGTATCTTTCTGATTGAATATTTAAGAAAACATCCTATATTCCAACAAAGATAAAGCAGATTTGCAATACTTTCTGCTTATATTAAATTTAAAAGTTTTAGTGTACAAATACATGAACTCGATCGTTATTTTTTTCTATATTGTATTTTATGTAAATAGAATAAATATTTAAAAATAGAAACGTAAAATACTTTTTTCAAAATTAAGACACGATAAACATTGAAGTAGAATAAATCTAAACAAAACTTAAATTAAAAACAATTTTAAAATACATTTATACATAATTGACAATATCTATTTAACAAATTTTTCACAGAGAATTTAAATTTCATTTTTTGCAGTAATACAAAATTTATTAAAAATACTTACGACCCTATTTGTTAAAGTCATTAAAATAAGTTTGACTTTGACTTCTTCAGACTTACGTTCAAGTCTAGTTATATGCATTGTATATGTCTATTTTAAAGTATAAATAAACTTTTCATAACAGTGTATGTAATGCAAGTGGTGGTGTCGTTATTGTTATCATTTGTAAATTCTTGAGTATTAGAAAGAAATTTTTGGGTTTGAATACATAAAAAATATATGTGGCATAACGATGATTAGAATGTGTATTGTAGCCTTAACATCCCGGAAAATAAACATGGCCTCTTGCCACGCAATATATGAATTGGAAAGAAAAGTAGATATGATTGTTTCTAAAAAAATATTATTGTATAAATGTGGCCTTCATTAGAATTAATGACACTGATGCTTACGTGGCATTTATATATCAAGTTTATTCAAACAGTCGAAAGTTTCTTTGCATTCGAATGTATCTCGTTACAATAGATACGATATGCTGGATATACATATGACTCATAACTGTGATCACGTTCACCGTTATTTATAAATCACAATCACTATTCACGACCTGATTTAAAAATTAGGGTATCGCTCAATATCAGTAATGATCTTAACGCTTCTGCATTTCAGTAAGGCTTTTGATACTGTCATAGAAATGCTCTTGGCTATACGGAATTATATGGGGCTCTCTAATTCTACTCTTTCACTAATGTCAAGTTATTTAACGGACTGTGCGCAGTGTGTACGTCTCGTTGAAAATTATGCTACGTAGAAAATGATTGATCGAGGCGTTCCGCAGAGGTTTAAATTGGCGCCACTTCTGTCCATATTATATACAGCACGTTTGCAATTTTATACAATATTATGTTTAGTTTCAACTCATACACTGTTCGTTAGAAGGAAAAGACTTAGGAAGGTAGAAGATACGCAAAAATACTCACACTCTTTTATTTTAAACAAGCAAGGTGATGACATGCACCTCGCAGATGATACGGACCCAATGGCAAGTTAAAATGAAAGAAAAACAGAATACTTATAATAAATAGGAAAAAATAGTATAGTTTTCTTTAACACAATGATCTAATTTTAAGGATTGTAAACAATATAAAAGCCTCTCAATTCAATCTTTCGTACGCCACATCCATTTTGTTCAACAAAAACCTAAACGACATCTCCGCATAAGAAGTGATATGTCTGTCCGGTCCAGCGGCGTCCTCCAACCGGGTAGACTTCCGCCGACCGGCCCTTCATCAAGACAGAGGATTACGGAGGACCGAGCGTTCGATCTACCAAAACGCACCGGGGAACCCGAACACGATCCAATAAGACGGTAATCCTGCTGGACCTCTCCAATATCCTCCAGTATTACCGGTCAGGATCTTGTTACTGATATATGGCCTCGTTTAAGTACTCCAGCGCGTTATACAAGAGAGAGAAGCGCTGCTGGCACGGGGCGTCGGACGCAGGGAGGTTGTTACAGGAAGAAGCGGTCAGCGCGAAGGATATAAAGGGTTCTGATACAGGCTAGATTACTTAATTAATTGGTTATAACACAGTTCATTGTGCAGTATATTATTGGGATTCGGCTACGAGAGGCTGGGCAACTGAGGCGATATCTAATAGACGCCTAACCGGTCACTATACGATGGCTTGTTCCCATTCGATGTTGTTGTTCTTGTTCTTGTTAACCGGTGGATGCGGTGCTCTAAGCCCTCCAAGGTAACCCTTCGCCGTATCGCTCTTCATATTGTAATGAGTTATCGGGATAAGCTTGTTGACAGTCCCGTTAAATATTGAATAGTGTACGGTAATAGGAAGCGGTATATTTGGGATATTCTACCGAAAATTTACACTTGTTACCGGGGATAGGAGGATATGCTACGGTCATGCATTGAATGATTGATACTTGTATCTTTAGAGGTCGGGGATTAGAGCAAATATATCGGACGGTTTCTGCAGGATGGACATTAGTAATACTTTAGGCGGGATTGTCTATTATTTAAGTGCCGCTATACTAAACTTGAATTAAATTGTAATTCCAGTAGTAAGTATTGCGAACAGGGTTTCTAGTTGTATTTATAACAAAGGAGCTTACATGGGAAAATGAATTAGAAATCAAATTTGCCAAGAATAATAAAGCAACGATATTTTTATTATTATTATAACATTATCAGTATATTCGTTACAATTTATTCCTACCATTCAAATGTTTTTTTTTTTAATTTAACTCTGTAGAGCTCACGCTGGCAAGAGCTGCACGTGAATTTGTGCATGGGGATTCCTTTCATATATTCATTCATTTCTTTTCTCATATGTATTTGTCACCTTCGTAAAGCAGCGTAAGGTACATTGTCCACCACCACGTTAGGGAGCATAAAGCAGTAAATATTACAATTACCCTATGGTATAAGAGTATATATAAAGAGGATTATTCGACTAATACTAAAATTAAATTAAATTAAATGTTGACAAATATTAGGGGGAAGAGATCAGACGAAGAAAGACTGATGATCAATGATAGATCTAATTGGGTCAGCGTATATATCACAAAGATCAGAGATGCTGTTGAAGTTAGTACACATCAGGTGCACTGGGGACCTTGTAAGGACATTTGTTCGAGCGCGACCACAATAGAAGGCAAATGAGGACCTGGAGCCAACTCTGGGAACAAGAAAATTACACTTATCCAAGACCCAGTGATAATCAATCCTGTTATGTACTAAACAAAACAAAAATTTTAGAAATCGTTCGTCTGGTAGCAAGAGATACAAAATTAAATTTCCGCAGCAATACACGACGTTCAAAGCCTCTAGGTGGATAAGACCCCTCCAACAGATAATAAAGAAATTGTAGAAACCTTCTCTGTACCGTCTCAATATATTTTATGTGTATTTCATAAATAGGAAACCAGACCAAGGCGGCGTACTCCAACCGAGATCGAATGAGAGAAAAAAATAACGTAGATAGAGCTTATATACTGCGAAAGTCCCTACAATTACGGTAAATAAATCCATATATTTTGTTACATCGCGATACCAACTGAGATATGTGATCAGAAAAAGACAGAGTGGTGTCAAAAAGCACCCCCAACTCTTTGACAGATGTTGACACCTGCAGTGGCACTCCCTCAACGTTACAATTGTGAGTAATAGCTTGCTGACGCTTAGTAAATGTCATGGTAGTGCATTTTGAAATATTTAAGTACAATCTGTTAAGCTTACACCAACCGGAAACACAATCGATACTTCTCTGAAGCAAAACACAATCTGCAGTAGAATCAATGCTTAGAAACAGTTTAATGTCGTCAGCGTACATTGGCGTTTCGCATTCAACAATGTTGTTAATGAAGAGCAAGAGTATTAGAGGTCCAAGAATAGATCCTTGAGGTGTACCAGAGGTAGCGATGTGCTTGGATGATACATAATTCCTATAGCATACTTGTAATTCTCTGTTGATCAGGTACGACCGTAAGAGTGAGCGTAATGGTCCTGAAAATCCGAACGAATTCAGTTTTCGTAGAAGAATATAATGGTCTATCTGATTAAACGCTTTCTGGAAGTTCAGGTAAACTTGGTTTCTGTTGTCTATTGCTTCAGAGACATATTGCGTTAAACAAGCGAGATTAGTAACGGTTGAACGCTGGGATACAAAACGATGTTGTTTTTGAGAAATATTTTAATGTATTGTGTAATGCGTTAAAAGCTAACCAGCTTGAAATATACCAAAAGATAGCTTAAATAATAAACACTTCCTTAAAAAGGTTAGAAGAATCCTTGGCTAGAAATACGTGATAAACAAATCTGGAATGCAAAACAAACGAATAAAATTTATTTGAAGAAACACCATAAAAATGTTTAGGGAATTGCTTCATGCTGTTTTTAAAGAACCAATCGCAATGCTTGACGCATGTGTAACGGGGTTGGCCGTCTCTAGAGTTAATTCATAATAGGAATTAACGATTTCATAATATACCATAGATATCACTTGTATTATTTTAAATGAATTTCACTTTGCTTCCAAACTGATGGACGGTAGTGTATGTAATATGTATACATGGACGAAATATCGATGGTTTCACAGAGTTCTGTAGATAGAAGTTAAAAATTTAGTTGCTCGAGAAGAAAAAGCCTAAAATAAATTTTTATAAAAAGACACGCTAATTAAATCGAGCTACAAATAGCACGATCATTTAACCAAAAAATTTATAAAATTGGCTGATTACTGAAGAGACTGGAGCTCCGTTTGAAAATATGTATTGATCTCTGAGGAGGCTACATCGTAAAATAAAAATAAAAAACCACACCAATACCGTATTCTTCTTATTGATTCCGCAAACAGGTTGCTTTCGTGTAGATGGATAGCTTGCGGCAAATTATTCAAGAATCAGTGGTAACATTTTGTGAAACAAAACCTGCGTCCCGAAAATCAGGTAGTGGCAGACCATCAAAACGGATAGCTGAAAATATAACAGATGTCGAAGAACGAATAACCCAATCACCTAAGAAACCTATTCGCAAAGCAAGCGTAACCTTTATAAGGCATGACCCGTCAGGCAATCCTTACAAGAGTTCTACAAAAATTTACATATAAGTTGCATTACATACAGGAGCTTCCAATTATTGTCACTGATGCTGAGGCATGATGAATAATAATAATGTTCCTTCTTCTCGGATGCAGCGTGGTGTAATTTGGGACAAAAAAAGAGGAATGCGCATTTGGTCCAGTGAAAGTCCACATTAAATTCTTGAGAAATCCTTGCATCCTCAAAAAATAGGGATCTGTCTTGCTGTTTCTCATAGACTGGCCATTGGTCCAACATTCTTCCAGCAAAATAATGCAGCTCCCCATACGACAAGGGAAACGATGGAATGATTGCATGTTCTTTGATAATCTGTAGCGACTTTCCGATTTGACAATTATGGATTATTTCATATATAACACATTGGCTGAAAAGTCCCGGGCCTAACAAAGAAAACACGGCTTTTTGGTTCAAAATTAGCTTTATTCATCAACGTAATCTCCATCAAGAACAACGCAATCATTCCAGCGCCGCTCTAACATTTTAATACCACTTTTGTAGAACGATTTATCTTTTGCCTCAAAATAGGCCTCAGTTTCAGCGATAACCTCTTCATTCGTGCGAAATTTCTTACCGGCGAACATTTTTTTGAGGTCTGCGAACAGCCAGTAGTCGCTGGGAGCCAAATCTGGCGAATACGGTGGATGTGGGTGCAATTCGAAGTTCAATTCATGTAGTTTTGCCATTGTTTTGATTGACTTGTGACAGGGTGCGTTGTCTTGATGAAACAAAATTTTTTTCCCTGCCATATGCGGTCGTTTCTTTGCAATTTCGGCCTTCAAACGCTCCAATAACGCTATATAATATTCACTGTTGATGGTATTTCCTTTCTCAGGATAGTCGATGAATATTACACCACGCACATCCCAAAATACCCAGGCCATAACCTTTCCAGCCGATTGTTGTGCTTTCGGGCGCTTTGGACGAGGTTCACCAGTTGCTGTCCACTCAGATGACGATCGTTTTGATTTCGGAGTGAAGTGATGGATCCATCTTTCATCTATTGTCACATATCGACGCAAAAATTCCGGTTTGTTACGTTTAAACATGGCCAAACACTGCTCAGAGTCATCAACACGTTCTTGTTTTTGGTCAACAGGGAGCAAACGCGGCACCCACTTTGAACAGAGCTTTCTCATAGTCAAATGCTCATGCAATATAAAGCCAATGCGTTCTTTTGATATCTTTACGATGTCAGCTAACTCACGCAACTTCACTTTTCGATCATTCAAAACGATTTTGTGGTTTTTTTTATGTTTTCTGGTGTTACCGCCTCATTTGGACGTCTACTGCGTTCTGCATCATCGGTGTCTCTACGACCACGTTTGAAGTCAGCAAAACCAACGTTTTATTGTTGTTTCTGATGGAGCGGAGTCCCCATATCACTTTTCAAGCTATTGCTTCGCTTGAATGGTATTTTTTCCCATCAAGAAGCAGTGTAAAATTAAAACACGAAATTGTTTTTGATCCATTGTTTTGAAAATAACAAAAGTAGCGTGACTCTTAGCACAATAACTCACAAACAAATGAATAGAATGTCATGAAATTTTAACAGCTGTCTTTTGAAGGTTAGTACTAACTGAGAGAAAGGTGACTGCAATAAAACTAGCGTCATCTATGTGTTAGGCCCGGGACTTTTCAGCCCATGTGTTACATATATATACCATATACACCAAAATAATTGAAAAATAGAATATTTACAAATTGTTCTAATACAATTGACGAACTTACTGAAGCCATTCACATTATCTAGGAGGAAAATACACTGCATAATTTAAAGAATGCCTTCAATAACATGAAACGAAGGGTGGTGTTAAGTATAGAAAATGAACGAGTTCACTTTGAACATTTAAAGTAACAACTCTTTATTATTATTAAACTTTTTATTTTTCCAAATGAAACGTTTGTGTATAGTTATTTGTTGAAACGTCAAAACCTAATCAAACAACTGCATGTCTACGGTGTAATATTAACTGAGCCACCTACACTTAAATTCCGTCACTAACACCTCAGAATAAGTCAATCTACACGTCTTTAGTCATTTTACCAACTTAAGTTGAAAGAAGAAAAATTTCATGGCTTACTAGCGGGTAAATTTAATCGATCATATAATATTTCCTTAATTTCCAAATAATATTTCTAATATAAAACATGCAGAAATTGCCTACATTGCAGCCTATTATCGAAAAGACTAGCACACGAAAAGTACTCTAACAATAACAAGCTAAAACATGTACACGAGATGCCGATCTCCTCCCCGTAATCATCGCGAGAGAGCAAACAATGATGGAGGGTTGAATAACGGGCACGCGAAATAACGCGGTCCAAAACCTTATATATTCGGCGAAGAGGGCGGAAATCGCGACGGGGTAAGGAAATAGATTTTAATAAGTAATAAAAACCGGTGCGATGTATAGGTAGAAGCGTACATAAGTTGCGGGTTGGATGCGGAGATCATCTTACCCCTCGACGCGTATACATATTGATCTCTGTTTTATTCTAATAAGTGCGGAGTCCGACGGGCATCGACGTTCCCTTCGCCCCTCATCCCGCGCAGAATATCTCGCGTATTATTTCAATGCGAGGTCGTTTTCCTCCCGCTTTACGTAGGGGATCCGTCGGCAGGGGAATGCGAACAGTTAAGAGATCGTTGCATCGCTACGTTATTATTTTGTTTATGTTGGTAATATTTTTGGATTGGGTTTAATAATGGGAATACTTCAAGAGCTTGTCCTCAATCATAGTGGGATGATCTTATAGAATTTGGTATGGATATTGCAAGATTTCTTCTGCATTTGCATGTATGTACATGTTTACAAATAAAAATGGTAAACATAATAGCAAACAAAACAGTGGACAAGGGTTTCTCTAAAGCAATTGAATTGATATTTTTCAATATTTACGATAACGAACAACCACACACAGCAATGCGTCAATTTTGTCGGGTATTACTTATATCCAGTTAGACTAACAACAGCTGTATCTTATACTATATCAAATAGGCAATTGCAGCTATGTACTTCAATAAAATTTAATTAATTAATTTAATTTAATTGATGTGAAGCAAATTGAACTACCTGAACTGTATGAAGTGCATATAGTTATACAGTATATAGTAACTGTTTCACTTGTCTGATGTGTGTGTGTATATGCATTATGTGCATAGCATAAAATATAACTTCTTGTGTTAATATCATCTTTGAAACATCTTGTATAATGGAAAATGCTTTAAAATCAATAAAGAATGTTAAAGATGAACTACTTGCGTTAATTGCTTTTCTATGTTACTATAATCAGCTCTCGTATAAGAAACTGGCGTTTAAATGCAACACTCCGGATATACGACATTCACGTGTCCTGAAAGAACTTTCGATAAGGTACAGCATTCGCATTAAAACTTGTGTTCTATCTAAGATTAAATCAAAAATTCTGGAAATCATAGAAGGGGGGAAAATTTTGTTTCCAAGTCTTATACCTGCCAAGTTTAATTAATATCTGAGTGTGACTCCCCAGACCTTTCCTGACAAATTGTCTGTGATCAAAAACAAAAGAAAGAAGAAAAAGTAACTGACGCCCATTTATTCTCTATTCTCGGTCATTTCCATCCTGTGCGTTCCAGAATATACCACGTTCATCTCATTTCTCTTAATGTTTCCCTGACCTGCTAAGTTGTGATGACTTTATGTTGGTGTTCTGTTTGAGGAATAAAGGATTTTCGGTTTTTGATAAGTTGCAATTTATCAAGAAATGCAACTATCACTAGTGAAGGCACAGTGATGGTCCTAATTAAAGCCCATTCGGTTTCTCTTCAATTTTTTTCTATTATCATCGCATTTTCTGTATGAAAACTGCAACTATCGACATTTTAAAAAGTATGAGTCAATAAAACTTAAAAATTTGGCGGGTTATTAAGCGCAAAACATTTTAACGAAATTTTCGCTTCTTATGTATAAAACTGTCTGCCCGCTTGGCGATAAAAGCGATAGAAATTTGCCGAAGGAAAATAGAAACTTGAAATGTAAACGGAAGAAAGTGTAAACTAGAGTAGAAACAAGCTTCCTGGCGGTTTTCGAACGCATTGTTCACAGTGAATATAGGGATGAGGATTTAATACAACGCATGGGCTGAAAAGTCCCAGGCCTAACACATAGATGACGCTAGTTTTATTGCAGTCACCTTTCTCTCAGTTAGTACTAACCTTCAAAAGACAGCTGTTAAAGTTTCATTATATTCTATTCATTAGTTTGTGAGTTATTGCGCTAAGGGTCACGCTACTTTTGTTACTTTCAAAACAATGGATCAAAAACAATTTCGTGTTTCAATTTTACACTGCTTCTTAATGGGAAAAATACCGTTCAAGCGAAGCAATGGCTTGAAAAGTGTTATGGGGACTCCGCTCTATCAGAAACAACAATAAAACGTTGGTTTGGTGAAGGCACAGTGATGGTCCTAATTAAATCCCATTCGGTTTCTCTTCAATTTTTGTCTATTATCATCGCATTTTCTGTATGACTCCGCTTCATCAGAAACAACAATAAAACGTTGGTTTGCTGACTTCAAACGTGGTCGTAGAGACACCGATGATGCAGAACGCAGTAGACGTCCAAATGAGGCGGTAACATCAGAAAACATCAAAAAAATCCACAAAATCGTTTTGAATGATCGAAAAGTGAAGTTGCGTGATTTAGCTGACATCGTAAAGATATCAAAAGAACGTATTGGCTTTATATTACATGAGCATTTGACTATGAGAAAGCTCTGTTCAAAGTGGGTGCCGCGTTTGCTCACTGTTGACCAAAAACAAGAATGTGTTGACGACTCTGAGCAGTGTTTGGCCATGTTTAAACGTAACACACCGGAATTTTTGCGTCGATATGTGACAATGGATGAAACATGGATCCATCACTTCACTCCGGAATCAAAACGATCGTCATCTGAGTGGACAGCAACTGGTAAACCTCGTCCAAAGCGCCCGAAAGCACAACAATCGGCTGGAAAGTTTATGGCGTCGGTATTTTGGGATGTGCTTGGTGTAATATTCTTCGACTATCTTGAGAAAGGAAATACCAACAGTGAATATTATATAACGTTATTCGAGCGTTTGAAGGCCGAAATTGCAAAGAAACGACCGCAAATGGCAAAGAAAAAAATTTTATTTCATCAAGGCAACGCACCGTGTCACAAGTCAATCAAAACAATGGCAAAACTACATGAACTGAACTTCGAATTGCTCCCACATCCACCGTATTCGCCAGATTTGGCTCCCAGGGACTACTGGCTGTTCGCAGACCTGAAAAAAATTCTCGCCGGTAAGAAATTTCGCACGAATGAAGAGGTTATCGCTGAAACTGAGGCCTATTTTGGGGTAAAAGATAAATCGTTCTACAAAAGGGGTATTGAAATGTTAGAGCGGCGCTGGAATGATTCCGTTGCTCTTGATGGAGATTGCGTTGATGAATAAAGCTAATTGTGAACCAAAAAAATCGTGTTTTCTTTGTTAGGCCCGGGACTTTTCAACCCATGTGTTATGTACATATTTTTGTTATTAATTGTAGAAATATAGACAGAACATTCACTTATTTTTCAATAGAACTAATCTCCTTCGGAAGTTATAGTACAGTCCCTGTCCATTTTATTAGGGCCACCTTATAAATTTAAGCTATTGTGTGTTTCTAACGCGATAATTTACAGATAGAAGTATAAAATTCATGAATAGAATTTACAATACCTATCTAAATAGGTTCCCTAAATAGCTTTCTAAGAAATTGAGAAAGTGTCACTTAGTGACCTCTTGCTTCTTATTATCCTCCTCATGAATTATTCTGTACTGTATAGAAGATGGACAGAAACAAGACTAAGAGACACAGTAATTTGTAGAATATTATTTGGATCGGATACTATTATAGAAAGAATATTTATCTGCTTATGTAACGTTTTTTCCGTGTTTACGTGATAGTGTTGCACTTTAAGGTATTTTTTGTATGCGCTTTATATTCTTTCGTTATGTGTAAAGAAAGGATATACCAAAGAGAAACAAACTGCGTATTAGGGCACTGTTGGGTACATGCGTGTTTTCTCAACGTACGATTGTAAAGAGAGAAGAAGTATCCCGACAAACAGTACAGCGAATCGGCGTTTTAATGAAAGAAAATATACCCACTACAAGTACCGGAAGAGTGTTTTGCAGCAAGAAAAGCATCACTACTAATCGAGACGTATCCTCCAACTAACAACTCAATTTCTTAGAAACATATTTAGGGAACGTAATTAGATAGATATTGTAAACCCTATTAATGAATGTTATACTACTATTTGCAAATTATTGCGTTGAAAACACAAAAAAGTTTAAATTTATAAGATGTCCCTTATAGAATAGACAAAGACTGTAATACTCATAGCATTTTACGATAAGCGACTATCTCTGAGATTCACTCACTGACATTGCAAACTCAATCTAACTTTTCAGTTGATTCCCAAGTAAAACTCTTGGCTGAAATCATAACTTCGTACTGAATCACACCTAGTTTTAGCAAAAGCACTTCCATAAATCGCATTGTAACAACCCTTACTTCAATAAATAAAACAACCCCTTCGTTCAGTCCCACACCAAATCGGATGCGAAAGAAATACGCAATAATTACGAATTTCGAAATCTAATAAATACGTCCGGCGCTTTTTTCCTTTCGAATTTGCTTCGTCTGGCGTCCCAATCACCCTTCCCTCTATCCATTGCCTCTTAATTATTCAAGTTAATTACGTTTCTCTCATTCTTGACACGAACCATTCGGGACGGTCGGGCACCGTCTTTTTTCACGTTTCTTATTTTATTTCTCCCTTTTTTCGATTCACTTCCGGTGACGTTCCTGTTTTTTCCTTTTCGTTCAACGTTAGCGAGAGGCAGTCTTGTTTAGCGGACCCCTAATTTCCAGATACTCCAATTACAATTAAACATAGGACGACTTGATTAGAAGTGTCACGGGACAGGAAAAGAAGAGATCGGTGGGGAGAAAACGGACTGACGTAAGAGAGGTTACTCTCGGAAAAATTGGTCGATTAGCTTCGAAGAGGAACGCTACCGATGAATAAGGAGCTGTGCAATTAAAGGGAATGAAATAGTAATAGCTTTGTTTATAGAAGAAATTGGTGAGAATTGCGGGTACGTTTATTTGCGGAAAGCTACTACTATGCTCGATTCCGATATATTAGCTAATCCAGTTTAGGAATTTTGTTTCTCTGAAAAATTGACTTTACATTAGTTGTTAGATATAGGTGAATCCTTTGAGAGTTTGATTTGGACAATATCTAAATACACTAGCGGAAGCCATATTAAAATTCCAACCCTTAAAGTAAGTCTGCTATTTTAATCAACTCTCGAGTTATATTATTTACATTTATTATTATATTATTTTACATTATACATTTATTTGTGTGACCGCGTTGCTAAATGTTATAACCGACGATATTGTTACATCTAGGGACAAAAATATGGCCACGGTCCTGAGGCTTCTGGATTTCAGTAAGGCTTTTGATACTGTCTGTCATAGAATGCTCTTGGCTATACTGAATTATATAGGACTCTCTAATTTTACTCTTTCACTGGTATCAAGTATTTAACAGCCCATACGCAGTGTATGCATCTTGATGAAAGTTACTCTATCTGGAAAGTGATTGATGGGGGCGTTCCTCGGGGGTCTATATTGGGGCCACTTCTGTTCACATTGTATAGTGTACGTGTACACCTTTGTATAGAAAAATGTAAAATATATATGTACGCAGATGATACCCAGATGTATTATTCATTTCATTTTAATTACTGTCAAAAAGCCATTCAAAAAATTAATAGCGACTTAGATAAGGTTGCAAATTTCGTTCATGAACATTCACTCTTAGTAAATTCTGACAAGTCCGTTGCAATAGTGTTTGGTAGTAAGAATCAAGTAAGGAGATTCAAACAAGACATTCGGTTGCAGATTTTTGGTACACCTATTCCTATTAAAGGGGAAGCAAAAGATCTAATTCTGTTTTTAGATAATACATTCAGATGTAATACAAAAATAAAAAATTACTTACAACAAGCGTACATTAATTTAAAACAGATTTTCCCCATAGGCATTACTTTCAGTAAAGGCAAAGTCATTGTTGTGTGATGCAGTCGTTCTTTCGTAGTTTTCATACTGCGCCGGGGTGCATGGTCCTGCATAACGCAGAATTTGATTAATCGAATACAGCGGGTTCAGAGGACTTGTTTGAGACTTATATTCAGGATATGAAAGTACTATAGAGCTTCCCATAAGTTGGAAGATATAGGATAGCTAAACATGCATAATAGCAGGATCTTGCAGACTGCCCGTCTGTATCATACAATTATTAACAGCAAGCCACCCAAGTACTTGTACGAGCGCATTTTATTCAGAACAGATGTGCATCACATTAATCTTAGATTCTGTGGAGGAACTATTACACCACCAATACGAACAACTGCCCTATGCGAAAGCGGTTTTTCTTGTAATGCTGCTGCAGTGTACAATTCAATACCACCATTTAATAGAAGTGGCTTCCGTCGGAACTTTGCTGTTCGATACCGTGTATATTTGTTTGCCTCACAAGCAATTTGAACATTCGGTTCAGTGAATTTTTTATTAGTTTACCTGTTCAGTATGTCATGGGTGGAGAGCGGGAGGTTTGTGTGCGCAAGTACTTAGAATTATAAAGTATTATTATTATTATTATTATTATGTTGCTTTGTAATATAGAATATGCGGATTAGAAGTTTGATAGTAACCCTGAGGAACGCCCATATTAATGCTCAATGGTTCAAAGCAATAACCAATAAAACGCATCGCACAGGAAACAAACGTGGCATTATGGCAATTTCCAATTTATTAACTGTTTGTTGTGCGAACCTTGTTCTGTAAGAGGTGAGTAAAATGTTTTCATACAAACAATTAGCAGACTATAAATACTTTCAAATTAATTAGAACTGTTTTGTGGGCGACAAATCATTGGACAGAATCATATGACCTGTAAAAAAACCTAATAACTTCCGGTTCGTTTTTCTCTCCGTTATCGATCTGAATTGCCTAAATCTAGACGAAGCATTAAAGCTATACATTTGACGTAAATAAATACCCTCGTGATAGATTAACTTTCTTAAACAAATACGCCTCCTATCCGGAGACAAAAGTTGTCACAGATGACCTGGTGCCGTAGGCAATGTGTCGATATCAGCTTACTGTCCGTGTAAACCCTACCTGACCGGATCATTTAAAAATAACACGAACAAAAGACACACAATACCTTTCGTAGAATATTCTCCGTTTCTATTGTGTCCTGGTCTCGAGTAGTGGTTATGACTGGAGGTATTTGAGCGCGAATCGCTACTTCTATTACTTGATTTTTCGCACGAGGAAAGGATGGCTAATGATTTTGAAGAATGGCAACGTAGATCGGATTAAGTATCTATTCAGCGAGAAATTTTAGACGTTATTCCTGTATTAGATAACACGTTTTGATTGTCGAGAAAGGAGGTGAAATAGTTTTGTAGCAATTAGGTTCGTATAATTTTAATTCAGTATTCTAATATTGTTTTACGCCACAAATTAGAATTAACGAGGTGTATTTATTTCAGGGAGAACTCAGGTATGCACTTGCGAATATCACTTATATGCTGTTCGTGTAAAAAATTCAGGGAATATAAAGAACGTTATACATAAATGAAACAATAAGTAATATAAGGTTTACGTTGTTAATTCTTTATAACTATGTAATTCTAATAACCTATCTAATACCCATAAACTCCCTAAGAGTTAGTGGTTAAAAGGTTGGATGACACAACGTACATAAATTGAATAATTTTCGCAGTTTCTGCCTTACAATGATTTATTTTAAAACTTTTACTCTCAAGTCAGGTGTGGTTTTGTATTTCCAAATTTTTGCACATCATCTTTGCATATTAACAAAACGGTATTACTATAGCAGTATTCCAGAATAACTAGAGTTGTTGTTTGGGCTATTTCCGATATGCCTCTTGCGTACGGAATTGTTCTAGTATATACATTCTGTTGTCGTTCTGTGCCATCATTCCTAGTTGTGCGCATTGTTTTCGTCTTCGACAGTGTTCTTCCTGTGTATCCATTTAATTTCAGTGCATTTGTGACGGAACGGAATTCCTCCTCTCTATCTCCATCATCCGAACATTCTTCGAGCCCTATTATGCAGACATTCTGCGACATCCAATTTGGCGTTGTATAAGTGATTAGACACGAAATGGAGGTATTGTCCTGTGTGTGTCGGCTTCTTATATACCGTCGTCCGTAGTGTGCCATCGGACTGTTGATGCACCAGGATGTCTAGGAAAGGAATCCTATTATCTACCTCCAATTCCACAGTGAACTTAATGGATTTTTCTAAGCCGTTAAGACGTTGGAGGAAGCTGTTGATTTCTTCTTCCCAATGTGGCCAAACTACAAAGGCATCATCGACGTATCTGAGCCACATTTTCGGTTTAAGTTCATATGAATCCATCGCTCTTCGCTCAAATTCTTCCGTATAGATGTTACTCAGGGCCCATTGAGATGCCAAATTCTTGTTGGTAGAACTTGTTATCCATCTAGAAGCATATGGTATTCACGCATGTGGACAACAGTTTTAGAATAGCTTCTACACTTAACGATGTTCTCTCGTCCAATGTGTTGTCTCTGGATAGTCTGTTTTTATTGCTAGAGCTGCTTCCGTTAGAACATTAGTGAATAGGCTCGTGACATCTAAGCTTACCAGTTTGTCGTGTTCATTAATCGTTATCTCTTTGATCCGGTTAATGAAGTGCTTTGTGTTAGTGATGGCGGATTGTGTGTTTCCCGACAGTGGGGCAATTGTATCTAGTAGGAACTTGACGAGTGGATGCCAGGGGAAATTTCTCGAGCTTACGATTGGCCGGAGAGGGGTACCCGGTTTGTGTATTTTAGGTAGCCCGTAAAGATGGGCTTGGTTCGAAAGCGTGGTGTTAATTTCTGCCAGCTGAGTTGATTGGGCAGATCTGATTTGTATTTGTTCAGTGTTTGTTGTATTTTGCATTCCACTGACGCAACGTGAGGTCCTTCTTTAATTCCTTATATTTCCCTGCATTTATTGTTTCTTGCATATTAATGTTGTATGCTCCAACATCCATTATTATCGCAGGGTTTTCTCTGTCCGCCGGCAAGATCTTGATAATCTTGTCGCTCGTTAACTCCTTGAAGCTGCGTTGTTCTGCCTTGCTTATATTTTGCCGTATCTGTTTCGGTTTCGCCTTCTCATTGCTGTTCTGGCCTTCCAACGATATTCATCTTCATTCATGCTTCAAGTGGTTGTATTTTGCCTGCTGCCATTTCCACTGCTAGTATCATATCTAGCGTGGGTACTCGTGTGGGGGCTAGTGCGAATTTCATGCTTTTGTTTAGTATTTTAATGGTGTTGTCATCAACTGCTTACTGGATAGACTAATCACTGCCTTCCTAGGATCAACGGAGTTGCTTTCCTTTTAACGTATTAGTGATTCCAGCTTTTTCCGGTGTTTATCTTTCAATTGTCCATTTATTCTGGTGTAGCTCCTTTGTACTGCCGCACAGATGTTTGTAAGTCCTCTTAGTTAACAGTTTCTCCGATCCTCTGCTTGATCTCCTCGCATTCTGGCGAGTCTGTGGTAGTTAATTCTTTCCTTGACCAATACTTTGCTAGCTATGTTAGCAATTCTTTTGGCTCGACTGCTTGAAACGGAGAGTGTGATTTTAAGCCTTTCGGGACGATCTTAAATTGTCTTGCTAACGATGGAAATATCCCAAACAACTCTAGTTATTATGAGAATCCATCGTCAACAATATCACGTCAAGAGTATTTCAGAAATTATGACAATATCGAATTACAAATCCAAGTATTTGCAAAGCAGGAAGATACATTGTATTTATGCGTTCAGCAAGTACTAGGTGGTTGTTAAACGGAATACCAAGATCGTTTGCCGTAGATGTTCAGGTAATAAGGTAATCTCCAGTGACATAATCTTAGTGTATAGGGTCGTTAGATTTGGTATATGATACAACCAGACACTTTTTAATGTTTAGGGATTTTTTATTTTGGTTACAGTAATTAATCTTTAATAATTATTTAGGTAGAAATATATAGGCATCCATCGAGTTAATTGACCTGTATACTTTTAGATCACCTACACATGCAAGGTAATTGCAATCGAGGTCTAAGATGAAATCATTTTTAAATATAAACTAAAAGGTAAAGGGCTCTGTTGAGATCCTTGAAGGATGCCGGAAGGAATTGAAAATGTATCTAAGCAGCGTCCTTTATAAAAAACCTATATTGTCTAGTTTGCCAGATAAGATCTTATTAACTGCACAAGTGGTGGGTATAAATCAGCACATTGTAGCTTACCTTGGAATCAAATTCCTTTGAGAAGTCTGTCTACAAAACACCAATTTGTTTCTGTAGATACATGGTTGATGAAAGATACTAAGTTTGCCATAGATGATCATCCAGTACTATACTCATGACAAAAAAATGTATATTTCCATATACTTTGTTGCGCTTTACAAAAATTACACACTATATTTGTAGATCTATGGTTCTCGATGTTGAACTTATTTCCCTACTTAAAAACTGGAATGATCCTAGTTGTCTTCTAAGTATGTGAAAATCTAGAAATTCTTAAAATTAAATTAAATACGAGAGTTACTGTTACACTATCAAATTCAGAATGAGATCTTCTCCTGAGTTCATGATCTTTTTCAAGCGTTGGAAGCTAACTTCATTCTTTACGATGGAAGCAATACTAAACTAAGGATTATGTGCAAAACAGGAGAAGGTACTGTACTGTTAGAGGCAGACATTCTGAAAAACTCCCTTAATGCGTTCACAATTGTTGAAGGTCGAGGAAGTTCTTCGTCACCAAGAAGTCTATGTCTAGGTATTCCACTTTGTGCTCTCCTATTACCAAAAAGCACGAGAATCCTTCACTATTCCAGCTTCAACTTTACGCAAGAAAGTAACATATGCTTAATGTATTTCACATTTCAAAAAGCTACGAATCCTTTTAAATTCATTGCAGTAAAAAAGGAAAGCTGTAGTTTTTCACCTTTTATATTATATTTTTTAATGATACGTGTAGACCTACTAATCCAAGATTGAACTCAGGGTTGTCAACTTCCCTATGAAGCCTGGAGAAATGACAAATCAATCCAAAACAGTGCGCCTTGAAGTAGTAAGACATCGACCTTCCAAAAGCTTATTGTGTTATCATTTGAAGAAAAGTTTGTAATTCCAGATGAAGTAGTTGAAGTTCTAAGGAAACGTGTAAGTTAGGATGGTATAAATCCTCAGCAATAATAGGTTTGAAATTGCGTACAATATCGAATTTGTCATCAAACATTTGTTAGTAATAACTCAATCATCCTATTTGTAGCATTTGCCACTGTATTTAGTTAACTTAACTTTAAAGATTGCATGAATTGGCTAATAATTATTAATTTTCCATCTCTTACATTATTGACAAAGTTAGGAATGTTGAAATCACCTATTACACCACCCAACAAAATAACATTTTTTATCGTGGTGCCTGTAAAATAGGAACTGATTTAGGGTATTTCTGATGTTTTGGTTCCAAAAATAGCTGGCATTTCTTCCAAGCAGCTCTAGTTTTATACGTAATAAATACCACCATTACTTATTAGTAGAACAGATGCTTTCTAACTTTCACATGCTCAGATGTAACGTGAGAATCAAGATTCATTACCTTCACAGCCACTTAGATCGTTTTCCAGAAAGCTTGGGTGATCTTAGAGAGGAACAGGGGGAAAGATTTCACAAAGACATCTGCACGATAGAGGAAAGGTACCAAGGAGGATGGGATACCCATATGATGACCGATTACTGCTAGAGTCTTCAGCGAGACTGTGCCGATAAACCTTACGCAAGGAAATCTTGTAAAAGGAAAATTTTAACTGATAATTGAAAGTTGTATATGCATATTTTTCTGTTAAGTAAATACCTCCTACCCACTTTTTCGTATTTCAGTTAGCAGTTATCAAATAGTAGTATTAAAAAAGTTATATATATATATATATATAGCAAAAAAATATATTTAATTTTGAAGAATTTTTCCTAAATGGGACAGAAAAATGAACAAAAATTAGATCTGACAGATAAAATATTACGGCATTTTTGGATTACTCACCCCAAAATAGCTTAATTACACTTAAAAACTCCGAGGCATCAAAATGTGTGTTTCCAGTGTTATGATTAAGCGTTTATCGAGTTAAATAATATTCAAAACATGAAAATTAAACGCATTAAATCACAACATGATTTCATTCGAAGCTAGTACTAAACTAAAGCTGATCTTACTCATGAATAACCAATATATATGAGTGATTTATTCTTAGCAGCAATCATGCCGTAACCATTACCTTTATCCCCCAGCAAGTACACTCATTTTAATAAATCTTGTGGGTATTAATTTCGTCCTTTCTTTTCTTAGTTTTGGCATACTGAATTCGTCTTTATAATTAATGTAGTCTGTATTGTCTACTGTTAATTTTCATTAGCTAATAAGAGTAACATTACAGTGTAAGGTGGCTGTGCTAACTACATTCGTTAGTCGACTGGACATCCATCAGAATGCGATTACCTATACCCTTCTAATGAGAACTAGAAAACGTGACTATTATGACATATGATTTTATCATAGTTTTTTACAATCGAGCTACCCTCATCAAAAAGTCACGATTCGCCAATAGTTTCTATCACAGTAGTTAACTTTATACAGTTGGTTTAGTTGTAGAGTGCGCGGTATATAAACTAGAACATTTTCTGCAGCTTCACTGTTAGTGATTACAGTTTCTCGCGCTCATTTCGTCCGATACGACATCGTAAATACAGGATTAATAACCGCTACCGACCGTAAACGCCACAAACATATCAATAACATCCTCGTTCGGAGTACGCACACCGCCGCCTCCCGCTTCCAATAAACAATAACAATTTTCCTCCCCAATAACCTATCCGAAAACTCGGTTCGGGCAATCAAGATCCGGCGGCGGCCACCTACCTACCTTCGGCAGCCGCGCGCTTAACGCGTATTTACCGCTTTTACGAGTTTCTACCCCGGCAATGAGCGCCTAGTGACGTCTGTCGATATCGTCTCTCGTTTCGGTCTCTGTTACAGATAGGTCGTCGGTTTTACGATAGCGCGCGGCTCGCCAATTAGTGTTATGGTCTTCGGGATCGGCCGCAAAAGTATTTGCGATTCGCCATTTCCAAGGGTATTACCGGCCGGCTGGAAGCGAAACGAAAACGAAGCACATCATCTTAGCGCTGCGTATGTGTACGGGCCGTGATATAGCGTAGAACGCCATAAGCCGTTTTGCTATACGCGTCTACGCACACGGACGTTGATTACTGCGTGCGTAACATTTATTGTTATTGGTTTTCAAGGCTCGTAGAGTTACTAACTTAATCGGCTCGCTCAATTTCTAAAAGCTGCGGAGTGTGCGGTAATGTTCGACAGCATTTATATAGGGTGTCCGATCAGGAGTTGCAACTATAGAAACTTGACAAAATCGCAGAAACTTGAAATTCTAACTGATTAGTGTGGTCTATTTTTTTATTTCGAAGGAAAGATTTAAATATTTACCACAGAAAAGTAGTGTTATGATTGTCTGTTCACCAGAATCCCGGAAATAAAGTACAGGCTAACTTAATTTTTGACGATTTTGACATTGACGATGATTGTGTCGTAACCGTAGTGGAGTTGTATTTAAATTTTCCATACACGGTTTCTTTCTCGATTATTTGTTATCGTCTGCAGCAAACTGTTCTTTCAAGAACTAACTTGGTCCGCTACACGTTTGAGCGCAGACCAAACGTCAAATACAGATGAGATTACAATCACTGCAGGGCAATTACCCAACTTAAACTACTGAAAAAAATCAGTCTCGGAGGGACTAGAACCGAACACCAACTCTAGGGTATTGTCCTAACCATTGCACCACAAGATCATAGAGTTCAAGTCGCTTTAAATACCCCTAGATGTCATGATATCACTAGATATATCATAATATCTTACGGACACTATATTATTAATGCGGCAAGTGCGTAACAGTTAAACTAAAAAAAGCAAAATTTATTAAACAGCATTGTAAGTATAAAAACTACAGATATGGTAGCCAAAATATTAGAAGCGTGGATTAAATTACACAGGAGATGGTACCTAAATGTTCATGCAACTTGAGTAGTATATTGTGTGCACACTTCGACTATCATTATGTTAAGCAGCGTCATTGTAAGTGAAGACGTTCTTTGTTGGTGAATAGTTTTTCATTGACGTGTCTTTGTGTGCTTGCGGTTGTACGATTTGAAGAAACAATGTATTTGTTTCAAGTTCTGTATCAAATTCTAGACGACTACCGCAGAAACATATAAAATGTCAATAAAAGCACTTAGGGGCGACACCTTTTGGATCAAGCATAAGCTTATGACCGGTTTAATCCTTAGCCTACCAGGAAATCGGCATAGCACAAAAGTAACTTCACACTAAACACACAAGATATGTAACACGTCAACGAGATGCTACGTCATCAGTACTAAGGGAAACAAACACGTTAGTTAACGTATGATCACTTCCGGATGACGTGAAGAAACAAGTTACAGTAACAGAAGCGCTACCACCAAGATTATACCGCTTACTCAAAATTCACAAGCGCGATGTACCAATTGGACCGATACTGAGCGCTATAGGCGCACCGACGTACCTGTTAGCAAAACACCTAACTACCCTACTGTAACCCTACACAGGTGAAAGAGTTAGTTATATTCGTGATTCAGTGCACTTCATGGGAAAACTCCGGAAGATACAATTCAACCCAAGTGATATCCTCGTGAGTTTTGATGTAGTATTGCTGCGATACATTGCCGATTTATTCTCACCAGATATAACGCAGCTTTTTAAACATTGCCTCACGACCAGGTATTTTGTATGCGGCTTCTACGAGCAAATGGGCGGGGTAGCGATAGGGTGCTCATTAAACCCCGTGGTAGCTAATCTCTTCATGGACCGGTTTGAGAGCCTAGCTATTGAAACAGCGATGGATAAACCTAGGGTTTGGTGCAGGTATGTGGCTGATACGTTTGTCGTTTGGCCACACGGATGAGATGGATATAACCGATTTCTTAAACATCGGAACGGGATATACTCTAACCATGAATTCACAATGGAGCTAGAACAAAAAGGGAGTATTACCTTTTTTGGACGTTCTCGTTAATAGGGACCAAATATCGGCAAGAACTAGCGTGTTCAGGAAACTTGTACATACGGACCGTTATCTGCACAGTAATTCGAACCACCACCCTCGTCAGAGGAATACGGTGGAGCGCTAGTCGAACGAGCACGCAAAGTATTAAGCGAAGAACAGCTACAGAAGGAATTGGACCACCTGAAACAAGCACTGCGGTTCCCTGAGAATATAATCAATCGCGGCATCACGAGTAAAGCTCGACCCAGAGACAAGAATGATCGAGAGACAGAAACACTAGGCACAGCATACTTACCGTATATAAACATGACAGACAGCGTAGGACGAGTATTTGAGCATTTCAACATCCGTTATAGCCCAAAAGAAACAACAAAAGAGACTTAAGCAACGAAAACGGCATTCGTATTTGTGTACCCTGTATATTACGAGACCGATCCCTTCCCAATACAAAATCGTTCGGCAATTTCATTCCCTCGTTTGCGGGCCATGTGTGTATCGTACACAAGCCACCCTCTTAGACACAATATCCCTATCTTTTAACTACCCTGTTCCGTAGTGGTCGCCACTATTGGCCGGTTCAATTAAGAAAAAGATATCCATTCGGTTAGATTGAATGAGAGGTAATTTTGGAAAGATCGAAGCTATCCTAAAGATGTCGGTCGTAAAGGAAAACATTTCCCCAAGAATTATAGCTTTTAGGACTTGTCCACGGCCTATTGGAATAACATGAGAGTTAGAAAATGTTGCACGGACATTTGCACCGGTTAATAACAATGACTATGCTTAGTATTCTGCAATGGCTGTTTCTCGTGGAGCTTTGTGTATGTTTGCTCGACCCTGGATTTCAGGTTTCGTTGCCCAACGACCTACAGTAACTAATGTTGTTACAATTACTTAATATTTGTCTAATAATGTATATCCTGGAAAGCAGGTAGATGTTGCACATGCCGATATTATAAAAATCTTTGACTGAATCGGCCACACCCTGCTTATTAACAAATTGGATAGTATTGGGTTTTTCTCTTCGCTTTTGACTTTATTCCAATCATATATTCTTGATAGAAAACACTTTGTGACATGTATTGGCTTTATATCTGATTAATTCGCGCCCACCTCTGGATTTTCTGAAGGGAGTAACTTGGCTCCACTTTCATTCCTGATATTTATCAATAGATGATTTAAAGTTATATATCCCAATTAATAATCCTCAGGATTGCGGTTATTTGCAAAGCCAACTTAATATATTCCACCTATGGCATATTAACAACAAGCTAACCGTTAGTGTGAACAAATGCAAATTTGTCACCTATTTTCGTAAGACAAATCCAATTGTCTACACTTATCATTTGACCTTTACCTGGAGACAACTCTATGAGAGACTTGGGTATCATCTTCGACTCTAAACTCACCTTGACAGAACATATAACACATGGGCTGAAAAGTCCCGGGCCTAACAAAGAAAACACGGTTTTTTTGGTTCAAAATTAACTTTATTCATCAACGTAATCTCCATCAAGAGCAACGCAATAATTCCAGCGCCGCTCTAACATTTCAATACCACTTTTCTAGAACGATTTATTTTTTGCCTCAAGATAGGCCTCAGTTTTAGCGATAACCTCTTCATTCCTGCGACATTTCTTACCGACGAGCATTTTTTTGAGGTCTGCGAACAGCCTGTAGTCGCTGGGAGCCAAATCTGGCGAATACGGTGGATGTGGGAGCAATTCGAAGTTCAATTCATGTAGTTTTGTCATTGTTTTGATTGACTTGTGACACAACAAATTTTTTTTCTTTGCCATATGCGGTCGTTCCTTTGCAATTTCGGCCTTCAAACGCTCCAATAACGCTATATAATATTCACTGTTGATGGTATTTCCTTTCTCAAGATAGTCGATGAATATTACACCACGCACATCCCAAAATACCGAGGCCATAACCTTTCCAGCCGATTGTTGTGCTTTCGGACGCTTTGGACGAGGTTCACCAGTTGCTGTCCACTCAGATGACGATCGTTTTGATTCCGGAGTAAAGTAATGGATCCATGTTTCATCCAATGTCACATATCCACGCAAAAATTCCGGTTTGTTATGTTTAAACATGGCCAAACACTGCTCAGAAAGGTGGCTGCAATAAAACTAGCGTCATCTATGTGTTAGGCCCGGGACTATTCAGCCCATGTGTTATCTACTATTTGTGCAGCGGCACTGAGTATGTTGGGTTTCATCATACGTATTACACGTATGCGTTCTTGGCTTAGTAACCTATATACATCTATCGGATACATCTTCTGGAATAAATTCAAAGAAGGTGTTGCAAGTTCTTATACGTTTAAAAATTAATACAAACTTACCCAATGTAAGTATTTAGTCACAATGGAGATGCTTAATATTGATTTCTTAGAACTACGTAGAAAACAAGGTGTAAGTGCACATTTTTATTTATTTTACTTAGCAATGGCATAATGTTTCTGAATTGTTGAGTCAAATTAGTTTTATTGTTCCACGTCTAGGATCTGGGCACGCAAATGTGTCTTTATCTCTATTGAGTCGGCCGATACTTGTTGGAAATCCATATTTATCACAGTATTAATATGACATGTTTCGCTATCACTGTATCTTCATCAGATATTCAGATTTTATATATATATATGTATATAATAATACAGTTAGATATACGTACCTGCTGTTTGGTATCTCTTTTGGCATTATGTACACCCCGCATACATCACACTTAGCAGAAATTCTTTTTTCATTGTTCTTACCCCATTTCTTTTTAACAACTGGTGAATTTTTTTTTACCTACATTAAAGCACTTTGGGCGTGGGTGTCGATAGTTATAGTACGTTGTAATTTAAATATTTAAGTATATTGTAATATGATCAGTTCTTTTTACTGATTACTTTTGTGTTTACTCGTTTGTAACTAGTATTACATGTATTACATGTGTACATTTATTTTATTATATTTGCCTTGTAATTCGATGTTTATCTTATTTATCTGTTGGGCAATAAAGTATTATTATATTTGCTCCAGAAAAAGTGAGATATAAACGCGAGTTTTCTGTTATAGAACCTCAATTAAAAAAGAGGGAAGAGAAAACAAATTGAACATCCCTCCCACACTTTTATATCAATAGCATCGCCTACCCGCTTGCTCCGACTTTTAAAAGGATTCAAATCATCGTTTCCACGTTTCTATCTGCACTGTTATTATTTATTAAGCGCATATATCCGCTGCAAGTAGTGAATGCAAAGACGGGTTAATGTATTCGAAACGTATCCGAATACGGTTTGTAACGCGTTGGAACGAGGGTGTTGAAAAGTGCGCAATTTAATGAATGTGCTGCTCTGAAGAGTTAAACTGGAAGCCGTGCCAATTCCTATGGGTGAAAAGGGTAACTTTCCCGGCGAGTCGAGACGGGTTTGGCTGCAAAAATTTTCCTTACGAATCAATGATTCTTTTCAATTAAAAACGAATGGGATAAATCGAATTGACAGCTATGAATGACGTATCACAAGAGATGGCAAACAAAATAAAGTCTGTTGCAGACTGATGTAATTAGTCTGTGTGTGTTAGCTTTTCCTATTGGGTATCCCACCCATGAACAGTTCTGTGTATAATTCACCTACCTCAATTACATAATAACTGGTACTATCTAATATACAAGGTATGCCAAAAATTCTTTTCAAAATAATTGGAATATAATAAATAACGAGCAGTATAATGAATAAATGTTAATTTTTTGAATAAAATACAGGCTTTGGGAATTTATTTCTTAAAAATTATGTCTTCTAAATGTGTTCTGTTATTTTGCTGACAGTCTTCTAAACGTGAGGCAAAATTTTCGAGAACTACTCGGTAATTGTTCTTTCATAGCCGCCGTTTCTTTTTGAATATTCTCTTTCAATTCATTTAGAGCAGAGGTCTCCAAACTATGGCCGCGGTCAAATCCGCGACAGCTAATATAAATAAAAAACACAGAATGATAATAACTCGGTTTTATTTATTTGCTAGGTATAGTGACTTGAACTCAACGATCTAGTGGTGCAAGGATTAGCACATTATGCTGGAGACGTAAAGACGTTGGGCTCGAGTCCCCTCCGAGACCGATATTTTTTCAGTAATTTAATTACGGGGGTTAATTGCAAGGAAATTGTAATTTTATCATGTATATCGATGTTTGGAATATATAATACATCCTGAATCGCACATATTATTATTGTTATATTTTTCTTTATTTATTTTTTTATCCTGAAAATACCTCAGGAACGGGAAAGCTAAATTAACACGAATGAAACCGCAGGGTATCCACTTGTGAAAAATACAAATGAGATTTATGTAATTGTGATTTTCTACTAATAATAGTTTGTAGTTGTGAACCAATTTTACTTGTACCAATTATTAAAAGAGATTTAAGATCCTCATCGGTTAACTAGATCTATAAACATTCTTTGTGTATTTTGAAGAATGTTTTATCACACACGTAAATAGTACCAAAAACAGAAACAGCTCACGAACAAATTTACACAAATTATCAAACTGCACCAGTGGAGGACTCATAAAATTCCAACAAGGGTGGGTTTTGATATTTATTCTCAACTATATCGTTGCACTATAAATCAATAATTTTCTTTTGAGGTTCCGGGGCTACGATTGTAATTTCAGTATAAAAGTCTGAGGAACGAGTATCAAAATTGTTCTTTGAAGTACTCAAAGCTTCGATTGTAAAATCGACGGAAAACTCAGTAGTGTAACTGAATATTTCACATGTTTTAAAATGTGTGAAGCATTTTTTACGTAACTGTAATTGAAACAGTATTATTTTTTGCCAGAACGATTTGATATTAGTGTATAAATCAGGCAGAAATTGGTTTTCTCCTTGCAATCTCAAAACTTATTCGTTTATATGTTTTGTCAAATCGACATAGAATGCTAACTTCCACTACCATTCACTATTTTACAACTCGATAAGAGGCCGATGCTTTACATTGCAAAAATCGATCAAAGAGACGCTGAAGGATTTTTCGCAACTGAGCCAGCGAACGGCAGTATGATATGGTAAGTCATTTTCTCCAATCTCATCAATGAACTCGCGGAATTGTCGGTAATTCAGCTCAGTGGATCTGATGAAATTGACAACTGATATGACTCGTTTTAGAACTTCAGACATATTCAAACATTTTCCGCATAAGGACTGTTGATGAACGATACATTGTATGACTAATGGTTTTGAATCACCATTTTCTATAACCTTTGACGCAAGTGCAACCACTCCTTTATATTTACCACACATGTTTTTGTCTCCATCATTTGTAATAGTTTTTAAGTTTGTCCATCGAAGGCTCTTTTTATTAAAGGCATTCTTAACTCCCCAATATTTTCCCAAGTAATCGTGCCGTCAATACCATCAATATCAAGAAGTTCTTCATACATTTGATAGCTTTTGTCTACTCCTAGAGTAAAAATAAAGACGTGAGCAGTATCTGTCATATCCGTTGACTCATCCGAGGTCAAAGAAAATTATTCAGGATGTCCATTTTTGTCAGACAGTTCTGATAACATATTTTCTGCGATGTCTTGTACCCTCTGAACCACGGTGTTTGCTCACAAATTGACAGTTTCAAATAAATTTACTTTTTTGGAGTATTTCTTCGACTACTGCAATTACGCATTCTTAGATCATTTCTCCATCGGTCGATGGTTTCCACGTTTTGCAATTTTAAGAGCCAGACGAGAGCCGGCACGGGCTGCAGCCACTTGTTCAGTATTGACTTTCGTAAACAAAAACTGCTGCAATTTCAATCTGCTCTTCAAAGCTTCAAATTTTTGTGTCCGCAAACTTCCAGTATATTTTGAGTAATTTTGAAGATGGCTCGTATCATAATGACGTTTAATGTCATTATTCTTTGAGAACGGCTATAGTTTCATTGCAAATCAAACATAGAACCTTATTAAAACCATTCTAAATTAATCTGTAAGCTGGAACTCTATGGCGTTCGAGGCACATTCTTATCCTGGTTCAAATCTTACTTGAATCATGGGCAGCAGGCAGTTGAAATCAATTCCAGTGGTGTTCGTGTTTATTCAAATCCTATTTATGTTTGTAAGAGCGTATCTCAAGGCAGTATCCTCGGACCACTACTTCTTGTTATTTATTTTAATGATGTCTATTCTGTCGAGTGCCTTTTGATGCCATGTTGATGAACTATGTCGGTGACACTTCTCCGGTAGTTGTAGAATCTTCATTGGAGACGGTCATCGATAACGACTCCAGATTCTTGAAGTTACTTGAACAATGATAAACTGGTAATAATTTAATGCTTAATCACAGTAAAACCAATATTACGCTCTTAAAAGCGAAAGATATAAATTATCCTGAGCTTCTATCTCTTAATAAGTACGACTATATAACAATCAACACGTCTTTTGGGACTTGTTATGGATATGGAATAGTCATAGATTTAGTTTGTAACAAAATAAAGTACTTGTTTTGTTATTGTACACGAATACTACGTAATGTGGTTAGCGCTGATGTACTACGACTGGTTTATTCTTCTGTCTGCTATCCGCATTTAAAGTTCGGGGTCGTCTTTTGGGGAAGCAGTAGAGGACTCAGTCGTGTTTTTGTTAGTCTGAAAGCAGTTCTGCGTATAATGCTGCGCCTCAATTACAACCAATCAGAGGGCATTTTAGAGCTAACAGGTTTTTGACCATGTTGTGTGCAAAAAATTGTTTGAACATAATACTTTTGCTTCACACCCATCATAATACACAAAATAAATTACTGCTACCCCAAACACAGGCTACAGTTAACTGCAAGGAGTCTTAGTTATGTAAGTTTAAAATTTTTCAATAGTTTGCCTCATGCAATACAAGTAACATTCATGTATTTAAAAAATCAATTCACGAATTGCTACTAAATATTGAATCTTATAGCATAGATGAATTTCTTCATTCCCGATTACTAGATGGATGATTATCGTTTATTTATTTATTTTTGTAACTTTATTTTGATATAAGTGTATATAATGTATTTTCCTTTGGCGTTTGCTTTTGTAGTTGTCTACTACCGTATAGGCGTTGGTCGGTCGGTTCGAAGATATTTTTTAAACTTTGTCACGCACTACTTTATTTCACAGCAGACAGCTTCACTTCCTGTGCCTTGCATAGGTAGGCTAACTCGCGGTCGCGCCACTAGCTTTTTTACACTTCAATTACTGAGATCTCGAAATAAGTGGAATACACTTTTCTGTAACCAACGAGGTTATTCACGAATTATTAATTACTACTGCGCTTTCGAAAGTACTACTAGCGCCAAATATTAGTGTTAGGGGGTACCACCACCACCTATTTCTGCTTTTCACCAGATGTCGTCAAGTCTCGCGGTGGTAACAATACACAATAGTAAGTGAACTAGCGAATTTAGCAAGCGTATGTTCGCTAAGGGCACGTAAAGTTTTGAGACCCCTAATTTAGAATATGAGTGGTGTTGCTGTGTTGCTTTGATTTAAGGCAGTTTGCTTGTTGTCAAGTCGAGACTATGTGCCAGTCAGTTTATGTCACCGTGTTTGGATATCAATTTTCCAAGGAAAATTTCAGGAACAACTGGTAAGGACACGTTAGATATGTGAGACGCCGCTCCATCTTGTTGAAACCAGGTGTTCCGATGAAAACCGTTAATATCTTGCAAGGTGACGTAAAACAGTTGCTAATAATCGCTCGAAATCTGCGGTAACTGTACGACCTCTGATTATTTTAGAAAAAGTACAGACCGATAATTCCTTGCGGAGACATTGGAACCCCAACAGTAGGTTTTGGCGAATGAAGTGACTTCCCACGCTTCTGTTTTGGATTTGTTCCCCAATAATGACAGTTCTGCCTATTTACATGGCCAGTTAAATGAGTATTCTGTTCATCTGAAGTTTTTGATAAATTCGCGTACACAGCACGCACGCTCTGTTCAGAAACTAAATTTCCAAAGACAGGGCCAGCGATTGGCATGCCACCCACTCATCGGTTATGTTTGCGTAGTGAACAAAATAGATGGAATTGGGACACCCAGTATGAACATCGTATTGTAGCCAATTCCATTTTGCCGGCCGTGTTAACCTTAGCGAAGCAGCGGCTTCCTTAAAACTTTGTAAAAATGTAATACGGTTACTTCAATTTACAAACCAAACAAGAATCCCGTATATTTTTATTTCCTACATGCATTAATTATTTGTGCAAGCATCTCTGTAAGGTGCTTCAAATTTAATATTGGGCAATTCTTTAACATGTTACATTATATTACGTAAGCGCATAATTTTCTTCCTCTTTTCTAGAACATAACGTTGAAATACGTCACCAATTTATTACCATATATTGGATTTGTCAGGGAAATCGCTAAATTTCACATTCCATCAGCGAGCGTGTTCCTGTCGTGTAGTTTTCGGGCGCGATGAGGAGAAAAAATCGCCGGGCAATCTGAACCCGCGCGCCGATATGTACGTACACGTCATTGCCGGCGCTGAATCTACGAAACGGTGTAATATCTTTATTACACTCTCTGGAGCTGACTTACAAATTGCCGTCCATTAAGGCGGCCATACGCGATACCCTCGGAAAAATTGCAAATATGTGACTGCGAAGGTTTCGCGCCACGTGTCGACGCGATGATCGCGCTGAATTGGCAAATGAGCAGCGAAGGAAAAGAAAAAAAAAGAAGGCGGAAGAGGGTAATTGGCGTAGGTTGTAAGCATAGCAGAATGAGCTGTAGACTGGATCAGTCGAATATGAAAATTTATCTGTAATATATCGGCACTACGGTGGTCTTTCTGTTAGTCATTAATTTTCCTTCCTTAACAATTTTAATAACGATAGAACTTAGAAGCGTTCACGTTAAAACCAATTTGCTATCGGAAAGTTTTCATCTAATTATACGGTAGAAGAACACCATGACTGACAGTATTAATGATAAGAAAATTCAGGATTTCAACTTGTTATCTCCAGAACCGCCAGGAGATTTAACAGTGTTGGGACATCAATTGCAGGTGGTTGCCACGCTGTTTCCTGGAACAATATTCATGCTACCTTGGTGGGTGCATCTTCACTGATTGATTCGATTCCTTTGACATTTAACGTGTTGTGTAAGCTTAGGATGGCATCGCACATTATTTGTATCACCAACACTTATTTATCGTCTCATGTAGGATATGGCGACTATGAGGTGTATTGGAAGCTCTGAGTTTTGATTTGATTAACAAAAACGTTATTGTCAGTCCAGAATATAAAAAAAATCAGCATACTAGTAAACAGTAGTCGCAAAGTAACGTCTTTAAGAGCTTTTGCTGATACCAAGCGAGGTGGGCGCCATAAATTTTCGGCCTGAAGTAGAAGAAAGAAACTTGGAACAATATAAGAAATTTTATTTTTCGATGTAATTTCCCCTAACTTCCATACATTTACTACTATCTGAAGTTTTTCCGTCAAAATGTTCTATAACAGCTGCTTGCAACTCACGGACTTCTTTAAAACGACGTTCCTTAATGTCATTTTTCATATTAGAAAACAAATAAAAATCACAATGAGCTATATGCGGACTATACGATGGATGTCGTGATTTTTGAAATTCACATTTGCAAGTGGCAGCTTGTGAAACGGTGGCAGTATGGACGGGAGCATTGTCGTGCAATAATCGCATATCTTTTGTCAATTTTCCACGACGTTTTGCACGAATACTGTCGCTTAATTTATGCAATCAAGACGCGTAATGTGTGCCATTCACAGTTGTATTGCGCTGTTTAAAGTCAATTAACAAAATGCCCTCACAATCCCAGAATATTGTGGCCATCACCTTTTTTGTCGATTGAACGACTTTCGCCTTTCTGGGACGAGTGTCATCAGGTCGCCGCCATTCTATGGACTCGTTTTCAGTGGAGAATAGTGAAACAGAACCATTGTTTCATTCCCTATGACAATGGACTCCAAAATCGGTTTTGGGTCATCTCCCCACATGTTAAAAACGATCGCGTGCAATCGACTCGACGTTCATGTTTCAGAGGAGAAAGAAGTCGTCGTACCCATTTTGCAATAATTTTATTCATACTTAAATGGTCATGGAGAATTCGGTGAATACTTGCTTCGGATATATTTGTTATCACTGCTTATTTCTTCATTTTCAAACGGCGATCTTCTAGCGCTCATTAATATGTATATATTTCAAATATTACTTGTTGCAGACACGGTACAATGTTAAAATGTTTACCTTCATCGCTTCTATAAATAAACTCAGACAAGACCAACATCACTAATGTTTAATGCATGATGTGGCAGTAGAAGAGGTTTATAGCTTACGCATCATAATGATAATAAAATTAATAAATAAGTATAGCAAGATAAATACTACAAATGATATAGCAGTAAATAACAAATAAATTTTCTTTAATTATAGACTAATCGCTGGGTAGTACCTCCTGCGAAGTTGAAGATTTTCCTGGGTTTAAGATGATGGGGTCCATTTCAATATTCGCCAAATGCCTGTCCCGTTCATACCAATTTTTAATTAGATCATTTGCGTACCCTACACAATTTTCCCAAGTATTTTGGCTACACCATTCTAACGCATCGCTCAACATACTAAGAACAGTCTCATCTCTATAACCGTCCCCACCAATATGTTTGTTATAATAGCCTTTTGCTGAAGCCCAAACTGGTTTAATAGCGTTAAACTCATAGTGATATTGCGGTAGTGTAAACACGTCACGGCCATTTGCTTTTATTATTTCATCAATTGCATACTTCTTTTCGGGCTTATTTCTCTTCACCAAATCCAGCAGTTCATGTTTTGTATTAAAATACATACCTCGTAAGCAGCATTCATAGGTAAGATGGGTCCTTTGTTTTGTTTTTCTCTCTCGAAATAGTCGAAAATGTTTAACACAAGTTCCTGTGCTTGAGAATTCACATGTTTCCCCGGCATTATTTGAAATCAAGTTACATAACCTCTGTTTGGTAAATTGCCATAATTTTTATAGCTTACATAATAGCACTCAAATCCGTACGGGAGCGCTCTGCGAAAAAATTACTCTGCAAAATCGAGGAAAGAATAAAAGGTTGAGTTAAAACGGAATGAAAAGAAGAAATTACAATCGAATTAATACACATAACACTTGATAGTACTTTGAAGACAATTCGGTTTGATACCTGATTAAGGCAATAGCCACGGGGTGCGAAGTAAATTATAACTGGGGTGATACAAGTTCTAGTTTACTTTCTGATGGTAGGCAACGCTGTTGTTTGTTTACTACTGATGAAATCTCTGTGGGTTCATGTAGACATGTTAGAGAAACAAGGCTGAAAGTCATTTTATTTCTGCTACTTGTCAGGTTTGGTTGTTAAATTTTTCTTCTGATATTTATGTTTAGCTTTTAGTTACATTTAATTAGTTTTTTAGTGACTCTTATCAACAATTATTTTATATTAGAATTTAAATTGTACAAAATTATTATATAAGATAAGTCGTTTTAGGGTTATGCACATATATTGCCAATTAATTATATTTCTCAAATAGCAATGCCCCCATAAAGTGTAGTGTAACTACTTGTGAATATGGAGTACCTCCGTTTCACAGATTCCCCAATCCAAAAATAAATTTTGGCAGTTTTAAAAAATGGACTAACGCTATTCATAATCTAAAATTGATAAACCTATCTCCAGATATAGTGTACAGTGCATACCGCTTTACGGACTTTAGTTTACTTTCTTACGATAGAGGGCATAAAACGCAATTGCGATTTCATGTTATTAAGTTGCCATTCTCTACTAATATCTCTTATCTGTGGCAGTAGCTTAATATAGTAATTTCTGTCAGATATACGTATCTTCTACGCGTGAATATTCGATATCGATGTTGAATAAGGCTAGTTAGATTAACCAGCGACCTTTACTTATGCCATCAAACAATGATGTGCGTCTAAATATCCATTCGACGAAGTTCTCGTCACACCTGATTCTTTAATGTACTTAGGGCTATTTACATCTTAAACCACCTATCAGCCACATTATGAGGAACGGGAATAAACAGGATCTTGATCCATTTTTGTGTCCACTTTCTTTTTCCTTTTTACCATAACGCAGTGTCATTGTTATGTTGCATACTATTAGCTTTCTTCCTATTTTATCTCTTTTATTGTAGAGATTATGATTGGTAGTCTTTATTATATTCTTAAATTTTAAACAGTAAATTTTTTATCAATTTAGCCTGTAAATGGCCTTTGGTATATTATTACTGGTATTATTATTATTCTTATATATTCATGATGCAGTTACTACCTATTGCTCAACATGCTTTTCCCTTTCCTATATCCGTTTTTCCCCGCTGTGTATTGTCATCGGCCCAAAGCCTTAGAGGGCCAGTTTCAGCGCGGCGATCCTACAAAAGAAAACGGGTAAATTAAATAATTATCATGGCCTACGCGATCCGATGTATAATACGATTTTTTTTATTTCAGAGGGGTTTCGTGCGTTGCCGTTACTACAAAGGAATTCATCCTAATCTAATATTAATAATTAAAAATAATACGGGGGGGCGCGAGCATTTCCAGTTCACTTTTGCGAAACCTCCCACCTCTCACGCCCCTAGATCCCTCCAACCCCTCGCCGACGAGGCGATCTCCTAATTGGTACTGGCGAAATGAAAAGAAAATTATGTCTTTGTTTTCCGTCCGGAGTCCGCGCAACCCTTATGTTCTGCCTCCGCCGTTGGTATAATATAATACGTTTATATATGTGATTTTTTTTTGTTCACCCGAAAGAGAAAATTTTTGTTTTGTTCAGTTCGGCCAGAAAGGGGGAAAAAAGGAGAACGCGATTCAAGATAAAAGAGAGGTGTCCGCGATGGAAGGGGCTAACGGGGACGCTCACGTACAACGCCAGAAAGGGTTCTAATAAAAGGAAAATATCTGCTTTTTAATTGAATAAAGGAATGAAATAATTAGATTTTTAATTTTGGAAAAACGTATGCGTGTACAACAAGCGATGAAAGACTTTTACGAGAAGATATGCCAGGAGCCATTAGTCAATTAAATTGGATTATATACTTTATTTAGTGTTACCAAAAGGAAGGTTACTTTTATTTGATTTCGGGTACATTCAAAGAAAACCGAGTAAACAGCATATTAAAATAAAAAGAGTGAACATACATGATAAACGGAACAAGAACCAATTTACAGACGAAGTAAATGTGTTAGCAAAGCAGAAGAACAGCAGAGGAGTATTACCAAAGATATGAAGCGGTTAGAAACAGAGTGAAGGACTCTATAAAGGCAATAAAGAAGACATATTGGGAGAAGTTCTATACTGACATGGAACGTAACCTGTACGAAGGGCAACACACTAAGGAACAGAAAAAGAGCGGTAATAGAAGAGGTACATATAAACATTATCACCCCAGAAAAATAGGAAACGTATGTAAAAAACTTGTATGAAATACGAGCAGGTGGTAGTGAAGACTATGAAGACAACACCTAGAGAACAACTCCTGGATGAGGATAACATAACACTGTAGGAGGTTCATGAAGCACTAGCAAAACTGAAAAACATAAAGGTCCCTGGCCTGGATCAAATTGTTGGCGAAATGCTTAGTTACGGAGAATCTGAATTGGAAACAGTAATTACATTATTGGTTCAAAAAATTATCCCGACCTAAAAAGTGCCCACTGATTGGATAAAAAGCATCACAATACCGATCTATAAAGAGGGAAACAAGACTGACCCGGAAAATTACAGAGAGAAAATTGCAAGACACTGAGGACTATTAAGGGAGTGAATCTGAAGGACCAGATAAGGAGCAAATTGATACGAGAAGATCTCGAAATTCAAGACATACTACGGTTTACGAAGGTGAGAAGGCGATTCTGGAGGGACCACGTCGACGGAATGACAGAAGGTCGAGCTGAATTCTAGAAGACCTCCCGACTGACCTCTCATGAGATGGCGGGAGAGTTGGGTACCTGCTACCTAAGAGGCTGAACAACGTTAAGTAGACTAGAGGAAACAAGCCTAAGTTTTGGGAAAAGAGAAAGAAGAAGAAAAAAAAAAAGCTTTCTTGATGTGAGGATACTTTATAACATTGCATTCGTTCGGAATTTCCCGAACAGTAGCGCTAAAATATTTATTTTAATATAAATAATATAAAGTAGGACTATTCTCCATTAATTTTATTTATCCATTGTTATGTGCTGTGGACTATAGCATATAATACTGCATCAGCTTCATATCTAGACAGACGATGTCTTAAGTAGGTAGCAGACGAGTATCACATGTATTGTAATGGGATCTTTTGATGACCTCTGTTCTCCTCAAAACACATCTAGTTTGTTATTTTATTATCTACTTACCGTTGTCATTTTAGCTTATATTTCTTATTAGTAGTTTGCTTTAACCCCAGAATGCTAAACCAGGGCTTTTTAGGCCCGGACAGATTTTGTTTACTTATGCTTCCTTTTAAATAATTTAAATCGGCGCCAACACTTAGATATCCGTCTTTAGTGTACGAGTTTAGTGTATCGGCTGCAATTGTTCCACAAACTTCGATTGTTCTATTCTTGATCTGATTTAAGTTTTCAATTTCATCGTTGTAAACAGGGGCCTTTAAATAACCCCAATACAGAAAGTGAATTGATGCCAATCCAGGTGCTTGAGGAGGCCAAGCTATTTCTCTGCGTCCTATCTAACGTTCAGGAAACGTTGTATTTAAATATTGACGCACACGAGTATTTTTTTTAGGCAAACAATAACCTCAGAAACATTTTAGGAAACTCAAAAGACCAAGTGGATAGCACCAAAGATAATAACGCTGTAAATACAGCTTTTCTCATGATATTGGTGAAATCACATTGTCATTCTCGTGAATGATTTCACCAATACCATGAGAAAAACTGTATTTAAAGCATTCTCATCTTTGGTCTTATTTTCTAGGCATTCTTTTAGATGTGTTTAAATACGTAATGGTAAGCCTGAGAAATCATCCATAAGAGCAGTTACCCTATGCACTGCCCTTTATGCGGGACTAGCAATCTATATATCGCTCAGGGAAAGGGTGGGAGGCTGTACCCGCCTCTTGTGACCGTGTCTGGCTTTTACAGATAGGTGGTTCATTCATTTGGCACTAGTTAGCGCCAAGAATAACCACTTGAATTGTAGGGTTAGATATGGTGATAGTAGCAGAGAGGGAATTGCAACGTGTCGGGCAAAAGACCGCTCCAAACCACGCTGATGACGCCGGATAGGAAGAAATATGTCCGTGTGTTAGCGTTTTTTGTCTTTTCACATTATCTTTCTGGTGAATGATTTCACCAATACCATAAGAAAAGCTGTATTTACAGCGCCCTTATCTTTGGTGTTATTTACTAGGCATTCTTTTAGATGTAATACCAAGTAGATAACATGAAAAGTCAAGAATTTGTAAAATATGATGTAAAGATTGTGATCAAGTATACACTGGGAAGACAAAAAAATCTATTAAAATTAGATACGCAGAGCATTTGACTCATCTTAAATTCAAAAATCACACGAATCTAGTGTCGCTCTACATATTCTAGAAAGAAATCATAATATTGACAATATAAGGCTAATTCGAAAGTTAAACAACTATGTTTGTTTAAATTGTTATAAAGGCACAGATATTTACCAAAACGAACACAATTGATAAATGCACATTTAGGCCCTCTAAATTCCGGCCTTTACTCTTTATTAAATCATGCATAATCATAGTTAGCCCACCGAAATTTTAGTATGGTACAAATAGTGTAGTTTTAGTTTAGTTCCTTAGTTCAGTATTACTGCTGAAAATGATAGCTTAAGTGCCGAAACGTCGTTTAGTTTTTAATTAAGTACTGTGATTAGGGAGATAATGAAGCGTTTTAGAGTATACTTTGAGTTGATAAGCTTGTTGCATTACGTAATAAACCACACATATGTACTCTACATTCTGACAACGGAGATAATTTCATAGGAAAGAGGGACTTCAAAGGATGATTCAACACCTCTGAGGAGATGGAGTAAGGAGCGTATTAATGAAATTCAAATGTGTTCTCAATGGACCCCCAAATGTCAAAAAAACTTGATCAAGAATACCTTCCTGTTGCTCAAGGAAGACAACCTACCTTCGCTGCAATGGAAATCAAATCGGACACTCGAAATTCATCCAAAAAAAAAACAACGTCGTGATCGTGGATCTATTCCTCCAAGCAGTTTGATATTTTCGAAATTTCGCCAACAGTAGCCCTAAAGTATTCATCTTGGTATAATTCCAGAGTAAGATTATACTTTTACATTTTTCTTCTATTTCTTTTAATTACACAATAAAAGTTTTCTCTCAATGATTCTTGTAGATACAAGATAGAAAAAGGGACTGGCGAACGTTGTATAACATCACCTTTCGTTCCCTGTTTTCTCTCATCTTCCCTCCGGTCTTGCCTTTGCTTTTCTGCTCATTTTACAGGAGAGAAAAAAAACGCAGAGGGCAGGAGTATGGGTCGGGGAGACTTTTCAACTCCGTAACGCAATAAAAACAACAGAAAAATTATCGCGGATATAATATAATGAAAAATTCAAGGCGTATTTTTCTTTAATTTTTAAATACAGAGGAAAAACAGCGCCTCTGCAGTCCGACTACAGATTCTTAATTAACATTTTGATTTTGTTATCTCTTGCCGGGACGAGCGCGGAGTCGGTCGTGGCAATTAAAAAATTTCGCGATACATTCTCTTAGCCAATATGGGTCGGTGTGCAGGGCCGGCTTTAAAAATTCACTTCATTTAGGATCGTATAACCCAAAACACAAGAAAAGATAAATTTAGTCATGGCAAAGTGAAAACTTTAGGATGAATAAGGGGGTCTAAATCTCATGAAGCTAGAACAAAGCAAGTAAATAGTATCTCAATTGTAATTAAAGAGACTGGAGTGGGATGTAGTTGCAAAAAATGGCAAGAGACGAAGGGAAATTAATATTGAAAAATGCCCTGTTTTAAAGCCACCTTTTTTTTTCGTCAATCTAAAGCTTTGCAAGTAAAGCATTTATAGCGCATATAGCTATGCTCAAGTTACTAAACAAAGTAAAGTTTCAACCAAATTTATTGTTGAAACTAACAAGCATACAGGCTCTACTACTCGTGGAACTAAGTGGCAAAACAAATAGAAGCTAAAACAGCTAAACCCCATGAATGTACTGCTATAGAACTGATAAATGTCATACTATTTTTACTATCCCAAAGAGGGTATTCTCAACTCATGATTACTTCCAAACCTCCTCATATTCATCGAAGTCAACACTTTTGAAGAATGCTAATTGTAAGAAGAAAGCTACCCTTTCAAATATTCTTTTGAAAAATTTTCGACTGCGATTGATTTAATGCCGCTAAGACTTGAAGCAATCGGCACGCTAAAATGGCAAAGCACTTTGGGGGGTTCCAAGTCAGCAAGGGTTCGAAGAAAAGTAGCAGGGCTCTGTTATTGTTTACACAAAAGCCACTTAATATGCAAGAATTTAAAAAAAAGTGGGAAAATATTCCTGGACAGAATCATGCGAAGTCTTCACACTTTGTCAACGTCAAGTACAGTAAAGACACTGTTATCTTTTAACAAAGATCTTCAAATCACCGGTAGGGATAGCGGCAGGATATGTTGCCTTAAAATATCATTTATGTATATATAAAACTGTAGTCCAACTCAGTTCCCGATCAGGAGCATTTGGAAGCGCCAGAAAAGGGAGTGTCTAAAATCTTTGGAACTAAAAGAGAGAGATTGTATACTAGTACTAAGATTTACTAAAATCTTCAAACTATTTTAACCACATTAAGGCCATTATTGCAATTTATCTTTAGGCTGCGGTGATCTTAAGACAGAAACGACATTTCCGTTTTTTGGCGAAACACGAACCTTATTCTGATATATGGTTGTTGATTATCAGAAGGCATTTGTTAGAGTAAAACAACAAATAATGATAGAAATTCTGGAAAACGTGGACTTAGATGGGAAAGACATCAGTTTAATACTTGACCTATACTAGAATCAATCTCCTTTCGTCAGAAGCAGGAATTACACAACACAACTACGAGGTGTAAGGCAGCGTTGCATTCTTTCTCCATTACTGTTTAGTATATAGTCAGAGTATATATTCAGGGAAGTTTTAGAACACACTGAATCTGGATTTCTTCTGCATGAAGAGAGACTAATGTCCGCTATGTAGACGATACGGTTACCTTCGCTGTAACAATTAAAAAATTAAAACAATTTACGGATAGAATAACATATCACAGCCAATTGTATGGTCTGGAGATAAACACCAAAAAGACAAAATTAATGGACATTAGCAAAGAAAAAATTAACAACTGTCATCTCATAATAAATTAAAAACGAATAGAACGAGTAAGTAGTCTTACCTGTCTCGACACTTACTGAAGCTACAACAAGGAAATTGGAAGCATTTGAGGTGTGGTTATATCGCGGAATACTGAAAATACCGTGGACGAAACCCATAACAAACACCGAGAAGGTGGTAGAAGACGAATTTCTTGGTTGAAAAATCTCAGAACCTAGTTCTGCATGAATGCGACTGAATTATTCCGAGCAGCAGCAAACAAAGCAATAGCATGCATGATAGTCAACATCCGAGATCCTCCAGTACCACCTACGTAGCTATAGCTCGAAATTTACTTACCGCTGACTTACTAAATTATGAAAATCGGAAGGATACTCATTAAAAGGTTAAGGAATTTCTGCCGTTAATATGAAAGCAGCACCGCTAAGTTGATTCAGGTGATTCATACATTTTTTACTTTCACCTGATTAAAACGCCTTTTTCTGTCATTCGGTCGTCTCATATTTGTTGAGACAAATTTGTCAAAGTCTGTCTGCATTATATGTGGTGACTACATTCTTTTTACGTAGAAATAACTAGCAAGCGGACAGGAATATTATGGAGTGTTATCATGAAGAAGAAAAAGGGACTAAAATGATCTGTTCCCAAAACTAAATTTAGCACTAAGTTACCTAGTCCAAACGTACACTAGATCTATAATAACCAAAGTCAGCGTTGCCAAATTACATACATCACAATCTTTCCACTTACACCCATTACCTTTCCTCATTTAGCAACTACTAGCTTGACAGTTAACCTAGTTCCTTGTAATCTAACTGTATCATGAATTTGAAGCCAGAATTGTTGAGTTATTTACTGATCTGTTGGCATCAAATCGTAGTACCAAAAGAGTTAAACTGAGACAGAGCTTTACCATTAATCTCTGGAACCAATAATGTCAACATAATATGAATGAAGGTCTTGCACAGATCAGGTACTGAGGTAACTGGCGTGAATTTCCAAGTGCAGGATTCATCACCTATAGAGGTTTATGAAGAAGATTAGATAGAAGCAATTCAGATGGCTATGGTCACAAGTAATCCACTTTCTTCGCACATATCCACTGGATGTAAAGCATCTATATCGGGTCAGTATGAGAACAATTCTCCTGGGTTACATCTTGACCTCCATATAATTTATTTAAAGACATTGTTTTTGTCTTAATTCTAAATGATTGTTCAACGTTGCATAGCAAATTGATTTTCGCGTTGTTCTGAGGAAAGCTCAATCACAAGTGTATTAAGATTTAATTGCAGACGTTACATAACGTATTTAACTCTATCGTTCCCATTGGATCATGTTATTTGGCCACGCTAGAATGAACCAACCTGTGTGCAATACACAAATTCTGATTTTTGATTTGATGTGAAGGTGAAAACGTCCTCACACCGGCTCTGATTGCCAAGCATCGTCTTGTCGAGCGTAACTAGAATCGGTTCATGCTTGCATGCAGATCTCATCCTCGTCCTTTTGCAATATAAACTGACGACAAATTAAACACAGGACACACAGAAAGAGATGGTACGGCGCGCGCGAGCGGAGAAAAAAGAAAAGCCGACAACTCGCTGCGCGCAAAAAAAGGGTTTTTCTTTAAACAGGCACTAAATTAAAAGAATTCCGATTCGAGGAGACAAACTGAAAAAAGGTCGGCGACGCTCTTCGCCTAGCTTTCCTCTTCATTTTTATCTCCGGCGAGTCGCCTCGCGCTTCAATTAACCCTTTATGTTTACCCGTTTTTTTCCAGCCGATGCTGCTGCCGCGTTTGCCTTGTGTTTTCTCTTGACTTTCCGGACGTTCTTTTGGCCGCTTTTCTTACTGATGAGGGAAAACGGAAATGCACCGGTCGAGAGTTGTGTGTGTGCTTCTGGCCGCGCCTTGCCGTCAAATATCGTTTCTTGGTTGTTGAATTTTTCCCCCGGAAACCGACGGTTGCAGTCGTAAAGTACACACCATTGGTTGTTAGTTTTTGGTTGGTTCTTGAGTGCCGCTAAGAATGAAGATCATTCTCGAATCTGGTTAATTTCAATATAGAAAGCAGGTGATTGTTATTTCTGAAGTAACGATAAAATGGACGCTTTAGTACGGATTCTTCTCTTATAATTGGAAAAATGTCCATACTGTAAGAGTGAAGCAATTTAAGGGTATTTTCTTTTCTATTCTAGCACCATCTGTTGTTATTTCCTTTGAACTGTTGTATGGTAGCTGGCTAGGATGCTTGTAAAATTCGTTGTTAATGATTTTGCAGTCCATTTTTCGATTATACAATTATTATTAGCTGGGAATATTGCTTTAATAGTAATAGCAATATCCACTGTTCATCAACCTTTTCATATCCTTATGCCATTTCAGGTGTCGGATGAGGATTTCGGTTCTTTTTGTACCCATTTTCGCCTCTCTTCTATTTCTTGCCATTGCTTTCATTCCTTCAAAGTTTTTTTCCTTTCTTCCATCCATTTTTCTTATCTGGTCCATTCATTTCCTCTTACGTCTTCCCTTTTTTTCTTCTTTAGGTGTCCTTTGGAATTTTGCTGATTTTTGCTTTGGAATTTATATCCTGAATATTACTATCTCGTATGTACTTCTGATGGCATCTAGCAGGGTTTCAGACATTTCTATTTCCTTTAAACTCTCCCATATCTCTCTTCTATCTATCGTATAAAAGGTTGCTTTGAGATCGATGAACACTAGAAACATTTTTTCTCCTTTTTCAATTCTTCTTTCTACAAGTTCTTCATTATGTAGATATTATCGCGAGATTGTGTAAGCGAAATGTTACGGGTTAATTTACAAAGCGTTTTGCCGCTATTTTGGCTTAAAAGGTACAAATCACGGTAAATAAGGGTTCCTCGCACTATTTGAAAACTTGTTACGTTGCGCAATTAACCCATTGCAAACAAATATGGTCACATTGTAATCGTAGCGAGATATTGAGAAACTTGGCGTAAGATCTTAGGATAATATGAAGTTGACTAAAATATTTACTGCAGAACGTTCTATTAGGCTTTAAAAAATGGGGGATGAAGGTAATTCATACAAAAGCATTCCAAAGATTTCAAATTGATAACAAACGTCCTACGCTGTAATTTCAAAGTCCAATAATAAATTCAGCGAAATCCCTTAAGCTAAGCGGCGATGCACGATATTTATTTCTGGCGTTGTTTCGAGTAGAGAGCGCTATCGTATCCGCTGCTGTACTTAAAACTGTAGCTTTCGCGTCTGACGTCTGAAATCGTTCGCCTCCGCCTTTCGAAATCAAATATTCAGTGCGTGTTGTCGTCTGCGGCATTTCTAAATCCGAGCCATTCGATACACGAAATGACATAGTCCGATATGATGTATGTGTACGTCCCGGGTCTACGTCTGAATCAAATATAAATCAAATCTGATCTCTCCGCTATCTCAATATTGAACGAAAGATGATACCATCAGTGCGACCGTGGATTGCTGCCTGCCGGATGTCGGCTGGTTGTAGGAGAGGATTAGGCTTTCGCGGAAATCTGAAATAAATCGCCCCAGTGACGTTCGGTTTGCCGGCTGAATTTTAAAAGGAGCATTTTACCTGATGAGAAGTGACGTCTTGCCGAAACCGATTTGCGTGGTGTTCTTGATTTATCACAATTTAATTGAAATCGGTAGAAATTGGATTGGTTTTTGAGATATTTGTGAAAAACGATATGCTGCAATCACCGTATGTACCACTAACATGTCATTCTTAGAAAGAGAATTTAATTTAGAAGAATGAGAAGGCAAATTAATTTGCGCAATAATTATTCAATGTACCCCCTGTATCAATGGTTTTAACTGGGGACGTTCACATAGTTAATCCTCAAATTAATCCCATGACTTTGATATACAAACAATGCTAGGTATCAAACTGAAAAGTATGGATGGGCGTGAAGTTTTCGTCGCAGTAAAGTAAAGAACAAAGGAAGGGTACAAGTTTTTTTGACTTTTAGATTATTTTCACTTATAGCACCGTTAAATTGTGAAATGTTATTGTATTACCCAACAAACACTACAGAGAAATTTAAAAACTCCAGAAGTGCAGCACGTGAGGTTTCCATTCTCCTTTGCAGTAAGCAATATGTTGGCTCCTCGAAATTGGAAGTAGCCTCACTCGTCATATACTGATTAATACGATAATGAATGTTGGTAATGAAATACCTTGAGAAATAAAATACTTGTACAATTCATCACTGACAACCTTGTATCAGTTATATGAGGGCGACCTGAAATGTTTCCGGATTAAGGAAGAGATGGCGCACGAAGGTTGAAGTGCATTCGTTAGCCGGCAAGACGGTTAGACGTCTACTGTGACGACTCTGCTTTGCGTAGCAAGTCAGGAGCTTTCGCAAAAATGAATAAAATGGAATTTCGTGCAGTGATAAAACACTTCTGGAAAACGGTCACGGAAATTCGAAATATTTTGCTAGAGGTTCATAGCGGATGTACTCCATCACTTTCGACCATCAGCTTCTAGGTGGGCGAGTTCAAACGTGGCTGCACAAGCGTAAGTAACGAACTACGCAGCGGACGCCCAAAAACCACTACCAACAATGAAATGGTCGACAAGATTCACGATGTCGTGTTAGTCGATCGCCGATTGAAACTGAAAGAGATAGCAGAGACAACAGGCATCTCAGAAGAACGGGTTGTCCATATCCTATACGAAATCTAGGGTATGAAAAAGCTTTCGCGCGATGGGTACCGCGTTTGCTCACACCGGAGCAAACACGAATTCGGATGACCGTTTACGGGGAGAGTCTGGCTAGGATCCAAGGCAATCCAAGGGATTTCTTCATGTGTTTCGTAATTGTGGATCAGAATTGGAACTACCACTACATACCGGAGACCAAGGAACAGTCGAAGCAATGGACTTTTCCGGGCGAATCGGCTCCGCAGAAGGCAAAGACCGTTCCGTTGGCCGGAAAGGTCATAGCGACCATTTTTTGAGATTCCCAAGGTGTGATCCTCAACGACTAGGTCGACGTTCCGACGAAATTTCACTCATCTTCTTCTGGACGCTCTCGTTCGGCTACCGATAGGATATGTACTAGCTAACTATCGCCGGTAGTTATCAATTACATAAGAATCACCCTTTTTATGCACTGTTACTAAGCGGGCACGTTTCCAGAGATCAGAGAAGACAGATGTAGATAGATAAGGAAACTGATAGCCATTATTTTAATTAGCTCATCTTCAGTTGTAGCTAATATCGAAAATCCGGGATTATTAAAATTGCCAGAATAGCTTAATGACGAGTTACTCAAAATCTGCGTGCATAAAAATCTGACAGCAAACGCATTCACAATATTATCTGGATTATTGATATTTTCATCCCCAGCACGAAAGAAGCCTGGAATTCTGGTAAAGCCTTGTTTGGTGCGTATAAAGCGAAACAGTTCCTGAGGATTAACAGATATAGTTTCCTAAATATTCGCAAAATATATTTCATATGCTGAGGAAATCTGTTCGTTACAGAGGGTTCTTAAACGCTTAAATTCCTCGTAATAAAAATTAAATCTTGTAGTTTTCCTTTTGCACCTATAGTACTCTTTCGAATAAAAGAAAGAGCTGTAATATAAACAGGTAAGAACACAATATTTTGGGAAAGTATTTCTATCTTTTTCAAATTAAAAACGTGTGCTATTGTAAATGAATATACAATTATAGATGTAACAACACCTATTATTTTAAGCATAAAATAAATCACTTCCTTTAATGTGAACAAATCCCTAGTAGAAACAGTCTACCTATCATTTTGAGGGTCTACTGTATTTGTTTGATCCAAGACCTTTTTGTCTCCGCGTGAAAGTAGGATCACTCTACATTTGTCAAAATAAGTCGTAGTACTTTTAGATATTCATGATTCTTGTCTAAGGAATTTCCTTATTATCAACAGTAACAAAAGTCTTATGGAAGAGTCTCGTACTATTATAATATGTAATATATAATGCACAAATAAATCTAACGATAACTCTTTAAACCGGTCTAAATGGAAGTATAGCATTAATCAAATTATCTTACGAAAAAAAGTAAATTTATGCAACTGCAATTCAAGGAGATCTTTATGTTTCTACCTGACGAACGAATAAATTCACTTTCTCGAAGAATGCCATTCGCCCAACGGAATACAAATTAGTACACGAGATTATTTCACCAAAATTTCCACGAATCAAACGACCGACGGCGGTCTTCCGACCTATCACAAAGTCGAAATCTTTAAATGTGTTGAGGACCGAACGTCGATGTTAATCTCCTTCTTCATGTATGTATATCAATGCTCAAATTTCAGGCTAACTAGAGTATAAGCGAACATAACAGCGGCCATGTGCGTATCAGGTCGTGTAGCGCCTTTTTGAAAAATACCTAACCGTATACCGAATCATAACAATAAATAAAATGCAACTGTGCATCACAAAGCGGAGCTGCTGCTGCTGGTGCTGTCCCTCTTCGGTGAGCGCTTACCATTCTCTTTTCCATAATTATGACATCTCTTCAAGTATTTGAGTCACGTCCAGAGATTTATACGAATTCTTTTATACTGCATTTATTGCCCATATTATTCGTTACAAACGAGAGATGCAGATAAGCGAGCGTTGAATCGTGTTCCTTTTGTCATTTATCCGTTATCTTTTCTATATGTGGATGTCGAGTGGAGTCTTTGTTATTTTGTTATATGCCTTCGCTTGACGTTTCTTTCTCTTAGTTCGGTTGATTCTCTTTCTCTTAAAAATAGCTTCTATACGCGGACCTCGTCATTGTTTTTCCGCTCGATTTAACTTTGTGTACTCAATTACTATGAAAAAGCGATACACGTTTCTAAGGACGATTTCTGGCGAAATGGTAACTTGGTGCTGATTGTAGAGAAAAGAATGCACATCGATTAGATTGTCATAACATGTAAAATTTGTTATCTAGTTTGAAAAAAGAAATACTCGTATATTTTTGTGATTTATAAATTACGAGGGCAACCTGAAATGTTTCCGGAATCGACAAGAAAGGCACAGTGTTGGTGTGGTTTTTTTTGTATTCTATGTAGTTTCCTGGATAATCAATACACTTTTTCAAACGGTACTCCAGCCTCTTCAAACAGACGGAAAAGTAGAATTTTTCGAGGTCATAGCCACCTGTGGCGGCGACGCCTACTCATTCGAGGCAAATCTCTTTCCTCCCAGTGATTTTTTCTGGTTTGAGAACAGGAAGAGGTCGCTGGGGGTTAAGTCCGGTGAATACTCATTCAATTTCTACACCACGATGGTGGATGAATAAGCCGGTGTATAGTCGTGGTGGAAAACCACTTTTCTCCGCTGCAAACGAGGCCGTTTCTCCTTCAATACTGCATCGAATCGGATCAATAAGTCTCTGTAGTATTGCCCCGTGATCGTCTTTACCTTCTGCAGATAACAATAGCCTAGGCGGCCAGAATCTCGGCAAAATTATTCCATATATATATGCACTACCGCTCAAAAGTGTTTAGGCACTCTCACTGACAGCAAAAATGTACAAAAACTCAGCAAAAATGTTAGTAATATTTATTTTTTATGTACAGATACACGTACATGAATAAAAATATATTAAATAATTGTGAAAATTAAAACGTTTAATTTAAATTTTGCTTTCACCTATGTGACCTCCTCTTGATTTAATAATTGCAGCACACAATCCAGGCATTCTCGCAATAAGTTTTGCCAGAGTTTCTTGTGTTATTGAGGTCCAACTCGCTTGCAATTTGTTCCACACGTCAGTAGCTGATGTCGAAGCCGATTTCCGTACTTTCCGATCTAGTTCTTCCCATAGTAACTCGATTGGGTTCAAGTCGGGGCTCTGGGGAGGCAATTCCATAATTTTGAGAGTTTCTTCCCCTTCTAAATGCCGTAAATAGTCTTTATATAATTTAGAGGAATGTTTTGGGTCATTATCTTGCTGGAAGATAAAATTTTAACCCAAAAGTCGAATTCCGGAAGGTATTAAGTGGTTCTCCAAAATTTCGCGGTAGCCTTCTTTTTTTAATATACCGTCAATTTTCACAATGTCCCCTACACTAGTGCCAGCAAAACAACCCCAAATGATGATAGAACCTCCACAATGCTTCACGGTAGCAGCAATACACTCTTCTCTGGCGCGTTCACCCACAGATCTTTTTTTAAGTCGCTTTTGCTTATTTTGTTGCTTTCTGTAGGCGACGTTTGACTGTAGAAACACTGACTAGTTTTTGGCGACCAACATTTAATTCTGCGGTAATTTCCGGGGCTGTTTTGTGTCTATTTAACTTTCTGGTAACCACTATTTTGCGATCATCTGCAGATGTTGTCGCTTTTGGCCTTCCACTCCGTCTTTTATTAAGAAAACTGCCAGTTTCCCGATATTATTTTACGTTATAGTCAACCGTAGCGTAGTGTATTTTCATTTTTTTGCATATTGTCGATTACTTATGCCACTTTTATGGCAAGTTATTATAAGCGCACGTGTTTCTGTACTAATTTTTCTTCGTGGAGGCTTTTTAAAAAATTGTCATACGATATTTCGCTGACGACGTGAATAGAGTAAATACCACACTGCAGCTGACCATAGGTTACAGATTTTACTATAATCTTCTAGGAAGGTAATTTAAACATTATTACCTACAATTTAACAGATGACTAAATTTACCCAGTAAATTCAGAGGGATTGTTATTGTAATTGCACCGCAATAAACAGTTTATGGTAATCCGACCAAGTGCAGGTAAATAATAGTAAACCTTATGCGATATAATGGGTGTTTATCTTACTGAACTACATTTTAAATACGTATTTCATTTTATTATAATGTCTTTTTGATAAACATAATACTATATGAATAATCCATCAAAACAGGGGTGTCTGAACACTTTTGAGCGGTAGTGTATATACAACTATAGAAAAAAAGAAACAGGTAACTTAATCAACATGGAAGCATTAATGAAGTATTTGCAGAAGTGCATAGATAATTGTATAGATAGCTAGCATAGTTTGCGTTTCACTGGAGTTATATAAAATTTATTGACGTAATTGCTAAACCAATACACGACTCAGTCAACTATACTAAGTTCAAATACAAAGACAAATTAAAAAAGGACATAAAATTCTTTGCATACCAAAAGATAAGTATCCAGTCAGATTATAATTTTTAACTAATCGAGACCTACACTAACTAGATTCATTTTATAGATTTCTAGATAATGAAGAAATTTGAAGGAAATTTTTCAGATTCTAAGTTTTTTCTTGACTGCGACCACGTAGGAAGGCGTTGATATCGTAATAATGGTAGTAGATTGTATTTTAGAAAGCTTGGATCTAGGAGGGCTGATAGGAAACTTTTCAGGTGAGTCTGTCTATGTCCATATAATAACAATTTACACGATAGAAATATTTTTATAGGAATAATATTGCTAAATTTAATAGAAATATTCTTAGTTACAAGTTACAAGAATGAGAGTCGCAGTATTACAAAATAGGCATTAATTTTTGATATTTTTTGATCTTTATTGGTTTGTTTAAAAATAATAACAGTACCTTTCAAACAGATTGCAAGTTTCACACATGTGTTCATAAGTGGATGTTTTCTTCCCCAGTTATAGCTCATTAATGTCACCGATAAACTGTTATACAGGGTGTCTTTGAAATAAAATAAAAAACACGGAAAATGAAAAGTGTAATTATATAAAACATAAATCAAAAAAAATTGTGTCAACTACATCACGGACGTCAGAATTAAAAGGAATTGTAATATGTGCAATCTATGGATGCAGAATGTGTATACATAATACATCCATCCAGCCAAACTCGCATATATACACTGCATACAGTGCAATAACACACTACAAGATAACACTGTCTGCCTTTAAAACGGCATGTTAAAAGTACGATAACATGCTTACGTACGAATATTTTGGCTGTGAATAATAGAGAAACTTTTATTCCAAATGCTATTCTATAATAAATTGGGATGAGAAATTTTTTGATTTTATGGAAATTCGAAAAGTGCATGAACCTATTTTCTATCCCAAATCAATAAAAATCAAGGACATCACTGAAAGCTTAATGTAAGAGAACGAACATTATATTGTTGTAGGTATAAGTGATTACAAAAAGAAGGAAATGTCTATTCTAGTAACCACTTCAGTAGAATAATAATATATTTGAGATATAGCAGCGCATTCCTTATACTACAGAAATATTTTGCTAAGCTTTGAATCAAGTACATACTTGCTAAACTCAAACAAAAGGTACACTTTTTCTTCAAGTTGGCATCATTTGAAATAAAGAAAATTAAATTTTTGTGTCAAACACATTACGTATACGAATGAAGTTGCTTGTTTCAAGAGATTATATGTTCGAATCAAGTAAATAATGTATTTAAATTAAATTAATTAATTAATATATCTTCGTTACAATTTAAAATTATGATTTGGTTGATTCGATGGATATTTGTTTGATTTAAGAATTTTCTCCTCTCTGTACATCCTTACCTATTAAACTTATCTTTCTATTTCCGAACTATTTGCCAAAAAAATTTTTACAACGTTCTTGCGAAATAATTGTTGCGTTTTTGAATTGTAATTATTAATAAATGAATTGTTAACTAAAGCGTGATTACAGTGGCAGTTGAAATTATATCCTACGCCACTGCTCCATCCGAAGCTTATTAGAAGGGAGGAGGTGAAGCGGCCACATTCGAAAGTACAGCCGGATTCATCGTAAGACCGCAGAAACTCCGGAGGTATTTCCCGTCCGGAAACCGGACTAAATGCTTTCGAATCCGGATACGCCGGCCGCCGGAATAAATATACATATATTCTTAAACGCCGCTGGACGAACAGTTCGCTTGACTGTTTTGCATCAATCTTTCGCTAGATTGTGGAAAGAACTAAATGCGAAAACGCGAAAATGCCGGACGATAATGGTCTAATTTGTGGTCGAGTGGAACGTAACATTCGTAGACTGGCGTGAGCGAGTTTGTTTATTCCCGCAAAGCTTCGCAATAAGTAGCCAGTGAATCAATGCTTTTTAACTTTACGTTGAACTTGAGGCTTTCCTTGGTTAGCGAGAATTTATTCTATTGCGTAGTTTAAAGAAGGTCCTAGGAGGACTGGCAAATATCTAAGGCGCATAAGAATATACGTGTAGTTTAACGCAAGCCATTTCAAGTAACTTACTTACTTTTGAGTGATGTGAAGCTAACATTTAACGAAAATACTTGCATTGAGGTCTACAAGCTTACAATCATAGGAAAAGAATAATATTGTCATTTATAATCATAATTTGCTAATATTTCTTAAATTAAAAATCACCTTGATATTGAAAAGAAGTAAAACAACTAGTAATAGAGAGCAAAAATAGAACAATGGAAGGAATTTGCAGAGAAAATAGAGAAAGACGGAGATACCCTAAAAGTAGGGTAGTAATGGACAAATAAAGGCAGCACTTTCAGGAATTATTAAACTAGGAAATAGAAGAAGACAATACGAACGAACAGCAGGCAGCAGATGAGAGGAAAGAGAATTAAATCAGCATGGAAGAGTTGGAAGAAGTAGTCAATAAATTGAAAAATAGAAAGGCACCAGGAAGTCATAAAATAACAACAGGAATAATTAAAAATATGGATGGAACTGGAAGAGAAATGATGTTAGAAATATTTACAAAAATTTGAAAGGAGGAAGAGGCACCATACAACTGGAGAAAGGCACTAGTTGTGCCAATACATAAGAGTCTAGAGTGCAGAGGTATATAAATTACTATTAAGTTCAGCCATGAAAATACTAGAACAGCTGACAGGCAAAGGAATAAGATCATTATTAGAAAGCACACACGACGAATCTTACAGCAGATTTACTAAGGGGAAAACACACAAGATCACGTTTTCTTCACAAAGCAAACAATACGAAAAAGTTCGCACAAAAAACTGGAAAATATTAGTGGGATTTATAAATTTGGAAAAAGCCTTGGATAAAATCTCAAGAAAAAAATTATGGAATATCCTAAAGATAAGAGGAGTGAGTAATAAAGTAATAAGGCTGATACAAATGATATATAATAGTAATATAAACGCTGTCATCGCAAATAACTCGGTACGAAGAAATGATAAAAATATTAGTAGAACACATTAACTTATAACGAGTCGAAGTGTGTGATGGAGTGTTTGCAGATGCTGTAGTGGTTGTAGCAAAAACTGAAAAATATTTACAGAAAAATGAAACTCAATCTTAAAAGAGAGTGGAATGAAGATGAACGAAAATAAAACTAAAATAATGGCAATAAGAGAAGAGTCAGTGCAAATGAGAATTTAAACCGAAGGGACAAAAATCGTACAAGTAAAAGCGTTCCCACATCTAAGAGTGATATTCGACGAGAACGGGACGCAAGAAGCAGACATCAATAGATGAATTACGAAAACAGCGAAATTATACAACGCTGTGAATACTAAATTTATAAACAAGAAAATCTTTCGGAAAACGCAACTGGAAGCATATAAATCTATTTCTTGACGTGATATTGTTGACGATGGATTGTTATAATAACTTAACAGAGAAATCATGCTTCATTGAAGCATGATTGCTCTGGTAAGCAACAGCCCTTCTCAGGGCGCCCCTAAAGACGGCAGTAGACAGACTGCCGAAACTTCGGACTATACAAGTTGAACGAACGATGGAAATAGCCCAAATAACAACTCTAGTTATTATACATCTATTTATCGACCGATGTCAACGTTTGGCTACGCATCGTGGATACTAAACCAATGAAGTAAGGTACAGGCTATGGAAATGAGGTATCTGAGAAGAGTTAGAGGTTTCATCAAATGCGATAGAATAAAAACCATCGACATAAGGAAAGACTTAGAAATTAATTCTAACAGGAACAAATAGAATGGTGGGGTACCTGCAAAGAATGGATAATGAGAGACAACTTAGAAGAATATAGAAACGAAATATTGCGAAAAATAAGCGAAGCGGAAGGCCAGGGCAGACATGGTATAATGTTTATAGTGAAAATTTTGAAAGGAAAGGGTAAAGAAGGAACTGAAGCAGCGAAGTTTTCTTGCTACAGTTTATTTGGTGTCTTTTTAGTCATTTTATGTTTCATTTTTATCGATGGTGATCCCAGATCCCAATTTGATAGTTGCAGGGAGGGAGAGCTGCGATATGAAGCTCCACCACTTGCCAATGCTGGCGTCCTGCAGGGGTCTACCCTAGGCCCTATATTATACATTGTTTATACCAGTGAAGAGCTTACGATCGATTTACTTGGGAACACTTTCGGAACGGATCCTATTCACCATCTTAAGTTATATATTACAATACGTTACAAAAAGTGGACCCACAAATTCGTCTTTGTCTTTGTGATTGCACTTTGACTATTAAAAGAGTCCTGTTTACTTCGAAGAATTAGTGATCTACCGCGCACTTTACAGGCCACTTTAGTATCATTATAGGCCTAGAAATTATCGCATACATTTATTTATACGGTCCACAGCAACTTGTTATCATTCCATTTTGCGCACATAATTCCTTATTCTTACCGGTACACATTTACTGCAGTTCGGCCGACTAACCCAGCGTCTTTGAAAACTGCCTTAAATCTGTGCGTTCTACTTATTGCTATATCACTTATTTTTCGGAAAGTTGAATGTCGTAAAGAAGCCAAGAACCCTGAATCATGACAACAAATATAGTTGAAAGGCAGGGTCATGTAAATACCCTAAACAATGCTGAAATGTATTATCGATGAAACAAAATAACAAATAAAATCAAGGATACGAGGATCACGTTATAAGTCTTTTCACGAAAATGATTTTATTTACGTCCAAAATAATCATCTTCTGCATCAATGGACTTTTGTAACCGAAGCTTCAACAACGTAAAAGTTTCAAGGCAGTCAACTTTTAGAATGCTCTCAAAAAATTGATGAATTGCTTCATCTATCTTATCCTCCGTCGTAAAACGTTGACTACATGAATGTTTCTTTAGCTTAAAGAACAACCAAAGACCACGCATGGCCAAATCAGACGAATATGATGGATGGTTATGACTTTTACATTATTTTCATGTAAAAATTCAAGTGTCTGCTGAGCAATGTGTGACGATGCATTGTCCTGATGCAACATTAACACGCGCATATTGACTGGCCGAAGAACTGCAGGTAAACATTATGTGGTGTACCAGTTTGCTGCGACCCTAACATGATTACTTGTCTTTTTTGGTAGCCTCTTGCTCTTTGGTCATTGTTGATATTAGTGCATCTTCATGGATCAACACACGGTTCTCCTGGTTCGTAGGAATATGATAAAATGGAATGTAAGTTTCGTCACCTGTTACAATTTCAGATAGAATACGATGCCCACCATTATTTAACATTTCTAACGGTTTCCGAGTGATTCTTTCTCTACCTTTTGAAAACCGTTAAGCGTGTGGGATACCCACAGAGTAATAAATGTTTTCATCAAAGATGACCATGTAAAATGGAATCTACTGTTGCGGATCCAACACCAGAAGTTCGGTCAATAGTTTTATATGTGTATCTCGGACCTTCGTCAACCATACGTCTTACTCTCTCAGTGTTTCCAGGCCTAACTGAAGACCAGAGTCTACCAGCACGTGTCTCATCACAAAACGATATCAGTCCTCTTCTAAATTCGGTATACCAGCGAAACACAGTTGGGCGTAAAGGACTTCCACCACCAAATACGAGTTGCAATCGTTCAAGACTTTGTTGTTCACTTAAACCGACCTTAAAATCGCATAAACAAATTTTATCTACCACGTTTGCTCTACACCAGCGGCGACTCACCTAACAGTCAGAGCGTACAACTTAAGGAAGGTGGCATTTACAAATTCAGTTCTAACTTCTCTAGTTTCATGGCATCTCAAAATATATAGCGTCACCCTCGTATGGGTAGCATATTTTCGTTTTACTTTGTGTTGAACATATATCGTACTATAAAGAGCACATTTAAGCATATAGAAAAGATCATAATTTGAAAGACAATTCTGTTCATCATTGGTTCTCTTCTCCGTTTTTCCCTTCTCACACTTTCTCGAAACTTTTACAGAAACCCGCGTACTCTAAAATAATACCCCCTTAATACTCAAATAAAAGGAACGACGCCATTCCGCTTGATGCCTTTGATGATTACATTCGAGAATTCCAATAGAGCCGCGGGCTATGTTTCGAAGTACCAAGGAGCGTACACTCCCACATCAAAATATCGTGACAAATATCCTTGAAGAAAGGGGGAAGAGAGAGAGAGAATTAAAATTTTGTCGCATAGATATTATTTCGTTACAGTATTGAATCGGTGAGAAATGAACAAGAAAAGATATCGATATTACCACCGCGGAAAGCTTGAAGATCTTTGCAAAGACAGAGACGTAATCAGTACATTTATCAGATTTCCCATCTGTATGCTTTTCCCATTTTCCTTTTTGCTGTTGCACAATGAGGTGTGATATAATTTATATATGCTTTAATTTTACTTTCTACATGAGAATACCAGTAATGATTGGTGGATTTTCGTGTGGGACATGGCAATATACTAAGTGTATATATAGGACTTTTCCGGTTTGACTAAAAGATGGTGCCAGTGAAAACTACGCAGCGTGTTCGTCTGATATTTAAAATACAAACATACACAAGTTGATTCCGCCAAAAATTGGCGTCTCTGCTTTATCGCTCAGTGATCATATCGAGTTTTGTGAATGAAAAAGAACATTTGCGGCACCCATTACTTCTCTTATTTAATCAAAAGAAAAAAACTGTTGAAAGCCATCGCTTGGTGATAGAAACATATGGTGAACATGCTCCATTAATTAGAACATGTAAGACATGGTTTCGAGAATTTAAAAATGGTGATTTCAATGTGAAAGACAGTGAACACTTTCATAGACCACAAGAATGTGTAGACGAGTAATTGCAGGAATTACTGGATGATTACCCAACTCAAACTCAACGGATATTAGCAGAAACATTACATGTGTCACAAGAAACAATCATCAGATATTTACGCAGAATGGGGAGGATCAATAAAGTCGGTAAATGGGTCCTATCCGATTTGAATGAACGTCAAATAAAAAATGACAAAGTCATCTGCGAAATGCTGCTTCGATGCCATGAAAGGAAATCATTTTTGTATCGAATTGTGACGTATGATAAAAAGAAATTGAAAACCCGAGGCGGAAAACACTGCGGCTTTCACCTGGCGAAGCCTGTCTTTCAACACCAAGGCCAAATCGCTTCAGCGTCTGTGTCTGGTGGAACCAGAGCGGTATTGCGTATTATGAACCCTTGATCCCCGGCGAATAAGTTAATACGTAACGCTATCGCCAATAAATGATTAATTTAAACCCCCCATTAATCGAAAGACGACCGGAATGGGCCAGAACACATGGCAAAGTGATTTTGTTACACGACAATAAGCCGTCTCATACAACATAACCAGAGGAAGACATCTTCAAATCGCTTGGATGGGACATCTCTCCGCACCCGCCGTACTCCCGGCACTTGGCGTCATCTGACCGTCACCTCTTAGCATCAATGTGGTACACGCTCGCAGAGCAGCACTTCAGCGATTTCGAGGAAGTTGGAAAATGGCTCGACGAATTTTTTGCCGCAAATAGCAGGCAGTGTGTTTGGCATGGTGTCCATACATTACCTGAAGAATGGGTGAAATGTATAGAACCCAATGGTCAATATTTTGAATAAAAGAAGTAATTCTCCTTCATATGGATAGCAGAAAAGGGGAGGATTATAAGATGTACAATATGGCAAGAAAAGAAGCTAAAGAGAGTATTAAAAGGGCAAAAGAAAATTCTTAGGGAGAGCTTGGACCACAGCTGAGAGATAACCATAGAGAAAACCAAAAATTATTCTACTGAACAATAAAACAGTTGAGACAGAAGAAAGCGCCAATATTGAAAAATAAAAAAGATGAAGGATAAAAATAAAGGAAATATGCTAACTGAGGAAAAAGAGATAATGAAAAGACGATAGCAGTACTTTGATAATACAAAATAAAACAAGATAGATATAAAAGAGAAAAAGAGCAAATAACAAAAAACAATGAAAAACGTCTCACACCAATAAGTGACGAAGAAGTCAGAGAAGCAGTTAGCAAACTAAAACTAGGAAAGGCGGCCGGGGAGGATGGAATCGCGGCTGAAATGATGAAATATATGGAAGATAAAGGTCTTAAACAATATCATAATAAGAAAAGAAATACCTAAGGAACGGAATATGGGAATAATTATGCCCATATACAACAAAGCGACACTAAGGAATGCCCAAACTACAGAGGAAAAACGTTAATTAGCATCTCAGGAAAAGTACTGACAAGGATACTAAAGAAAAGACTCCGACAGAAACTAGAAGCAACACTAGAAGATACTCAACATGGATGTAGGAAAGAAAAGACCATCCAGGACTTAATGTAAAGGAAATACATGTATGTTTTACAGACCTTAAGAAAGTTTTTGATATGGCATGAAGAGAGGATGTATGGCAGAGCCTGAAAAGGAGAGGGCTAGAGAAACGAGTCATAGAGATGTTTAAGGTATTGTATAAAAATAGCAGGAATAAAGTCAAAACATCCAACGCAGAATCGGCTGAATTCGAATCAGAAATTGGCAATTGTTATTCTCCATATTAATAGATGATGATACTAATAAAGCCAAACAAAAAGGAAAAAATATGAATGTAGGAAGCTGGAAATGAATGCAATTAACGCACAGGAATTAATGTTTGCAGATGGTATTGATAGCAGACTCATAAAGACATTACAGAAAAACTTGAAAATGTACCAAGAAGAACTAGCAAAGATAAACATGGAGATAAACACCATGAAAACAAAGACAATGGTAATAGCGGTAGAAGAAAAGAAAACATAACATCAAAATCGAGGGAAAAGCCTTAGAAGAAGTTAGAAGTTAGAACTACTTAGGAACAACCATTGAAGACAATGGGAGAATAGAGAAGGAAATAAATAAGAGAATAGGGAAATCCGTAAAAATATATAATACAATAAGAAGTACATTTCCCGGTAAAAAAGAAATACCAAAATAAATAAAGACAGAGGTGTATAAAAGAGTGGTCAGACCAACACTAACATATGACAATGAGTCATGGACAACCTCGAATAGAATTAAGAACTGAGTAACAAGAAGAGACAAAATCAAAAATACGACAATCGCTAACAGTCTAAATAAAAGGTCAATAGAAATAATCATAGAGGAGAGACAACTGGAATGGCATGGACATATATACAGAATGGAAGAAGATAGAATTGCAAATGGGATATTTGTAGCCACAACAGAGGCCAAAAACAGAATAGGTAGACCCCGAAACACCTGGAAAGAGCAAATGTATAGAACATTAGAACAAAGAAGTATGGGATGGATTGAAGCTAAGCAACTGGCTTAGAACAGGAAACCGTGGTAGGCAAAGTAAAAGAAACAGAGTCCGACACTGCAAGATACAAAGCACGTAGGATTAAAAAAAATAATAATTTCCCTTGAAAACTACGTGTTTCTTTTCAACAAAAAACTGGAAAAAAACTCATGCATACATCTTGTATGCAGGAAAATTTCTACTATATGCACACAATCTAACTTTGCTTTCACCAAAAAGAAGAACTTTTCGCCAAAGCATATTCACCCGTAAGAACTTAATATCCCATGGAATCGTGAAGATTTGTATACCAAAATACTATATATTCCTATCACAAACTGATACGGTTCTGTATTTCGTAGAATTCCCCCTCATTCTACCGTAACAACTTCTCTCTGCTCCTCGCGAAGAATTCCATCTGATAGAGAGAAGAGCGACATCTTCCTCCATCTCCATCGAAAACCGGGGCGCCGCCGCCGCCACCTCCGACGCGCAGTCATCCCACTTTATTGCTTTTAATATGTACACAATATAAAGTTTGACAAGTTGCAGCGGAAATTCATTCCTGAATATTGAGAATTTTACGCGGGAGGCGCGTCGTATCATTTCTGCGACGCGGTTTTTTTCGCGACGTCGTCGACGTCGCGACGCTTCCAACCAACGGCGGCGGCGTGTTCGCGCGAATGACGTGATGGAAAGACGCCGACGACGAACGTATAATATTATACAAGTTATTGTGTTGTCGCAATGCCTAAAGCAATTTATTTGAATTCAACTTTGATATAAATGAAAGATGGATTCCGGGTTGAAATTGATGGAGGGGACGAGCGGAGAGGCGGGAAGGAGGTTAGGTCGGTGAAGAGTGGAACGAACTAAATGTACGTCACTCGTGTACAGTTTCGTATGTACGATGTCACATCGTAATTTTCGTATTTAATATGGGAATTGCAAACTTATGATCCGTGTCACACTGTATTGTGCAAATATAATACGCGCAAGAGATTGTCAATTTCCGAAATAATCATGTAAGGTTTATTTATGAATAAGTACATGAGAAAAAATTTGCATAAGCTACTAGCACATGGGCTGAAAAGTCCCGGGACTAACAACGAAAACGGTTTTTTTTTTGTTAAAAATTAGCTTTATTCATCAACGTAATCTCCATCAAGAGCAACGCAATCATTCCAGCGCCGCTCTAGCATTTCAATACCACTTTTGTAGAACGATTTATCTTTTGCCTCAAAATAGGCCTCAGTTTCAGCGATAACCTCTTCATTCGTGCAAAATTTCTTACCGGCGAGCATTTTTTTGAGGTCTGCGAACAGCCAGTAATCGCTGGGAGCCAAATCTGGCGAACGCGGTGGATGTGGAAGCACTTCGAAGTTCAATTCATGTAGTTTTGCCATTGTTTTGATTCACGGTGCGTTGTCTTGATGAAACAAAATTTTTTTCTTTGCCATATGCGATCGTTTCTTTGCAATTTCGGCCTTCAAACGCTCCAATAACGCTATGTAATATTCACTGTTGATGGTATTTTCCTTCTCAAGATAGTCGATGAATATTACGCCACGCACATCCCAAAATACCGAGGCCATAATCTTTCTAGCCGATTGTTGTGCTTTCGAGCGCTTTGGACGAGATTCACCAGTTGCTATCCACTCAGATGACGATCGTCTTGATTCCGGAGTGAAGCGATGGATCCATGTTTCATCCATTGTCACATATCGACACAAAAATACCGGTTTGTTACGTTTAAACATGGCCAAACACTGCTCAGAATCATCAACACGTTCTTGTTTTTGGTCAACAGTGAGCAAACGCGGCACCCACTTTGAACAGAGCTTTCTCATAGTCAAATGCTCATGCAATATAAAGCCAATACGATCTTTTGATATCTTTACGATGTCAGCTAACTCACGCAACTTCACTTTTCGATCATTCAAAACGATTTTGTGGATTTTCTTTTATGTTTTCTGGTGTTACCGCCTCATTTGGACGTCCACTGCGTTCTGCATCATCGGTGTCTCTACGACCACGTTTGAAGTCAGCAAACCAATGTTTTATTGTTGTTTCTGATGGAGCGGAGTCCCCATAACACTTTTCAAGCCATTGCTTCGCTTGAACGGTATTTTTTCTCATCAGGAAGCAGTGTAAAATTAAAACACGAAATTGTTTTTGATCCATTGTTTTGAAAATAACAAAAGTAGCGTGACTCTTAGCACAATAACTCGCAAACTAATGAATAGAATATAATAAAGTTTTAACAGTTGTCTTTGAACTAATGAATAGAATATAATAAAGTTTTAACAGTTGTCTTTTGAAGGTTAGTACTAACTGAGAGAAAGGTGACTGCAATAAAACTAGCGTCATCTATGTGTTAGGCCCGGGACTTTTCAGCCCATGTGTTAATCTTTGAATCACTCTTATAGTAAAGTACGAGCAAACACGCATTCAAACACTGCGTTATTAGTACTTTGAAACACTGAATCACTTCACTAACATTTTTACCACAATCCTTTGGAACACGTTTTGATGGCTAAACTCTCATCTTCAGGAATAAAATTAGTAGTAGTATTTATTTAAGTGCCAAAGCCATGATATAGATTGTATATACACGATTTACATACATATACAAGTGTAAATGCTCTTCTACATGTTGTACGTTTCCTTTTCTTCGATTCGGGGTATCTGGCTGGTGGTCTATCTCGACCTAACACTGACGAGAACTTTAATTGACACTTGCCTGACTGCGTTGCCGTTGTACTTTCAAACGATGTTGTGTCTATTCATACATAGAAATAATTTACGTGAATATATCAAACACTTCATTTTAAAAATTTTTTAAGGTGTAATGTACCTAAACTGTTAATGCCAATAAGACACGATTAGTAACAAATCAAGCAAGTAACGTAATAAATCTACAAAACTAACAAAATTAGACATTGGAAATCAAAATTTCAGTGCAATAGGTTTTCAAAAATAGCCTTACTCTGAGTAAAACAATATTATAATCGATTGTAGAAACTATCGACAGAATCTGTAATCTCTTCTAGTCCCGAATTACAATATTCCTTTCGATTTTTAGCTCTTCTACAATTCCCAGAATATCTTTATGTCTGATTTTATATGGCCCAAAGAAATAGCCGTTATTTGGTAGATCAGAATATCGTGGGGACGATGGTATACTCATATTACAGCGTACCACTTGATACTGAAACGATTGGAAGGGGTTCCAGCATATTGGATACTGAGTTGGTACGCCAATTATCTCGTACTACATTACATCAGGAGTAATGTTGCTATTGTTTTTCATTACCAATCAGTCTAGTCCAAACTTTCAATTTCTCAGGCTACTGGTATTGTGGAAAAGGTGTAAATTCTGCCTGTTTCAATATGCACAATGTTGAGAATTAACTTCCTCGCGGATGATAATAGATATTTTATCTGTAAATATTGGTTTTGGGAGAGTATCGTCTAGATGAGCATTCTCCATTATTGTTTCACAAATAGTATTTCTTTGTATCATCACCAGCTACTAGTTCTTGGCCATTTTAGTTGTGGAAACTTTTTGAATTTTTCTTTTTTAGGAATTTTATGTATTGAGCCTTCGCTCACATGAACCACTGCAGCAAGTCCTCTTGTAATAAAAGTATTTTCCTCCTCTAGCAAGTCAACAATTGAATGGTTCGTAGTTTATCTGAGTATCACGAAAACGTGATATGTTTTCTGTTTTTGTTCAGTGTTTGTTGCCGTCAAAATTTTTTCTAGGATCGAATTTTTCCAATTATGTTCATCAAAATAACTTCAAACATCCGGATCTTCATACTGTCTATCAATTTGGTCAATGATGAAATAGGAATATTATTCTAACACCTCGTTATCGCATATTTTAGTTCTTTGACGCTATTGTATTGTTTATTACTAGCATACACCACTCTTACCAATACTCCTTAAAGATTTTCGATATGGTTCAGATCTGGCAGGCAAGCAGGCCATTGTAATACATTGATTTCCTTTTGATTAAACCACTCGTTTATTTATCTGGATTTATGGATAGCTGCATTTTTTGCTGAAATATCCAGTGTTGCATTGGTAATTGTTCACCAAAGTCCGTCAGAACCATTTCCAGAAGCTCTATATAACAATTAGAATTCATTCGCATAGAAATAACGTATACACGGGTTTATTGTTATGGGTAAGAGCCAAATCGTGCCAATATTATTTAAAACCATCAGCTCCCTGATAAATTTATTATTATTATTTTTTGTGCAGTTAAATTACCAGAAGATACTAACCGAAATACTGATGAGCCTTGCCTTCGAGTTAGTTTTTGATTACTCTTCTTAGCGCGATTATTGCCGTAGGGGAATTGCCCAACTTTTGACGATGGGGTCGTCCTATTTTCTTAGCTATGGTTCGATTTAAAAATTCTACCTCTTTATAACAATCCATTTTTGTTTTGTTTTGACTCTAGAGAATTCAGATGAGTTATGTAAGTAGGAAATCATATGAAAGCACCGTACCCTAGTAGGGATTGAATCAGAGGAAAAAAATAAAGTAGATAATGCTTTCATATTATGGAAATTCTTGCAATTGGAAAGAATGAGCACGACCTTTATAACTTTTGGATATAATTTGTGAAGTACGGATCGAAAGCACCCCTAGATCTCTTGCTAAATGAATCAACCCTCAACACCGTTTCTCCAATCGCGTATTAAAAAGATATATATATTTGCATTTGGCAAATGTTGCGCACATTTTGAAATGTTTAAGGATAACCTACTTGCTCTGAAGTTGTACATAACCAGTACAAGTGTCAACCAGCCTAAGATAGTCAGCATACAACAAGACTTCAGCTCACACATTATTAACGATATCATTAATGAATAGAAGAAATATTACCTGATATAGCTACATACTCGGAAGATGTAAGATTTAACCGCTTTAACGTAACACATGGGCTGAAAAGTCCCAGGCCTAACACATAGATGACCCTAGTTTTATTGCAGTCACCTTTCTCTCAGTTAGTACCAACCTTCAAAAAACAGCTGTTAAAATTTCATGATATTCTATTCATTAGTTTGTGAGTTATTGTGCTAAGAGTCACGCTACTTTTGTTATTTTCAAAACAATGGATCAAAAACAATTTCGTGTTTTAATTTTACACTGCTTCTTGATGGGAAAAAATACCGTTCAAGCGAAGCAATGGCCTGAAAAGTGTTATGGGGACTCCGCTCCATCAGAAACAACAATAAAACGGTGGTTTGCTGACTTCAAACGTGGTCGTAGAGACATCGATGATGCAGAACGCAGTGGACGTCCAAATGAGGCGGTAACACCAGAAAACATCAAAAAAATCCACAAAATCGTTTTGAATGATCGAAAAGTGAAGTTGCGTGAGTTAGCTGACATCGTAAAGATATCAAAAGAACGTATTGGCTTTATGTTGCATGAGCATTTGACTATGAGCAAGCTCTGTTCAAAGTGGGTACCGCGTTTGCTCACTGTTGACCAAAAACAAGAACGTGTTGATGATTCTGAGCAGTGCTTGGGATTGTTTAAACGTAACAAACCGGTATTTTTGCGTCGATATGTGACAATGGATGAAACATGGATCCATCACTTCACTCCGGAATCAAAACCGTCGTCATCTGAGTGGACAGCAACTGATGAACCTCGTCCAGTGCCCGAAAGCACAACAATCGGCTGGAAAGGTTACGGCCTCGGTATCTTGGGATGCGCGTGATGTTAATATTCATCGACTATCTTGAGAAAGGAAATACCATCAACAGTGAATATTATATAGCGTTATTGGAGCGTTTGAAGGCCGAAATTACAAAGAAACCACCGCATATGGCAAAGAAAAAAAAATTGTTTCATCAAGACAACGCACCGTGTCACAAGTCAATCAAAACAATGGCAAAACTACATGAATTCAACTTCGAATTGCTCCCACATCCACCGTATTCGCCAGATTTGGCTCCCAGCGACTATTAGCTGTTCGCAGGCCTCAAAAAAATGCTCGCCGGTAAGAAATTTCGCACGAATGAAGAGGTTATCGCTGAAACTGAGGCCTATTTTGAGGCAAAAGATAAATCGTTCTACAAAAGTGGTATTGAAATGTTAGAGCGGCGCTGGAATGATTGCGTTGCTCTTGATGGAGATTACGTTGATGAATAAAGCTAATTTTTAACAAAAAAAAACGTGTTTTCTTTGTTAGGCCCGTAACTTTTCAGCCCATGTGTTATTTGAAATTCCTGTTGGTGATGTTAGATTCAAGAAAAGACCACAGAGATTGAAAAAATCCAAGTGATTGCAACTTTCTGTTAATAGAGCAACTGCAGTATTACTTTTTCACCGAATTAATGGCTACTGCTCCTACTTTTAGAAGCACGCAAGCCCTACCTAAAGGGAAACAGAAAGCAAAATATGCACAGCGATTACGCTAACGCAAGCTATATTGCAATTAACACTGCGATACCTTCAAAAACTAATTTAATAAGTACGCTAAATCGTAGGCGAATCAAACTGACAATATATTGCCGCATCCGAACTGGAAACGGTATATCGTATAGCAAATTTCTATAAATTATCTGTGCTTTGTTTAGGGTTTGATAGTGGATAATTGCTAATTTTAATGGAAATACTAGCCTGTAATTGCTTTATTTCGTGTAAATAACTCCAGTTATCAAAGACGATATATACCGAATTAAATAGGAAATCGGCTTTAATCTATGCAAAACATCGCATCGCATAGATAGAACATCACGTCGCCTTATACTGGCAATTATCATGCCAACAGTAGTTGTGAGTTTATTAAAATTAACGAATAGCGATAATGGCAGTAAGCGAAATATGAATATAAGGAAAATTGAAAATTGTATGCATGTCTTGGCTTATTACTGAAATTATTAATACGATTTTTGTTTGGTATAAACTATTTGAATGACGTGGCAAATGTAAAAAAAAAACGAAAATTTGCTCTCAATAAAATATGTTTATTTGCAACACACAAGCAAAATAAAATTCAACCATGAATGATTTGTTTTGCATACTAAACAACCATTTTAAATCAATTTAAAATCACAGTACAATCTTAACAACTTCTTGACAACTACGTATCTGAAGAAAAAATTGACAAAATTACGATAAGACTTTTTATTGGAATAGACTACTAGAGGTAAAACTTATTTGAACGCTTTTTATTTGTTTGTAGTTTAAGTTTCGGTCGATTTTTGAATAAGCATGGCAACCTTTTCAATGACAAAGTGATTGAAATACATAGAGATCTAATTGCAATTTACGTTTGGTAGTGTAACAGTAGTGTGATGGTGAACATTGGTAAGTGTTAATGTATCATTCCTCGCACTGATGATACAATACGTAAGTTACAAAGTGAAAATTTAAATATCATTATCAGTAAGCAAAACATTGAGAGTAAATGCGCTAAAATACCTTGATGTTTATCTGGTGACTCAGATAATTAGTGTAACATGTAGTGACCTCTGTAATCTCGTAATATGTACACCTGGATTGCTAGACTACCGCTTTTAATCAGTGTTCTACTGTGCAAGAAGGGTGCCGCGTTTGCTCATACCACCGCAAAAATTTAAACGCGTGGAATGTTCTACAGCCGTTTTGGGTCGGTTTCGGCAAAATCCAGCAAACTTTATGCACCAACATGGCTTGTGTTGAGATGTCGATCCGCCACGATATACTGGAAAGTAGACAGCAATCAAGACAATGGTCAAACAAAAGTCATTCTGTCTCCAGGAAAGGTGATGGCTTCCGTTTTCTGGGGTGCGAAGAGAATCTTGCATATCGATTACCTTCCAAAGGGACAATACTATTCTAAACTTTTGAATCGTTTGAAGACAGCTATCTTCCAACAAAGATCGGGAGGAAAGCTAAAAAAGTCCTTTGCTATAAAGACAATGCGCCAATTCACAATGGAATTGTCGAAGCAGAATTGGCCAAATTAAATTTCGAAGAGCTTGAACATCCTCCTTATTCACGGGATTTAGCTCCGTCGGACTATCGTCTCTTCCCTAACACCTCGGTGGTATGATTATGCGGTTGATATTTGCTTCAGATGACGAACTGGTAGGTGCCGTTGACAACTATTTTGAAGAGCTCGAGGAAAATGAGTACTGCGAAGGCATAGAGAAACTTAAGCATCGACCAAATAAATATATTGATCTTGAGGGAGATTATATCGGAAAATAAATCACGTTTCATTTAAATATTGTTATTGCCGTGCTTTAGCTATCGAATTTTTCATCTTACTCTCGTAAATCTTCCGAATTTTTAGTATCCCTTATTAGTTCTTCGGATAGTGACAGTAACGATAGCTGTGACACTGGTAGTATATTTTCTGACAGCAATTAATATTTAATATGTACATATATTAGTTGCTTTACTTTAATTTAAAATTTGCATTGTATTATCCATTATTCCATTACAATAAAAAAATAATAGCTCTGAAAATGCACTACTTTCTTTGGATACTCCTTTATTAAATTAACAGAAACGAATTTTCAATCTATTCAACAAACATTTCATTATATACTGAAATGATTTTTCTTATATACGAGAGCGACCTGAAATGTTTCCGCAATCGAGCAGAAAAACACGGTATTGGTGTTGCTTTTTATTTTTACTTTTCGGTGTTATAGTCTCTTCAAGCCGTCGAAAAAGTAAGACGTTTCGAGGTCCGCAAAATAGCCATCTGTAGCGGCAAAGACCTTCTCATTTGGGGCAAATCTCTTTCGTTCCAGTGATTTTTTCAGCTTTGACAATAGGAAAAAGTCTCTGGGGGCTAGGTCCGGTGAATATGGAGGATGAGAGATTAATTCTTAGCGCAACCCGTTCAATTTCGACACCACGGTGTGGGATGAATATGCCGGTCCATTGTCGTGGCGGAAAAGCATTTTTTCAGCGGCAAAGGAGACCCTTTCTTCTTCAATACTGCATCGTCCTTTCCTTCTGCAGATAATCGATGAGGATCACACTTTGGGAATACCAAAAAATGGTCGCCATGACCTTTCCGGCCGATGGAACGGTCTTTATCTCCTTCGGAGCCGATTCGCCCGGAAACGTCCATTGCTTCCACTGTTCGTTGGTCTCCGGTATGTAGTGGTGGATCCAGGTCTCATCCTCGGTTATGAAACGCATGAGCAAATTCTTTGGATTGCGTTGGATCCTGGCCAGACACTCCTCCGAAACGGTTACCCGATTTCGTTTTTCCTTCGGTGTGAACAAACGCGGTACCTATCGCGCCGAAAGCTTCTTCATACCCAAAATTTTGTGTGGGATATGGCCAACGCATTATTCTAAGATCCCTGTTGTGTCTGTTATCTCTTTCAGCTTCAATCGGCGATCGGCTAACACGACGTTATGACTCTTGTCGATCATTTCATTGTTGATAGCGGTTTTTGGGCGCCCACTGCGTGGTTCGCCACTTCTGCTTGTACGGCCACGTTTGAACTCGCTCACCCAGAAGCTGATGGTCGAAAATGATGGAGTACATCCGCCATGAACCTCTAGCCGTTGGCCGTTTCCCAGCCATCTAGAAATGTTTCATCACTGAACAAAGTTCGAATTTATCCATTCTTGCGAAGCGACCTGACTTGCTACACAAAACACACTCTTAAACAACAACTATTGACAGTAGACGTCTGAAATATTGACAGTTGCCATAAAAAAGGTTGCCTTTGCGGACCAATGAATCCGCTTCAACCTTCCTGCGCCATCTCTTGCCGATTCCGGAAATATTTCAGGTCGCCCTCGTATGTATATATGTACCAATTTTATTTTTATTTAATTGTAAGTATTGCTCAGCTACAATTTGTCTTTACATTTGCCAATTTATTTGTCTTTGCCGATTCCCGAAACGTTTCAAGTCGCCCCCGTAGTAATATTGTCTACCTGATATAGCAATCTAATGTAGCCATCAACAAAATATAATTAGGTATATGGTGAAACAAAGAGTATAGGCTACTACCATTATTTATTAGATAGTGTGATGTTCAGTATACCAACGCTATAGCCACATATTTTGTCAGTTGCGCGAAGATATTTCGTGTTAGTTCTCCATTACTTTCATATTTCACGTTCTCTTTTTAATACTCACTTATTCTAGTCTAACCGGGAATCTTCTATATCCTCGTCGTTGTTCAAAGTACGCATTTTCCACAATAATCGCAAAAATGTTTTTAAAACATTAACAAGAGCAAGAAGAATCATCTTAGCAGCCGGCAGGCCAGACTTTAAACTTCTCCGTACGCCATGCAAATGAGTGGTGACCTCGTCGTTCGGGGCGCACAGAATCCGTTCGATTCGGATCTATAAAATCGATCCATTGTGTTCGGCCGGTACGGCGGACAAATACATACATATAAATAAATTAATAAGGTATATTTTACAATCAAAGCGGACGCCGTAGAATGCAGATCGTGAATAACTATTTTAGTTCTACCGTTTAGCGTCTTCAGCAACCGCACTCCGCACCTTTCCCCACCGTCGGTCCTCCTCCTACACCTCCACCGCTCCTTCCGTCGGGCACGGTTTCTTTTTGTGTCCCGGTAATTCTCGTACAATGGGTCATTTGAATAATATGTATCGGATAATACTGACTTATAGCATTCAAATGTATATCAGATGCATTAAAGATTAACTTTTTTCTACGGCGATGCACCACGGTAGCTCTTGTACGTATGTAGAATATGTCGTTGTGTAAGTACTTTGAAGGGCTTAGTAGAATCAACGGTCTATATAAGTAGCTAGTAGTTGCTTTTCTGTATAATACCAAGGATGACGTTATAAAAATGGAATGGAAACCGATGATCGGTTTTGTTGTAAGTCAATATAAGTATCATAGCGGTACCTTTCAAAAATTTACTTTTTAACATCAAAATGCGGAGGCTTCTTTCGAAGCGCACCTTACAAAAAATGCATAAGGAATAAAATTTACTTAACATATGTTGTGCAGCATTGTTTTGCGAGAATCCGTGGGAAATAAATGCCAGAAGTTCTATAGGAAACATATTTTAGCAACCATTTCTGGACCCTTTCGGCTACGAGTAACTCATTCGTACAGCACGGATACTATACCAACAAGGGCCACCGGTTTACTTCGAACCAGGGCAAATATAATAATTTTAATCGCGATGTAGTTATTAAAATTACGATGTTATCTCACAATAAAGCCGAGAGACTTTGTTACTGATAAGGATGTAACAGATATGTGGTCCACACCAAGTGTATGCATAAGATTTTCCCAGCTTAACTAGGAGATGATGCCAGCGGAAAGTACGTAACGTATTAATTCGACACATACGTCATTTTGATCGTCCGACATTTGAACTACAAACACACACAACTTGAGTCTGCCAAAAACTAGCGTCTTTGCTTTATCGTTCAATAATCATATCGAGTTTTGTGTCTGAAATAGAGCATTGCTCTTCTTATTTAATCAAAAGAAATAGGCCGCCGAAGCTAATCATTTGCTGGTAGACACATATGGTGAACACGTTCCATCGATCAGAACATGTGGGACATGAATCCGATAATTTGAAAATGGTGATTTTAATGTGAAAGACAGTGAGCACTTTGGTAGACCACAAAAATGAGAAGACGAGCAATTACAGGAGTTATTGGATGACGAACCAACTTAAACTTAACGGCAATTTGCAGAAGACATTACATATCTTAAAAGAAACAAACAGTAGGGCTTTACAAGCAATGGGAAAGGTCAAGAAACTCAGTAAATGGGTCCCACGAGATTTCAATGAACTTCAAATAGAAAATCGCAAAGTCACCTGTGAAATGCTGCTTCAGCTCCACGAGAAGGAATTATTTTTGTATCGAATTTTCACGGGTGACCAAAACTACTGGATTTATTTTGAAAACCAAAAGCGGAAAAAAATCGTGGCTTTCACCTGGCGAAACCTGTCCTTCAACACCAGGGCCAAATCGCTTTGGCAAGAAGACCATGCTCTGGGACCAGAGAGGTATTGTGTATTATAAAGTCTTGAAGCCCGACGAAACCGTTAATACACAACGCTATCGCTAGCAAATGATTAATTTTAGCCATGCATTAATCGAAGAACGACCGGAATGGGCCAGGAAACATGGTATAGTGATTTTGTTACATGACAGTGCCCCGTCACACTCAGTAAAACCAGTGAAATACACCTTGATATCGCATGGATGGGACATTTTTCCGCACCTGCCCTACTCCTCAGACCTGGTGGCTTCTGACAACCACCTCTTCGCATCAATGGGACACGCGCTCACAGAGCAGCAGTTCAGCAATTTTGAGGATTTTAGAGAACGACTGGACGAATGGTTTACTGCAAAAGGCAAGCAGTTTTTCTGCATGGTATCAATAGAATGACGATTGCAAGGACTGTGTGGATGTACAATTCACAGGTACAGTAGTAAACTCCACTCACACAAATTAATTAATTATACGGAACGCAGCGTTTCGAGAGCAAGTGGGCTCTCATAGTCAGTCGGCAACACGGTTGACAATGAGAGCCCACGTGCTCTCGAAACGCTGCGTTCCGCATAATTAATTAATTTGTGTGAGTGGAGTTTACTGCTATACCTGTGAATGGTATCAATAAATTACCTGAAAGATGAGTGAAATATGTAGAGACCGATAGCCGATATTTTGAATAATAATAATAATTTCCCTTGGAAATTACGTATTTCTCTTTAGCAAAAAAAAAAACCAAAAAAGCTTATGCACACACCTGGTAAGATTTAAATAGGTACGGAAAGGTACACCTAAGTCATTTATTGTGGTTCTTCTTTCTTTCTGACCTAGTCCAAAAAATTATGTTTAGAGTGCACCATTCGCCAATAAGTCCAAGTTTCACTTGCCAACTAATGCAATCCCTGAGGTTCGTCATTACTTTGAAAATTTTTATAGCGTAAGCAGATATCAGCAGCCCACAACCTCAAGTAAATAATTGATGAAAATATTAAAAAGCAGAGGATCAAGATTTGAAGCCTGTGGCATGTTTGACAGATACTAAAGAAATCCGGTGCAAACTCATCGTATGAAATATAACCAGACCTATTACTGATATAAGATGATATCAACTTAAGACTTGGACAGAAGCCAACAATGTCCAACTCGTACAGAAGGAAATTGTGACCAACATCGGTTGACATTACTGTCAAACACATATAAGTGCAACTATTCCGTGAAAAAGTTTTCCTAAATTTACGTAATGGATCGTTGAAAACTTTAGGACCTGGGATCTTTGATGGCACCTTACCTTTATAATGAATATTGCTTTATCATTGTAGAAACTATTTTCATTGGAAGTAGTATTTTCACCTTAAAACTAAGAGTAGTTTCATAATATCGTCAAAACTTAACAAAATATTTACATATTTACTGTCTGATGTAGAATCACTTTCAAAATATAGTGTTATTGCTTCATATCGTGTATAATTTGCCATCGCCTTCTTACAATGTAGACTTCAAGTAGGAGGGTTAAGCATATAAATAACATAACACGTATTAATTTAAGGAATTTACCCTGTCGCTGCGTATCTCGTCGTTATCTCTGCTATAAGCCTACCGAATCACCATATCAGCGTGCGATATGCACAAAAGGCGCAATAACCTCCTCCCATAACACGTCTTCGGGATGAGCCTAACGCCGTCTACGACGAAAATATTCCAATATTAAATTATTTTTATGTGTGTACATGTCCGACGGCGGAATTGAGCGCTATAGCCGGAGGCCCACCATGCCTATACGTATATATGCGCGAGAATTGATATGCAGATACATTCCGCTTAATTTAATGGCTTCAAATGGTTCCATCGGCGGTACGGATATGGATGTCCCTATTAGAAGCCGTAAAATATTTATTTCGCAGCCGTCTCTACGACCGACATTCAGTGCTAATACTTCCTCTCGTCTTTTCTCTTCTCCGTGGTATGGCGCTGGTGCGAATATTACGTGCATATACAAGCTGTCCCAAATTCGTGGACGCTGTGAAGGTTTCGCTTATTATGGAAGACGGCGTACAAAAGGTATATTTGATAAAGTTCTTAGTTTTAGTTTCGATAGACCATCAAATAAGTAATAGACTTCGACTATCTTTAATTCCTATTGAGTTATGAAGGAAATTATGAATTCCGTGATCACGTTTGTAAAATGGAATATAATACTTCTTCATCTAACTTATGCATAAAGACATATACGTATGTAAGTCGTTAAACGGAACCTAAACATTAATACGAAGTAACTAAATCAGTTTAATATAAATGTATTGTCAAGCAGAATAAAATAGAATACCTTTTTATTGTCCAACAGATTACATCAATTAATGGACAATACTAAGTTAATATATAATCAAGACGGTCAAGGTTCAAGAAGTAACTAAACAAAAACCTAATTATACCAACCTAAATTTACTTGAAGATGTTAGTCAGGATGTAGACAAGTGGAATTGCACACTGTGTTGAGTGGAAAACACTGGTACCTTGATAGGATTATATGGACAGTCACTACTATTACTGATTTTGTAAGATATAAACTCCAACAAGCTACGCTGAATCTTCTGAAGCATATGGGAATGTGTTGTATAAATCAAGTATCATATTACGCTAGCATATTCAAGCTTACTGTCGACAGAGTTTAATCATCGCGATGGCTGCGAATTCTTTGCAAGCTCTTAGCACAGAACTCGACATTTTAGACGGTGATTTTCAAAGCCCTTTAATGTACCGGACAAACGTGAGAGATCATAAATGCTGTTACTGCTGGTAGACGGCGTATTACAGGGAGTGTAAGTATGGATTTGAGGTTTCAACTTTTAGCATTTAGCAACATTTAGTTTCAACTCATTATTTGTACACTATTTGGCAACCGTACCTAAGTTTCGCCGTAATAAAGCTGAATCATTTGGACCAGATATCAACGAATTGATCACTAAATCAACTTAAGCTAATGTAGGATAGGTGAGTGATTTCAAAGAAAAAACTATATCGGTCCCAAATAGGATACTCGAGGCACATTCGATAATAATAACCAATGATGTCTTTCAAGGTCCAATGGTAAGAAAGTCAACACTTGAATTTGGCAACTCAGGTGGCGTTCATTCGAAATCAACGTCCGTCAAGTACATTAGCAGTAGTCTTTGGTATGCTCCCGAGTCACCATTCGTAATTGGGAAAATAATCAACGGCGCTTCACCCTTTGTGAGGGTGTGTAGTAACAAGGTCAAGGAACACTTTATACACACTTTCCTACACCTTGAAGCTCTTGCGATTATGACAAGCTAAAACACCTTATAATTCCGTTGAGTCGCCAAAAAAAAAACAAGGTATCAAGAAGAAAGGTGAAGGAGAAGATTCCCATAAGGTAAGCTACTCAAGAAGTATATGATGGTTAAATAAATCAACGGCATGAGATAGATCAGTGGACATAACATCAACTTGACCACGAGTAAAAAAGTGTACTACTAAGGCTACTACTACTTAAGAATCTTGTAAAGGAAAAGGAACCGGAATTAATGACATGTATATTAATAACATAAAAGGATCCTAATATACAGTACAACTAAAAAAAACCGCCAATATCAAACTAGCTTCTTACACAGTCAGTTTTTGTGCGGGTCAAATTAAACAATGCTCTTCTTTCTGTCATACTGGCACTTTTTTATTATACAACTTTCTGTATCACCATATTGTTCACATTTATACATAATGTCGCCTTCATAGTTGCCCACCTTCTGCTGCGTAATGAAAAGTAAATATATGCAGCACGTATACATTTCAATACAAATACAGAACGCAACTATTTACGAGGGTGGATGAATAAATACCTGTGCTGGAAATGGAGACATGAACCTTCTAATAAGTTCTATTTATTTTTTGTATAATCCTCTCTTAATAAGATACACTATCCCGGACGTCCTCGCCATTCCTTTAACCCCTCAAAAAATAGGTTTTTTCAAACTCGTCAAAAAGATTCTATGTCAGCAATGACTTCTTCGTTTGAGCTGATTTTTTTCCCTGCGACTCACGTTTTCATACTAAGGAATGAAAGAGGTCATAACGAGTCAGATCTGGCAAATGAAGTGTATAGGACAATAATTTATAACGTAATTCACGCAATCTGGTAACCACAACTACGGATGCGTCAGCTAGTATATTCTCATGGTGAAGCAAAATCTTTTAATAAATAGCACAGTTTCTTCTTCAATTCCTAGCTAAATGGCTCCTATGCGAACCATTCCCTCTGAATACCAGGAGAAATCATGACCATGATCTTTCGATAGTACCGTCTAGACCTTCTTGGAGAATCCATTGATTTTAATGTGGCTTCGTCTCAAGCGTATAATAGGGGATTCAGGCTTCATTAAGGGTGATAATTCCAAGCAAAAATTCTTGCGAATTTCGCTTACAGAAACCAAAACAATGCTTCGAAGGTAACAGTCATAAGCACTTGCTGTCCATTATTAGCAAATGCAACACCTAACAGCTCAACAGTTTTCTCATTCGTATCTTTAGATATGCAATATTAATTACCGCTTCATGCAATACCCCTACGGCTTCTGCTAATTCGCGCACCTCCGTTCGGCAATCACCAAAAATCATACTGTGGACTCTTACATTAGTATCGCTAGTAATTGCGTCTGTCGTGCCACCTGAGTACTCCTCACCAAGATTCAACAAACCAATATCTAACAGTTGTCATAGATGATAAAGACTCCCGACAGACAGTATCCAATTTCACATTCTTCCAGTAAAATACACAAAGCAAATTACTTCCTTTATTATTTTACACAGAACTAGTAGACACGCATAATCGACTAGAACTTGGCTGGTACTCGGTTTCTTAGTGCCATTAGACACCATATCAGATCTTCTTCGGTCTCCGGTTTTCCTTCGACGACTTACGAAACACAGAATTAATTTTAACCAATACGGAAAATTAGCAACGGAGCCAGATTACTGGAGAAGTTTGTCCAGAGAAGCTATTGTAATAAAGAAGAAATAAAACAACATCAACAGAAATGCGGATAGCAACGAACGCATTTCAAATGGCCGGGCACCAAAGGACATTCGACTATATACGTATAAACACGAAGAAGTCCTAAGAAGTATTCTAGTAAATTGCTAATATCTTTTTGTGGTAGTTGTACTAGACCTCGGAGAATCTGTGAGGGATCTCCCAGATTTCTTGTTATTATCGAATAATTTATTCCTATTGAGGAAATATCAGATGATTTGGAAGACCACTGCAAAAAATTGACATGCAGGTTTAGGTCAAGCCTTGCCAGATGGCCAATTTTCTTTAAAAATCGTTGAGTAATCAAAGTACTTAGATTATAGGCGTAATTAAGGAGGAATTAACAAAAACATAAAAATAAATGTCTTATCAATAAATCAAGCAAACAGATTCACGAATTATCATAAGAAAAAATCAGAATTTTCTTCTAAAATTGTTCTAAATCTGTGGTATTGCAACTTCTATATTACTAAACATTTAGAACCTCATTTAGAAGAAAATTTTGCAAATTCACTCTCATTCTCTTATTTCCTGTAATAAGCGAGAACAGCCTGTGTATACATTTCGTTTTAGTCGACGTGGTCCTGTTTCCATACTAGTCGCCCGACTGTACTCCTCTACACAATCTCGCATACCGACATCGCCGTACTGAGGCGTTTATGGAGGGTCAAAATATTTCAATATACGCGCTCGACGCAGCTAAAACACTGAATTTATAGACTTATTTATATATATGAGCGATTCTCCGAGACTGATATAGGAGGCAGGATCCTCCATTAAGTCTTTTTCTGTTCGCATAATTTTATTGCCCATTTAGTTTTGTCGGATATTTGCCGAGTCTCCCCCTTCTTCCAATTTATACCACCCCATCGCCTTCCACTATTTTTTACGTCGCCCTTTGGTGATGCGGCAGTAATACTTATAAAATGTCTTCTCATGCTAGATTTTACCAATCTTGTTCGCATATTACGTCGATTCTATCATGCCAATTTAGCTTTATATGGAAAATTTCATGAATTAATTGGTTATGTACATTTATTTTAAATTTATTTATTGAAATTCTAGGAAAGACCAGGGTAGAATTTCTCATTGATTAATTGCAAAAAGTTTTCAGTCGTTGTCTATGTTAACCTTTTGACGTTAGAATCTCAATAACACTGCTACCAACTGCAGATCATAAACGAGATTATAACCCGTAAGTCGTTAAACTAAATGCACATGAATCCAGAGGTGATTGTCATTCGAAGAACGCACAACAATATACAACGGTTGGATATTTAAAATTTTAATACAACCTCAGGCTCTTTCAGTTGTTGAAAACAAACAAGATAACGAATATTTCCTAATAATTCTATTTCTATTTCTTAAACTAACATTCGTATTAATATTAATATTAATATTAATACTAAATTACCGTTGCCATTAGTAATAGTAAAATTACAATTTTCTTGCACTTTCCAACGTAATTAAATTTCTGAAAAACGCGAACGGTAGTTTAGTATTGATATTCATATTAATATTAGTATTAATATAGATGTTAGTTTAACTGTTACGCACTTGCCGTTTAATAATATAGTGTCTGTGAAATATTACAATATACCTACTGGCATCGTGACATCTAGGGGGATTTAAAGCGACTTGAGTTCAATGGTTTCGTGGGGGCAAGGGTTTAAGTACGTTGCACCGGAGGCGCAGAGATGTTGGGTTCAAGTCCCCTCCGAGATCTATGTTTCTTCTGAAATTTAATTACGTTGGAAATTGCAAGTAATTTTATTAAGGCATTATTCTACTAAAACTATTACAAATTATAAACGAATATAATATATTTTGATTTCATTCCTTAATAACCCTAATTGAGAGTTTTATATATTTCTTAATAGAATTCGAATGTTATGCGTTCGTTATAACAAGAGATTATTTTTAAGGGATTAAAGAATGGTATTGAAGATAGCATTAAAACTAGATGAACTATTAGGATATATTTAAGGTATTTGTTTCATAGAATTTATTTAGTCCTATTTCCCCTTTCGAAAATGCAAGTTCCAAATAATAGGTTTGGCTTCTTATTTTTCGTGGCAGCGAAAAAGCAGAAACAACTGTATTTAAAAACACAAACAAGCCTTAGGATCTAATTAGTATTTAGCAAGGTAGAAAGGACATGGCGGCCCACTTTGACCGGTAACAGAAGTTCAAAAACGCATAGTTAACGTATTAGGAATTTTTGCAGCAACAGTAAGCATATCCCTAAGACACCTGTCAATAGAAAAATCGCTAACGAAAGTTAAAAGAAAGATAAGGCCGCAAGAATGAAGTGGAAAATGTTGTATGTGTGTAATATTTCTACTGTACTGTTCAATATTAAAGATTATTATTATTTCCCATTGCCACACTAATGTCCAAATGTTGTACATTGCCTTGTTTGATTTTAATATATTTTCACGTAAATTGGTAGACGTATTTTACTTTATAATTGGCATTATCCTTTTATTTGACTCTTTTTTAGCAATAACAATCTTTTAAAACATTAAACGAATACACAAATCTGGATAATTCAACGATCAATGTAAGACAAAAATATACTTATGGTTAAATACCTTTTTAAATGTGTTATTTCTTCACCGTCATGAAACTTATTTGATACTACAAAATGCCTATTCTAATCGATATTTGTAATTTTTATTCGGAATTAGCTTATACCATCATCCTTCCGAAACCTGCAGAAAAGAAGATGTGTTCTGAGCTCATTTATTTTTAAAGGAAAATATTTCCTTAGATGTTTCCAGGTATTTTTCGTTTTCCTCTCTAGTTGCGCTATTTTACAAATCCTGTCTAAATGAAATATATATACTTTAAAGTATTTAACCGTCACTACTATTAGTGATCATAAAATTACAATTAACCAACGTAATTAAATTCCTGAAAAAATATCAGTCTCGGTAGGATTTGAACCCACGACCTCTGCGTTACCGGTGCAATCTACTACAATCACATCATGAAACCATTTGTGACTTCAAATCGCTTTTAATACCTGGATGTCACTATGTGTGTTAGATATATTATGATATATCTACAGATATCGTAACATCTAGGTATTAGAATAGATTTGGTAACGTAGAGGTCGTTGGTTCGAATCCTGCCGAGACTAATATATTTTCAGGAATTTAATTAGGTTCGTTAATGGCAAGGAAATTGTAATTTTATCATTACATTTACCTTGTTCATCCATGATAGTTGATAGATCTAAGTCGCAAATTTCCACGGCTTTTGTCTGGAATCACTTTACCTAAATTGAAACCATGTCGTTTTCTCTCATCTCGGTAGCCACTATCTGAAGAGACATCTTCAAGGGGTTTACTTTTATTGCTGCTTCAGAAATCAAGAGCAAATGCATTCTTAATTTTAAAGTAATTTTAATATGGCTACCTAGTTCCTGCTACGATGACGTAGTAAATAGAAATTATCATATGAGCGATGATACATATTTATGACGTGCAGAATATATTTTACTGCCGTGTTAACCCCATTATTCTTTAGCTGTTAGAAGAATTTTCAAGCGGAGCCGTAACAAAGCAAGATAAATACTAACATCCCAAATAGGCGACGAACATTCTGTTGGTAATGCGACTTAATATTATGGCGAAAGCGACAAGAAAAGGACGCGCACGATAAACGCGGGAAATTATTGAAGAATGTAATCGAAGGCTCGCTCCTTATAGGCTTCTTCGCGACAATCGCCGACCGAGCCCGGCCAGACTAAAAAAACAATAATTGATAATAAACAGTATACTTAATGACAATATTAAAAATGGCGGTCGCCGGGTGACCGGTGGAGTCCTCCGCGGTCGAGTCCTACGGGGTGCCAACCTCCCAAGTAGAAATACGGTAGCAGCAACAATGCTCGGCTATTAGTCCGTGCCACTATAAGTAATGTAATATTGTCATACACGGGGACACGGGTATTTGTCAGCTAAATATTCAGGAATTTATCGACTCCGTGAGCATCCACACAGTACACGATATCGTATATATACACTATTGTTCATAAGTACGCGTAGTACCGATGTTAAGGACCGATTGGTGAAAGAAACATAAAAAAGTGAGAGGAGAATTTCAGGTAAATTAATTAGATACGGGCTAGATTAACACTATGGAGAAACTTACTATTTGCTTGTTATAAGAAAGATTCTTTAGGAGTGGAAGATCGTCATTCAGAAAAGCAATACGTTGTTTAAAACAGTCAACAAATGTTCCACATAATTGATGATAAAAAGTACCAGTTAATGTGGCACACAACCTACAAATATATATATGGATTAGCATCCATCTTTCTAGACTATTGGAATTTCCTTCGTGCCAAACAACGATCAGCACGAATACCAGCAAAACTTTATAATCATATTTGCCATGACTTTGTTGATCTCATCGACATTGTAAATGCCTCTGGTACCCCCTTTGCTTCCATAAATTCATCTTCTAATTCTACATTTGTTGAGCTAAGACATTTTATTTTACCTGTGAATGAAGATTATTGCTTAAAATAATGATCGCTCTAATTAGTAAACAAACCACTGAATCGATCGGTTTTATTATGTGAATATTAAAATACTTTCAAGATTTATCCTTGCTTAAATAGCTGTACTTAGTCTTCATTGTGAGTAAGGTTGAGTACGCTTCTTTGATCGGATATCCGTTGTGCACTTCTGATACTTTGGATTTGGAACACATTCAGAGGAAGTATTTGAAATTCATCTCCTTCAAGAGTGATGAGGTGTATCCTGAGAGAGCTATATCACTGGATAGTGTACTGTCTAGATTCGGTATGGTCTCTTTGAGCGGGCGTAGGGACGTTCTCCGCAAACACATCTTAGATAGACTTCTGATAAACACTACTGATTGCTCCTACGTGCTTGAGTTATGCTTTCTAGTTCCACGTAACAATTCGAGATACAATTTAACATTAGTGGTTTCAATTGGGACAACTAATACAATGAGGTGCTCCAACTTACCTACAGTCTAGGATTATCAACGATGAATTTGATGATAATTTTAGGTGAGACACATAGCTGCTGCGTGACGTTACAAGTATATTGTTTAATGCGTTGCTTAGATATTAGTTTTATAATCATCTCTACATATAATGCGTATATGCATACTAATTTTATGTTGTTATCCTATTATTGAGAACTGTTGGGTAATAAAGCTTAGTATTATTATTATTGTTATTAACCCTTAACCACCGTAGTGCAAATACTGTACCATCTTCACCGCTGACCGCATATAATAAACAAAATTTAATTACCAAAATATATTTTTTTACCCATTGGAAACATTCTTATTGGACTGAGTGCACCCTAAAATAAAACGCAAAATGCCTTTTAACATAGTTCGTTCTTTAATTAACATGAACCAAACAAAAATCTGTAAATGTCATATTTGGCTCTGTTTTTAACACAAACGCTAGAATTTTGCTTTAGTAATATTCTATACGAAAATAAGAACAGATTCTTAACAATAAATAATTATGCGATTAAAATAAAACAATAATATAAGAAATAACCTAAAACACATAAAAAATTGTAGAGGATCAAATACCCAAAGATAGTGTTTACGATTTTTACAAATTTTTGACGCACATGCTAAACATGTAGGCATATGGCAAATTCTACACATAGAAAAGATTTCTCTTTTAATTGGATTAATTGGAGAAGAACAAATGCAACATGGTTTTCGTTTTCTCAGTTTTTCTTCTAGAACCTCCACTCAATCGTATCTAAATTCTGCAATTCGGATCTTTGAGTACTTTTATATGTATTATATTTCGTCCTGATGGTGTATAATATTACATTTGTCCACTGCAATACAACTTGTAGCAGGTCTGCCGTAATAAAGAGATTCCAGCAGGTAATTGCATCAGCTATGTTTCCTGATCCGGTCGATCGTCGCAAGCCTGGAAGCTGTACAGCGATATTGTGTTTCTGGGTTCTCGCGCGAGAAACAAAACTTTGCGATGAGCCCTTATACCAATTTTCCCATAAAAGAATTTTACATTGTTTTGAGAAGTGCCGCCGCTAGTTTTAGTTTCGTCCGACAGTTCATTAGTTTCATCTGTTTCTTCTCCCTCACTAAGTTCAATTTCTGAGTCTGTTTCATGTTCACTTCCTTCATAACTGTCTTTATTTACACTGCTTTGGTCACTAATATATACCTCTTACTTATACCTCTTCATACCATACAAATAAAGTGCTCTCGTGATCAGGATCACCTCTCCGAACCATTTTGGATGTGGTAGGATGTTTACTCATTGTTTTGTGCAAAAAGCGCAACTCAAATAGTAGCGTTAGTACCGTGACCGCTTCATAACATTAGCCGTGGTTCAATTGCGCACCGAAACAAACATCGACTTCAACTTCTTGCACCATACTGCCAATGCACTCACTTGGAGGTAACGAGAAAACGGATCTGTGATATTAAAGTGAGGATAAGATAAACAAAAACACAAATCCGCACTACGGTGGCTAAGGATTAAACAAGTCGCTAGAGCGCATAAAAGCTTGCCTCAACACACTCCGTGATCAGTATTTGATAGCTTTTCGCTGTGATCGGTAATGGACAATTTTGAGTACCATTTAAAGTGGAGATTCACAACGATTTGTCAAAGATTGAGGCACACAGAGCATCAATTGATAAAAGAAAATATAATAATAAATAAGGACAAAGTCGACGACCATCAACATCCAAAGGATGATCGACACCTGTTCCAACTGGGACGTAGAAATCGTTCTATTGATGCAACCTTGGTTCAAGGTGACTTTGGTGCTGCCACTAGAAGAGTAATTTTCACACAAATACCGTTGGTTTTTATTCAAATTACTGCAAAATCCGCAGAATGGGCGCAGTATTTTTCGATAATGAATCCAGATTAGCGTCCCACCCAGAATGAACATATTCTAATTTAGTGTATACCTAACACCCGCAAAAACCTACAATTTGTCCTGTAAAGACGTCACAATGCGAGGGTGCTAGTGTAGTGGTATGGATCGGGATAATCGTTATTGGATTGACCTTTATTTCGTAGAAAGTGCAGCTCTCACTTAGAAATAGAGATATATGTATGTTGTTCCGCGTCCATTATTAACTCCGGCTGAAGCGGTTGGATAACAATTATTAATTTTTGTAGACTAAATATTGTGCACGGCCAATTTTATAAAGTTGATAATGGAAAAACCAATCGAACATATTTGGAAATATGCCATCTACAAGGACATGGGGAGGAAAGGAATGTTGTTCAGCGCTCTAACTCAGTTCACGCCATCAGACTGCCAAACACTTTTAGCAATTCCCAGAAATCATGCGTCTTATTAATCTCTGCCTTTTGTAAGAATTATTACAATGTAAATTCCGCAAGATTAAATATTTATGCATTTTTCCTGTATTGAAAAGACAACACCTTATATTCTTTCAACAAGGTCACACTAAAACAATATTTTGTCACATACTAAAAAATGTTTGACATCATTTTTTAAAAATTGTTGTAATTTTTATGAACTATCTATTCATTATTTTAAGCACTATATTTGTAAAATAAAATAAATAGGTATGAAAAAGGGAAAGATCTAATTTTAATGGATTTAAATCCAAAACATTTTGCGGAAATGCCTTCGCAGATGTGAGAAAAAAATGATAAAGACATTTATCATCGATTTTATTGGAATGTATGCAGTCTGCGTGTATGTATGCAAATTTAGTTAGATAGATGTATTATGAATACAAATTCTGCATCCATAGGCAACACATACTGCAATTTCCTAAGATTTTTTTAAATTCTGGCGTCCGCGTCGTAGTTGACCGAAAATTTTTTGGATTTATATTCTATGAATTACACCTCTTCATTTTCCGTACTTTTTTATTTTATTTCAGACACCTTGTAGAATATATGATATATTGTTGCTTTGTAATCCTCCACTTGAAATCATACAAAACAGTTTTAATAAAAGTTACAGCAATGCAAAGTTGTTTGTTTTATCTCAAAGCCATATCAGCCATCTTTTTTAAATTTGGGGACAAGAGAAATCACTCGAAGGCAGATTTGGTAAATATAGTGGATAAAGCAAAAATTATCGTCCAAATTTGGCAAATTTATCGGTTGCAATGTAAGGAAATTTTATTCGCATGGAACAAAACTTTTTTTTGAGTAAGTCCGGTTATTTTTTGGTTGATACTGAAACGTATCAGTATATCAGCATATTATTGACCAATTACTATCTTTCCTTTACGTAAATATTCTGCAAATCAAAAAAAAATCATGGTCATAACCTTATTGGGCGAAAAATGTAGTCCCTACCGTTTCTTGAGCACGTTCATTATAAAAGAACTTATTGTTTTCACTGTTTTCGTTTCTTATGGACGGCAATGTATAATCTGTACATGTAGTGGTTGGTATCGCTTATATGTATTACGTACTACGTGTAATGTTTTATATATGTAAATGTTGCCTAATGATGCGGTCGTACGGTTATAGAAGACGCTGCGATCTCTTATTCTTCTTCTTGTCGTTGTTCTTCTACCTCCTCCTCACGGCTTTTTACTCCTATCGCGTTCGACGATCCGTCTTGCTACGATTTTTTCCAGTGGGATTTCCTTTTGAGCGTACGTCATACTGAAAAATGGGCGTACACCTACTTACCTACCGATTTTCTTTTAAACATGCTTAAAAAGAGGAAAGGGAGGAGAGGGGCGTTTTATAGAAGAAAGAAATAATGTACGTACGGGAATACGAACAGATGTTAGATCGAAATCGTGATCTTGATATTTTATTTTAACATTGATTGCATGCGAGGGATTGTACGGACCTCTAGTGAGAATTAATCAGAATTAAAATCTTGATCGGATTATGGGCTGACTAAACTGACTCCTTTAAAAAATAAATACAATATAATAAAATATACTGATACATTAATGGATGTTATTTTGCTAAAGAAGGACACAACGCAATTGCAAGGACTGTAGAGCTGTGTACCGCCCACATGTATCTCTACTCTTCACACGACACAATTGTTTACAGGACACATTGTTTCGAGAAGGCTAGGATTGCCATCGTTACCCCGTATTGGTTCTATTCTGACTCTTGAAGTAAAATTCTTTTTTCTTTTCTTCTTATTATTATAATAAAATCGCAAATGTCATATATTTACACTTATCTATGTCGACCGCTATACTGTTGTTACGCAACTAATAAGTTGCATCCAGATCCCTATTTATGTTATCCACCATACCATTTAAATTGATGCCCCAATTGTTAAAAGTTAAATACCCAACAGACAACTAACCAGAGTCGACTAAATAATACAAGATAATACATGTAATGAATGCATCAGAACTATACAAAAAAAAATCCATATAATAATTAGATATCAAATAAGATAAGTAAATATTAATAACTAAACTTATAGAAAAAATGAAGAATCAAGACAAACCTACATTGAGGCTATTAAAATTTCTTGCTGAGTGCACCAAATCCGGGATCGCCAAAGCACGTTCGTCCGAGGCGTAGACATGCGGAACAAATGGTGCGATGTTTGTTCCAGGCGTGGTACAAGAGTATCAACTCCAAGCAACAAACTAGGAGAGTCAATTCGTCTAGTGATGATATTAAGGATAAATGTAGCACTGATATAGTTTCTTCTCTCAATAAACGTAAGAAAGTCATGCCCCTCCATTAGCTCTCTGTAGGATATTCGTCGTAAGGCGCTGAATCCGTTCAAGAGGATTAATATAGACATCATAGAAAGGATACAAAACAACAGAAACGTATTCGAACTTGAAAACCACATAAGCGAAGAAAAGGGTTTTCATTGCTTCAATGCTAGTAGAATCCTTGCAGGTAGGAAAGATAAATCCTAATAACTTAGAGGCGGAAGTAGTAACATCTGAGACATGCCTGGAAAAGGTAAACCTTTCATCATACATCACACCTAAGTCTTTAATAAAAGATTGACGGGCAATATTAATATTGTTAATGTAATACGGAGAATCGATCCCATGTGCTCTTCTTGTGAAAGAGACGAAGAAGCATTTAAAGCACTTATCTATGTTCAATTTTAGATTATTATGTAGGCACCAGATATGAATCTTTTTCAGATTGCGTTGTAGATAGTCAACATCAGTGGAGGCGTTAACAGCATTGTAGATCTTTATATCGTCGGAATAAAATAATAGATTTTAGCAGATCATCGATATATATATATATATATATATATATATATATATTAAAGAGCTATGGGCCTAGATTCGACTCCTGGGGTACTCCAGAGGCGAAGTAAAAAGGTTAAGATTTATATCCATTAAAATAAACATAATTAAATCTATCAAACTATCAAGCATCTCATCCAAGAATTTACGATGATTTATTAGGTCGAACGCACGAGCAAAATCAGTATAAATAACATCCAGTTGACCACCCTCACCCACAGTCTCAGCTATAGTTTGGGAAATTTGCGCTAAGATAGCTGCAGCAGATCTATTTGACATAAAATGCTGAGATTCAGAGAAATATGATTTAATACCATAAAAAATACGTTTATAAATTAAGCCTTCAAAAACCTTTGCCAAAGAAGAACTTACAGACATAGGTCTGTAATTGCCCTTTTTCAAGATTGGCGAAATTCTGGCTACTTTCCATACACCACGAAACGCACATGTACGCTAGATTAAAGGTTATACATGAAGGAGTGGCAAAGATAGTATCACAATCCTTCACAAAAAAGCAAGGAATATTGTCATCACTAACTGTAAATTTGATCTTTAAATCTTTGATGCGCTGTATTACTTCCTCTGCCGAAACAGACTGCAAACACAACGGTGGTAAGCTGGAATCTGTATCTGGAAAATCAGAATCCAAAGACGCAGGTAGAAAACCACGAGAGAATAATGTAGCGAAAGCATCAACGATTGATGTTGGATCACTGTTTTCGTTAGTACCATCAAAAACTTTAACAGGAATTCTGGTAGCGCCATGTCTACAACGAGCCAATTCCCAAAAAGAACGTGGATATTTTGTAAGGCTCAATTCGCTATTACGAGCGTATGAACTATAAGCTAAACCAATATCCGCCTTAATCAATTTACGAGGTGATGGTTATCTTCAACTAAGTGAGGGAGGAAAGTATGCAAGACTTCCACATTAGAATCAAAATTAGACAAAACTAAATCTAAAACTCCATTATTTGAATTCAAGAATTGTCGCAGGTTCAGAAACTCTACAAAAGATGGGAATAGTATTGCTTGAAAATATTTTTATATGACAACCCAAGCTTATATCTTGGACATGCTTATGTTATAATATCTTTGCAATATAAAGAGAACCGGCTCCAAGACTGCACCCAGCGGTATTCCATAATTGATCTGTTTGCTATTAGAAATATTATTATTGAATTCTACTTTTTGTAGCGGATTCTCTTAGGTATGAACTGGATAACTAATGAATCTTTCATCTGAGACCAATTTTTTCTTTAATATTCCCTATTAATACTTTTAAACGTGCGCTTAAAATCTAAAAATACTCCAATAATCGTACTAAAGTCACAAAATACCAGGTTAAATTTTAAAAACAGCACATAGGTTCTAGATTTCCATCAGGTTTTTCTTTGTGTGAAGGAATTTCTTAATTGTTTGCCATCAAACTCTTCACACATTTATTTCTACACAATTGGCACTTCAATTCGCCACCTCCAACCTTCTCCTTTAAATGATATATATCCGCCTTCTTTAGAACAAGCTCCGAGTGGAAACTCTCACATCCATGCCCCTAAATTCCGGTTTCACATAAATCAAATCCGAGAAATTCTTCCGGGACAATCGACACGATAGGGCTGTTCCGGAGCAGACGTCTCCACTTTTCGAAGAGATAAATATCCCCGGCACCCGTTTCCCGTAATCCCCCCTCGACCAACCTTTCCGCCACCCAACTCTCACGGAAGCAAAACAACTATACATGAAAAAAAAGAAGAGGTCGGGTGGGATGCGATCGAGTCGAAGGGGGTGAAAACGAATAAAATAAACTGCCGATGTATTGGGTGCGATTCGAGACGAGCGCCGGCAAAAAAGGACATTATTCTCTATTTTTTTTCTCTGCCCTCGTGTATACTATATGTTCTAGATACAGTTGGAGATCTTTTAGCCACTTTAGATGGTCCATCCGTTTGCGGAAGGGTCTTCTTGAGGTTTCCGGACGTTCAACAGGGTGGGCGGTGGAAGATGCAGTTAGAAAAGGGAACTGTATTGTATAGTCTTATTGAAACAAGTGCTGTGGCGAAAATTGAATCGTGTAAATATGTATCTTATAAAGAAAATCATTAAACGGGTCATGGATTGGGCATACCAATGTATTAAGTAATTATTTTAAATTGCATCTTAGTGTGCACACGTCAGTATGTATACCGGGATCTTTTTTATCATTACACATACATTTTTCCTATGCGTAACTTTAAAAAGATAATTGTCAGTGCAATAGAGGCATACAACCAGTTATACACCAGTGAGGGATTTACCTAAAGCTTAATTATTAAATTAGATTTCATTTTTATGATGTCATTTTGCTTGTTAATCGTTAAAATAAGTCTTTATCAGATTTGAGTACAGTTATTTTATTTGCATTGAGAGAGATCTGTGGTAGCACGGGTAACTGGTTTTGTTTGGAACTCAGGGTTCTCGCTAGTTTAATATGAATGTGTGACTGGTTGCTTACCATCATGCTCCTCCAGTTTGAATACACTTCTTACAGCGATTCAACAATGATTCAAATCAGCGTTCTAGTTCATTTTGTGGAATTGCCTCCACTGCTTATTGTAGCCGCTTTGATGGTCGAAATGTCTTCAAAAAACATTCCTTCAACTTCAACTTTAATTCAGCGACTAAAAAGAAATCTCACGGGGCCAAATCAGGTAAATACGGACGATCATTCAACACGCAAACTCGATTTCGAGCCAAAAATTTACGAACAATGAATGAGGTGTGACTCGATACATTATCGTGCAACCGACAGATATTCGAGTGGAATATGACAGATTCTGGCCGTCAGATACTTCAAAGCTGCGAGATAATATTTGCCAGTAATTGTTTGTGTAGTTGTAGTGAATTCACTATGGATAATTCGTTTGCTGTCGAAGAATGAGCATTGTTTTGATTACTGATGGCACTTTCCGTGTTAGTTTGGCTTGTGGTAAATTTTCCAACTTCCATTCCACACTTTGACGCTTGGTTTTTGGGTCAAACTGAAAGCACCATGTTTCGCTACCCGTAACAATTGATTTCAAGAAGTTTGGATCAGTTGTAGCTACTGCAACGACTTATTTGGAATGATGGGCACGTATCCATTTTTAACCATCAAAGTGTTTGGAATAAATTTTGCGCGGACCTTTGTTTTGCTCGAATCCTAAGAATGATTCCGATCGTTTCTTTGCTGATGTTTAAATTCCCTTCCATCATTTTTGGCGATCATTAACCAATTAATAAAACCAGGTGCCTTTTTGATAGTTTCCAGCGTCCGAGCTGAAATGGGTCTTCCTTCACTATTATCATCTCCTAATCTTTCTCTGCTTTCCAAAATACGTCTTGCCATAGAAAAAGCATTTGCTCTACTCAAACAATGCAGTGCACTTGCTGCATCAGTCGGAATGTTTCTGATGTACTTTTATCAAGTTTTGCGTGAAATCGAATAACTAATCTTTATTCTACGTTAGTATTTAAAATCAATAAATTGTTGTCCTTTATTTACCAATGAATTTCTTCTAAAATTTTACTAGTTCACCTATTGCAGATATTTTTTTTCGTCACTGTTTGGGCAACGCCGTTATTTTTTATTTAGGTTGATGTTAGAAGCTGGAGGCCAGTCAGTAGTCCCTCTTTATGAAATTTTAAACATAGATATTTAATCTGTACAGGTTTCCTTCAAAATTTTTACAGATATCTACTTTGGGTATTCTTTAATAACTAATTATTAACAATTTTTCTTGCTTAAAAAAAGTCTCTTTAACAACACTTGCAGAGGCGAGGTAAACTTTACTATCGTTTATCATATATATGTATATCGCTTTTCATAAACATATTTCTTATAAATATAAATATTTGAAAATTTCATCTTTAAAAGACGTTTAATATACAGTACTCACACATTTCAATTACATTGTATGAATATGCATTATTCCGAAATTATACTGATAATCTTCGAAATTTCTCGTACGACGAAAGAATGGCGCGACTGACAGCAATTTCCTTTATAATGTCACACATATCTAGTATGTGTGTGTATACTGAGTAGCCTACCATACAGTCGAACAACTGCGTTGCCATGGATATAAAACAAAAGAAGAACAGATAGATGAAGATCGGGTCAAGAAGTGAGACATGTTGGTATCTTTTCTCCTGAGAAAGAGTAAGTCGTTATTTTTCTCATATAACTCCGTAAATTGATAAATATTTCCGTATTATATCCAATAATAAAGTGTATCAACTGATACTACATACAAAATTTGGAAGTTCCGGACATTTACGTTGGAAGCCGAAGGCCAGTCCATCCTAAAGGCGAGCCAGTGAGTATGATTTCAAAGGTTATAGACGTTGAATCTTCTTAAGTTCTTCAGCATTAATTCTATCTTCCGATCTCATACTTTGTTTCGTAAATTAATTTGAATATTTCAAGTTTAGCTAGTCAGGGATTGCCTCAGGTTTTTTGTAAAAACATTTTCTTTTGTAAAAAAGCGGTATATATCGATTTATTTTTTATTTGTCAATATATTTGTCTTTTCAACTTTACATTTGGTATTTTAATTTAGAAAACATTTTCACTTATTTCAAAAAAAATAAATCAAAATAATAATTCACAGAACCCAGTTAAAAAACTTTAACGAGCCTGAGATTCTCCACCACAATATAGATGGCGCTACTACTTAATCAGTTATGGTTCGAATCTCAGAACTTCTTTGTCGCATTGTGTAGAGTATATACAACAGAGATAGAAATTAATCAGAGAAAAACAAAGTGGGGGGAGGGTATGGGATTATCTATTCTTCATTACTTAATTTTTAAAGTATTTGTGTCGCCTTTGAGACCATGCACAGCACCTAAAAATTTATTTAAAAAGGATTTCTCTTTTAGCTTCAGGGATATTAAGAAAAAAAATGAAAAATGCATGAACTTCAGAGAGGTGCTCCATTATTATATTAAATTTCATCCAAATTTATTGATATTTCTTTGCAAATATACAAATGTAATAAAAAAGCCTAAAAAACAAAATATCTTAAAATTGGATAACATGATTCAATGCAATTTGTCGACCATTCCTTGTATTTCGCTTAGAACGAGATCATCTTGATTGTATGTATAAACATCGAAAGTGTCAATGAAATGTCGGTAACAGTTTGTAAAACAAGGCAGGTCGCAGTGCGAACTGGAAGGCAGTCCAAGGCCTGCCTAAGGGATTGTAGGTGAAGAGGCGTGTTATTTCTACCTATATCGCGATAGTGGATATCAAGCTGGGTAGCCAGCCGGAGCAACAAGTTCGACCTGATTACCGTCCAACCTTTGTTAGAAAAACCTTACCTTCTGGAGGGACGGTAGTATTAAATACAGACTGGTTAATTTGGATTAAATATTCTAGTGAGGCATCTGCTTCCACTGTTATTAGCTTGCCTTCAAAAAAGGTTTTCCAAGGTATTTATTAAAAGTGTATGTGCAATGTGCTGCAAACAAACTTTATGAAAGGCTTTAACTTGATTGATTTGTAACACTACTAGTATTATAATGCACTTTTTGCTACTACTTTTTCAATTGTTTTTAGGGGAGACACCACATGACAAGTTGTATCAAGAAGATCTAAATTTTTGTAATATTAGGAGCTACATAGAAGTAAATATGTTTGCAACAGATCCCAGTTCTTAATTTCGTAGTTATATTTATCGATAATAACATGTAAGCTACCGGTGTACCGTGAAACAAGTAAGCACTAACGCAAGTGGTCTGTCTACTGAACTGTTATCAAATAATTATATTAAGCAGTCTTAAAACAAAAATAATTATTTGTAGTTCAAAAGTCTCTACCTTTGTATCTCTAGTATGTCTATACATTAAGATTTTATATGCACGTTGCAAAACTTTCTTTCCTGGTGGTCCGTCGTGCCAGCCTTAGATTTTGTAAACTTCTTGTTCTGTGATAGAGCGAATATTTTTGATTAACTGTAGCTATAACCAAACCTTTCAATTACTAGGAATCCATCGAAAGCTCTAGATTAGGTTTAAAATACTCTGATGTTTCCATCACAACATGTATGTCGTTATTAATTGTCATATATTATAGAACTATTATCTATTAGTAATGCGCACACACAGGGAATCCTAAAGTGCCCGGCAAAGAGGGATGTCCGTTATTTAGGTGTGGACAAAAATAATAAACACGAGAGGTTTATTTAAAATATATTGATATTAAAATAAAGCACAGGTGTAATTATTAAAAATAAAAAAAAAGTTAATGGCGTAAACTGTAGCTGAAAATATGTGCATTCTCTGGTGAAAAATCTCAGGCTCGTTAAAATTTTTAACTGGGTTCTTTGATTTATTTGTTTTGAATTAAATGAAAATGTTTTCTAAATTAAAATACCAAACGTAAAGTTGAAAAGACAAATATATTGACAAATAAAACAATATATACCGCTTTTTTACAAAAGAAAGATTTTTTACTGAAAACCTAAGGCAATTCCTGACTAGCTAAACTTTAAATATCCTAATAAAAACGAAATATGAGATCGAAAGATACAAATAATTTTGAAGAACTTAAGAAGATTCGACGTCTTTAACCTTTGAAATCATACTCACTGGCTCGCCTTTAGGATGGACTGGCCTTCGGCTTCCAACGTAAGTGTCCGGAACTTCCAAATTTTATATGTAGTATCAGCAGATACACTTTATTACTGGATATAAACGAAGATATTTATAAATTTACGGAGTTATATGAGAATATAACTAATTATTCTTTCTTAGGAGAAACGATGCCTACCTGTACAGATTGAATATCTGTGTTTAAAATTTCATAAAGAGGGAGTACTGATGGTACTTCTAACATCAACCAAAATAAAAATAACGGCGTGTACCAAACAGTGACGAGAAAGTATCTGGAATAGGTGAAATAGTAAAATTTTAGGAGAAATTCGTTGGTAAATAATAGACAACAATTCATATTATTACGGTACGCAGAGTACAGCTTAGTTGTTAGTTAAGTTAGTGAGTTAAGTTGATGTATTGATTACAAATTCCTATTCTTCAACCCTCGTTTTAGTTTAATTACTTATTTTAATCAACACTATCAATAATAGGAAACGCTTGAATTTTTAGTTATTAAATAATAATAATAATCTGTGCTTTCGTCAATTACAAGGAGCATCGATCGGCTATGAGTTATTATTACCGCCTGCGTCTGTTGTGTGTCTTAAGATATTCGTTATCAGTATTTGCTAAAAAGTGGGGAAAATCATAGTAAACTTCAACCCTGAAAAATAGCCCCGAGGTCGAATCCGCCATCCCCAGACTAATAACCAGATCAAATTAAAATTTGGAAGGAAAAGTATTCATGACATATCATCTGCTTTATCACACTCACTTATATCACTATCACATACATTAAGCACACATTACAGAAATTTCCTAGCGACTGAAATCCACATTACTTGATAAAACATATTTATTTATACAAATCAATTTAATCTTAGAAGTAATTTCCTGATCCATAGGTCGGCAATGTGAATACAACTATTGGAAAGAAAATCGACCTTAAGATTTCTAACGAAGTATTCGCATGAGAAATCGACTTATCCAGAAACAAAACTACATTTCTCTTTTCACTCTTCATCTTCTGTTAAAGATCCTTTCCGCTTTGACGTGATATCTAAACTTTAAAAACAATTTATCCAGATACGCCCCTTTAAAGCATCTGAGTTTTAGAGATATTTACCTCAATTATCCTTAATTACAACATAATAGAATAATTGTTTACTTTACACTGTTTAATAGACAGCAAATATACTTTATAACCAGAATCAAACTATTTGCTTTTTATTACACACTTCGGTGGACATAGTTCTAATAGTATAGATACGAATTTTCTTATTTTGTGGTTTCTAAATCCATGCTTAAGCTCAGGAGTTTGGAAATTTTGAAATAAAATGATAGCCATAAATAAGAAGACAAGGTTTATGGCTTCTTTTGTTTTAATTTTTGTATTGTATAATAAACTAGTATATCTTTCATTGCACAATTTGTATTTATTACTTTTGGATCATAGGAATTCAAAGCCTGAGATTATACAAGAAAACCTGAACGAAAAAATAAGTTAGCGACATCTAACGAGAAAAAGCTGAGCTAGCAAGGCTTAAAATTTTTAAATTACAAATCACCATTTCAATAACATTCATTAATTATTTTTTATAAAAAGATTATCCAATACATGCGAACCACCGCAAAATGTATAGTTGCACTAAAAGTATCTCAAAAAAGATCAACGTTACAGTAAAGATCTTCTCTCCCGCAGGGAAACGAATAAAAAATATATCGACTATTACAAGATTCACACTTCGTCCAGCCGTAGTACCGACAACATTCCGAAAGACATCAACATTTGACATTTAATAAACGTCAATCACGATCCGAAAAGAGAAGAACAAGAAAAACGGACGCATTCCACATCGTATTCACGGCGATCCCGGGCGTTTCGATTAGAATTTCAATCAAGTCTCGCGGGCCGAACTCTCCTCTCCGTTCACGGGAACGACATCGAATAAATTAAAAACAAGAGCGAAAAACAGACGAAAAAAAAAGTGAAATCAGGAGAAACCGACCACCTCTCATGCCTGAACGGCCGTCAAAATCTTAATAAATATGTATTATCCGTTGTACGCCGTTTAATAATAGAGGTTCGGTTTCTCCGGTGTGTACGCTTGTTATTCCTCGATCCACGTGTCCACGCTGTACACCATGTCAGTCAGAATGATATTGATACGGAGTGGAGATTGCTTCGCTACGTCTTTCTCTGTTTAGATAAGTGAAAAGAGCGCAGAGGAAAGCGATAGAAGAACAACCGAACGAATCTAAGGTGGATCGAAGTGAAATGAGGCGTAAGTTGGCACCACGTGATTTTTTTCTGATGCGGGATTGCGGTCGGCGTATGATGGACAGGTTTAGCCGAGCTGAAAGGTGTCAAAAATTCACGTCGGTTCTGGGGAATTGGAAGGATCTTGGGACGGGGTTACTCTGTATAAATAAGTGGGCTCCAGCTGTGTTTGTAGATCTAATAGGAGATGCGATTCGACAACTGGTGTATCACTTTTTTTTAGAAATCGTTGGCTAGAAATACAGTGGGAAAAGTATTTAGAATGGTGTGAATATATTAATGACTACCAAGGTTTTAGTAACTGTTAGTTCTATACTTGAAAAAATGCATATCATATTAAAAACAATGCTAAAGAAATGTCCAGAAAATAACGCCAACGACAAAATCGCTGTAAATACCACGAGAAAAGCTGTATTTACAGCGATTTTATCGTTAAAAATAAATAAAAAAAATGTATATTTAAATAAAAAATCTACAGAAACCAGAAACATATTAATGCATAAATAAATGAAATTTAATATATCTACAGGAACTACCTAAAAATTGCTAATAAAATGAACCAAGATCTTATACCACTCCTCTTGTAGCATTCTAAACCCGCATTGACATTTCTAGTTTGTTTTCTGGTTTCTTTTGTTCTAAGAGTATGATGTATACTAAATTATATTTAGGTCAGAATGCTGAGGTAGCGTATGCCCAACTTCCAGTACATTTTCTTTATTTTCGTTTACATATTTTGTTACTATTTTACTAGAATACTTGAGATTGTAGATTTGTTCCAGCATAAATTTTAGGTCAACTGAAGGACCTCCAGATAGTTTATCAGGATGCGCAAACAGCGTTAAGCTGATTCTATATAATTGAAGTAACAATACCAGATACGGTAACGCAACTCTATACAAGAGCACGATCACCCACGTGCTTAAAGTGACTTAAACGCATTAAGGATGGAATTTTTTTCCCTGATTTTTGCCAATATACACAGAATCGCCGTCTTAGGCCATATACGAATGCTATTTTTTTTTTGAACTTTCGTTCGTGCTTGTAAACAGTCACGCCAGCGGTGGCAGACGGGGATGCCCAGAAGATGACTGCGCATTTCACCCACTATAATATTTTTCTCATTCACATCATGCCCGTCCTCACACTGGTAATCCAATGACTTCTTTAACAATTTCGATAGGAAATTTTTGAACACCCACCGTATAGCTCCGATTTAGCGCCAAGTGACTATCTATCTCCTTCGCGAGCTGAAAAAGTGCTTAGCACGGCAGAGCTTCCAAAGTACAGAGGAACCTTCAAAGCAACGTCACGAACCAACTCCAATCACTGACGGCAACATTCTATGTAAAGATGATTGAAATGCTCGTCTATAAATATGACAAATGTATCAATCTTAACGACAATTCTGTAGAAGAGTAACCATGTTTATACATAACTTTTGGTAATAAATTCATTTTGTTATTTACACTTATATTACTTTTATGAGCTATCGGAGGTTGCACAGAAAAAACAGGCCTCGTAATTCAAATTTGGTTTCACTTACGTACATTAGTCGATTCTACATTTTCATCGTCTATTTTTCTGTGTTGCTTTTCTACGTTCCAATCGTTTTTATTTATTATCTGGTCAAAACAATGATTTTTGGAAATCAGTGCGATATTTCTTTCTTTCTTTATTTTGCACGCATAAATAGGACAGTATTGTACCAGTAGCAGCTCGCAATTTACTGGCTAGTTCTGTAGAAGTTCTGAACCTATTTCATAAACATTAGTGTTACGTTCTCCTGGTTTGAAGAACAACGCCGCTGTAGCCTGCTCGTAATTTCCTAAATTACTTGACCAATACTTACTTGTAGAGTATGTTCGCTTATTTACTAGAGGAGAGGTTGTACAGTGAAACTCAATGCGCATGCGCAAAAAAATATATTTAAAAATGAAATGGTTACACGGTTTCGACTCTTGCCTATGTACATGTACGATGTACGTAAGATATATATATATTTGCAATAATTGCAGTTATTCGAGCTCTCTTATACATATAATGTACATTAGCATTTGTATATGTATTTTCATTGGTAGCAACATAAAGTAATGCCTCAGCATGTACGTTGCAAAGCCATGTCTTAATTCTGTTTAAAAGGTTAAACTCTTATATGCTTCCGCTGAAGCTTTGTTAGGGGCATGTACTAATGCCTCTATCTGTTTGAATGCACCACAACCTTTTATAGGGAGCCAACCCTATTTATTTCTTAAATTTATAAGCGCACCTCGGTGATATGCTTATTTATATGTCCCTTTCCGGGAGCCTAATATACTTTCCTTGTTTTAAATTTGCCTAAGGGACTTGGCCATGTATTATTGGCATGTATTTGTACTTGACCAAATACGTTTGTTATTTTCACATTTATAGGGGAACCCACCCTATCTCTTAGAGCTTGAACGCCTGGTCGAGGGCGACAGTAGCGATAATAGCCGATCTCAATACAAAAGTAATGTCACAGCTACCCAGACGTTCTCGTTTGAAATATTACGCTATGTGCAATCTTTAGCTCTCTACTACCGCGCCCCAAAGAAGGGAAAATTCCAGTAACCAGCAAATGTGCGAACTGCGCATCGACAAGTAAAACGGAGCGATGATGCCGACACTACATAAGAAAACTGGTCCGTGACACTCGTCCGCTACCGACGAGCAACTAAATGAAAAATTTCTAAGTCCCGATACGACAAGGACCGAACAAACGTACAAAGACAACGGGCGCTGCGGCCGCAACGACCGTTAGCAAGAAGCGCAGTGATCGTACTTGTAGAGGAGGTCTATACATGCGCGCCGACAATCTCACCAAAATAATTTCCGACACAAACTTAACTGAAGACTAAAAATATGTATAGACGACAATGGACACAGTAGCCTCGACGTACGATGATAGAAAATGGAGAATTTATACTTATTAAAAAATCTATACATGCGATTCGACGACGTTACCAAATGACTCCCGCCAGAAATAAATGTATAGACAACGTCCTCGACGATTCCCGCCAAAACTAGAAAATCTTAGAAATCTCTAATAATCTTACGACGACGTTACTGTACACGTTACGACGAGGCACGAAAGGTGACCGAGAGTGCACGATCGCTAATACCTCGACCGTCGCGCGGGAGACGACTGCCTATGCTTGTGTACCTTAAATTTTAAGAAAACTCCCATTACATTTCCGACGACGTTGCAGTGAATGATTTTTAATTAGGCAGTTTTAGCTAGCGTAATGCGAATGGCTGGCTTGCATACATATACAATGCGTAGTGTGCATACATATTAAAATAAAATTGGATATAAGAGAGCAAAATAAATAAATATAAAAATGAAAATAAAATAATATTCTAAATGAAAATAATAATGCAAAGAAGATAAAATACATAATAGTAAAAAAATTTAGAAAATACAAAAAACAATGTTAAGTCCTTAACAATTAGAATTCTAGCAATTTTTCGCCAGTGTCTACTTTCTCAGGCCTTTCTCTGTTTTTATCTTCGACTTTTCTGTGACGAGTAACTAATAAAACCAAGAAGTCATTATAGTTGCAAATAGATAACAACACTGGTCACCTACCATCTAAGGAGTTCTTGTAGGCATTACAGTACTTCAACGTACAACGGGAGACGTTATAATGAAAGAGGGGTGGAATAATGTCCTAAGCGCATAATAAAAATAAATAAGCGCTGAAGAAAACATAACCGAGAAAAGTAGTTGTAAACATGTGATAAGAGGCAATCAAATGTATGTAAAAAAAGGTAAATCAGCATGCGCAAGACTATAATAGTTCAGAAATTCTACGTATTGAAAAATATACATCCAACCAAAGAACAATGTGTATAAATAGTTGTATAAGAAAAGCAATTAAGAGATTATTGGTTGTAAGGTTTAAATTTGAATGAACGAGATTTAGACTTTAAGCTCAACAGTTAATATATGAGAATTATCTTCTAAATTCAACTACTCGATTTTAAAACGACATAATCAATTTGTTTTCAACAATTGCTTTTGTCATACCAGGTCAACGATTTGTTGTAGACTTTACACGTATATTACGAAACAATGAACAACATCCAAAGAGTCACGACGCAAGTTCCAAATAGCCTAATGGAATAAGACTTCCAGACTTGTTGCTAGATATGGAAAACTGGCTGAAAACGCCGTGTACTTTCCAAAGGATCATACTTTGATGGGGATAATATTAAATTGTAGATACATTCAGTTTAAACAATTTAAAACTAATCATTCTCATTAATTCTGGAACATGCTTCGTTTATATAAGTGATCTTGTATCTTCGGACAAGACATAAAATGGTGCCGCATTACATAACCAACAATATCGTTGTCTTCTTTTATCGTCACTATTCTGGGTTCTGGTGGACATGTTGCAACACAAAGCTGTTGCCCACTCCTTGTATTGTGAATATCCACCTATAAACACGATTTATTTTAATAGAAACAGTTGTTTTTTGGAATACTTAATGATAGATATCCTATAACACCGCCCAACAAAATAAATTTTTGGTCGTGATGCCTGTAAAATACGAACTAATTTAGGGTATTTCTATTTCCTCTGTGCTGGTTTTAAAAAGTAAGTGGCATTTATTCCTAGCGGCTCTAGTTCTTGAGATACACCACGGTGAAATTTATTACTCATACGGATAAATAGCAAAATCAAAATTATTAACTAAATATTTAGGACATCGAAATTGTCTGCTTTTACCTCAAGTCAGAATTATAATGTAATTATAATTATTCACTATGAAAGAGGAATACGAGGCAATTGATCCTGAAAAATATCAAGTATGAAGACCATCTGTGGGTGATTTTTGTCGCTATAGAAATGATAAACTTTCTCCTGGAAGAAAGTGGTTCCACAAAATGCCTTTGCGACACCAGAGCTAAGGCCCAGCACTGGATTACCAGAAACTGGTCTTTAAGAAATGTTTTAGTTCAAGGAGAACACAGCGTTCTTAATGCACCGTTGGTTGACGGAAACAAAATCATCTTTCCACCTCTGCATATCAAGGAACTTATGAAGCAATTTGTTAAGGCTTTGCCACGAAATGAACCGTGTTTTATGTATTTGAAACAAAAATTTCTAAGGATTAGCACAGAAAAACTGAAGGCTTGAATCTTTTATGGTCCTCAGATAAGGCAACTTTTATATAACCCGCAGTTCACGGTATCAACGAACGAGCGTGAGTATAATGCCTGATACTCTTTTGTTGAAGTGGTTAAAAATGTTCTTGGAAATCATAAAGCAGCAATTTACGTCGAATTAGTAGAACAAATGCTTTCTAACTTTCACACGCTAGGATGTAACATAAGCATCAAGATTCATTACCTTCACAGCCACTTACATCGTTGCCTAGAAAATTTAGGTGATGTTAGTTGGGAACAGGGGAAAGATTTCACAAACATCAGCATTATGGGTTTTTAACTGATCATTGAAAGTTGTATATGCATATTTTTCTGTTGAATAAATACCTCCTTTTTGTGTTTCAGTTAACAGTTATCAAATAGTAATATTTAAAAAGTTACTGTACACAACAAAATATTATATCTAATTTAATAGGGCAGAAAAAGTGAATTTCGAAAACTAGACAGAACAAATCTGACGGCATTTTTGGATTCGGCACCCCAAAATTGCTTAATTACACTTAAAAAATCCCAGGCACCGAAATGTGTGTTCGTCAGTGTAATAGATACATATAACTTTTTCACACAGAGACCATTTTTCTAGTATACTCATTGATAAAAGAAGATCGTTGGATCTAGATTGTGTAAATGTGTAACGTACCATTAGATCTAGATAATGTAAATTCGTTTTAGAACTACATCACAACGATAAATTCTAGTTATTGAGTTTTCCAATCTTTTATAGCATTTCGTTAGAATATTACTCTCTATTCTGATTGTTTAGTTTTTCATTCGTATGTAGAAGTTTTAGTTGGATTCATATTCCAATACATTTCCAACCAATCTGTTTATTAGTGCGTACCGAGCATTGCTGTGCGCAATATGTTAAACGCTAATAAACGCACGCACAATATATCATGCTATTGCAGCAGTGCGTGCGCTGATTTACAGCGAAAGCTTTATATATTAGATTTCGGTCTATTTTTGGGGAGCTCTTCGTAAATCTGACGCGACGTACAGCGACTACGAGGTCGCGCTTCTAGCCCTGTCGCCCGTCTATTCATCCGGCCAGGATCCGTCTACGGCACCGACGAATTTACGTCGCTTTAACAACCGCCGGCCGGGCAATTCTTAAATTATAGATTAATAACGTTTTGCGGACATCCTTTGAATCGAGATGGCACATAAATTATAAGCCATTAAGTTGTACTTTATGCCGAGCACTGTCTTAAAATCATTAGTCAGCCTTGGACAGTTTTAGGAGCGCGATTTATAAGCTCGTACGCGTTCTATGCCAGCACGTTCTACGCTCGTATGACCGTTGAGAATTTAAATAAAACAGTTCGGCCGTAAATTTCACCGATGACGATTGCATATGTGCTTTAGATACTTACACATGTTCGTCGGAAACTAGGAAACAATTCGAAAATGTACACAAAAAGAGAATTTTTCGAAACTTTTATACGACATAGTGTCATCATTTTCCGTGACAGATTGTGATAAAAATACATATGTACGAAGGCGTCCTGAAATGTTTCCGCAATCGACGAGAAAAACACGGTATTGGTGGGGTCCGTTATTTTTATTTTTCGATGTAGTCTCCTCGAAGCTCAATACACTTTTTCAAACGGTGCTTCAGTCTCCTCAAACCGTCGGAAAGGTAGGATGTTTCGAGGTCTGCAAAATAACCATCTCTAGCGGTGATAACCTTCTCATTTAAGGCAAATCTCTTTCCTCCCAGTGATCTTTTCTGGTTTGGGAATAGAAAGAAGTCGCCGGTGACTAGGCCCGGTGAATATGGAGGATGAAAGTCTCGTAGCGTAACTCATTCAATTTGCACACGACGATGCGGGATGAATAACCCGGTGCATTGTCGTAGTGGAAAAGCACCCTTTTCCACTGCAAACGAGGCCGGTTCTCCTTCAATTCTGCATCGAATCAGGTCAATAAATCGCCGTAGTATTGCCGCATGATCGTCCTTCGCTTCTGTAGATAATCGATGAGGATCACACCTTGGGAACCCAAAAAATTGTCGCGACGACCTTTCCGGCCTATGTAACGGTATTTGCTTTCTTCGGAGCCGATTCGCCCGGAAATGTCCACCGCCTCGATTATTCCCTGGTCTCCTGTATGCAGTGTTAAATCTAAGTCTCACCAACAGTTACGAAACGCATGAAGAAATCCCTTGGATTGCGTTGGATCCTGGCCAGACACTCCCCCTAAACGGTTATCCGATTTCGTTTTTGCTTCAGTGTGAGCAAACGCGGTACCTATCGCGCCGAAATTATGCTATCTCTTTCAGCTTCAATCGGCGATCTGCTAACAGGACGTCATAAATCTTGTCGATCAATTCATTATTGATAGCGAATTTTGGGCGTCCACTGCGTGGTTCGTCACTTGAGCTTGTGCAGCCATAATTGAACTCGCTCACCCAGAAGCTGATGATCGAAAATGATGGAGCACATCGGCCATGAACCTCTAGCAAAGTTTTTCGAATTTACGTAGCCGCTTTCCCAGCCATCCAGAAGTATTTTATCACTCCACGAAATTTCATTTTATCCATTTTTGCGAAACCGCCTGACTTTCTACACAGAAAACACACTTAAACAACAACAGGAATCTCAATCGCAATCTTTATTATAAAATCCAAAAGACATGAAGGAAATTGTACTCGAGTAAATGACAATTGTTAACATATTTGTAACAGTTTTCTGAAAGAACTGTGCTGTTATTGTTATGGTGCTAGACACTTTCTTGGCACATTCTAGGGTTATAAGAATTTGTTAGACAGTTTACTAACCTTATTTTAAATTGTTACGCTGCAGTTAATATTCGTAGGTGCTACTTGATTAGTTATTAATCAGTGGATGTACGTCAATGCGTAATTGTGCAGAAATTATGTAAAAACCACCTCAACGTCGATCCATGCTATAGTATAAAATGATTTAACAAAAATAAAGAGAAAACAGAAGAAGAAATAATTGTGCCAGATTCCATACTGCAATATAATCAACTATGGGTTAATTATAGGACTAGAGTTTTATTTAGAAAATGGAAGTAGCCTACTTTTTTGACATTTATTAATTAGTTAGACAGAATTAAAGCATTTTCATTTAATAATAATAATAATTGTAATAAGAATACCTTATTGTCCAACAGATAAACTATGCAATTACAAGGCAAATATAATAAAAAATAAATGTGTACATGTAAAGCTAGTACATATAATACTTATACTATACTTATAATTAAATTAAAACATACTATGGCTATCCACATCCACACCCACAGTGGTTTACTGTAAATGAAAAAAAATCACTAGTTGTTAAAAAAGAAATGAGCCAAGAACAATGAAAAAAGAATTTGTGCTAAATATAATGTAGATGCAGTTTACATAATACCAAAAGAGATGGCAAGCAACAGGTACGTATGTATATTCAACTCACCAGTATCCATAGAGTTGAAGCCATTACCCATTCTATATATCGGCGACCTGATGGCAATGTTAGTTCTAGGAGCCTGACAATAAAATAACTACCTTTGTTTGCCTGGATCCCAGACGAAGAACCATAAAATTAATTTGACTCAACAATTCAGAGACATCAATGTCTATGTTAAGTGAACTAAATAAGACTTTGCACTCAGCTTGTTTTCTACGTAGTTCTAAGGAATCAATATTAAAGATCTCCAGTACTTGAAAACCAAAAATGGAGGAAAGTGATACAGAAATGTTAACATTTGGAAATAAAATTGGCCTGTCTAGTAATTTCTCCGGAAAACATATTGGTTTAAATTTAATGAATTTATTCAATAATTTTGCCGAGTACAGTATTTAAATTTGCAACGTTAATTAATTCTATGAAATCTAAATGAAACTTCCACTAAATTATTTTATCCACTTCTTTTGAAAGAAATAAAATATACAAATTCGATACCTATTGGATTATCGCACAATATTGTATTCGATCAATACACACTCCGCCACACTTGATTAAACGCAAGCATAATATTTCAAAAGCAAAGTTTCTGTACGAATCAATAGAATTTTAAATATAGTATTATACACTTTCTAATATTTCTTGGAAATGCGGCTGGTACCTGCGCGCGGCAAGAACCGGGTGTCGTAGGGCCCGGGGGATTGTAATAGTACGGATATAATTCCTACGACATTTGATTAAACGCACTTTCGTTACCTCTGTGTAACGGATAGAACCAAACTTTTTCAGTGATAATTTAGTTAAATTGGCGATAAAGTTACTGTATACGAATAATTTGTAGTAGCTGTATCGTTATGGGGCGCGAAAAATGCTTGCGGAAGCAGAAAGAGCGCAAGCCGATACTTTAAGTAACGAAAATTATTCCATAAGAAAAAAAAAACGTAAAAGAATGACAGCAAAGGCAACTACCGAACAGAAGAGAAGGAAAATTATTCGGATAGCATCGAATTCAGCGGCAACAACACCTGAAATTCGGGATGCTGCCGGAACTTCTGCATCCGTAAGGGCAGTGCAAACGGTTTTGAAATAATCTTCGCACATTCGGCGGTTGAATCTGAAAGAAAACCGGTTTAAACTGTCCGACATACAGAAGGTCGATTAAATTTCGCAAGATAACAGATTCAATGGAGTGAAGACTGGAAGAAGGTCGGTTACACGGATGAGAAGCGATTTAGTCTCGATGGACCTAATGGATTTCAACATTACTGGCACGATTTGAGGAGGGAACCCAATGTGATATCGCGGAGACCTCAAGGCGGCGGCGCTGCTATAGTATGGGGCGCCATTTTTTATTCTGGTGCAGTTGAAATCATTTTCATCGAGAGATATCTAAATGCACAGTAATACGAAGGGAGGTCAAGAAGTTCGACGAATAGAGGGGATGGAGCAAGGATAGGGGCGCTCCTTAGGTGATTGGCGATTCATCATTAGTATATAAGTTAAGTTGTAGCCCTATAGCGTCTATTATGGGAACTGTGTACATTTGAAAATCTAGAGATCTATAGAAAACTAAACACCGGAAGCTTATTTCTTAGCTTTAAATACGGTTCCGTAAATACTAAGGTTGGAAGTTCAATAATGGAAGTATTGAAGCGGAAATGTTATGCGATAAAACCTATCCCGAATCTATGTACTTGTCTTTCTTATTTAAAGAATTTAGGTTTGCTTTCTTTCCACATCAACGTTACGATATGCAGCAGCCCAGAAGAGGCTCCATGTAACTACGAGGGGAGATCCAGAAGTTCGTGGAATGGAGGGATAGAGTGGGGATAGGGGCGCTCGCTAGGTGTCATTCTGATTGGCGACTCATCATTAGTATATAAGTCAATCCGGAAGTAACTATGGAAGATATTGAACACCGTGCTGTGATAAAGTTCCTCTCAAAGCAAGGAAACAACGCTCAAACCATATTGAATGAAATGGAAACCGTTTATGGGGAACAGTGCCCTAGTAAATCAATGATTTATAAGTGGCATGGTCTTTTTAAACATGGCCGGAAGTCGATTGAAGACGACCCCCGCCCAGGACGGTCAGTTGAGGCCACCACACTAGACATCGTCGAAAAAGTGCAAAAATCTCTACTGCAAGATACCCGTTTGAAGAAAAAACAATTATTTGCATTAGTTGGAGTATCAGATACCACCATTTTGCGTATCCTACATGACCACCTGGGTATGACAAAAGTCAGTGCAAGATGGGTGCCAAGAATGCTCACGCCGCTGCAGAAACAGCAGCGCGTCTGTGGGTCCAAACAATTTTTGGAGCTGTGTGGAGACAAACCTGCACAGATTTTGGAGCGGATTGTTACCGGAGATGAAATATGAGTTCATCACTTTGAACCTGAGTCCAAACAGGAGTCCATGCAATGGCATAAAAAGAGGACACCACAGCCAAAGAAATTCAAAGTGTCAGAATCGGCTGGAAAGTTGATTTCTACTGCTTTTTGGGATTGTCAGGGGATATTATTGATTGATTACAAAGAAAAAGGTAGGAGCATAACCGGAGAATATTACGCAGCGATATTAGAAAAATTAAAAGAGGCCATCAAGGAAAAACGTCGAGGAAGATTGACCAAAGGTGTGTTGCTTTTGCAAGACAATGCGCCGGTTCACAAGAGCAAAATTGCAATGGCTGCTCTGCACAAGCATGACTTTCAATCAATAGTCCATCCACCCTACAGTCCAGACCTGGCACCTAGTGATTTTTATTTGTTCCCCAATTTAAAAAAGGACTTACGTGGAAGAAAGTTTTCCGACGACAATGAGGTAAAGGAGGCAATTTTGGCCCATTTTGAGGCGAAAGATAAAAAATATTTCTATGTATGATGGTTTAGAAAAAGTAATTCATAGATCTAGTAAATGTATTGTGCTTAAGGGTGATCATATTGAAAAGGAAAAATAGATTTATTGTTTTATTTTATTTAAAACCCTCTCATTCCACGAGCTTCTGGATCTCCACTCGTTCATAGAGATAATCGAAAACGTGAAAGGCGTAATCCAGAATCAAATGTGCATGCAAGACTTTGTTTTACAACAAGATAGTGCTCCTACGCATAATGCCCGGGTAGTGAAACAATGGTTACAGCAAAGTGAAACAGCTTTATTACCATGGCCACCGTTCTTTTCGGACCTCAACATAATAGAAAATGTATGGGGATGGTTATTCCAAAGGATTTACAGTGGTGGGTAGCAATTTGCAAATAAAGAACAGTTGAAACTGGCCTTGCGGGAAGCATGGGAAAGACTTCCGTTGGAATACATTCAAAATTTATTTAATTCATTGCCAAACAGAATGTTAAGAGGCAATAAGTAAGAACGGTAGCCATACCCGTTAGTGGATAAAGTTTTTGACGATAATTTCGTTGTTTTATTCTGCTGCGTTTCATCAAGTGTCGGACCAGTTTTCAACGTAACATTTATTAGTTAGATTAAATTTTATTTTTTTTTTACTCTTACTTGGAATACTAAAATAGTAATAGATTACCGGTATAAAGCACAAAAATAAAAAAGTTTTCTTTTAACAAAGTTATAGATATTGCGCTTAATCAAGTGTCGCAGGGCGTATTGCAAAAGTTTTACTTTGCTAGAGTTGTTACAGATATTAAATGTACTCATCAGTTTTAATATGTTTGCTTTTGTATTTATGTTGTTAATAATTAACTGTTAAAGATTTTTTCCATTTACAACTTTGCAAATTTAATGTCATCTATATTTATTTATTCAACAAATGTCTTACTACAACAATAATTGTAATGAACTTAATGTGTGTCATATTCTCTGTATGTGATCCGAAGTCTTTCTGATGGATGTCCAGATCTAAGTCAATACCCAGGGCTTCAAGTATTGTTAACAATGTCGGAATACATTTGAAATGCAGCTTCAATTTCTAATGTGTCTCCTAGATTAGACACGCAAATTTACACAATCAATGCAATGCACGATAACAGTATGTATCTTTTCCATATAGAAATGATCAAAATTTATTCTCGCTGGTATATTATTCCTAAGCCAGCTTCGAGATATAAAAATATGTTCGTCCTAACGACCAAAATAAAAACATAATCATCCAGAAACCTAATCTACATATATCAGTTGCAAAGAGCATCATCCGTTCGCCATATATCGCGGCGAATCTGGCGAACTTTATCGCCCGAAAGTACGCAATAAAGACGAACGAAATCGTACATCCAAATATATAAAACGAAACCAAAATAAAAATCCTGACGACGGCGTCCGCCCGACACGACAATACCACGAGGAGGATAAAAAGGAGCGGCCGCAAAGCGTCAGATCGTGATATTGAAAATTGCAAACGGAAGACTAATATTGGCGGTCTCAGTGGAGCCGTAAAACCATACAGAGAATAGAAGTCACCGCCCTCTCTCTCTTTCCTTTTCTCTCGGATGACCATCGGGAGTAAGGACAGTTTTATTGCGCGGATGTAAAAGACCGTTTGATTGCGCGAGGTGAAGGGTGAGATGGTCGTGGAGGTGGAGGAGGAGGAAGAGGAGGAATTCTTTCCGTTAGAATAGGAACGTATATCTCCCTCCTAGGGGCCACTATCTGTCTGATGTGTGTCGATTTCAAATTCTCGCAGAGCGGAATGTCAAATTGAGGTTGAGGCAAATTGGTCTGTCTCCTTGGCCTTCTCCTTTCCCCTACGGCGCATACGCGCTTCCAAATCCCTTTTCTCGTTTTTTAATGTCGATATCTCGAACTATTTATCTTCCAATTTAAGGGGTGGACGAAGGGTATGTAGGGACATATGTGGGGATTTGAATGGTTGTATTTTTCCTTGACTTGTGTACATATTTGGCATATATGCTTTTGTATATTCCATATAGCAAAAAGAAAATTCATGAAATTCTTAAGTAAACAACAGGAAATCTCTGCATTATATCAGATAGAAGTAATTTCTGGTAAATTGGGTAGAGTTTTGAACGTATTAGCTTAGTCATTGGTCTCGTTTCTAAAAAATTAAGCATGGGTTCATTCCACTCCTAAAAACCTGTCATAAAGTAGATTAGAGTAGCTTTGATTTAATGTTGAATGTTGGCAACACCGTGTCTGCTCCAAACAAAGTTGAAATCGAAATATGTCATACTTACATGGACATACATAGAGTAGTTATCACCGTATAATCTAAAAATATTTTTTAGTTTTCTACAAAGTGATGCAACAAAAAGCGAATTTATTTTATATAAGACATTTTATGTACTACATCGTTTTTGTATTCTACACTACTTTCTGGACGCTTTCTGGGCACTTTAACATAACAGCAGTGTTACGGGATATAAGGAACCTCCTAAAGAGTTGCAAAAAGGAGTCTTTTTTCTTCTAAAATTTCAAATTTCTCCATAAACGATCATCCTCCGTATCGATGAACAACTTTTTGCTTTTATGTGTTGTGTTTGTCCGGCGAGGATTAAAAGGATGAGATTTTCATATGTTTATGAAAAATGTTCTATTATGTGACAGTATTCTAAGTAGATTGTAATTACCAACTTTCGTTAAAAACTATTTTTGGAATTATTTTTCTTTCACATTAATTATTTTTAACGAATTTTAGCTGAGAATCTCGAAAACTTGCTCATGAATTCCAGGGTTTATTATTAGTTTTCAAACATTCACAGATATTTTAGATTGCGCAGTAGGAAGTTTCACCAGTAAAGCCTCCCACTTAATAACGCTGTGTAAGCTACAGATAGTTATTTCTCTTTTGGTTAAACAAAAATAAAACAATATTTCAAACACATCATTTAAATAATGTAAAACGTCTCATATAACACATGGGCTGAAAAGTCTGGCAGAAGTCCCGGGCCTACCAAAGAAAACACGTTTTTTTTGCTTCAAAATTAGCTTTATTCATCAACGTAATCTCCATCAAGAGCAACGCAATCATTCCAGCGCCACTCTAACATTTCAATACCACTTTTGTAGAACGATTTATCTTTTGCCTCAAATAGGCCTCAGTTTCGGCGATAACCTCTTCATTCGTGCGAAATTTCTTACCGGCGAGCATTTTTTTAAGGTCTGCGAACAGCCAGTAGTCGCTGGGAGCCAAATCTAGCAAATACGGTGGATGTGGGAGCAATTAGAAGTTCAATTCATGTAGTTTTGCCATTGTCTTGATTGACTTGTGGCACGGTGCGTTGTCTTGAAGAAACAAAATTTTTTCTTTGCCATATGCGGTCGTTTCTTTGCAATTTCGGCCTTCAAACGCTCCAATAACGTTATATAATATTCACTGTTGATGGTATTTCCTTTCTCAAGATAGTCGATGAATATTACACCACGCACATCCCAAAATACCGAGGCCATAATCTTTCTAGCCGATTGTTGTGCTTTCGAGCGCTTTGGACGAGGTTCACCAGTTGCTGTCCACTCAGATGACGATCGTCTTGATACCGGATTGAAGTGATGGATCCATCTTTCATCCATTGTTACATGTCGACGCAAAAATTCCGGTTTGTTACGTTTAAATATGGCCAAACACTGCTCAGAATCATCAACACGTTCTTGTTTGTAGTCAACAGTGTGCAAACGCGGCACCCACTTTGGACAGAGCTTTCTCATAGTCAAATGCTCGTGCAATATAAAGCCAATACGTTCTTTTGATATCTTTACGATGTCAGCTAACTCACGCAACTTCGCTTTTCGATCACTCAAAACGATTTTGTGGATTTTTTTGATGTTTTCTGGTGTTACCGCCTCATTTGGACGTCCACTGCGTTCTGCATCATCGGTGTCTCTACGACCACGATTGAAGTAAGCAAACCGACGTTTTGTTGTTGTTTCTGATGGGGCGGAGTCCCCATAACACTTTTCAAGCCATTGCTTCGCTTGAACGGTATTTGTTCCCATCAAGAAGCAGTGTAAAATTAAAACGCGAAATTGTTTTTGATCCATTGTTTTGAAAATAACAAAAGTAGCGTGACTCTTAGCACAATAACTCACAAACTAATGAATAGAATATCATGAAATTTTAACAGCTGTCTTTTGAAGGTTAGTACTAAATGAGAGAAAGGTGACTGCAATAAAACTAGCGTCATCTATGTATTAGGCCCGGGACATTTCAGCCCATGTCTTATGTACATATTTATAATCTATCTGACGATTTCAAACATTTTACTAAATTTATTTTTTTATCAAATCCCACTTAATGAAATGGGTTAACTCATTGAGAACGCAAAGCGTTATGATTGTATATACGCTTTTCTTAAACGCATATTTTTCGTATAAACAATAAATGTATTACAAAAATGTTAGGCTCGGTAGTTTATGCTAACAATAATAATACTCACGTTTCTGAACCACAAGAACTCACTGTATTTTGTTTAATAGTTACTTGTTAGACTTTAAAACGCTACAATAAAGATATCAATAGTATATAAAAATCCAGACAATTTATTCACGTTTACATATATCCAAAGTTTAATTTTTTTTTTTGATTAGCTTAAAAACAGGATAATTTACTATAAAAAAACATAAGGCTGCCATACGAATTAATACAGTACCCGTGTTGTCAAACAAAACTGAATTCAGATAAGCAACGATGAAGATATACGGGGAACATCTTGTGATATTATTTATCCTCTTCCACGAAGACCTTACAAACAATGGTTCTTCCATTGCAATTATGTCCCAGTAACGCAAAAGAAAGGCAATAAAAACGTCAAGAAGAGAGAATGTATCGGCAAATAGATGCATTTTAGATAAATCGGAACGGTCCCGAAAACCGCTACGGTTTATCTTGCACCTCGTTTCTTCTCCTGCGTCGTCTCATAATTTCTCCGGCTTCCTTGAACCGTATTTATTCATTTTGTGGAACTGTCAACGTATTTATTATAATAAAGAATACTTATGACTTGCTCGCGCCGTTTATACGTCGAAGAAACATGCCCGCACTGCCCTGTTGAAGCGGCGATATGCATCTGTATCCATCGTCGTGTATACGAGCTGCCTTTCTACCTTCTGACGCTTGGCGTTTCTTTTTTTGACGAAAATATATACACTTCACACGTGCTACACCTGTATATCTTATCTGCCCTTCCATCGATACATTTCGGCCTTTAACTCATTTTTTCGAAGCATGAAGACCAGCTTCATGTAATCCTATATTTTTCCAGTGGCGTAGACTTCGGTAACATCGTAGGGTTTCTGTTAAGTATTGCAACATATTATTGTGTTAATTGACGGTTTGTATATGGAAATTTATATTAAGTTTTATTAAACATGTACATATGGGGACAATGCAGGAGATAAATGTAAGTTTCTAGTAAACATTAATGTAACAAATACGTATTTTTTGTTAATACCCAGCTTCAAGGGAAAAGCTTGTACTGCTCCTATTGCATTACACATATAATAGACTTGCCACCAAGGACTAAGTAATTATAACGTCATGGTGGTCCGAATAGCGAATCTATGTGAAAAATGACACTGACCAACAATTTTTTTTCTGCTGACTCAGATTTGACCATTTTGTTAATTGAAATAGGTACGCTAATGCCAAATATGGAACCCCCTGTTTATCGATTTCATAATTCTTGAAAATCGTTAACTAAATACAGCAAATTCTTAATAGTTCGAATAATTGAAAGACATTCAAAAGTGGTTAACTTTTTACTTGGCTTACGAAGAGGATATACAAAATTTCCATGCTTTTTGTGCCTCTGGAATAGTCGAGTTAGTAACCAACACTGGTCTCAGAAACATTGGCCTAACAGAATATGCTTAGATGTTGGACAAAAGGACATTTCAAGTGAACTTTTAGTCGACAAAGAAAAAGTAATTTTTTTACTTCTTCACATTACATTGGATCTTATGAAATAATAGGTTAAAGGTCTAGTTTTGCAAGAGGACCGTTTTAAGACATATGTCAAAAGTTTACACAACTAAGTTATGAAGAAATTAAAGCTAAGGTATTTGATGGTTCTCAAATTAGAACTTTAATGACAGATCCTGAGAAGGAAGCCTGGACTACATACACTATGGTCGCGTACAATTTTCTTGGAAACAAAAAGTCCTCCAATTACAAAGATTGAGTGACGTCAACGCTTCAAAAATTCTACCGCCTAGGTTGTAACGTGAGTATAAAACTTCGTTTCTTTCATAGTCATTTTGATAGGTTTCCAGAAAATTTAGGTGTTGTACGCGATGAACAAGCGAGAGATTTCGTCGAGATTTATAAACCATAGAAACTTGGTACTAAGGAAAATGAGATCTCCATATGACGGCCGAGTACTGTTGGAGTGTTCAAAGGGACTTCCAAAAAACAGTACAAAGTGCAGCAAACGAAAATTTATTCGCTGACTGTTGTTTGTGTCTTTACAAGTACTGTAGTAATTTTTCAATGATTATTAAAATAAATACTTATATTTAAATAAATAAATGAATTATTCAAGTTTTATACATTGTTTGTGTATAACTTGACAGTTCTTAAGTACCGACTTAGCCGTATTAGTGATTCTTCAAAAAGCATAGTATAGAATTAGAGTTAAATTTTGACGTGATACGCAAAAACTAATATGATTTTCAGATTCAGCACACCCAAATTGGTAAAAACCAAGTCTCATGTAGAAGAAAGCAAAAATTATGTTGGGCTGTGGTAAACATATCTATCGAATAAATTGTTCAAAATATCAATTTATTGTATTACATAGTTGATATGAAACATACAGATGTATAAATAACTTTACCAAAGTTTTTGAATCCCTACTTTGTAAGAAATTTTATACCAGTTGTAATTCACCATTAGCAACAACATGGTTTTGTTATCATGGAATTGCCCAATGTATTAGCGCTGCCCTAAAGTCCAGGATGCAGGTAAATGTATTATATATTGATTTTACCAAAGCCTTCAAGTCTATTAATCATTCTATGATTTTAACCAAACTAAGGACTTTTGGTTTTACTTTCAGCTGCTTCAAGTTATGATATCGATCTAGCAATGTTTGTTACAATCGAAATCATTCAAAGCACTTTACCCTATCGTTGGGTGTTCCCCAATGTTCCTACCTGGATCCACTATTTTTTTTTAACATTTATATTAACGATCTGCTTCCTTAAATTGCGAAGGATTTACCTGCGCAGATGATTTGTCTTACCAGGTGTTATAAAAATTCTTGCAGGATCTCAACAAAAATCCGAGCGACCTAGATGCAGCAGTCATTGCGTCTATATGTGGGGAGAATGAGAGTTGGGAATCAAATAAGACTTCAAGATCCCTAAAAACGTCAACTCTTGGGATGAAAGAGCTAGATATGTTATAGTGAAATATTTGCGGGTTGGATGACCGAGTAAAGGTAAGTACTGCACATTTATTAATGTTTAGCTGCAAGACGGGTACCGAGAATGCTCACGCCGCTGCAGAAACAGCAGCGAGTCTGTGCGTCCAAACAATTTTTGGAGCTGTGTGGAGACCTGCACAGATTTTGGAGCGGATTGTACCCGGAGATGAAATATTCGTTCATCACTTTGAGCCTGAGACCAAACAGGGGTCCATGCAATGGCATAAAAATGGGACACCACCGCCAAAGAAATTCAAAGTGTCAGAATCGGCGGGAAAGTTGATGACTACTGTTTTTTGGGATTGTGAGGGGATATTATTGATTGATCACAAAAGAAAAAGGTAGGAGCATAACCGGAGAATATTACGCAGCGATATTACAAAAATTAAAGGAGGCCATCAAGGAAAAACGTTGAGGAAAATTGACTAAGGGTGTGTTGCTCTTGCAAGACAATGCGCCGGTTCACAAGAGCAAAGTTGCAATGGCTGCTTTGCACAAGCATGGCTTTCAATCAATAGTCCATCCACCCCACAGTCCAGACCTGGCACTTAGTGATTTTTATTTATTCCCCTATTTAAAAAAAGACTTACGTGGAAGAAAGTTTTCCGACGACAATGAGGTAAAGGAGGCAATTTTGGCCCATTTTGATGTGAAAGATAAAAAATATTTTTATGATGGCTTAGAAAAATTAATTCATAGATCTAATAAATGTATTGTGTTTAAAGGTGATTATATTGAAAAGGAAAAATAGATTTATTGTTTTAATTTATTGAAAACCCTTTCATTCCACGCACTTCTGGACCTCCCCTCGTATTAGTCCAGGATCCAAGAAATTTTAAAAAAGCATGAACGGTTCTGATTCGTTAGCAGCTACCATTGACTGTAATAAAATAACTAACGGACATCTTTAACTACGCCACTGTGTATTCTCCAGCAAACGTTGATGTGTATCTCTTTTATTATTTCGTTTTTATTATTTCTTTATCCATTTCGAGTGAAGGAAAAAATGGAGACGTGGACATTACTGTTCAACGTTTTTAAAACAAAAGCGGGTAAGATGAGCGAACCGAAAAAGGTTCGTCCCTAGTAGGGAAAAGCGCAATGGCGTGCGTGCTTGTGTAATTGTAATTTGAATTTATTATGGTCGACATATTCGGGAACATGCTTTATCTGGCTCGAGGTTCCGTAGACGGGAATTATGCATTCGAATCAGATAAAATTCTAAATGAACGTAAGTTACAGATAACTCGGACAAAAATATAATGTAACGTAATATAAGAGTCGGGTAATTCTGGCAGAAGTGTGAAACGAATTCGTAATTAGGTTACAAAAAAAAAGAGAGTGTAGTCCGTTGTTAAAAAGAATCGGAATTGCGCTAACAAGGAGAAGCACCCAGACAACAGAAATCGATTACAGTGAAGCTTGTAACTCCAGTTTAAATCTTTATCATATTGGAATTCTGTTCTGTATTTTTCTTGTAATTTCTTTGCCGTATAAGTCATTTTAATCTTTTAATCTAACTGCTTCGAGTGCCTTTAAAGGTGTTCGTCTGACGCCTTTTCAATAAAATTATTATCGAAAGCATTCGCTCACAATTCTTCGTCCACATCCAATAAAATTGGCTCAGATTTTTGTAGTTATTTCAAAACTGGACACTTTACCATTCAAGAAGTTTCGCTTGCTATAAATAAACAGAAAACAAGTATGGTATGTGGACATAATGCTTTGTGATGATATGACTGCGTTTCGGTATTGCGCGAACTTTTTTATTGTATCTTCAACTTGGCTCTCGTATTCATCGTTTTCAAAAATCCGCAGAATCACGCCATTGTTTAAAAAGGTGATATCTATAATTACAGGCCAATTAATACTCTTTTTAGCTGTGTTAAAGCAGTGTTTTGGGCATCTGCTTTATGACAGATTGCATAATTGCCATCCCTATCCATCGACCAATATGGTTTTATTTGTGGATCAACTATTACCAAGTTAGTTGATCTTACTCAATATATTACTGAAATTTTGTACTAATTTACACGGATTTAGATAAGAATAGATCATTATATTAACATTCATACTCATTCGCTACTGGGTTCTGTCCCAATGCTAATGCTCTAATACAGTAACACCCTGATGACCGGTCAAATTATGTGCATACTGTGGCTTCTTATCTCACACCTTCGTTACATCCAGTAGCGTATCTCCGGGTCCTAGCTTAGGTCCAGTTCTGTTTTATATGAATGATCTTCCACTCTCCTCAGATAAGCAAACAATGCTTTTACGCTTGTCATAAGCAACGATTAATTACTGCGGATAATAATTTTCAATAACGTGCTAGTGAAAAGAATAGTGTAACTAATTCTTCGCATATCATATTTCATCGACTAACTATTATTGTTAGGTGTTAGGATTACCCACAAGTTAATAAGTTTGTCAGGTTTAAAATCATCAGTAAATAGCAATTTATGGAAATCAAGCGTTCCACATGTGCACATCATTAACACAAATAGTAAACGAAGGAGGAAGGGTTTTAAATTCGTTCCTTAGGCAACACCAGAAGTAGGATAAAAATGTGATTTATAACTTATGTAAGCTATGCAATGTTGCTTTTGGGCGAGGTTCAATGAAAACAAAGAAACTAGAGATGTGGAAAATGCAACTGTGTCTAACTTCTGAGACAGTGTGGAATGATTAACGCGACTAAGTTCATGTAAATGACATCTACTTGTTTAGTCTTATCTATTTTGGCACAGATAAACTAATGATTGAGAAGTTTGTTACTATTGACCAGTTACTGGAAATGTGATAAATGGTGCAACATAAACATTTTTTTGCGGAACTATTTGCACAGGTAATTGACTTATAATTTTCAAGTAATTGTTTGTCACATTTCTTGTACATCGACACCCGGCTTGCGGCTTTACAGAGACCGGAAAAAATAGTTGTATTTATAGATAAATCAAATTCACAGCACAATAGAGAGGACAACACTCGTTGAAAATCATCCAAAATGAAATTGATGTATTCCGTCGTTACCCATAGTACTGTTTTCCCTTAACGTATTGTAGACCCAAAAATTTTATTTTGAGTTATACGTTCAACTAAAATCATCAAGCTATTCGAAGTCCCTAGGACAAGATGGTTTATATAATCCATCGGAGCTAAATGAATAAATTCAAGGTAATCATTGAAACTGTTTGCATTTCACATAAAACATGTGAAAACTACGCCATCTAAATTACAGATTGAATTAGGAATACTACTATTGCTTTTTGTAAGGTTAACGCAACGCCAAAACTACTTGGGATTTCCTGAGATAACGACTTCTGAACATTTGAATTAATTTTTATTGCGCAACCACTTATAATTATTCAGATCTTCGGTTGATTTATTATATCTTCGGCGATACTATTCTTTTAATGTTAAACCTTTACTATGTTCATTAGTTTACCATGCTGCATATGTAGACTTTTTACATGCTGACGTATAATGTCGCAAGGAATACTATAGGAGGTATTGCATACCCAATTTATATTTGTGATTGTAAAAAAGCATGACCAGTCAAGGTTAAGGAAATTTTGTGAACCTCAACAAGATTCACTTTCCTGAATTTAGAATCTTTTTACTGATTTTACTACTGTTAGAAGTGGTAGCTTCAGCAACTAAGAGAAATTCGAAAGTTAGAATAGTTACAGTTCTTCTCAACAATAGGTTCATATCCCTGTGTGGTACTAAGAAGGGAGTTCTTGATCTATGCACGATACCGAAGAAGTGTAGGAGGTTCCAAAGCTCCGGAAATTGTTTAGATTTACACTATGACCAAAAAAGATCGCGAATTACTTTTCCAAGAAGAGATCTCAATGTTGGCAAATACAGATTTTCTTCACCATTTGAACATAAGTGCTGCATATAGCTATATTACATTCAGTTCATATAAAAATATTCTCCAAATGACAAGATTTGAATTTCTGAAAATTTTCGCTAGGTCTCTTATAACACCATTTCCAGAAGGGGAACTACAAACGATACAAAATATCGCAAACAACAAAGACAAAAATATGTAGTACTCTAGATGTATCAGAAAATCATCAGAAAATATTGTAAATTATATTTAGTACACGCGTAAACAAAGACGGATTATGTATTGCTCTCATCAGTCAGTCACGCCAGAAAAACATGTGAAGATTTTGTTTACAAAGCTATTAGTCTATTTTTTTTAATTTGAATTGTTTTGGCAATCTTTTTCTTAAATAAATATTTTTAGAATTCATTGTTTTCATTTACACTTCTAATTAATATTGAGAGACTCCATGATTAATATAAATATTATTTTGGATGGTAGAAAAAACTTAAAATACGAGGGCGGATCAAATATGAACCGGATTTTCTTTTTAACATCGTCTAGGTTAAGTGAATGGCGTGACATTTTGATATGTTAAGGGGAAAGAGCGTAATGTAAGGTGGATGAGAGTAAACCGGTTTGGTTCGCCAGAGCAGATAGGCTGTTACATGGGGAGCGATTTTAAATTTGTTGTCTTGATCTTTTTTGTCTTTTTTATTCGTTCATAGATATTTGGTAGAGAGCGAGAGAACCGAATTATGCAGACAAATATGCATGCGCGTTCTTAAATATTACCCAGATATTACCATTCCGTTAGAAGTTACGTGAGGTTGCACATACATTTAAAAAAATTGTTACATTTTGTGAATGTTTCTATTTCACTTTTTGTACATAGTTTGCTTCTATTTAATTTTCGTATATAAGTGTCAGATGTGGAAAGATTGTACAAATGAAATGCATTACTGTTTACATTGTGAATATTGTAGTAATTACCATTAAAATGCAATAAATTTCCAAAATTTGTTGTTATTTGCTTTACAATTCTGGTTTGTTAAGATAGCAATACTTTGTTTTCAAAGAATATTATAGAAAGAGTTCTATTTTAGCAATATATATACCCATTTCTGCATATATGTTTCATTGTGTAACAGATATTCTCCTTGCTACATTCGCAACATATGGAGTAAATAGCAAGAAGAATATTTGTGGCAATAGAACTTGCAGAATATATCACACATACATGATTTGAAATCGGCATTTAGATTTGGCGCTTTGAAATACTTTTTAGACAAACGGTAGGTGGCGCTAAACAGCCACAAAATAATATCGAACAGACTCATATCTTCTATCTATATTATCTCTGCGCTGTTAGTAGCAGCATAACTGCACAGGTCGCTAAAACAACGCTACTAAGGATCCAAGCCTACGACTGGCGCAAAAAAATTTCCGATAGCCGAGAGTCAGTGCAGCCAATGTTCGTGCAATCCATGATGAGACATACCTATTCGAAATACGATTCTGCTCCATGACAATACCAGGCCACACACAGCTGTATTGACCCAAAACAAGTTGGACAAAATTCATTGGGAAACACTAAAACATCCGCCCTACAGTCTCGATCTGTCACAGGGTGAGTACCACATGTTTGCGTCATTCAAAGAGGAACTGGGAAATCACCACTTTGACGACGACGAAGGTGTGAAAATGTTCGTGCGCTATTGGTTACAGTTCATTCTTTGATGACGGAATTAAAAACTTATACAGTGGGAAAACATCTGAATTTATATAGAAAAATAAGGTGTATTCATTTTTTTTTGCTGTACTAGTAAATGTTTTAAAACCAAAGTTCGATTCATCTTTGATTCGCCCTCGTAATATGGGATTTTGCTGGACTCTTGATACAGTCCAGCAATGCACAAAAATAAAATAACTGTCAGTTTCAGTTGAAAAAGCACGGAGGTACTTAAAGTATTATTATGTACTTTCTATAAGCTATGTGGCAATCCCTGGATGGATAACTCGCTAAATAATGAAACCTCATCTCGCATCCATCCATGCAACAGTCTTCGATTAAAGCAATCGCACACGTGCGCAATTTTAGCAAGCTGTTACCCCGTCATATAGTAGCGTGCTTCACGAAGAGATCTTCTTCCCCCCGATCTCGCCCATTAAAAACGATTGGATGCGATTTTCTTCGACACTTGATGCCACTTTTGACTTGACGACGAGACGGCAACGAGCACTTATCTACTTCGCGAACAGGTAAAACTACCATACCCCGCGTCACGCCCTCACGTCCCGCTAAAACGCCGCGAAAAGCCTTTCGTAATCCAGCCACCTGTCAAATAATCTCCTAAAACAAACCGTCTGCACTAAAGTCAACCAATTTAGCGCACCATTATCTATAATAACAGACAAAATCAGGCGCACACAACTTGGTAAATTGCTAAATTGACAATATTTAATGCCGGTAGCATTCTACGACCTTGCCGGCGCGGCGTTCGCGCTTAGAGCGAGACTCACCTTTCGCATAATCTTAATACAGTTTCTAACTTTGATAATTAGTGTTCTTAAGACCGACGCGCCCTACGTCTTAGACAAACAGAGTCCGGGGAGGGGGAATCGGGAGCGAAAGGAGCCGGTAAGGAAGGTTGAAGGGATTTATTTTCATCCCTTTTCGGCGCGAGCTATAGTTCTAACTCCTTAACGCCGTTCTTTTCCTTATTCAGCTGCAGTTAGCGCGAATCGTTCCTCCTATCTCGACGGGCAGACTTACGGAGGATGCGAGGACGTAGACGCAAAACTAAACGGACCGCACGGAAACACCACACCGCAAATTTAATCTGTGTACTCACCTGATAGTAATGGTGGCGGTGGAGATTTTGATTTTTACAAGGTGTCCGACCTCGTGTTCCCCGTCCGTGTTTGCCTACTATCTGCACTTCGTTAAGATTATAATAAGCCGGGCGTTCAGAAACTGCTAAAGTAGGCGACGGCGGAGGAACTGTAAGAGGAATGAGGAGAAATTATGACGGAATTTTATGCTAGAGACAAAGGTTATACACTAGCATCCGTGGAAAATTTTACAAACTTGTTAGAACCAATCCTTAAAAGCTGTCAAAGATATGAAGTAATATCTTCATCTTTGACTACGTAAGTAACTCCTGTGTCAAAAAAGAATGCTGAGCTTTTGGCAAAAATTAATCCAAATGACTTTGACAATAGATTAAATCTGTACAATTATACGAGGTAAAGTCATTAAATAAGTCACAAATTGCTGAAAATGCAGTAAGCTATTTCTCTATCTGTCATTAGGTGTCAACATAATCCAGCCTTATGATACTCAAATAACAGTTGCCGTGAGCGTACGTAGTGTTAAAGTGGCGACCGTGCTTGAAGAGTAGCGTGCTGTTATGCATTTTTTCTAAGCAAATGGATTTCCTGTAAAAGATATCCATAGGAAAATGTCTCTTGTTCACGGTGTTTGTCGCGTAAAGCTGTGTATAACTGAGTCAAGAAATTCTCTCAAGAGCGCGCGAAAGTTGTTAACGATCAGTTAAGTGATCGCTCCATTAAGATTGTGACAGATGGAACACTGACTGGTGGAAGAGATAATTCTAACTGACGGGCGGATAACAATAGACAGCATAGCAACTCTAATAGAATGTTCTCATGGATTAGTCTCACAACTGATGCTCACGGCGGTACCTAGAGAACTGACCGAGGAACACAGAAGGATTCGAATGGGTTTGCCCTTGCAATACAACTCTCGGAACGTAGAAGAAGGGAAGGACATGCTTAATAAAATTGCTATTGGTGATGAGTTATGGGTGCACCACTATCAAACCAAAACAAAACGTGCTTCAGTGCAATGGAAATACCTTTCTTCACCGTCAATAAAGAAATTCAAGATTGTGCCCTCAGTAGGTAAGGTTATGCTTACCGTGGTCTGAGATTCTCTATGAGTGCTCTTAGCCCATTTCCAGATATAATAGAAACGAGAACGTGACTGCTGAATCATATTATAGAATTTTGTTGTGGCTTCGGGATGCAAGTCGATGGAGATGTTCAGGCCTATTAGCAAGAGGAATATTACTGCATCACGATAGTGCCAGGCCGCATTCGACCCATTTCATGCAGGCGAGAACTGCAGAATTCTTGGACATCCAGCCTATAGTCCCCCCCTAATCCCAAATAACTATCATCTATTTGATTCACTCAAAAAGCATCTTGGCGGCAAACGGCTTGAGAGTGACAACGATGTTCAACAAGCGATGGTTCAAACAGCAACCTAAGCACTTTTATGCAGCAAGCATTGAGGCATTGTTAAAGCGATGGGGTAAGTGTATTAAAGTAGATGGAGACTTTGTTGAAAAATAAATTTTTTTGACTAACTATTTCTCCAATTATTTTGTAATAGCTTCTTGTGACCTACTTACTGACTTCCCCCCGAATTACGTATGGTGAAGATTTTTTGAGATTCCCAAGGCATACACTTAACTGATTATTTGAAGAGAGGAAGAGTAGCCATGGGGCAGTACTATGTTGGTATAGTAGATCAATTTAACACTGAATTAGAAAGAAAAAGGCTCCAGCTAGCGCAAAAAAGAAATTCTCTGTCATGAAGCGCCCCAGCCTACTCATGGGTAATTGCAAGAGCAAAATTAATTTAGTTATAGTGCGAATTAGTCCTTTATACACCATGTTCGCTAGACTCGACCTCCTTAAACTTAAAAAAATGCCTTGTCTGTGGACCAGCTGTATGCAGATACAAGGAAACTATGTCGTGAAATAAGTTCACTAAGTACAAGACAATTGTGTTGCCTGTTTTAACATAAATATCGTCCTCATATTTTTGTCATTTCTGAATTAACTGAACCATAAATTAACCATATTGCTTTGCTATCAACCCTTAAAAATAAACTGCGACAAATTCTTATTCATAAGCTTCAGTTATTAAATTTCTCAAAGGTAAAATTGTTACGTTATTCTATTTGGAAGCAGGTGCACTGGAACTTACCGGATGCGGTGTATGCGCGTAGACATACGGCGAAATGAGCCGCCCTATCCGCCTCCAAAACGTTAAGCTTAATAGTTTGCTTTTCGATGGATAGCCCGTATTCCAAACATAAGCTGCAGGTTAGATAAGTTTGATTTTGTGTAAGTAGCTCCCGTTTAGAGCATGTACGTTCATATATACGTCGCGTACTTCGTGTAGCGAGATAAGAAATTTCGAGCGTGGGGAAGGAATCCCGGACGTGTATAAATTCGAGATAGTTTTCGACGTCAGACGACGATGTTTTGTTAGCTTTACTGCTCATACGTACAGAGGATCTTAGGCGAATCTTAGGAGAGATGACGGATCGCTGATCTATATAAATTAGAAACTAATACGCGGATTATAAATTTCCATAAATACCTTCATCCATTGGATTGAATGGTAGCCTAAATTCAGTAAGTAACATTTATACATTAATATATAAATATATATTTATTAATTAACTGATTTAGAGTATTTCTGATAGGTTGGTTCCAAAAATAACCAAAATTTCTTCCTGGCAGCTTTAGTTTTTGAGATACACCCCGGCGAAATTTATTACTCGTACGGATAAATAGCAAAATCAAAATAGTATTCCTAATAGTTTACCTAAGTATTGCATCACAACAATGTACCTTGCTACACCGCAGTTTTGGTAAATAGAAGCACCCCTGTAACTCCCCTTACTCGTCTGACTCGAGTTTTTCTGTGGCTGCGAATTTACTGCAGTAGATTAGATTAGATTAGATTAAGGTAATTAAGTGCAATATCATCCTTAAATTAATTAAGGAAGATGTTGCACTACGATATATTGTGCCCCCTTATATGAGCTATAAGCTGCTATGGTTTGCTGGCGTTTATAGCTCTCCATCCAGTCTGAGAATTTTAGTAAACCGCAATAGCTGTGATGGTTTCAAAGAAGGTATTTCCCCCTCGTCTATGACGTCTTTGCCTTAGCAGTGCAGTTAGATGTTAGGTGTTTCAGAATTTCAACCTATGCTCCGGAAAACCTGTGAGGATGCGTAGACTGTTTCTACTTAGTTCTAGCCTGATCTTTGCGCTTTGCTTATTGAAGTTTCCGAGGAATATCTGGGAATGTCTCAGACCAGGATGATTCCCCCAGAAAAATGCTTCTCCTTCATGCCTTTGAGTTCTTTTTTATAGGTGTTCATCCTTATACCACAGTACAGCTCCGGTCACACAAACGAAGTTGGGGAAGGTTTTTCTTGATAATAGGTTAGCTTTCTCGTTGCCGCTGATTCCAGTGTGTCCTGGTACCCAGTATAATGCAACTCTGTTTTCTCTGCCTAGGTTATTTAGTTCTTGTATTCATTCCTATGCATGACTATCGGAAATAAAAACAATGCTTTACCTTCGATAGGTCCTGTTGAGGTTCAATTGAGTACATCTTCCAACCGCGTTGATCTCTGCCTGAAGGACGCTTGGGGTATGTTCCCATTGACTCTGAATATTTGATTCTTGACCGGAATACCCCTGCACCTGTTCCTTTAGCAGCTTTGGAACCATCAGTATACAACCTAATGGTGCTTGCCTGAAAGTAGGTGGAGAATTCTCTCTTCCTCACTGCAGTAGATACCACTTTGAGACATTGGAAAAGTTGTCGAAGAGGATCCCAATATTTGAGTTCCAGCATTTCTATGAAGTGTAGGCAAGCTGTCTCCAGTATAGTGTAGCTTCTCAAGGCAACAAATTAACTTTCAAAGAGAATTCCTGTTTCGCTGGAATCCTATTATTGCATCTATCGATTTTGAAGATCCCTTTCCCAAATTTGTGTATCACTTAGTATAGAATAAAGATCTTTGACAGTGTTAGATTTCCTTAGAGAAAAATAAAATTTCTTATTATCCTTTCTTTGATTACTTTTAACTTTAACTTTTACCTAAACAAATTCAAAAAATTCCACCAATTAAATTAATTCAATCCAATCAAAAAGGAGATACATGTGCATGCCATAGAAGCACTTCAATTAATTTCCTCCGTCTGGCGGCCTCTCAATAAAAGATCCTTTTGCTCATTCCGCCGCACGTTCAAGAGAAAAAAGCAACTTCTCGTTCCGTACGATCGATGTTTCCTAATTACGAACCTAACCCGAACGCAACAAAACCTACAGCAACCACAATCGCTGCCGCCGTCGTTACCGAACTTAATACGTACGTAGAAATGCACCAGATAGGCGAGCAAATCGCGCCAAACCCGTCGCACGGAAGAGTTCGAAAAGGTACTCATTGAATTCGCGCGGCCCGGTACGCGGATCGAAATCAAAGCGACGAGAAAAATGTCTTTATTAAGGTCCCTTTTCTTTCGTTCGCGACGTAGTTTTTTTTGCACCCGCTTATGACTTCCCTATTTCGTCTCTTCGAGCGTTCGGTATAGCACCTGGTCGTCGACGGCGTGCTACAAAGCGGAGATCAAAGAATGACGTATAGCTAGCTGGTTGTCGCGGCGGCGTGGTGAATGCGGTGAGTCGGAACGATTTGCGAATGAAAGAAAACGCACGAGTCATTAGTGGAAATCGATGCTCTTTCTATGGAGTTGCGTGCGTTTTAAGGTAGTTCGTATGTTAAGGCGTAAAGGAGGAATTATAGTTGGTACAATTCGTCATGAAACACTTTTATTTCTGTAATGTTTGTAATTTAATGGGAGAAAATCTTATTTACGCTGCAACAAATTATAGAAAAGCACAGCGAATACAACAAAGAAGCACATATAGGGTTTATAGACTTCAAGAAGACTTTCGATAATGTAAACAGATGCAAATTATGGGATACTATGAAAGAGCAGGGATATCCAGATCATTTAACAACTACGAAGGTGGATCTCTGTGCTACACACCTGACCCCCCTTACAGTAAAACTACAATGGCATTATACTTTTTATTATTGGACATAATCTCCCTCTACACTAATGTACTTAGTCCATCGGCGCTCCAACTTCTCAATAGCCTTCTGGAAAGAATGTTGTCCGACCTCTGCAAACCATCCCTCTACAGCTTGCGTCACTTTATAATTACCGAAAAATTTTGCCCCACGTAAGATTTCTTTTAATTTTGGCAAACAGCCTGTAATCACTAGGAAGCAGATCCGGCAAATATGGTGGGTGATCCACTAACTCAAAGCCTGCTTGGTGTATACCAGGCATAACAATGCCAGATGTGTGTCTGGGAGCATTATCTTGACGGAACAGCACACCGTGCCTTAACTTTCCTCTGCGCTTCTCTTTAATAGCGTCTCGAAATTTATAAATCAATTGTCTACTACTGCTCCTGTAATGCTCTGTCCCGTTTGCAAATAGTCAGTCAGGATGGTTCATTAAGCATCCCAGAACACAGATAGCAAAACCTGATAGCAAAGTTGGATTGTGATCATTCATAGTAATGAAGGTCAAATAAACGTCAAGAACGCAATTTTAAATAAAGACTGGTTTTGATATTTTGATCTACATAATCTTGGATCAAATTTGTCTCCACGAAAAGCCCGAACGAACCTGGAATTTAGATGAGAACAGTTTGGACACCAATCCTAAAGGAACAAAAGTTTCCTTTGAGGATAATTAAAAATTATCTGCTATACCGTTCGAGGGGATCGATCTTGCCCCTCACGAGGGAGATTTTGAAGCAGTAGTTTCCGCAATCAGCAGTGGATAGAGGAAAACGCATTCAGAAATCATGCTCTCAAATCAATTGCTCATGCGGTGAGTCCCGACCGGCCTGCTTTAATAATATGTGATGGATACTCCACTAAATATTGAGACCTTATAAGCAGCAGTGCAGAAATACATAACAATCTTAAAATTGTATTCCAACTTTCAAGCGCAAGTGGGACGAGAAATTTATGATATGACAAAGATATCACATCAAGCAAAAGTTACCTAAAAAGATGTTTTGAGAGTTTTTAAGTAAAATTTTAAAAATTGACGCACCAACAGAGATTTCCGACTCAGAAAAGAAAGTATTTTCTCCTCTAGCCAAAACATTATACTAAAGGAACCTCTCGTTGAATTTTCTGGAAAGATGGTAAAATTCTGCAGTTTAAAAGTAGTCAAATACCAATATTAGTAACGAATTATTAGAAATAAACGAACAAATAGAATCCAGGTCCGTCGTCAAATTGGATTCAAACATCTTTAAAGGGATTGATTTTATCTGCAAACAAACACCGAAGCAGTCTGTTTAAGAAAATACAAGAATATGGTTAAGATCAGAAATATTGACATCAGGACATGCCATGAGTCCATTAGAAATGAGTCTAAGTCAGTTAGAAAAGATGAAGAAGATGCATTTACTTGTGATTTGGTGAGGTTCACTATCTCCAGCGGTGATAGATTCTAACAATTCTAATGAGTTCTTGAATGAAATATTGAAAGATTAGATTAACAAGAAGAATGAAAAAGATATATTGTTGATCTCAAAAAGTACCATTTCGACTAGGTCGACGTTTTGACGAGGTCTCATTCATCTTCTTCTGGATGCTCTCGTTCGGCTAGCGATCGCAGTTCATCTCCAATCGCTCAGATCCATAATGAGTAGCACACGATCACCGACTCAAGTCCTTGTCCAATACCAGGTAAACCAACTGAACCCTACGGGGAGCAGATCACCTACGTTAAGAATGCGAACTACATACTTCAACGAAATCTTACATCTTACAATATGTAGATAAGATAGTCGAATTAATTAGTTTCAATAAAACAGTCGATATCGTCAGAAACAAGCACCAAGTGGATGACTATCTGATAAACGTAATAGAGCATTATTTTAAAAACACCTATTCCACATTCAACGATCAGAACCATGAACAAACAAAAGGAGCACCAATGCGATAACTGTCATAATCCACAACAGCTAATATTTTCATGGGAGATTTTGAAACCAGAGCCCAGGAGTCGCCAAGCACAAACCCAAGCTATGGCTCAGATATGTGTTCATCATAGGGACACACATCGAAGACGAGCTACACGATTTCCTCTCACACCTCAATGGTATTTATCAAAAGTTCACACATCAGTTTTAGTAATCAAGAAATAGAACAGCACTTTAGGATGTACAATAAATTGAAAAACGACTCAGACCAACCGCTTCCTCACTGTGCAATCACACCACCATCCCGCACAGATACAAGGAGTGGCGAAAACCCTGATGTCATGATCTCAACAATTTACGTATTTGTACCTGTGCTGGCCGGAATAAAAATAACCACCGTAGTGTATTGCTTAATAAATGTAGCTTCGCAAGAGATTAAAACATTTCTCAAGGAACTGGAATATTTACTCTTTCTCATTAATAACAGTTCATTAGTGATAACATAAAATGGAGGCTTTATTTTTGGGCAATTACATACAATGTATCGCGTATCTGTTAATTCACTAAATTAATATTACCATATACCTTTAATTTTAAAGATATTCAAGAAAAACGCAGTCAAATCCTACAATAAACTTCCAAAACAGTTTCCCCCACAGCATTCGCCACCGGTCCGAAAACATTTGAAACTCTCACAAATCTTCATTCTGTCAATGTGGTATTTCAATATATTCAACTGTTCGGTCTGGAATTTGCCCGGACAACGGTCACTAGATTTAATAAAAGGACAGTCGGACTCCGCATTGCAATAGTACTTTTTCTATCCGCGTGTACGTGTAGATGCGCATATATCTTTAAATTCCTCTCTCGAGAACTTGGAACACACATATGTGCATACGTTCATCTGAGTGAATATAAAAGCGGTTGGTTTCCTCTCCTCCCCCAACCGTTGCTTCCCTAAATATAGGGATATATTAGAGGGAATTTGCATTTATTTATGAAATTTTTTGGAAAATTTTTTCGTGTCATATACGGTAATATATCGTAGGGGTAAGAAATATCCTTGAAAATATCTAATCGAGTGAAATGGTGATGGACTAGTTATTCTATATAAATATTTCCATCTACGAATATTTCAACCTTACTCGTATTGCAGAGATTAAGCATTGGTACCATAAATTTAAATTGTAGATGTGGGAATAAAATTCAAATTAATTAGAAGGTCTACTTTCCGAAATAACTACGCTAGCTTGTATGTCGAAAATATGTAATAAATGTATATATTGTAAATGGAAAATAAACAATGAGAATCCTAATATAGCATCGATATATTACACGAGAAAACAATCTGCGCTGCAATTTTTTTGTAGTGTATGGGTAAAATATTAATTGTAAAACAGAATTTAAAACACTTCTTACAAGTGACGATTGCAAGGACTGATTGGATGTACAATTCACAGGTATAGCAGTAAACTCCATTCACACAAATTTATTAATTATGCGGAACGCAGCGTTTGAGAGCACGTGGGGTCTCATTGTCAACCTTGTTAACCAGTCGGTAACACGGTTGACAATGAGAGCCCACGTGCTCTCGAAACGCTGCGTTCCGCATAATTAATAAACTTGTGTGAATGGAGTTTACTGCTATACCTGTGGACTCCTTACAAGGTAAGGGGTATGTAAATCACCGATCGGATTAAGATTTGGCAGCTTTATAGGGCTCATCGAGCTTTGTAAAATATACCTTTTCGATTTTGGGAAACACACATTTAAGGGATTATATCCACTCCAACTTACACCATTGTTTATATGTCGTGAAGAAGTATCAGGTATATGTATAAGCTTTTTGCGTTTCTTTTGCTAAAAAGAAATACGTAATTTACATCTGCTGATTGTTTCAACAGCCTTTTCTTTTGATCAAATAAGAAAAGTAATGTTCTTTTTCAGGCACAAGACTCGTCATGATCACTGAACGATAAAGTAGGTGCAAGACGCTAGTTTTTGGCAGGCTCAACTGGCGTGTGTTTGTAGTTTAAATGTCAGATGAACAAAATGACGTATGTATCAAATTCATACACAGCGTACTTTTCGCTGGCGCCATCTCTTAGTGAAACCGGAAAAAAATATGAATACACCTGGTAACGATGTTAGCAGCAAGTTTTGGTCTCCAGCATTCCTCTCGGGTTGTCCGAATCGATGATGTAAATGGTTCCACTACATGGATGAAACTGTTCCTAGATTTCAGCCTTCAAGGTGGAACCTCATGTCCGTACATTGGGTGTCCATCGTCTGTCATTTGTTTAGATCGTTCAGCCACGTAAAATAGAAATTCAAAATAAAAAATAATCTGAAAGGGATCACTGATTCAACGTATGGTATTGTTGCATCATAGTCAAAACGTGTCAAGTGACTTGTAATTTCGTCTTGCAGGAATTTCGCGCCATCTTGTATGTATATGGCGATATATCCCCTCTTGTCGACTTTAGATCTTTTTACAATAAACTTTTCCTAACTTTATTTATTCTTGGTTTATTCATTAAATCAACTCTTTCTCTCTCGCAATTACCATCAATTCTGATTTACGTTCAAGCCTACGCTGATCTTTGCTAGTTTATCATTTTATTATCGATTACGGATTTTAGGACCACTATTTACGTATCCTAATAAAGCAATACGATTGCGAATAATACGTTTATCGTCATGTACCACGATTAAGTGGCGATTTTTTTCCATTCTTTTTTTTTTTCATAAGACGACGACTGCTATGGGACATCATCGCGTCGCCGGTGACGAAAATTACGACCTCAATAAAAGATATCTTTACATTATACGACGACCATTAACCACCGGAGAGAAGGCGCATACGGATTTTAATTAACAATCTTCGCTAATTATAGCCGGGTAACTCTGCTCGTCAGTAGTCGAGCGGTATCTGTTCGAAGCGATCGGATATCTATCTATGAGAGCGCGCCCGAGAAGCTCGCGTTTGTGTATCGAAAGATCAAGAACAAGAAAGAAGACACCGAGTACTGCACGCAGTTGCGGAGCATCTCCGCTATCCCGGCGTTCTTATCGGGATCGTTTCATCTTTATTTCGGTGCCGTATTGCTCGCTATTACGCTATTTGCGAACGATTCGTCTTCGGTAGCTGTTTCATCAGCTAGCCCGCTTCGAACCTAATAGTCTGCCGTTCACATATACCCATAGTTATGGACAAAACTTCCCGCACACTAGAAAAATGTTTAACACCAGTCAACACTAAGATTATACTACGATTTGTTCATGGTTGGCCATACTAGTGACGTTAAAACACTAATGCAGCAAAGTAACAATAATAAACACAAACACATAAGTACATGAGAGAAGCAAGTCAAGAAAATAGAAAGAAAAGTATAAAATAGACATATCGTAATATCTGACATATCTCGATTAAATTAATATGATACTTATCGACGTTTTAAATTATAACTTTTGACTTTCCTTGTGATTTCTAACAATTAAATTTAATGCAAGACTTCTAATGGTTTCCGGTAAGATTCGAACCTACAACTTCTGTTCTCGGGGGTACGAATCCGACCGAAAACCTTGAGAAACTATTCATTAACTCACAGCTACTATTCTCTGGGGTTCGAATCCTACCGGAAAAGAGAAATCAAAATTTGTCATATAAAAGCCCAACGGTAGTTCTATATTAATTTAATTGATTGTGAACTTGGCATTATTAATATTGTGTCTGCTCAAATATCACATATTTTCAAGCAGTACTGCATCAGGATATAAAAAGCGATTCCTTTATACTGTTATATTGTAAATCCATCAAATCATCTTTCAAGAAAATAAAATAAACCGTGAGCACCATACTTGATTTAAATCAAAGTGTATCATAGGTTAAGAAAAACAGAGAAAAGATTAGCACACAGGTAAACAAATTCACTAAAGTAACAGTGCTCCCGGAAACAACGGATAATAAAATAACAACAGCGTCATACTGACTCATATCTCACCAGAGAAGAACTTGTTATTTCTGCTAATAAATAGAGTTCTTACATGCATATCTTGAAAGCTATTTAAAGCAGTAAAGTGTCCCAGCTCTCACTGCTGCAGAAAAAGTTTTGATCGTGGAGCACTATTTTCGGTCATACGGAAAAGGGCGCGAAAATGGTCCAGGCTTAGAAGAAGTTACCGACGCAGGCCTAGGTTTATGAAACAGACTTCGAGCAACGCCGTTTCGTCGTACGGGAAGTGTGCTTTGCCAACGTAAAGCTCACGCGGGTCGCCGAGTAACAGACACAACCAATACGAATCACTCGCGTGTTTTGAATCAGGTGCTGCAATCACCGAAGTGAAGCCTCCGAAGATCATCATCAAAATTGAATATCAGCGATCGATCGTTCCGTTGAATGTTCAAGAATATTGGTGGATGACCGGATAGCGTCTGACTGCAGCTGATAAGCGTGTTAAGAGCCAAATACTGCGTACATGCGTTGGCTACGGATTATGAGGACGCGTCGACCTTGTCGAATGTTTGGTTTTCTGATGAAAACCATATTCATTTAAACGGATACATTAACAAGCAGACAACACGGTTTCTTGGATTCGAACGCCCCGTCACAATCGTCGAGCAACCCCTTTATACTGAGCGTGTTACCATTTGGTGTGCTGTATCCGCACATGGCACATTGGGCCCCTGCCACACGGCTAAGGAGTCTCTTCGAACGCTGCGCAATCATTATGGGGATCGCCTTATTTCGCGTGGCACTGATTTCGCATACCCATCACACTCACCAGAACTAACACCACCTGATGCGTACATATTGGGAATGCCGAAGGAAGCTAATTTTTGCGTCGATTCACCGTCTAACATTCCGGAATTGCGGATTAAAGTTCAAGGTTTCTTTCCGTGCTATGCAATAACCTGTGTTCACAGACATGTTTGAGAACCTTCGCGGACGTTACGAATACTGCCTAAAGCTGAACGGAGGGCATCTTGATCATCTGTTTTATCGAAAACGTCGTCGTGAATAATGTTTGCAACGCTATATAATGTTAAACTATCGCTACGTAATGTAAAATATGAATAATAAATAATATACGTTTCATAATTTCAGTACCGTTTGTTTTGCCGCATCCTGATTTCCTTTAGCTAGACAGGAATTGCTATACGTAAATGTTTAAAGAATTATGTTAAAAAGCGATATTTATATATATTGTAATGATATAAATTGTTGTCCTTTATTTATCAATGAATTTCTTCTATAATTTTACTAGTTCACCTATTGCAGATATATGTTTCTTCACCGTTTGGTGCACGCCGTTAATTTTTATTTTTGTTTGATGTTAGAAGTTGGAGGTGAAGTATCGCCCATCTCGGATTCCTGTGAAAGTGTTTCGAGCATTGCTGTTTTACGTGTATTGACCTTTCATATAAAATAGAAAAATAAATTGAAATTTGTTCAAAATTTAAATGCCCCACATAGGGCGCCAATTCTGTGGTGGAAAATCTTAGCCTCGTTAAATATTTTTTAACTAGGTTCTCTGAATTAAAATTTTGATTTATTTCTTTTGAATTAAGTGAAAATGTTTTCTAAATTAAAATACCAAATGTAAAGTTGAAAAAAAAACAAATATATTGACAAATAAAAAAATATCTGTATATACCGCTTTTTTACAAAAGAAAATCTTTTTACAGAAAACATAAGGCAATCCCTGACTAGCTAAACTTTAAATATTCTGATTAATTTACGAAACTAAATATCAGATCGAAAGATAGATTTAATTTTGAAGAACTTAATAAGATTCGACGTCTATAACCTTTGAAATCGTATTCACTGGCTCGGGTTTAGGATGGACTGGCCTTCGGCTTCCAACGTAAGTGTCCGGAACTTCCAAATTTTGTATGTAGTATCAGCTGATACACTTTATTATTGGATATAATACGAAGATATTTATAATTTTACGGGGTAAAATAACGACTTATTCTTTCTTAGGAGAAAAGATGCCAACACCTCTCACTTTTGTTCCCGATCTGCATCTGTTTGTGCTTCTTTTGTTTTATATCCATGGCAACGTATTGGTTCGCCTGTATGGTAGGCCACTCAGTACACACATCCGTATTCGATATGTGTGACGTTATAAAGGGAGTTGCTGCCAGTCGTGCCATCCTTTCGTCGTACGAGATATTTCGAAGATTATGAGTACAATTTCGGAATAATGCATATTCATACAATGTAATTGAAACGTGTGAGTACTGTATATTAACGTTTTTTAAAGATGAAATTTTGAAAAAAATATTTACATAAGAAATATGTTTACGAAAAGCGATATATGAGATGAACGATACTAAAGTTTACGTCTCTTCTGCAAGTGTTGTTGAAGGGACTTTTTTTTAAACAAGGAAATTTGTGCATAATTAATTATTAATGGATACCCAAAGTAGATATCTTGAAAACTTTTAAAAGAAACCTGTACAGATTGAACATCTGTGTTTAAAATTTCATAAAGAGGCATTACTGACGGTACTTCGCCTATAACTTCTAACATCAACCAAAATAAAAATTACCGGCGTGCACCAAACGGTGACGAAAAATATATCTGCAATAGGTGAACTGGTAAAATTATAGAAGAAAATCATTGGTCTATTGACCAGAAAACTAATCGCGGACATTTTTTGTTGTTCGCATTGGTGCGAATCAGTTTACTGCTATACCTGTGAATTGTACATCCACACAGTCCTTGCAATCGTCATATCATTACAATATATTAAATAATGTTGGCAACACACAGCAGCCTTCTCTAACCCCTTTTATTTCTTAATACTTCCCCAGTTTATCTTCCACCTATATCTACCGCAATTTTGGTGTCACTGTATAAACCCTATGTAGCTCTTATGAAATGTCGATATCTCTGTTCGTTCATAATTTACATCTGTTCACATTATCGAAAGCCTTCTCGAAGTCTATAAATGTTAGTAAAATTATAGAAGAAAATCATTGGTAAATAAAGGACAACAATTTATATCATTACAATATATGTATTGTCAATATATTTTATTTAATCTAATATACATTTAATTAAAAAAAAATTGAAATAAGGGACCCACTCAACACCCACAAAAGTTCGTTGAAATTGAAGGGGAATACCTTAAAAAATAGTAAACCCTTTACGTTCCAACTCATCTATTTTGTCTTAAATTCTCTTCATGCAATTTACAAATAAAATAAGAACAATATTTATCAGAAGAACAATAATAAAATATATCCGTATTGATTCTAACTCATGAGCTGTAGACCTTAGAAATTAATTCTGTCTTTTTTTAGTCTTAGTTCAATAACACCCAATTGTTTATTAGAATTTTATTTTTAAAGTTTAACATAGTTATCCGAATTTCAAAACACAATAATTATATCCACGGATGTATAGTCGAGTAGATCTAACGAAGACGAAAGCGTTAACGTGACTACTTGCGAAAGGAAATGGAAGCCCCAGCAATAAACAACCATTCGTTTGGACATCAAAAGATGGATCTTTTCATTGCGTTCGGCTTTAATTGAATCGAATGTTGATGGGGATGTTTGACGAAGATTATTATTAGGAGATTCGTTAGAGATTTCTCTAGTGTATTGGAAGGGAATCGTCTTCTGTTTCGTTCTCGTTCGCTCTTGTTGTGTTAATCCACCGTAATTATTTTCTTTTTTGTTTAGAAAATGCGTTAAAGAAACTATGACAACCGTTCGTTTATATTGAAAGGGATAAACAAGTATAGTAGTTATGATTGTACGTCTAAACCAATATTAAACGTGAAATAAAAAAGAAAACTATACCTCTCAATAGAACATAGACGTGCAGTGGCAATTCCGGTAAAACTTTTCGACAATAGGAAACATAAAAACAAGGTTGTTATAGGAAAGTGATCGGTTTTAAAAAATAGCGTTCATTTGTAACAGAAAGAGCACTATATAGTTATTTAGAGTTTAACTGTATGATATTTACTGCAATATACCTACTGTTTTGCGTTACTTTCTTAAAATCTCCAGTATTATTGCATAACAAATTCCACGCAGAGTTTCCTTTATCTGGAAATAAAGTCGAAATTACGGGGGCTTAAATCCGCAGAGTAGGGGGATGATAGAAATGCTTCCCAATTTCAACGATTCAAAAGATCAACTGCAGATTGTATATTACGCGATCAAGAACTACTATGTAAAATACTGGGTAGGTATTGTTATTCATTCACCATATGTTTAGGGGGGTATTCTATGAGTTAGGGTAACACCATCACGGTTCTACACTAAAACCGTCACACCTTTCACATTGCTTGGATTCTTTTAAACTTCGCAGTTAGTATAAGTTAACAAGCATAATGATGCAAAATAGTTTCTACATAATGCTCATAGCACTCCAGGTGTTTGGAAATCATTGCAACAACACTAGATTATATTGCTAACTTCTGATATTCGTTGTATTTTTCGTCATTGTGAAGACGTAAACAAGTTGATATAAACAAAGAACAATAGAGAGAGGCTTTATGAAGAGTTACAAACAGTGGTTGACAGAGATCACAGCACAGGATAAGATTGTGGTCATGAAAGACCTGAACGCTAGCAGTGGGAGTGAACTATTAGAAGGTACAACCCAAGGATTTATGGAAGACACTGCTGGTAACAATGGAGACCTGCTGAGCAAACACGAGGTTATACTTTGCAAAATGAGAATAAACATAATTTGCGCACCAAAACCACAATATATATATATACATAAACTCAACGTTGTAGCAGCTTAAGAGTCATCGTATGGAGGAAAAAAATACATTAAAATAGAAAGCAAATCGGGAGTATATAAATCAGCAGCAAGACCCGTAATGACATACGCCAAGACCCTCAAGACACAGCAAAATGATGCGAGTAGTCGAAATGAAAACAATAAGAAGCGTCCATGGAAAAACACTATTTGACAAAAGCGAAGACCTACAACAACAAAGCAAAATACTAGATGTGGGAGATAAAAAGCAAAGAAAATACTGGAACAAATACATGAGCAGAATAGACTGATAAAAAGTGCCAAAATAAATAACCCTCCAAAACGTTGGAAAGAATGCTTAATATCTACATCCGAAAAGGCAATAGCCTACCTACGACGTGTAGAGAGGAAGAAGAAGATGTTAAGTAGAAAGGACAAGTATACATTGCTGTAGGCTTTTGCGGCATTCTTTTAAAGAATTTAAGTGTTGCCAATGTTTCACTCTTAGTTACATTGGGACTCTTCTAGGCTGCTGCATGTCGCAACGCTGATGTGGAAAGAAAGCAAACCTAAATTCTTTAAATAAGAAAGACAAGTATATAGATTCGAGATAGGTTTTATCGCATAACGTTTCTACTTCAATACTTCCATTATTGAACTTTCAACCTTCGTATTTACGAGACAGTATTTAAGGCTAGGAAATAAGCTTTCGTTGTAGGTGTTTAGATTTCTATAGATCTCTAGATTTTCAAATGTACATAATTCCCGCTAGTGGAAAACCCCCCACTTATGTTTCCTCATCATGAGTGGCGATAGTAATCAAGATAGCAGAATAAACGTATCGAAACCAACGTGTTGGTCTTATTATCGTTCTGTATCCATATCGTATAACCGTATCATTATATCTGGAATAGTTTACAGCAGTAAACTCGCAAAACAGCACAATAACTCTATGTAGAATCCAAGCAATGTGAAAGGTGTGGCGGTTTTAGTGTAGAACCGTGATGGTGTTACTAACCTAACCTAACTCCTACAATACCCCTCTAAACATATGGTGAATGAATAACAATACCTACCCAATATTTTACATAATTTTTGATCGCATAATATACAATTTGCAGCTGATCTTTTGAATCGTTGAAATTGGGAAGCATTTCTATCATCCCCCTACTCTGCGGATTTAAGGCCCCGTAATTTCGACTTTATTTCCAGGATAAAGGAATCTCTGCGTGGAAATTGTTATGCAATAATACTGGAGATTTTTCCAGACAATAAATTAGTCCATCAATAGAGTAGGGTTTGCCAACCGTATCCTATGCACTCTATATTGCTTAAGAGATTTAAAAGGCATTGATGATTTTAGTGAAGGACAATATAATAAAGAAAATGTATATATACTCTTACATTTGACCCACAGTTCATCTTAAGTACTGGAATATGCGTTCGTATTTCACCATTACCAATAAACATGCCATGTGATATGGATTTGGTTGTGATAAGGAAAATGATTAAACAGCGTTCAACGAAGTTGGAGTTATCTATGATGGCATCCTTTAAATCTAGCAATTAAATTTAGGATCCACCCATTGAACCTGACGAGATGAACAAAAGTGCAGTAGATAGATCCATACGCGTTACAATAATTAATAATAATAATACTTTACTGTCCAACATATAAAATAGTTATCCAATTAGAAGGAAAATATAATAAAATAAATGTACACATGTAAAACTAGTTACCTAGGAGTAAATGCATAACTAATCAATGAAAAAAAGCTAAATATATTGGAAATGTTTGTAAAATTGTGTTTTACTTCTTCGACTATGTCCAAAATTAATTTGACTCAACAATTCAGAGACATAAGTAAACTAAATAAGAATTTGCACTCAGCTAACTTTCTACTTATATTAATAGAATACGAAAGCATGCTGGTGTAGTAATACACATTAAAATTGGGATCGCCAGAGCAACAAGAGACAATTTTCTCAGAAGTCGTCGTAAGGTATTTCAAAATAGGGAATTTTCTCCTGCTTCAAACAGGATTGAGTGAGAACTTTAAAATTTGGTTGCGCAAAGGCATCCTAATGAAAGATCGTATTTCCTTGAACTTCTTTACGAGTTTAAGAGTATCAAACAGCAACTTCTACATAACACATGGGCTGAAAAGTCCCGGGCCTAACAAAGAAAACACGGTTTTTTGGTTCAAAATTAGCTTTATTCATCAACGTAATCTCCATGAAGAGCAACGCAATCATTCCAGCGCCGCTCTAACATTTCAATACCACTTTTGTAGAACGATTTGTCTTTTGCCTCAAAATAGGCCTCAATTTCAGCGATAACCTCTTCATTCGTGCGAAATTTCTTACCGGCGAGCATTTTTTTGAGGTCTGCGTACAGCCAGTAGTCGCTGGGAGCCAAATCTGGTGAATACGGTGGATGTGGGAGCAATTCGAAGTTCAATTCATTTCTTTTGATTGACTTGTGACACGGTGCGTTGTCTTGATGAAACAAAATTTTTTTCTTTGCCATATGAGGTCATTTCTTTGCAATTTCGGCCTTCAAACGCTCCAATATCGCTATATAATATTCACTGTTGATGGTATTTCCTTTCTCAAGATAGTCGACGAATATTACACCACGCACATCCCAAAATACCGAGGCCATAACCTTTCCAGCCGATTGTTGTGCTTTCGGGCGCTTTGGACGAGGTTCACCAGTTGCTGTCCAATCAGATGACGTTCGTTTTGATTCCGGACTGAAGTGATGGATCCATACTTCATCCGTTGTTACATATCGACGCAAAGATTCCGGTTTGTTACGTTTAAACATGGCCAAACACTGCTCAGAATCATCAACACGTTCTTGTTTTTGGTCAACAGTGAGCAAACGCCACACCCACTTTGAACAGAGGTTTCTCATAGTCAAATGCTCATGCAATATAAAACCAATACGTTCATTTGATATCTGTACGATGTCAGCTACCTCACGCAACTTCACTTTTCGATCACTCAAAACGATTTTGTGGATTTTTTTGATGTTTTCTGGTGTTACCGCCTCATTTGGACGTCCACTGCATCATCGGTACAGAGTCCCCATAACACTTTTCAAGCTATTGCTTCGCTTGAACAGTATTTTTTCCCATCAAGAAGCAGTGTAAAATTAAAACACGAAATTGTTTTTGATCCATTGTTTTGAAAACAACAAAAGTAGCGTGACTCTTAGCACAATAACTCACAAACTAATGAATAGAATATCATGAAATTTTAACAGCTGTCTTTTGAAGGTTAGTACTAACTGAGAGAAAGGTGGCTGCAATAAAACTAGCGTCATCTATGTGATAGGCCCGGGACTTTTCAGCCCATGTGTTATATGGGTAATGCAGTACTTTGAAACAAAAGTTCATCCCGTCCCAGTATCTACATCTTCGTCTGTAGGAACCGAATGTTATTTGAAAGATCCAATAACAGAATGCCAATGAACAATTATATCGAAAAATCAAGCAAATGCTTCGCTCTAAACTTTTAGTTCCTTTCTTCGGCTCTAATCAAAGCTAAAAGGAGGTCTATACAGTTGTCGAACAAAGCAACTGCATTAGAGCGACATCAATAATTACCACTACACAATCGAAGCGTATAGTATTAAACATATCTGTACGTCAGTTTTAGTTAATATATGGATACGCGTAGGGTCAGTTTGTACATGTGTTATGTTCTCCCCCAGTACAGTATAGCGAAGCTAGTACGCTAGCAACCTCCCAATACACACGCACATACATTCGCACATCTCTGTGTGTACCTAATAAATCAATCGCGTCGGGCAATTGCAATTGGTAATTGAGCAATAACACGTGACATACGGCAAGCCGTTCGTCAAATTCTAACCTCTAATCCCGAATATTGATATTGCTATTGACAGACGCATCGTCTGTATATCGTGTAATGAATACCTATAACGCATATACGTATAATGCATACATAGATAGATAGGGACGCAATGGAGGTAGGATCTCTCTGCAGGGCATATATCAGGGAAGATATTGTACTTAGCTATTGCATCCGGCGATGGCGGCGGCTGCCTACACACGGAGGCGAATCGCATAATACCCCGTGCTTGCATACGGGAGCGCGCACGGACATATGCGAATCGATATGTCATCTGTTTGTCAGTTATGATCGAGTTAATCACGCGTAAATGACAGATTTACTGGTGATTGTGAATTGTATTTAGAGAGACTAACAGATTCGATACAGGAATATCTAGGTAATTGTCCTATATAGACAGATGCAGGAATTGCACAATGAGATCAATAGTGGAGCAGAAATTGCAGAAATAATTTAAAAAGGAGCTTACTTTGAGGAGTATTAAAATTAATACTATAGATCGTCCCAACCTCCGTATTCAGTATGGGATAGAATAGCAACTTTTATCTCTTACTATCCTTGGTTGCTGTCATTAGCGCTATCTCTACAACCGGTTGCTATGTTGCAACTTATTTACATATGCTGTCGGCGTCGACAACAGTTGTATACTATCTGTCTATTAGCATCAACTGTCAATCGTCATCGTCCTTGTTTTGAAATATTTCGTTAAATTGTTAATTTGCTTATATAGTTGTACAAATTGTTCTTTTCAGAACACTTCTATCTTTTTCAAGCGTGCACAGGGTAATATGGGTATTTTTATTTATTTTATAAATGTTATAACAGAATATAAATGTAATTACAGTTTTCACTACATTAATGGAGCCTATAGGAAGAAAACGGCGCAGAGGAGACAAATTTAACCGTAAGGAGAAGTGTATGATTGCAAATGTTTTCAATTATTTCAATAAATCAATGAATGTGAGTGCTGCCGTTCGAGAAGCAAGTAAAGCTTTGGGCATCTCAGACCGTGCAATATATCATGTAAAACAGGAGCAACAAAATGGTTTTATTATCAAGTCCAAAAAACCTAAAAAAGGAAGGGCATACAAGTAAATGATCGACTGCATACATATGGTGAGAACACGCAAGCAGCTATTCGACGTAAAGTGCATGGATTTTTTATACAGAATATGCCACCTACTTTAAATACAATTCTTACTACTGTCAATGCTGACGATGATCTCCTAACTTCAGTCGAACAACTTTTCATAGATTGTTACACGATATGGGCTTCGAATTTAAAAAAGTAGGACGAAAAAGTATACTCATTGAACGAGATGAGATTATTAGATGGAGGCACAAATACTTTGCGAGAGATCAAGAAATTTAGAGAAGAAGGTAAAATTTACTCTCTTGCTATTTGACATGGCTGTAATTTTATATTTCAGGTCGAACTATTATATACACTGATGAGTCATGGTGAATACAGGACATACGGTAAATAAAACTTGGACAGATACTGCTATTCAAAGTAGTCGACAAGCTCTTATTCAAGGACTAAGCACTGGTTTGAAATCACCAACCGGGCTAGGACCTCGTTTTGCATTAGTTCATGCAGGCAGTGATAATGGGTTTGTTCCTGGTGCTGAATATACATTTCTTTGCAAGAAAAACACTGCCGATGTTCATCATGAGATGGATTCAGAAACGTATGAGGATTGGTTTATAAATAAATTACTTCCAAATATACCACAGAAGTCAGTCATTGTTCTTGATAATGCTTCCTACCACTGCAGAAAATTGGAGAAAATTCCAACAACAGCATGGAGGAAAAACGAGATCATTGATTGGCTCAATGAAAAACAAATACAAATCAGTACCGATATGCTAAAAAGGGACTTACTGTATTGCGTGTCACAAATTAAACCGCAATATGATAAAAAGTAGGATTGACGAATTTGCAAAAGAAAAAGGTCATGAAGTTCTTCGATTACCACCTTACCATTGCGAGTTAAATCCCCATTGAAATGGTATGGGCACAACTTAAAAACTACGTAAGAATGAATAATACCACATTTAAGGTAAAAGATATGGAGCAATTAATTCGACGAGCGTATAGCACTGTAACAACTAATAATTGGCAAAACTACATCAAACATGTAAACAATATTGAAAAGGAAATGTGGATAGTGGATAATTTGCAAGACGACATCGAAGAATTTATTATTCACGTAAGATATTCGTCATCATCTGAAGATCAAAGTGATTCTTCGACTGACTAGAAAATTAACGTAAGACATAGATATATATGTGTAATTGCTATTCCTTTCTTAAATATTATTGTATTATACATATACGTATTTCTATGACTCAGTTCTTTTGTTACAAAAGTAGAAACTATTATTTGTATATATATAAGGATCATCTTCTTTTTAATTTAATAAATTGCATAGCATCCCCAATATCGAAGCAAATATTCACTGTACATTGCATAGATATCGTTCATATGTATATTTGTTTATAGATGTGTGTATAGTATTGTTAATAAATATTGAGATATAACTATTTTATCTGTAGTATTTTTTCCTATAATTTTACGTGCAGCGAAGTCGCTATGCACTCTGTTAAAAGTTAGTTACTTTAATAAAATAATAAGCAAAATGTCATATGAATGTCAATAATTTTGCACCTTCAACGTCAATAAACGTTAATAAAGGTTATGAATTGATCGGGTGAAATTGCAAATAATTAACCGGAAATAGTAATGTACAGCCGATCGGATGATTTGGCAACCATGAAACAAATTCCCATAAGACGTATACTGAATACGGAGGTTGGGACGGACTATAGTTACCTGCTGCTTGAATGTATATGCTTAATATAGTATTCAAAAACAACGAACAAATACGAACTTATACGAAGGTTTAGTTACAATATCATCTATTTTGCCGTTCTACGTAAATATTTATGTTACTTAGTTCTTCTACTTAAAATTAATTCAGGTGCACAAAGAAATTCGTAGGCTTCCACGGCCAGAGTCAGTAATAAACGAACATTTTCCGGAATTGGACCTTGACATGATAAGGTATAAGAGAATATGAAATAAGAATAACAGAAAAAACAAAGATAGAAATGAAAAAAGGTGAAAAAAGAAGTTTCCCCTCTAGCATGCTTTACACGTCGAATTACGGTGCCAATTTGGTTCTCCCTTTTTTCTCCTGAACAAGGCTCCTACAACAGAGTCAAAACGTCGAGATCCCGCCTTCCTCTTTTCTCTTATTTTTTCTTTCTCTTACCCTTTTTTCATTTTTTATTTCTTTATGTTTCCTCTTACTCCTATATCTATCATGACACGGTCGAATTCCGGAACCCGTTATTTTATTATTAATTCAGGTGTACTTCCATTTTCCTTCGATCTACATATTGGACTTTTTTGCACGAGATGATCGTCTTTCTGCCTGTATCACTCCTTTCTCGACTTTAAAGAATCGAGTTACAGTCAACCAATGAATATATATGTATTTGAATCTAATTAAAAGATTAATTGTAGCCGCAGTTTTCTTAAAAAGATGCGATGAAATATTGCTGCTGAGTTAATATTTCCGATATTTTGGTTAAAACATTTAAACGTATGAAGGACCTCGACCGTTACAGTAAACTGAGGGAGCTTGTGAAAACCAATGGAACAGCTTTTTATAGTGACTATATGTCTCATGTTCTAATTAAATTAAAAATAACCCGCGGTCATTCTGGTCATTTGTATTCTCACCACTATATAACCACGAAATTCCTAGTAAGATACGAAATGAAAACAGTGATATATTTGGCATGCCTTCATCTTAAGCCAACAGCTTACAACAATTCTTCCATTTAGTGCATTATATTACGTTCCAACTATGTCAATGATGTCTACAAGCGATTTGTTGATGAGAGTCATCTCGTTTTATAATTGTAAGTAAGACCTTTAAAACTCTCAAGAAGTTAAAAAATAGACATACTATGAGTAACTACAATACACCTAGTTTTCTTATAAAAAATTGCACTAGTATATTTATTACGCCTCTGTGTTATTTATTCAACTTATCCCAATAAACATCTGCTTTCCTGAATAACTGAAAGAAAAAACCGATGCCACTTTAGTAAGCAGTTACAAGCATATCCGTGTAATTAATGACTTTGCCTATATTTTTGCATACTGGAACATAAAACTCGTCGCTAATTAAGTGACAGTACTAAAAATTAACCTTCTCCCTTGAGTAATCAAAATTCACAGTTTCAACGTGTAATGATGTAGGTACAACAACTATTATCGTTCACTAGTTATCCGAAGAATGGAATTAAATCGAGAACATTTTCGCGCAATAATTTCTTATAATTTTCAATTATCTTAGCAAGGATACCTCGTCGAATAGATTTCTGTTCTCGTCAATGAAGCGCCAAATCAGTCAATAACTTCTCGTTGGTATGGAGAATTTAAACGTGGACTGGTTCGTCTTAGCAACCATCTAAGAGCAGGTGCACTTAAACCGACAGTTACTCAGGACGTCGAGTCACGTTGATGTTGCGTGCAAGATTATCAACGGAAATCGACATGTGACATATCACGAGATTGAGGCATCATTGTGGATTTCAAGGAACTCAATTCAAAGAAAAAATGCATAAAGAATTGCGTGTAAAATAAACAACGTAAAACACGTGTACTATATTGTCAGCGGTGATGAATCTTGTATTTATTCATACGAATAGTCTGTTTGGGTATTCCAAGAAAAGTCGATAAACGTCGTCCGTTATCGAAGAGTCGCAACATTTGTCTCCAAAGTAGGTTATATAGCGACGGTAATGGACGTATCATCAGCATATAAAGTGGTTTGATATTGTGATATCTGCGGAAGATCGTTTGCGTACAATAGAAATAACAACGGGTTTAATATTGAACCTTGAGGAACACCATGCTTTATTATTAACCAGTGAGAGTATACATGCTGTCCAGTTTTTTTCATCAAAACTCTTCACTTCTACTGTCGATTGGCTAATTGAGAATTTACTAAATGCAGACTGATCCCTCTTATTCCTAATAATTCCAATTTCTTAAGTAATTTGTTCCAACAAGCACTGTCGCCTTAGTGAAGACCATGAAAATTCCTACAGTCATTTCACCAAGGTTTATACTAATGCTGCAGATAGTTTGGTATATTGTTGTGTTTGTAGCTCTCCTTTCAACATATCCATTCTGCATGAAGGCGATAAGATTGCGTTCTTTAATGAAAGAGAAAATTCTGCCATGTAGGACTCTCTCAAATATTTTAGATGTATTTGACAGAATAGATATAGGGCGAAAGTTGTCGATCTTAGATTTTCCTCCTTCCTTGTATATAAGCTTGATAGTGGATTTCTTAAGTTCATTCTGGAAAATACCCTTCCCAAAACAGAGATTTATCAAGTAAACTAGTGGATATGTAAAATGCTTAGTCGGAATTTCATCATGCCCCACTGACCTAGTATCCTTCAGACTCCATATCACATTGAATACTTCAGCTGGAGACGTGGGCTTAAAAACAACTTTTTCATTTTCTTTGCAATTATCTACAAGATATATGTTTATAAGCAGCAACTTTTCTTGCAATTTGGGTCATCCGTTTATATCTCCTCGTTATGTCAGCAATGTCTCTTGCCTTAACATCTTTTTCAATAAGTTCCATGTCCCTTTAGTTTCATTTTGGGAAGTCATTAGAAAGGAACAGTTTACAAGCACAGAATTCCATTTGGTAAATTTCTGCGAAATGATTTAAATCCTTCTTGGCTAGTCACACCCTTAACATATCCTCATATAAAATTATGTTAAGATTAACGAGGCAGTTTTCTTGATCTAGTAGTGGTACTATATTTCGCATTTGTGCTCTCTAAGCCTGAATGTGCTTCAATAGTTTTGTCACTTTTGTACGCTTTGTCAAGGTACAAATGACTAGAATGCTAAACAAGTCAGCCTTATACAGAAAGCCGGCCAACGATGAACAGCGATCCTATTCAATATTTATCCTTTTTAACTTACTTAAACCCCCTCTGCAATTTTCTTCATCACGTTCCGTAGACTACGATTTGCAAGATTCGCGGAAAAAGGGAGCCTTTTCGTTTTCGATTCGAATCGAGCACTTGACATTTTTATCCGGGTATATCTCGTCGAAAACGTTATCTAAATACATCGTAAAGATACGTCTGCACAGTATATATATGTGTGTGTATGGATAAATTTTGCCGGGAAATGATCTATTGACTACACTAACAAGATGTATGGGATACGACAGATCTTTTGTACGGTCGCGGAATTGAGAATCCACTCGACTACCGCCTACCGTCGTATCTACTTGAAAAGTTTCACCGGCGTTCCGACGTCGAGCAATCTGAGCATTCAGTTCGATCCTCTTCGGTGGATTTTCGAGTGGCGCTGGCTTGAATAATTGTTACTCGTATACGTGTGTCTGTGTGTGTATGTATGTGATGTTGGCATTTCGCGTTTACCTTCGGTTCGAAACGTATACGATTTTAAAAGGTTCGCTTCTGAGCTTTTCCGAATAAAAGGAAGGTACGCTCATTTGCAGATATGTATATTGATTAAAAGCTTTACGTTTTCTCTATAATACATCCAGGAAAACACTTCGCTGTAAGGTGAAATATTTTCCGTAACTTCAGACGTGTACCACATTTGTTGGTTCGCCAAGGATTTCTTGATTATTTGTATTATAACGGCGAAAACTAAAAAGTTCTTCGTTGTGTTACGTGTGATGGTGGCAGCAATATATCCGCAGCCACACGCACATAAACGCCACTGTATAACACGTGATACATACAAATACATGCAAACGCACACAGACAACACAGCACATCTTAATAATAATAACTACATTTAATATAAAAACCTAGGTGAACAAAGTGTTCCAACTCATACACGTGTAGTTAACATATTTAGAGTAAATGCAGCAAGTTGTCAGTTACTACAGAATGGGTAGATGTAATCAACAAAATGCAAGCAAATTGAACTTTAGTACGCATACAATGGACTACAACGTGAAGATATTTGACAATTAAGAGAATCTAAAGCGTAATTGCTTTTTTGACCATTAAGTGCGCAATTGGACCGTGTCATGATGAGATATATATAGAAAAGAGATGAAAATAAAGAAGAATGAAATGAGGGGGGGGGGGGTAGAAAAAAGTAAAAGTAAGAGAATAAAAGAAAAAGGTGGGATCTCGGCCTGGTGTGAATTAGGGACTTCCCCGAGTTGGTCGGGGATTTGCCTTAGATAAGGTTATCTTGTATTAATGCGTTGATTTCCTTTTCATATTAAATTCTAAAATAGACAAAAAAAAAGTGAGATTACCAATAGGTTTGCCGCGACAAAAACGCAAAAACCTTATTATTTTTTTAGGTCCCCTAATACGATGTAAAGCAAGAAAAATAGCCGCTTCTTTGGGACATTCTACATTCAGTGCTTCTTCTGGTTGGCTCAATAAATTTAGAGTTCGCCACAATATAAGTTTTAAAGCGATTTCGGGAGAAGGAGCTTCGGTTAATGCTAAAGATGTTTCATCGTTTTTCAAAAAAATGTCCTTCTTTGATTAAGGGATATTCACCGAGAGACATCTATAATGCCGATGAGACAGGCCTGTATTTTAGGGCACTACCCGACAAAACGCTCACATTAAAGAAGGAAAAATGTATTGGGGCTAAGTATCCCAAAGAGAGGTCTACAATTTTGCATTGTGCAAATATGGTAGGTGAAAAAGAAAAACTCCTAATCATTGATAGGGCAGCTAAACCCAGAGCTTATAAAACATTAATATAAATAACCTGCCTGTAACTTGGAAATACAATAAGAAAGCTTGGATGACAGGACAAATTGTGACAGAGTGGTTGCAAGACCTAGATTGGAAAATGGCTAAAGAAAAGAGAAATATTTATGCTATTTTCAGACAATGCGGGATCTCATCCGAAAGACGTTCGCTTAAATAATATAAAAATATTATTTGTACCCCCTAATTGTACATCAGCTTGTCAACCACTTGACCTGGGGATTATAAAGAATTTTAAAACTTATTACCGAAGTGTAATACTCAAACATCTGCCAGTAAACATTTAAACTGCTGGTACAGCTTTTGAGTTAATCAAGAAAATTACATCACTGGATGCAATTTATTTGGCAAAAACCGCTTGGGGCCAAGTAACCAAAGAGACAGTTCAAAATTGCTATTGCAAAGCAGGATTTAATCATGTAAATATGCAAAGTGAAGATCAGTTAACTGAGGCTGATACATCTGACCTAGAAGATGATTTGCCTCTTAGTGTACTTTCAGATATCCTCAAAAATAAGAATTTATTGAAATTGACGGATAATGAAAACCTTAATGATTTTTTGAACGTAGATGAAGATCCAGATTCAAGAAATTGCAAATCCAGTTGAAATACAAGAACTTTCGGAAGATTCTGATGCCGGTGAGGTTCCAGTGCCAACAGAAGCTATCCGAAATTATGGTAAAGCCATCACCCTGACCAAGCAGCTCAAAAGTTTTGTCGAAGATCACGGAGATACAGAGTCTTTGGAGCTTCCAAGAAATTCGATTTCAAGACGCCATTTTAAAGAAAAAGAGAAGACAAAGAACAATATATGAATTTCTGCGTCCTTAAAGTGATTATTCATTTCATTGTTTTGTATTACATATTACATCTATGTATCTATGTACATATATTATACTTTGTATGTATATATCTAAAGGAAATATTCATTTTTTGTTAAAACACGATTTTTGTTGTATCTACTACGTATTTCTTTTATGCGGACACCCCTCCTGAACGGACACCTTCAGTTGGTCCCGTTGGTGTCCGTTCAAGGGAGATTTCACTGTATATATATATTCTTACAACCTTCTCGACATACATAAGGTTGCAATACTTATACATATTTTTTCGGTTTTATATATTTAGTTTATTTTTATATTTCGAAACGTCGTCATTGTCACCATATAGTACTATTTGGAGAAAAATTAACTAGAAACAATGTATAGGTAATACCTATCTAAAATTTATACTTAGGTGTCTTTAGTCAAATTCCATGTTATTATATTTCACAAAGGAACATATTTCATTCCCAAACAAACTTTACAGAAAGATATCGACACCCATCGAGCTTAAGCCCACGAGCGGAAGGACTAACAGAAAAAAATGTCTTATCGATATTCCGGCATTCCAAAATTGCTCACACTTAGACCTTGACAGCGGTAATATATTTCACACATAATCGCGCCGTATCAAGTTCAATTCCATCTTAGTCGTATAAAAACACCATAAATTCGGGGATTATTTATTGACATCGGGGTCTCGTCTCACCGCAGCGATCCACACAAAGACGAGCAACGGAGACGAGCGCCCATTTCCACGTGATCCCGTAAAATAACCAGTTGACAACTGCGCTGAATCCCAATAGATCATTCCACATTCTATAATACATCGAAATTCCATTCGGGAGCGGTATTTTATTTTCGTCTTTCTTTCTTTCTTTCCTTCACGGCTTATTTCTTTCTTTTCTTCAAACGTATTAAGACGAACGCTGTATATACGAGGGTTATACCATAAATGTTTGGTTGCTACTACAAATTACTTCAAAGGAACACGCTTACTATTCATGCGGTAGATTTATATGGTCAAGATATACTTATTGTGTCGTAAGCGGGATCAGATTCAAAAATGTAACAACACAGTTTATTTTCATTATTAAACTTCTTGTCTAAATGTTGAGAAAAATAATAAAGAAAGCAGATGTCCTGGGTAGATATTCTATCTTAGAACATTGGAAAAGAGAAGTATGGGATGGATTGAGGCCAAACAACTGGCTCAGAACAGGAACCTGTGGAAGATAAAAATGAGAAAATAAATAGTCCGACACCGCAAGATACAAAGGACATAGGAAAAAAAAAAGATATTCTGGAAGGTTTTTGGTACGCAGGCATTTTTTCGATACTCATAGGCTCCAACAACATAAAATGTTGTTATGCAAGAGGATCACAATAATGCAGGATCTTTTAGTATTTTCATCTGAAGTTAGTAAAAGTAGTGATAGTAACTTCTTTAAGGGGCGGTACATACTATATCAGTGATAGTACAAAATTTCCGTGATCTCTTGTGCTTCATGTTTAAAAAATTATAAACGAGACTTATCTCCAACGCATAACTTTTGCTCATGAGACAAAAAATGGAAATATGCAGGATAAGCAACGAGGCATACTCATCCAAGCTATAGTTTTTATTCATAAAAATCGCTGCATAGCACGTATTACAAACTTAACAAAGCCACTCCTGTAGAACTTTGGCTAGAACAAATTCATTCACGCTTTTTATCCTACAAGATATTGCACTTAGCGATCTTCACCTTAAATCTCTTCTTTCTGACCAGCAGTTCGACGATGACAAGGCGAAAGAAATTATCTGACTGTATAGTTAAGATCGTAGACGGAATTCTCCTATAAAATGGGCATACTGAAAACGGTACCACGCTATGACAAATCATAGTTAAGTTATAATATAATATACTTCTTTTATTGCTTTTCGGAACTTACATTCTGGACGTACCTCGCATAAAATGACAAACAAGGAGACAATAATTATTGATTCTGTTTCTGCATTGACCAATTCTTAGATAGATCTGCAAAGTCGTCGTGTAAAACCAATGATAATAATAGTACTAGTTACCTAGGTGTAAATACAAAAGTAACCAACGAAATAAAGGCTGATCAAATCACAATATACTTATAATTAAATTACAACATATTGTAACTATCCACATTCACATTCAAAGTGGTCCACTGTAAATTAAAAAACTCCGTAGTTGTTAGAAAAGAAATGAGGTAAGAAAGAATTTCTGCTAAGTATAATGTACATGTGGTTTACACAATGCCAAAAGGGATGGCAAGCGGCAGATATGAATATCCAACTCACCAGTATCCATAGAGTTGAAGCCGTTACATATCCTATATAACGGGGACCTGATGGCACTGTTAGTTCTAGGAGCCTGACAATAAAATATATTTCTTTGCCTGGATCCCCAGACGAGGAACCATAAAATTAATTTGGCCCAACAATTCAGAGACATCAAGGCCATTGTTAAGTAAATTAATCAAGAATTTGCACTCAGCCTTTTTCTACGTAGTTCTAAGGGATCAATATGAAACATCTCCAGTAGAATACTGTGAGTAAATCCTTGTATCGTGTAAGTACTAAATTTTGTAAAGAGTAAAAGACCTTTAAACACCTCCTTTGAACCTGTTCCAGAAGATGTATCTGAATTGTATGTAGGTGACCAAACCAAGGATACATACCCCAATTTAGACTAAATAAAAGCAACATAGAGATGAATAATGGCTATTATAGAAGAAAAAGGACGTGTAACATGTATGATGAAACCTAACATACTCAGCGCGGATGCACAAATACTAAATGTATGCTCTGTAAATGTGAGTTCAGAGTCGAAGAAGACACCCATGGAGTTGTCTTTGGATAAAGGATATCCAGCCAAATAATAAGTATAGCCACCAATAAAGCAATAACCAATAAAGAACAAATTGCTTTGGATGTAGGCATGGTAAATGACATCCTGCACTGTAAGTTGATGAAGCAAATCTGAAGGTTTCCAGATTGTGTAATTCGATGCTACTCTGCCTAATCCCTGTAGGCCAATTAGAGTTTCCTTTTCGTCGGGGTCCACAGTTCCTACCGTTTTGCGGAATACTTCCCATCGTAGGTCCCTAATATGTTTTTCTAAACTGTCAATATTTTAAGACCGTACACCTATACAGCTGTAGATTCACAGGAATGCTAGAGCAGAGATGAATGAGCCCATAAAAAAGGAAAATTAAATACAATAGAGAGATACCTTCTATTGCGACATTATTAAGTTAAGTAGCTCCAACGATTTCAATGTAGGCATATATTACCAAAAGCACGTGATCTCATTTTTCACTGGAGTTTCTGAGTCTTTTTTATAATATAGTTGTCATCCCTGACACTGGGCTTGAGAATTTTATCTCTGACTCTAGATTAGTCCTTCCTCCATATAGTTTGATCAAATATGACAGGAAGCTTTCCCTCCGAGAGGCAGTGTTTTGATACACCCTTAATTTTTTCTGTTGTTCCTTTGACAGATGTTGCTATTTCCTTATGTAAATGCAATTGCATTTCGTTTTGTATTCGTGCTGTCCATATTTCTCTCAATGTTTCTCAGCAGAATTTTGAGTTCTTTTGTGAAGCTCTTTTACTTAACATACCTACGTTTTCGCTTGACGACTTTAACTGTTTGCGATTGATTCATTGTCTTGTCCTGAGTATTGCGCTTTTAGCTTTATGGTTATATGATTAATCTTCTTAAACTCAAACAATTTAATACTATTTTTAATTGTGACGATCGCCTTACTTAGCTTGTTACCTTAAAGCTTGCTTCAGATATTTCCTCTTTGTTCACTGGTCGATGGACACGCTCTTCGAATGGAAACGTCTGATACAGCTTCCAAAAATTTAATCATTCACAGGTTCTCATAGACTTTATAGGTGGTGGTCATTTTGAATCCCATATCGATGTTGAATTTGCTCTTGATAATTTTTATAATTACTTACATAGGATTTCAAATAACTCTGTTCCTGAATATTCGTCTGCAGTCGCATGATCAAAATATCAGCCGTGGTTCTCAACTAATATAATTAATAGTCTAAAGGTGAAAGAGTGTTACCGGTGCAAATAGACGGTCAGGGATGATCAATTTAAAAGACTTAGAGGGTTTTACAAAGCGGGTACTTCTGATGCTTACTCCATCTTGGACTTGTTGAAGAATCATTTAAAGTCATGCAAAGGAAATACTTTAATATATTCACACTTAGCAAGATACTACACGCATACCTAACACTTTCATTCACAACAACGCGTATATAGATACTCCCTAGGACATAGTTGATGCATTCGCTCATTTGTTTTGTTCAGTACATACGAGGGGAGGTCCAAAAGTTCGTGGAATGGAGGGGATGGAGTGGGGATAGGGGCCCTCGCTAGGTGCCATTCTAATTGGCGACTCATCATTAGTATACAAGTTAAGTTGCAGCCCTATAGCGTCAGTCGTTTACGAATAGTTGCCTGCTAAACAAGTCAATCCGAAAGAAAACTGAAACTATGGAGGAAATTGAACACCGCGCTGTGATAAAGTTTCTTACAAAGCAAAGGAAGAGCGCTCAAACCATATTAAATGAAATGGAAACCGTTTATGGGGAACAGTGCCCTAGTAAATCAATGATTTATAAGTGGCATGGTCCTTTTAAACATGGTCGGGAGTCGATTCAAAACGACCCCCGCTCAGGACGGCCAGTTAAGGCCACCACATCAGACGTCGTCGGAAAAGTGCAAAAATTTCTACTGCAAGATGCCCGTTTGAAGAAAAAACAATTATCTGCATTAGTTGGGATATCAGATACCACCATTTTGCGTATCCTACATTACCACCTGGGTATGACAAAAGTCAGTGCAAGATGGGTACCGAGAATGCTCACGCCGCTGCAGAAACAGCAGCGCGTCTGTGCGTCAAAACAATTTATAGAGCTGTGTGGAGACAAACCTGCACAGATTTTGGAGCGGATTGTTACCGGAGATGAAACACGGGTTCATTACTTTGAGCCTGAGTCCAAACAGGAGTCCATGCAATGGCATAAAAAGGGGACACTACCGCCAAAGGAATTCAAAGGGTCAGAATCGGCTGGAGAGTTGATGGCTACTGTTTTTGGGATTGTGAGGGGATATTATTAATTCATTATAAAGAAAAAGGTAGGAGCATAACCGGAGAATACTACGCAGCGATATTAGAAAAATTAAAGGAGGCAGTCAACGAAAAACGTGGAGGACAATTGACCAAGGGTGTGTTGCTCTTGCAAGACAATGCGCCGGTTCACAAGAGCAAAGTTACAATGGCTGCTCTGCACAAGTATGGCTTTGAATCAATAGCCCATCCACCCTACAGTCCAGACCTGGCACCTAGTGATTTTTATTTGTTCCCCAATTTAAAAAAGACTTACGTGGAAGGAAGTTTTCCGACGACAATGAGTTAAAGGAGGCAATTTTGGCCCATTTTGAGGCGAAAGATAAAAAATATTTTTATAATGGTTTAGAAAAATTAATTCATAGATCTAATAATTGTATTGTGTTTAAGAGTGATTATATTGAAAAGGAAAAATAGATTTGTTGTTTTATTTTATTTAAAACCCTTTCATTCCACGAACTTCTGGACCTCCCCTCGTATATCAGTTCAGATTCTTCTACCACTAGTGATTATTCTAATGGTGTTCCATCCGTCATATTGCTTCTTCCAGGGAATCAAACAGTCAGTATATTGCAAAATTTCCACACGACAGCATTGCTTAAGATTGTTGAGACTTCCTTACTTCCTTTTTATATTACAATACAAGGTGAGCGCTTGCGAAATTGATGACGGGAATTGTCAACGTGGTGCTTGAATAAGTCCTCTATTTAAAAAATGTAATCAGTCCCACATTAGCAATTACAGGTTCATCTCAGTACTATCCAATTTGTCAAAGTATTGGAAAATATAATTTACAATGATTTATACAATCTCACTCCTTCAGCACAAGCTTTTGATGAAGGATCTACAACTACAAATCTGGTATACTACATATGAATATATTAGTAAACGTCTTGATGGAGTTGACGTTATTTATGGTGATTTCAATAGTGCCTTTGACATCATAGATCACGGGATATCGTAGAAGAAATTATTTGGTTTGGTTTGACTTCTTCCTCGTTCTTATTATTAAAATCCTATCTAGCAAATAAGTGGTAATTTGTCTCTCATAATGAATATAAGTCTCATAACTTTAACCTGCATCTAAGGTCTCACAAGGGCTATATTTAGGACCATTTCTATTCGCACTTTTCATTAACTTACTGACATTCTTATCGTGCCCAGTGCTTGTGTAAACGCGTAACTTCAAAATCTATTTATCCATTGGAGACTTGACAGATATGTTTCAATTACAACAAAATATGGATACAATTACATATTGGTACTGTTTATAAATTAAATGCTAATAAATGTTGCTTGTTTCTTGTGTGAAGAAGGTTAATTTTATTGACTCTAGTTTTTCAGTACATGTTTCCATTTTTATCTTTCAAAATTGATGATGAGTATCCTAACCGCGGTTTAATACTTAGAGGACGTGATATCCAACAACTGGAGTATCGGCGGAAAATTCAAAGAGCACGTTTTTTGTGGGAATTCGTTCTTGGTCGTATTGATTCTCCTCATTCACTCTCTTCTATTAACTTTCTTGTCCCTCGCGTTTCTTCTTATTCATCTCTCACTTCTTACTTATCTTTTCCCAGAACTAATTTGTTCATAACTTTTTCATTAAATACAGTTTGTCGCAGTACTGGTTTACATTACTTAATTTTTGTTGCTTTTGTTTTTTTTGTTGTTCTCTTTTTGGTGTTCTCTCTATTAATATTATCCATAGTTTTATCAATTAATCAAGTTGTTCACCATGCCTGTGATCCTTCTTCTTTAACTTTAATTTTAACGCAACCCTCGTAAAACTGAGACTCTTATTCGAACGTTGGCTACGAATGGCAATCCCAAGATTTAAACGACGAAATAATCCACGCGATAATTTATCAGTATTTTGACTGAGTTTCTCCTTTAAAACTGGATATAAGATCGTCTTCGAATAATGCGTTTTGATTTATTGAAAGGACTGTCGCTGTTGGCGTATGGACGACCGGTAGCCGGGCTTCTCGTATATCGTATAAGCGAATAAATATATCTTTCCTTCGACTTATTCCTTTGTCTGCGTGATCGCATTATATGTACATATATACGAACGTGCTCGGATCTTCCTATACTTCGAACGCCGAAGAGCTATGCGCTGGTGGTGTTATTTAAATTTCCTTAAGGACATAATGGTCGTAAATACTATAATTTAAAGATTTGTCGAAGGGTGCTCAGTTGGATTTCTATACGCGTAAGATTTGTTTCTCATATTGTGAATAGCTTACCAAGTCGAGAAGGTATCGGAATTTCATCCACGGGTATCGTAAACACATAAAGAAAGATTTAAAGAGAATATACAATGTTCTTTTGCCAACGCCTGAAAACGGATTGTATTTGTGGAAGTAACTGTGCTTGCGAAGAGGTCTGGATTCAAAAGGAGCTGTTGTATTTCAATTATAATACTTTTATACGTCGTTATATATGCAGAAAATAGTTTAGAAGCTTAGTTTAATGTAGTTTGCTTTATTTTTGCGCTGCAGTATATACACTGCCAATTAACACGAAAGAATTTCTTCAAATGAATGTTAAAGACACCAACAAATTTGAATAAAACGTAGTTATTTAATAGAATTACAATACAGCAACAATTTAAGAAATTATCTAAACTGTAACAATTAATAAAAAATATGTTTACCGCCTAATTTCAACTTCCTTAAGTGCGTTTCTTTTTTTAAATAATACACCCCACAAAATAGCACAGAATACTTTCTTGGTAAAAAAGTAGACAAAGAGTAATCATAAATACAAGCAAAACATAGAGCAATCGTATAATTATAAGAAAATTAACAAATACGTGGGTTCATTTACCAGACAATGAAAAAAAGAAAATCAAAATAAAAATAAGTCCTATATGTCACTGCAAAGAAAGCAGATAAGTTTCAACACTTATATTAAACCTTCTTAAATTAGTAATTTTCTTGTACTTACTAGGTACTGATTTATAAGTTATAGCAGCATTATAATTAAAGGATAGGACCTTTTGCAGAGAAGACTGTAGTCTTGAGGTATCGTCAGTTGATTATTATGAATAAAATGACGTGGATTTAAAAAACCTTTAATAGGCACAGGCAAGGAGGGCTGCAGAATCAAACCCCGAAGAAAACCAATCAAATGTAACTTCGGTCGTCTTCCATATTTAGCCACTTTAAGAAAAGAGCTGTTCTAGAATTGAGCCTGGGGACACACCTGAAGAAACATTCAAAGTTCTCGTCTTATTATTGTTGCAACATATTGTCCACGTTCTTTCTGATAAGAACGAGTGCAGATGCAATTGCGGCAATTCATGGCAGACCGTGTTAAAAGCTTTGGAATAGCTAGGTAATATTATCACACTGTATAGACCTAAAGACAGCACAATATTATCCAAAGCATTAGCAAGCGCAGTCGCAGTGTTGAAACCTTTTCAAAAGCCTGCTTGAAAACTAGAAAATTGCTTATTAATAGTAAAGAAGTCATAAATTTGTTTATGAAGAACTTTTTCCAGTGTTTTAGATAATATGGATAATATACTGATGATTCATAAATCAGAGAAAGTGTCGGGATTAGATATTTTAGGCAAAGGCAGCCCCCAAGCCGGTTTCGAAAGATTAAAGAAATAGGAATACTCAATGCAGCAGTTAATTGTGTGTGTAATATAGGGATTTATAAAGGGACTGCAATATTTAAGCGTTTTGCAAGACCCCATCACAACCAATTGCAACAGTACTTATATTATTTAAAATCGAATGAATCTCGTCAATAGTCGTTAATCTAAAACTAAAATTAACTGTAGGGTCCATATAAAGGCTGCCATAAAAGGAAATTAGATCTCTGTAGTAATTATTTGTAGACTGTACAAACTTTGCAAAGTACTCATTGATTTCATTAACATCAGCTAAACGACCAGGCAGTAAGGTCTTAGTGTTGGACCTACTACTAAGAGATTTGAGAGAGGACCATAATCTTCTTGGGTTATCGGATTGAGAACAAAATTTCTTAGTTTTTTATATCTATTCCAAACCTGGGACAATTTACTAACATTAAATCAAGATAGAAATCATTCATAAAGGAAGGCACAGTTGCATGGAAAAAACTCTATACCCTTTATCGCATAATCCCCACCAGAATTAAGGCATTTCAGATACCCTGGGGTCAGCTTTTGTATCCGTGTGTTTACCGTTGAGACAGGAATCAGTGTCAACCACCTGCAAGTCTGGGTCGCTTCACGTGCAAAAAGAAAACATGAAAGTCGCTGGAGTCGAGGTCCAGGCTATAGGGTTGATGCTCAAATACCTCCCAGCAGCACTGCTTCTGAGCCGACCTGTGTGTGGCCGAGCGATTTTTTTCTGAATGGCCCTTCGAAAGTCTTACAGTGCATAGTAACGTTCAGTGTCCACACTCTCGCCTATGAGGAACTGAATGAGCAGAATCTTTCGCATTGCCAAAACCTGGATCAATTTGTTCGTGGTTAGAGATCCACTATGACGCCGATGCATCGACTGCTGTTTGATTTCTGTGGTAAGATGTATATACCACGTTTCATAGCATATGACGATTCGGTTCAGAAACTTGTCTGCCAGTATTGCTTTAGAAATACAGATCCCATGTGGTTTGTATTGTAAAAGTGCATTGAAAAACATTATCAGAGACTAAATCTTGTAATCAGTGGGGGACGGAACTACAGCCGCTAAATTCATACATTATACTGATGCTATTGTCAAAAGTAACACTACAATTAATTCTTTTTATGTCTAAACAAAAACTAATGATTTAGAAAATATGAATAGCGAAGGAAGTAAAAATGTTCAATCCTCATCTATCGCTATTGTTAAAATTAGAGATAATCCTCAGGGCCCTCTTCTACCAGAGAAATAAACTCTGAACTTTGACGCATCCTCCCCAGTGAATTACATTATCATTATTACAATTTGGTCTTACATTAGATAAAACCTGCCACGTACTATCCAACTGTTTGTACCGGGTGTTTTATACCACAGGTACATCCCAATATTCTACTTATTTATAGAACTATTTCACTGAAATTTTCAACATATGATTTAGATCATGTCTTTATCCATTTAGAGATTTTGTTGAAAATACAATAACATTTTAAATAAAACACCCTGCAAATTTCCTTTAATTTTAGTAACGGTGGTTATTATCTATTCTAGACGTGACAATGCTAATTTCTGCTGGACTAGTAATGGCAAACAAATGGTGTGATGTTCCCTTGTATTTTCATTGCTTCTGTGGCTTCAGAAGGTTCACTTTAGGTAACCCAGGAGAAGCTCCGTCAGAATACTAAGAAGATATCAACGGAGCTTCAAGTCGTTCTGTTATATTCTCTCTTAATTTCAATTTTCTCTCAATCTATAACTACAGACAGCAAATATCCTATGTACTTTTCATATTCCAACTTGAACGTAAGATATGAGTAAGTTCTACTTCCACAATTACCTGCCTATGTACCTCCTTTAAGAATTAATTAACGTCTCAAAATTGTTATACCACATATTTTATTTCTAAACTCTTCCACGCGACATATAATTTAAATATATCATCCAACCCTCGAATGTGCTCCAGATACACATCCGTACCCGTCAAATTGGAAGCGATTTTTCATCTTTACCATCGGAAAAAATGACAAAATCTACGTCTCGAGGACCATACAGCAGAAGACGAAAATCTCCGGTTGCCTGTAAACCGTACGAAAAGCGTTCTTTCCCCTCGTAAATCGTCAAAACGGCCGACGTAGAAGATGGCGTCAAAACTCCACACGTCGTCTACCAAGCTCCGGCAGCGGTACGATCGAAGGGTGAGGACGTCTTCGGCTTCACATCTCGGGGAATCGAGAAAAATGTGAAAAATATTGATATGAAAGCGCGATATTTCTCCATTTCGACGCGGAGGACGCGAGTTCAGGGAATCGAAAACGCATTTGCCTTGAAATATGATAGAAACGCGTCTAATAAAGACTATAATTCAGAAGTTATATTGCGCGAGTCGGTTGTAAGTGTATTTATGTCAGTCAGGCTTCGTGCAGGAGCTCAAGCTAAGGATGCAGGTGTTGATGGCGGTAAAGTAACACATTAGCATTTATACATGCAGTGAAGTTATAAAATATTCCCTCCTCCACACTCTTCTAATATTGAACGACAGAAATTGGAATTAGAAGAAGTCCACTTTTTTTATACTAATACAATGGAGCATTTGGTAATGGAGACCTTAAACATGACTTTTTTATGGAATAGTGATATTTAACATTAAATGTTTTGAATGTTGTATTAACTAAAGAAGATAGATTATAGATTTTTTCTTGATAATTCCGAATCAAGGCAGTTTACTTACCAAACCTATTTGGATTGAACTTTCGCTTGTATTTCATTTCTGAATCGGTCGTCTGAAGACTCCAGCAGTAGTCCGCAAGTACGCGTTCATTTGGCTGGTATCCTACTGTTAATCGCTCACATCACTCCGATTTTATGGAAACAAATTTAGATGTGAATTGGGAGAATTAATTTTGACAGACATAGTTGTGCTCAAAAGTCTGTACCAACAAGTTATAGTTGTTAGTTTCTTTCTTAATCCAGAGGAAATTTATTACCACATTTTTGAAGGACTACCAAGCAGGTGCGTCTGCTTCATCTAAAGCAGGGGTCTCCAAACTTAGAGTCAAACTAACTCCGTCACTAAGTTTCAAGGGCCAAGCTCATCATACCAACATGTAATTTTGAATTATACGCAAATTTGAATTACGTTACAGTAGTGTAGCGCTATCTTGTGGGGAGTCACGGACCGGATTGGCGGGTCTCGCAAGCTGGTGGTGACCCGCGGGCCGTAGTTTGGAGATCAGTGATCTAAAGTATTGTTGAAACTGGCACTTTTCATTAGTTTCATAGTTTTTGGATCCACAAATATTCTCCATTTTATTTTAGTTTCGCTTATTCTTGGGAATGTGTTTCGTAAATAATGAAAACCTGTACCATCTTTGTTCTCTATTATGAAAAGGTGGGAGCAGCTACTTCTTGAATTAATGAGACGTTCATATGTAATTTTCTTAAAAGCAGGAGGACAGTTTAGTTCTTATTGGCCATTGTTTCTTTACACAAAAATTTCCTGTAATCCTAAAGATTTCGTGGTAGGATTTCGGATAGATTCTATATTGTCTGCAAATAACAAATAGGTATCAAACAGCACACCTAGACCCATTATAGATAAGTGCCTAGGAATAACAGTTTGAGTCAAAGCGTGTTGATAGCTGTAAAGTCCAGGAGCTCTAGAATAGCTTACCCTTACTTAGATTCAGATGAACTCCATTCTGCATGCAGCATCCGACAATAGTATGCAGACTGCTCTGAAGGAATAGACAATCTGTCAGGGAGGTTATGGTACTGTAGATCTTAAGATCGACCGCGTATGCAAGTATATTGCGCTCCAGCTTCTGCAGAAGGTCGTTCAAATAAATATTGATTAAAAAAGGACCCAAATTGGATCCTTGGGATATACCAGAAAATGTAGAAAATAGTAAAAATGTGTACCTGCTTATTTTCGCTGTGTTTGGGTCGGGCAGGCGAGTGTTTTATTTTTTTGGCATCAGTTAGCGCAAGGAATACTCACTTGAACTGTAAGGTTAGATACGGTGATAGTAGCAGAGAAGGAATTGCAATGTGTCGAGCAAAAAGTCGCTCGAAACTAGCTGATGACGCAGGGTAACCAGAAGCATGTCGGTGTATGCTTTTTTTCTTTTCTCACATAGTGTTTCTCGTGAATGATTTCACTAGTACCATGAGTAGCTGTATTTAGCAAACATTACCATGTTTCCTACTATTTTCTAGCCATTTTAGATGTGTTTTTAATTACTAACTACACAGAATGTATATGAGAAAAACCTAATTTACCCACATAAATTAAACCTTATGAATGGGAAAAATAGGCAGATATGTACCAAAACGGCTGTGGCAATATGATAGTAAGTTTATCACAATTTTTAATAAGTCTGTATCATATCTACAAGAATGCTTTGCCCTGCTTTTTGGTCAACTATTTCGTATAATGGAAAAATTTTGGAATATGAAAAGTTGTTATTCAGAGGGAATATTACCGCAAAGTATTATGACCAAGTTAAAGAACTGCTATAGTTTTCTGCATTTGCAATATTCGTTAATACTAAAAGATGTTTAGTATTAAGGAGGGAGGTTAATCCCTACCATGCTTTTAAGTTCACTTCCTAGCTGTACCATGAAATGTAGGATGGGCGCACGTAATTGCATTACAAATATTTATGAATGATAGATTATATGTAAGGACAATAGATTTACTGATTTATTTCAATTAGCTTTACAACTGAGAAGGGTAGGGAAGAGGAGCATGGTTGTGGTAGATTGAGGGAATCGCAATTAGACCTTAGTCTAGACAGAACTGATAATAAATTATATAAGTGCTTGTGTACGCACGATATTGTGTATCCTCTCTTTTAGTTCACCCTATATAAACAAGCAACTGCCAAAGTCAAGTAACTGAGAAATAATAGATAACTCGAATTAGAACAGAAGAGTTATGTTTCTTCTCATTTATGTTCATAGTTAGGCTAATAATTAATTGCTGATTTGGCATACTTTATCTATAATGAAAGTAACTTGGAGCGGTAGAATCAATTCGTTATTCTATGCAGATGTCTAACAAACAAACGGCGTTTCACCCGCTGATTTCACGACACTATATAACTCGTTCCACTTCACCGATAGTCCAAAAGTTCTAATGAATGTAGCGGTCAGCGCAGGTCGACCCTGCGGAACTCAAACTTTGGCAGACGATGTAATGAAGACGATACCGAGCATGCAAATCGGCCAATCGTGAAGTTAAATGTATGTGCAAGCTCCTGACAATTGGCCAACGATGTAGGAGGATCCGAAGAAAAAATACTACCTATCGATGTAAGAAAGGAAACAAATTGTAAATATTTACAATCTCAAGCAGTTTAAACTAAATACACTAGGGTGACAGAATAAAATAGACACTTACTAATTAAAAAAAAAGATTCTATTCTCGTTATATATGCAAAATATTTTAAAATTTTTAAATTAGACTAATATTTTGTCGATCCACCTTTATTTGCGTGAAGTGCTGCAAGTCGTCGTGGCATAGAATCTATTAAATGATTAATGGTGACTTCTGGAATATTTAACCACTTTTCTGTAACAGCTGCCACGAGTTCTTCCTTATTGCTGGGTTTTTGGGGTCGTTTCGCCATATTTGTCTGGATTATGTGATAAACATTTTCTATCGGATTCATGTCTGGTGATTGGCCTGGCCATGGTAAAATCCGAATCCCCTGTTCCTCTTTCCATGTGGTTGTTGTTCTTGCTTTGTGGCAGGGTGCTCCGTCCTCCATAAAAGTGGCGTCTTCTTTAGATAAAATGGCGTTGTCGAATATCGGTAGTAGTCCTTCTGTTAATATTTGGATATATTTTGCCGCATTTATATTTCCGTCGCAGATTACTAATTGCGATCTTCCACCATACCATATTGCGCCCCACACCATGATGTTCACACCGCCGTATTTCACCGTCTGATGCAAAAATTTGTCGTCCAGTTGCAGTGACGAACGTCTCTCACTGAATTGGCAGGATCTGCTCTCGTCTGAAAAAATGACAGACCGCCAAAACTCTTCGGCCTTCGTTCGCATTTCGATTGCCCAAGCCATTCGGCGCCGTTTTTGAAACGCCGTAAGGAGAGGTTTTTTCTTTGCCACCCTTTTATACATCCCCACACTGTGGAGGTATCGCAGAACGGTGCGCTGACTTTTCTGTGAAGTTGCCGCAAGCTCAGCTGTACTTTTTCGCGGTTCTCTTAACACTTAGCGCACAAGCACCCTTTTACTTTCTTTCAGAGGATCCGGCACGACCTGGTCTCGGCTCCACTGTTGTTTTTTCCTTGCGTTTAAATTGTGTAATCACACGGTTAACTGTGGATAACGGAATATTTAAAAATTTACTTATTTCACGTTGCGAAGCGCCGCGTTCACTCTGGCCAACGATGCGACCCCGGGTGAAGTCGCTAATATCACTCGAACCTTGTAAGTGAGGCATAGTTGTAACGATACCAAACTATGACGAATTCCTTCCGAAACATCTACCCCTACGCTAATGACAAGAGAAAGTTCTTAATTCGTTCTTAGAATTTAGCTGTTTACATATTTATACCGCTTTACCTGGTGTCTATTTTATTCTGTCACCCTAGTGTATAATATATATATATATATATATATATATATATATATATATATATATATATAGTCCTTATCCCTCTTATTAGGGTCACTTTATAATCTTAAGCTTGCGTGTGTTTCCAACGCGGTAATTTTCAAACACGAGTATAAAATTCCTGAATAGGGTTTACAATAACTATCTAAATATGTTCCTAAATATAGAAATTGAGAAAGTGCCACTTATCGACTTTTTCCCTATTATTATTTCCCTCATTAATCTCTGTGGAGAAGATGTATAGAACCAAGATTGAAAAACACAGTAATTCGTAGAATATTATTTGGAAACCCGTTACTATTGTCGAAAGAATATTTATCTGTTTATGTAACAATGTTTTTTCCGTATTCGCGTGTTAGTGTTGCACTTGTTGTTCCTTGTATGCGCTTTATATTTTTTCGTTATGGGTAAAAAAAGGACATAGCAAATGAGAAAAAGTTGCGTAGTGAGGTATTGTTGGGTACAGGAGTGTATCCTCAACGCACAATTGCAAAGGAAGAGGAAGTACCCCGGTAAACAATGCAGCGAATCGCCGTTGTAATGAAATAAAAGATACCCACTACAAGTACCGGAAGAGCGTTTTGCAGCAAGAAAAGCATCAGTACTAATCGAGATGATCGACGTATCCTGCAATTAGTAACTGAAAGCCGAAGTTTATCCACTAAAGAAATAGGAAATGTAATATCTCAACAACGAGTGCCATTATCCACGCGTACAGAACGTAGACGATTGTGTAAAGATGGATTAAAATGCCGACGCTCCCTGAAAAAGCTAAGATTAACACCGATAATGAAGCGGGCACGTTATGAACGGGCAAAACGTCATCAACATTACACAATTGAAGATTGGCGAAAAGTTAGACAAAATAACTTAAATGAATATGTAAATCAAGCAATTTTTTTTGTTTGAACAATGACCTTTCGTTAAAGATCGTATTCAGCGATAAGTCAAAACTCGAAGCCATGACCGAAAGAGCTCAATTTGGTTGACAACGTCCATCTGCACGGTTTGGTGAAGCTAGCGAACTAAAAATGGTGAATCACCCTCCGTCAGTTATGGTATGATCTTGTATATCAGTCGAAGGTCCTGGACCACTGTATTTTTGCCAAGGCACCATAAATCAACACCAATATAATCAAGTATTGATGCCATATATCAATGATTTAGATCCGAATGAACGCCCTTACACATTCATGCACGGTAAGGCACCATGCCTCATGACCACATCCAAGCTTTTCGGAAACGCACGCTCTGCTAGTGTTACTTTGGACGGGAAATTTTCCCAACCTCAATGCAATTAAGAACATGTGGACTGTTCTACAATCACGACTCTATTGAGAAGAAACAATGAGGGATTAGTAAGAAATATTGAGGATGAGGGGCAAAATGACGATAGCCATACTATTAAATGACGATTGACACGGTTGACAATTGGAGCCCACGTGCTTTCGAAATGCTGCGTTCCGCATAATTAATTAATTTGTGTGAGTGGAGTTTACTGCTATACCTGGGAATACTATTAACGCTTGCATAGACAGTATGCCAAAAAGAATAAGGCTAATTAGAAAAGCCAAAGGAGGTATTATAAAATATTTGTGATATAGTTGTGACGATGTCTATAAACAGTTATGAATAAACTTAATAATAATAATAATAATAATTTATTAAATGCCCAACAGATGAACATCCAAAAATTGACACAATATTAAATGAAAGGTAATATGTAATACCAATAATATGAAACATCAAAACCAAAAAAGTTAAAACATGACAAATTAAGGCAAATCTAAGTTGTCATTATTAAAATTTCTTGACGAGTGTACCAACGGCGCTAGCCACAGCACTTTCGTCCTAGCTATAGGGATTCGTAGCACAGTGAGACCGACTCCAAACAACAAACTAGGAGAATCAATTTTTCCGGTGAGAATGTTTTGTATAAATGAAGCACTGATACAGTTTCCTCTTTCAACAAGCGTTACAAAGTCATGCCTGTGAATTAGCTCGTCGTACAGTATACCTCACCCATCGTTCTTATACGATAGATATTTCAAAAATTTGCGCTGAATCCGCTGAAGAAGATTGATTTGGATGTTGTAGAAATGGAACCAAGCCATCGATGCATATTCGAGCTTGGAAACCACGTATGCACAGAAAAGGGTCTTTATTCCACTAAGGCAAGTAAAATCCTTGCAAGTGCGAAAACAAAATCCTAATATCTCAGAAGTGGCTGTGGCAATATCTGAGACATGGTTAGAGAAGGTAAACTTTTCATCATATATCACACCTAAATCTTTAATAGAAGAGCAATATTAATATTGTTAATACAATACAGAGAATCGATTCTACACACCCTTTTTGTAAAAGACATAAACAGTTATCTACATTTAATTTAGATTATTATGCATATACCAGGTATAAATCATATCCAAATTACGCATGAAGAAGTTAACGAAGTGGTAGATTTTAATATCATCAGCATAGGCTAATAAAGGGCTGTTAATGGACTTTAAAAGATCGTCGATATATACATATTAAAGAGGAGCGGGCCAAGTTTCGATGCTTGAGGTACTCCAGAGGTGCAAAAAGTTCGAGATTTAAATCCATTAAAATAAACGTTATTAATTCTGTTTAGAAGATATGATCGAATTAATCTTAGGAAATTTCTGTTGACAACGAAAAAACTCAGCTTCTATTTAATAATAATATTAAATAACATCCAGTTGACCGCCCCCATCCACGCTTTGGACTATTGTTTGAGAAATCTGTGCCAAGTTAGTTACAGTAGATCTATTTGCCAAGAAACCATGCTGAGATTCAGCGAGATATTATTTAATACCATAAGAAGTACGTTTATTAATTAAGACTACAAAAAACTTCGCAGAAGAGGAAATTATAGCCACAGGTCTGTAATTGTCAATATTGGAACTATAGCCCTTTTTCAAAATTGGCTAAATCCCGGTTGTTTACTATATATGAACAAGGAATGCAAATATTAGGGAATGTACGCGTGTGTAGGGCTAGATTAAAGATTATACACAGAATAGTGGCAGAGATAGTAGCGCAATCCCTCACAAAAAAGCAAGGAATGTTGTCATCTCCAGCAGTAAATTTGTTCTCTAACTTATGCCTATATAATACGTTTTTCATTGTATATTTTAACAAAATCGCTATTTTAGCAAGAGGCTCTAATAAATTGGACAGGGACTGTATGTTATAATTCGTGTGTCCTTTAATATCATAAGTAATAGCTCTTAGATAGATTAAGCAAGAAGAAAAACTTTTTTATTGCGAGATGTTGCGCCTGAAATAGTTAAGAGTACCGTTTACCATTCATTGAAGGACGCTTTGCTGTTGCGTTATACAAGCAGCTTCATTATTATTAGGCGTGCAAACACTTTATCTATTACAACTATCCATAATTAGAACGGGTCGCTATTACCATATCGCCCGTTTCGCAGAAGGCCGATGCAGTCACTATTTAGTATCGCGCACAATAATTCCAGAAACGGGAGGCACGATGTTGTACATTGCGCGCACACCATCCGACCATATTTCTGGTACTAGGCGACGCGTCTAACGCGATAAATCAAAGATTTTTGCCGAACAATCCTTCCTATCTGGCCGTTTCTATCATCGTTATCAAATGTTCGCGTGCCATCTCGCAATAATATAACATCAAACCGTGACTCTAACGGTTCTGTTTATCGCTTGCACACAGTTAATAATAATAATATCTGCTCGCCGGAGAAGTGGCGGGGGCGTTCGGGGTCTAGAAGTGGGTACCGCCGTTGTTGCTATTGCTGCCGCTTTACAAGGGACGGGCGAAAACGTATCGGCCGCTTTCCGAGGCTGTCAGATGGCGCTGTATGTCGGCTTCGACCATCAGTTTTCACTTATCTCTACCGGCTGCTTGGTCTTTCGCTAACTGAAATCATGCTAGGCGCGTATGGTTGTATGGTTATTAATTTTGATAACAATACAAGGATGAAATTTCTGTTTCACTTGAGATACGAGGGCCATTCGAAAAGTAAAATACGTTTCTTTTTCTATAGAAGCTTTAACTAGATATAATTAAACGAAGCTGTATCTTACATAGAATTAGATAGCTTTTTATGTAGCCTTTGTTCAAATTTAGACGTTCCTCGTGCGGTTTTTTCAGTTTTTCTATGCCTTCTGCATACTCAGTTGTCGCCAAGTTGTTGAACCATTGATTAGCGACGTCTTTAAGTTCATCATCAGTTCCGTAGCATTGTCCATTCAAAATATCTTTCAATTTGTAAAATAAGTGAAAATCACTTGGGTCTAAGTCCGGGCTGTATGGTGGATGTTGAAAAATTTTCCACAGAAACTGCTGAATCAAGTCCTGTTTCATTCCCGCTGCATGCAAACGTACATTATCGTGAAGGACGAGGACTCCATTGCTTAGAACTCCGCACCGCTTACTTTGAATAAGTAGCATGGCAAACTCGTTGAAGTGTTACCTCCAGGCATGTAGTCAATGACGAGGATACCCTTACGATCCCATAACATCGTACCTATTATCTTTCTGGAAATTTGTTTTGCTTTTTTCGGTTTCGTTGGGGATTGCAGATGATGGCATTGCTTTGATTTGCCCTTTGTTTCTGGTGTAAAATATGATATCCAAGTCCCATCACCATATGATTTAAAACTTTATCACCATCCTTATCATAGCGACTGACAAATGTCGTTTGGTTTTGTGTCTGGAAAGAATGAGTACAGTAATTGTGGAACGCCGTTTTTTGGATTTTAGTTTTAGTCACTAAAGAGGGCTGACCCAAGTAATCCTCATCATGAACATTCTTCCGTCGTTAAACATGATGCTTCACTTCCGAACTAACGCTTCGTTCATCACATTACCATAACCCTCAGTTATCTATCTTAAAATTTCGATGGGTGGGACTTCTTGCGCATTTAAAAAGCGAATAAAATTGCGCACCTCACACTCGGCAGGATCGTCAATTTTGTCACATATTTTAAAGTCACACAACAACTAAGCAGGATCGTAGTTCCCGCCAAATTGAAGCGCATGAGTGTCAAGGTCAGCGGTGGGTTGGCGGCGGCGGTGGGGGACGTGATCACGTATAAAAATAAACGCTCTTTACTTTCCGAATGGCCCACGTAATATAAATTACGCAATGAGAATAATCTTGAAAGCGTTAACACGGAAGTAATTCAATATTTTCAAAAATTTTCAATATTTCACGAAGATAATTGAATCCTCATAAAATTATTGGAAGGTTCCGGCTCCTCCACCATAATAATACATTCTTAACCTTTAAAGCATTATCACATCCCAAATTATTGGATTCCAGAAAATCGTTAGACCGGAGGGGAAAATGCTATGAGACTTTGTTTTACTACTCGTAGTTCCATATATTAATGCATGCTTTGTGTTGCGCAATTTTTATTTGATCTATTGTGTACATATAGATACGTGTATTAGCTTTTTACAGGGCGAGTGTTCCAACTTGATACTCCCTTTTGCCTTGATCTGTAAATTACTGCCTTATATTTAATATAAGAAGCTTTCAGACACTTACTATCGAGTGTTCAGAAAAGTTCGAAGTCAAGTTAGCTTTGAACGAAAAATGCCCTAACTTAATTCTATGACCGCGTTTAACGCACTTGCTTCGCCAACAATTATTTTTTGTTTACCTATGCTGCCCTATAAACGACTGTTTTATTTATTATTGATTAACACCGGAAAGTACAGGCGATATAACGTTTGTAATATAGTAAGCCACAACTCAAAATAAATTTTCACGGCTTTCTCAGAACAAGACAATAGTATAAACATAAATACAGTTGTTAGTGCCGCAGAGCAGCGAGAAAACAAGAGCAATCCGTATCCTTTAGAAGGGCATATGTATTATGGCAAGAAATCTAACAAACTCGAGTATCCAATTGGTTTTTGTTCTTCTTCATGAATATGATTTCGTACGCATACAGTTCCCTACAATAATTCATATTTTGAAGCTATTTAAGATTTTTTAATTGTGTCCAGATTCTACCATTTGATCTGCTGCACTAAACAATTCAAATTTATTATTTATTTTTCCTACGTGTAAAAGATAATTTTCAAAGCATTAGATGCATGGTAGGCAATCAATTATACACCGTGAAAGATTTACCTGTAGCTTAATGATTAAATTAGGTAGCCTTTTTCTTGACAATTATTTCTGATTTTTTTATTCAAACATTTATTTTTTTATTTAAACATTTATTCTTAAATTAGCTTGACGCGCCTGTACCTTCCACGAAAACAAGTCCAAACAATTTTAACAAATTCAAAGAAGATGGTTGTCTTCCAAATTAACACAAAAAAATAAATAAAAATAGTCACGTTTTAACAGAAGATATGAAGCTGAATATCCTGTGTTATGTTGTATTTTTAGATGTAGCTAGGCGTTTTGGAATATCGTACAGTTCGGTGTACACACCCTTGAAAGAATTTAAACAAAAGCCATACAAGAAGCGAAAAGAAAATGAATAAATTTTAAATAAAAATAATTTTCACTTTCAATTTTACATTTACTGTAAATGGTGAAGTCAACTTCCAGAACTTCCGGTTAGTATCTCGCATTTTTCCTTTGAAAAATACAAAATTTCCTTTCTATTACTTCGTTAGATATTGGTTCTGTACAAATCTTCATGGTCAAAACCTGACCCGTACACAGTACCTTCAAAAAGTCAATGTCTGGATTGCGATAATAAGCGATAGACTTATTGGCCCATATTCTATTGACGGTGACCTCACTGCAGCAAAGTATCTGAATCTGTTGCGCACCATTCCATCAATTAAGATACTGAATATTAATGAATCTTGGTTCCAAATGGACGCCACATTCAACAAACACCGTCAGGGATTTCTTGAATGACGCATTTCAAAGACAGTAGATTGGCAGGTTTGGCCCCATATCATTTACCCCAAGATCAGCCCTTTTATCTCCAAATGATTTCTTCCTTTGGGATTACCTGAAAAGTAAAATTTATGACATGCAAATATGTAACTTCGACCCCAGAATTTATTCGGAATACCTTGCGTTGCTTTCAAGATCACCTTGCTTATTGCCTTGAAAGACACGGAGGACACTTTGAAAACTTGTTATAAGTTTTGATTTCATTTTTGTTATGTTGTTTCGTTTGTCTTAATTAATCGTTAAAATAGCATAATGTCTATCATTAAATTTTGCCGAAGAGTTATTTTATTTTCATGAAGAGAGATCTGCGGTAGCTGGTTTTGGTGGCAACTCAGGGTTCTTGCTCGTTTAATATGAGTGTATGACTGGTTGCCTGTTATCCTGCTAATTCATTGACAGTTACACATAGGGAAATTGTATGTGTAATGATAAAAATTTAAATCGGTATAAGAGTATACTGGGTGTTCCGTTAAGAAAATGTATTTATTTTTAGATATCTCAATGGCTGGATGCTCACTTTTTTAATTTCACACTTGTTAACAGCGGGAAAATTACTGTTGCTTTGTCAATTCAACCAACTTCATACTTTCGTACTGTAACGACCAAAGGTAATAATAGTGCTGATTTCCATTTGAACACCGTATTTAATAATAGCGTCAAGAAACCACAAGAATTTGTTAAAGAAGATCAATTTAGATGAAATGTTAGTTCATTTTGCATACAACATGCAATAATTTTCGAAGTCTTGTAAAAGATTAAATTCATTTCATCTCTCAACTGCGGCAAAAAGTCATAAAATATCCATTAGTCAATACACATCAAGGACGATATATACCGGGTACAACCATAAAATTCGATTCCGAACAATATTTCAACACGTAGCCTACGGCATAACCACAACGCTCATAAAAAAGTGGGGCGATCAGCAAGCATACGATGTTTATGAATTAATAAATTCATTAATATATTACCCACCGATGGAAGACGCTTCGCTTGCAAGCAAGAAAAACTCCTTAAAAATGCATTTATATCCGAAACCATAAAATCTTACTTCTCCTGCGCGTCTCCAATCTATATCTTTATATGGCCGCCATATAAACTTTAATGCTTCGAGGGGGGAAAGATTGTTGTCGTATTTAGCCGCGTACTTCGATCAATTTGTACGTTAATTATTTATAAGGACAATAGCTCCATCTATGGGATTGATACCGTCATTAATTTTAGATTGACCGTAATAAACGCTAGGACGGGGGGTTATAAAGATTCCTTTGTTTTTCTTTATTACGCGATCGCTATATCTCTATCCGTGAGACGTTTGAACATGCGAAAAACCGCGAAGAATTTCTCATTGTCGGTCGGTCGAGGAGGCGCGTTCGGTGAAGATGATGGGGGGGACCACCCGATTAAGGTCCACATCAAATTATTACCATTATTAATATTTACGACTATCGTAAAATGGTGTCGAAACTCGGATCGTAAATTATTATATACTTGCTAACGGCCGTGCTTAATTGGCCTATTAAAAAATGACGACGATGCCTCCTCCCGATAACTGTACGGGGTTGAACGGAGGAAGTTGGTCCTTGTCTTCAGTGCATGTATAACTTGTACCACATTGTAACGGTTATCAGATACATTAAACGATTTTATACCGTGCGTATAAATAATTACATAGTGTATATAGCGCTTTCACCATCTTCTTTAACAATAAATAAATAACTTCAACTCGTTACCTTTGAAACTGTCAACTGTTTTTGATAAATATATTATTAGAAAGAAGCAATTTCACTTACCCCGTGGTCTGTATGTATCCTAGCTAAAGATATAGGATTTTACAAAGCGTCTTCCGCTTCTTTTAATCAAAATATCCTAAATCTTTACAATGCACTATGCATAGCAATTACAATGGTTAATTGATTAATAATGACGGCTGAGCTAACTTTAAAAATTTCACGAGTTGTGCTTATATTGTTTTGGGACTTGTGTCTATTGTAATTTTATTCGTGTTCAAACTCCGGCACGGCATGCATGCACATACTCGTGGTATACGCTACAACTATGACGGTTCGAAGAGTAGTAGTTTTTAGTAGCCAGGCTAGCGCATGAAAATGTTTGAAGTAATGAAAATTGAGTGCCACGCGGTCATCAAATTTTTAACAAAAGTAGGGAACATAAAACAACGGCGTTTACGGTGATTTGTCTCCTTCGTATACCAGTTTTAAAAAGTGGGCAAGATGTTTCCGTTTGGGGCAAGAATCTTTGGAAGGATAGTCAAGATACCGCCTCAACAAATTTCAATTATTGAAGATGTAGTACTAGTAGCCGTTTGAAAGCGAAGGCCATGACTTCTTTCTGCTCTCCAACGTAAACGCGACTATGTGCGGTCGTTTTTAAACATGTGTGGAGACAACCCAAAACCGATTTTGGAGTCCATTGTTACAGTGGATGAAACAACGATGCTGTTTGACGATCCTCCATCGATGAATATCGTCCCAGAAAGGCGAAAGTCTTTCAATCAACGAAAAAAGTGATAGCCACAATATTCTGCGATTGTGAGGGTATTTTGCTAATTGACCCTAACGAGAGCAATACAATTATGAACAGCGCATGTTATGCGTCTTTTTTACATAAATTATGGGACAGTATTCGTGCAAAACGTCGTGAAAAATTGACGGACGGTGTACGATTATTGCATACTGGCGTCGTTTCACAAACTGCCATTTGCGAATGTGGGTTTCATGAATTGGAACATCCACCCGGATATACCTTCTTGTGATTTTTATTTGTTTTCTAATTTAAAAGGAGACCTTATGGGACGTTGTTTTAAGGCCGACAGCAAGTTGCAAGCAGCTCTTATAGAATGTTTTGACGGAAAAGCTTCAGATTATTTTTACAAGGATATCGAATTATCCATTAATCGTTGTAATAAATGTATAGAAGTTAAGAAAGATAAGATGTTTTATATTGTTCCAAGTTTTTTTTCCTATATCAGGCCGAAAATCTGCGGCGCCTACCTCGTAGTAGAAAAACAATCTCTCTGGTAATTTAATGAACGTTACTTGCATTAATGACCTTCAGATGACTATTGAACTAAAAATTCATTGTTAAAATATATATAAAATAAATTATATATATAAATATATATAATAATATATAATTAATAAATATATATATATATTCCTACTACGACTATATATAATAATTACGAGTGTGAATCACATTTGAACTGGACTTTGGTTTTAAAACATTTATCGCTGCAATAAAAAAAATGAAGGCACCTTATTTTTTTATATAATCTCCTCTTTTATTCACATGTTTTCCCACCGAATCGGAAGTTTTCAAATTCCGTTGCCAAAGAATGAATGTAGTCGTATCTATAACCAATAGTGCACGAAAATATGCACACCTCCGTCGTCATCATAGTGGTGACTTCCCAGTTCTTCCTTGAGTGGCCCAAACATGCGCGAGTCACACGGTGACAGATCGAGACTGTGGGGCACATGTTCCAGTGTTTCCCAATGAATTTTATCCAATTTGTTTTTCGTCGATAGGCCAGTTTTACTTCATCAAGCAGTTGGCAGTAGTACGCAGTATTAACTGTACGCATTCAATCAGCTCACGGACCGCACGAATATTCCCCTCACTAGCACTCGTCCGCATGCTGTCGTTTTCCGCTGAATCTCGATCATAGGAAAATTTGTTGTGCTAGTCGTAGACTTGGGTTTTTGAAAGCGCCTTTTCAGCAAACTGTGCAGTTACTTGACACAAAATTTCGATAGACTTTACTCCCTCGGGCGCCAAAAATTTAGTAACAATACGTTGCTCAACAGACATGATGTTCGTTTGCTCTGGTGAACTGAACCAATTTACTGCCCTCCACCTTACATCCAGCCCCCTCCATCACAAATCAAAACGTCACGCCACTCACTTCACCTAGAAGGCGTTTAAGAAAAACGTCAGGTTCATATTTGATTCGCCCCGTTTGTTGAAATATACTTATACTTCCCTTTTGGCGTCAATAATAACATATGATGGTCTATTCCTTATTACATTATTATTTCTTTCTAGCATATGTAGGGCGATACTAGATTTGTCAAGTCTTCTCAATTTAAGGTGAACCAAGTGCTCTTTGTATCTAATTTGAATAGATCTTTTTGTCCGCCCTATGTATACTTGATCACAATTTTTATATGATATTTTATAAATTCCTGGTTTTTCCATGATATCTACTTGGTCTTTAGGGTTTCATATGGTGAAAAACTAACATGGATAAAATAGTAACTCTACATACTTCTACTGCTAGTACTTTCTTGTGTACAATTCTTATTCTATTCTTATGCGTCGTAATGGTATTGTATACTATATCTTCGGGGAATCCATTAAAATTTTCAATTTGGTGACTTCGTTGATCTCATTTCGATACGTGTCTTTAATTAAAAAGAAATTAAGTAAGCTGTGAATCAGAAAGTTAATCACTGAAGGTATTCCCATGCAGTAGGTTTTTTAAATATGCCTGACTGAAGGTTTCGTACCAAGGTTACGGCATCTGGCTTCTAGTCTGTTCTCTTTCTTCTCTCCCTCTAGTATCAATTGCCTAGTCTTACCACTATAATTTGGTCCAATGTAATTCTTTAATTTTGTAATGTAATACTAGACAATAAAATGCAAGATGGACAACGAGAGTCACGACTTTGAATTAAACGTCAAAATATCTCAACGTAATACATTCGCTTATTGGATAAATGAACACAGCACGGACTTAAGTTTATGGCGATATTTTAAAATTACTTTCAAGAAATTGTGATAATAGTTTTGTCCCTTAGTGTATTACGGTTTTAGAAGGGGTTCGCAAAAAGAAAAAGTTTACGAATATCAACATAATATAGAATTTGATTTATCGATACTGAAAGCTTTCTTTAGAAAACCACCCCTCGCCAAACTCAACCACGAAACAACCGAAAAATAACACCGCCACCGCAACGAACTCCATGTTCATTGCCGACGAGCAACAATTAAAACAGCGCCAGTCGAAACAAATCAACAATCGCAATCGCACTAGCAATCGCTAATTCAATTGTTACGAAACAACAGACGACCGTACCGTAACACTTCCAGGGCCCACTCTTCGACTAAACAATCACTTGACCATCGACTCGTAAGGGTCACTAATGTTCTCGCCCCCATTAACCCTCGACAGTGGCGGCCGGCAATTGAAGTCTTCGAGTTTCCGTCGCCGACCCCGACCCCCTCGATCCCTCGGGCGACCCCGAAACGCCGCCCCGCTTGCTTTTCAAGCGTCCGACCGCCACACTACACAAATTTTCAATGCCGTTATTCGAATTGCGTTCGGTTCATTATCAGAGGTGGCCGAAGGCTGTAAAACTGTATTGTTCGTGTTTTAGTAGCGCGGTACGTAGTAGGCCGTGTCCGGTAGTGAATTCGATGGGGTCAATCTTACTGATGACTGCGAGCGCTCTCATCGCAGTAGTCTATGGAAGTGAACGGTCGGTCTTGATTGCCGTGTCGTTAATGAAAACTTTGAGGATTTCGACGCCGAGGACTGCAGGACGTGAGAGCGTTTGTTGTTTGGTTTTCGGGGAAGACGCTTTATGATTCAATTAGGTTCTTGCCGATGTATCGAATAATGAAGCAATTTCGGAGAAAGCGGTTATAGAACATTAAAACGTAAACATAAAGAATTTAATGCCGAATATTACAACTAACTTGTTATGCCTTGGGGAAAATTTCGTGTTATCGTTTACTATCTATAATTAACTATTCTTTATTCACTTAACTTTCGTTGCCCTTGAGTAAGCTTATTTTGCGGTAGCTGTTAAATACGTATGAGGGCAACCTCTATAATGGCCCCACTTGTTGGAATAAAAGTAATCTCAACAATGTACTTACAATATAATCCAATGGTAAGTAGTATTAGATGTGTAAATGACGGTGGGTATATTTAGTGGGTATAAGGTATACGTGGTGAGAAAAAAGTCATCTCAGACGAACGCGTTGGCCATATACTACTCGACCGTTTTGGAGGAGTGTCTGGCTAGGATCCAACGCAATCCAAAGGATTTGTTCATGCATTTCGTAACCATGGATGAGACTTGGATCCACCACTACATACCGATGACCAATGAACAATTGTAGCAGTGGACTTTGGTGGGCGAATCGGCTCTGAAGAAAGGAGAAACAGTTCCATCGGCGGAAGAAGTCATGGTGACCATTTTTTGGGATTTCCAAACTGGAATCCTCATCGACTATCTGCAGTAGAGAAGCCTGAAAAAATCACTGGGAAGAAAGAGATTTGCCTCAAATGAGGAGGTTATCGCCGCTACAGATGGCTATTTTGTAGACCTGGAAACATCCTACTTTTTCGACGGTTTGAAGAGATTGGAGCACCGTTTGAAAAATTGTATTGATCTTCGAGAAGACTACGTCGAAAAATCTAAATGAGAAGCCACATTAATACCGTGTTTCTCTTGTCGATTCCTCAACCATGTCAGGTCCCCCTCGTAGGAATAACTCTGCCTACTTTCAGTAAACCTGAAAACACACCTTTCTGAACATTTATTGAAGATGGTTACCAATAAAGTAGATATCCATTTTATATGTCTCTTAATAAGGTGGAATGCTATACACATCCTTTGTCTCCTTATATTCCAAATTTGTAATTACCTTGTCTATTCAAAGAAAGGTCAGAGCAACTGCAATCTCTTGCATTTAATTTTCTACAGTGGCGCGACCATTGGATCACAGCAGATTAAGGTAACACTGGCATCTGTGGTTAAATTGGAGAACTACTTCAGTTTCGGTTGGTGACAATATATAACACACTTACTTTATTTTAATAATATTACAATACATAAGATTGTCTAAGAACAACTTGCACTAAAACTGCATACATCTTCACTCACCTACACTGCACAGTTCTTCAGAACATTTTCGGTCTTTTAAACACTGCGAAATGAGTTCAAAAAATGAACCCTTTCATCTCAATAAACCCCGTTAGCCCCTCTAAAAATCGCTGAAAATTCAAACATTCACTTCCTGAACGCGCCATAATTGCGATTTCTAGCACTTTTCCGCAGCCCCTCGCTTGCAAAGGTTTTAAAAGCAAGACTCGTCAAATACATTAAGTCGTCTCGGTTACTTCCGTATCGAAATATCTTAATTAATATCGGGAGAAACGATCCGCAAGCCCTGAAGAGACACCACCATCGTCATCATCATCATCGGAGAGTAAAACGAGAACCAGCACCCCTTGTTTGTCTCAATCGGCTTTTTCGCTTTGAATTCTTCAATTAATTACCGAAAAGAAAGAGATATTCGTGATGAAACGGAAGGAAGACGGGAGAACGATATAAGGCCCCCTTTTTTTGTGAGGGCGTTCAACCGAAACCCCCTTTCGGCCAGCCGTAAAAGAATCGGTGATCAATGACGCGTTAGGAAGATCTCTATATTAATTTGCATCTTAGGTTCGTGCAATTTAAATTTCCACGGCAAGAAGTTGTGGTTGTTTCCGTTTTGCTGCAAAATTGTAAAACGTATTTTTACTCTTCAGTCTGGACAAGGTCGTGTAAAATGTGATGATATTAATTATACTGGACACGACGTTGTGTTAATCGTCCTCTTTTAATGGAAGATAATAATGGTTTATTTTCTAACAGAAGGTTGGCGATTTTACTAACACTTTTGCACTGTTCTACACTGACAGTTTAAATTTGAAATTTTAAAAATGAGTTCCCTTCGTAAACTAGGAACGCAAGGGATGTCGCTCTCGGAATCACTGGAAATAGTAGACGAATTTGATATGCTATGTAAGAAGGTTAAGGGTACAATAGGTAATTGTGTATAAGTATAAATACGTATTTGAAATTGAAGAAAGTTAAGAAAATTTTGGAAGGTGAAGCAGTAAAGGATTTCGACTTTAATTTTAGTTTAGAATGTATTGCAAAGTTAAAAAATGCACCAATTACATCTGTGGATGTTGAAAGAAGCTTTTCTATTTTGAAACATATGTATTCTGATAGAAGACAAGACTTTCTTTTACACAATTTTGAATAACATTTAATTATAAATTGGTTTAGAAATATGTTGTAAAGAAATTTTGTGGAATAAAGTTAATGTTTAAATTTCTGGTCTTATTTATTTTATGTAAAAATTTTGCATATTGTCGCAATTTTTTTGCATATATGCCCCAGGTTAATGGATATTTTCTCAAAAATCGATGCATGCATATGCGCATATATCCCAGTTTTTCTTTGCATATAATCCGGCCTCTACTTACTAGTATTAAAGCACCTTATACATCAACGGTTTGGATTATATTTCGAATTGTTACTTATTATTATATTGCGTCAATAAGACCCAAACTTTATTGTCTCAGATTAAAGTTTGAAACGGATATATGTCCAATGTCCTCTTGAAACTAGTAGACAGCAACTTGGTATAGTTCTTTGTCAGTGTAACAAAAATATGTAACTGAGCATCTTTTGTTCACTTTTTTACTTGACAAACATGTTCATGCAATATATACAGGGTGGCGCAGGGGAACGGGAAATTTTGAAATAACGTCATTTCCACGAATAAATTCATAAAACTAGTAATTTATTAACGAAAGTGCATGTATGCAGCATGACATTTATGTTTTTACAATCAAAATGTCCAAAAGTGTCTCTTTACTTTTTAAAGATGACATCGGAAAGATGTCCTCCCATTCGGCGTTCACACTCTAACAGCCTCTTATGAAAACTCTGGAATGCGCGGTGTAGCAAATCTTGGAGAATGGCAGTGATTTCTTCTTGAATGTTCTCCTTCAGTTCATGGATTGTTGCAGGTTGTGTACAGTACACCTTGCCTTTATGATACTCCCACAGGAAGAAGTCCAACACACTAAGATCAGGGAGTCTCGCAGGCCATTCAATGTCACCGTTACGTGAAATATTGCGTCTTCCAAACAATTGATGAACTGCTGCCATCGAATGTCGAGCAGTGTGTGACGTGGCTCCGTCCTGATGAAACCACATGTTTTCCATGTTAAGATTAAGCTCGTACAGTCTCGGTGTAAAGAATGTTTGAAGCATTTCAACACATCGAGCGGATGTTACTGTCGCTGCATTACCATCCTCACGTGCAAAAAAATAGGGGCCGATGACACCATGACATGATACAACACACCATATTATGACCTTGTCGCTATGTAGTGGTCGCTGGTGTAACTCACAGGGATTGTCCTGGGCCCAATCACCAAAATTCTGTTTGTTTACGAAACCGTTCAGGTGGAAATGGGCTTCGTCTGATATCCATATGTTACCAACGAAATTCGCGTCCTCGTTAATTTTCGCCAATATCTGCCTAGTAAACTCCATACGTGACGCTGGGTCTCGTTCAAGTAATTGTTGCACAATCTGCAACTTATAGGGATGGAAATGTAATTCATGCAGTATTCTTTGCAAGCTTCGTCTCTTAATCCCTAGCGTAGATGCATGCTGTCGAACGGAGCGGCGAGGACTTCTCTCGATTGCAGCTCAAACAACCTCAATGTTCTCTGGGGTACGTACCGTCCGAATGCCACCTGGACCTTTCTTTTTCAAGACAGATCCTGTTTCTTCAAAATTACGCACCCACGTTGTAATCGCATGCGCAGATATAACATGTCCATGACGTCCAAGCTGGTAATGTTGAAATATTCTCTGCGCGGCAGTCGTATTATCACCATATCTATAAAACGCTCTCACAGCTACTGCACGTTCCGCACCAGTCCAACGATCCATGATTACTAAATGGCAATGCGTTCACAACAATTGTGCGACGTTACGAACAACTGCCGGCTCTACAGTACTGACAACTGTAACGTTCAAAATTTCCCGTTCCCCTGCGCCACCCTGTACAACACATGGGGAGCGATTGCAAAATCATTTATACACTTAACCTTCATCAGGAAACACGCACTACATTTTTCACTTCATTAATGCTTTATTCTCTCTTTTAATTAGCATACCTTAACAACTTGCGTAATATCTTTACCCACGTATCATTTATACTAGAAAATAGCTTCCACTGCACCGCCATTCCTGCTGGTATACATATTTTTTTCTCTATTTCAGAGGGATGTAAATTCAGGCAGCGGATTCTGCTCGAGATAGCACGGAAGGAAGTGGATCTGATTGCCAGTAATCCACTGCCACTTCACTGGCCGAAGCTTGGAAATTATGAGATTAAAAGACGGATATTCCTGCGAAGAGACCCTTTGAGTCGGGGCCGAGAGTCGGGTCTAGGATTAGGCGACGTTATTTATGAGGTCATTTCTGATACATCGCCCTCTATAGGCAATCAGCGATCATTGAAGGATGCTAATTGCAAATTATCCTTACTTCAGAACGTAGCGACGGCATGCCATCAGAAGAAGCATCGTTAACGTCTGGAGGGGGAGGCAGGGATGTAGGTGGTGATCTGCAGAGGGACATAGGGTTTGTAGGACCTTTTTAAATGATTTTTTATTTTCGTCAGACTTAGATAAGTCCTGATTTTAAATACGCTTTTCAAGCGCTAAATTTTATGCTTATAATAGGAAAACGTAATCTGAAGATTAATTAACAATTAGCAATTTAGATCAAATATGGTATGAAAAAATCCCTGTGAAATATATGGAATTTGTTTTATCAAAATATCTATTGATTATCATTTTTGTAGACACAAGCAGATATAAAATATTCTAATTTTTTATCAAAATATGTAATAACACATTTAATCACAACTTTTGGATGTAACGTTTTTAATTCTATTCTTTAAAAGGGACTACATGTCTATGTACGGAGTGTAAGGCATATCGAATAACCGCCCAATTTGTTTATTTACGATTGTACAAGAGTTATTTCTTAAGAAAACTACTTTAGTTTATTGTGCTGCATGTGTTGGATGCTTTTTCTTAGAAGATTCCTTATTTTGTTATTATATGTTAGTACTAAATCTGCTTTGTTTTCTTAAATAACACCTATAAGTATGCCTTCCGTTTCAGAAAGAATTTATGAAAATGATTTATTTTTTATTACTTAGCTTTCCTTTTTACAATGTTAGATTAAGGAAATACTGACAAAATAGTCTTTATTATAGAAATTCCAGGAGTCTATTCACACGCTGACAAGACCAGTGTGCATCGAGTCACTCATAAGCTTCACTGGTTGGTGGCTATTGTTAGCTATTGGCTCAGCAGCTTGTCAACAATTGAAAGAACTTACGATTTACCTTAACGCATTTGGTTTTTATTAAAAGCGGAGGTGTTGAAATATTGATGACGTATGAATAAGGATATAGGAACCGAAATTAGAGTCTTCAGTTTATCCAATTGATCACACTTTAAAAGCATATTTCTCCGTGGACCAATAAAGAAGCGGAAGATATTAATATCGTACTAATATCTTCCTGGGCCTAGAAGAACGCTACTAGTGACGACATAATCCAAAATGCACTGCTTATAAGCAAAAAAAAAACAAATATTACAAAGAAAATAGTATATTCGTTTCAGAAATATCAAGCAAAAGGTATAGATTACAAAAGAGTTGATTACCACAGCAACGAAAACAAATATTTTGAAAAGTCAAAGCAGCATGTGAAGCAGGTTTTTCTTGTAAATGGAGAGAAAAATTATCGATACGCAGCGACTTTTTCCTAATCCCAAACCTGAAAAAATCACTGGGAGGAGAGAGATTTACTTCAAATTACTTTTCCGACGGCTTGAGAAGACTGGAGCACCGTTTGAAAAAGTGTATCGAACTTCGAGGACACTACATCGAAAAACCACACCAATACCGATTCCGGAAACATTTCAGGTCGCCCTCGTATACACATAATTAGTTAATTTTAAGACAAAGATTGTTTGTTTCAATGGCTGCATTCAGGAAAGCATCTGCAAAGTAGAATTGCCAGGATGACAAAATGACGTCATGCTTTGCAGTGCTTTTTTGAAACCTAACCTAAACAAAACAAAAAGCGCGCAAAATTAAAAAGTAGAGTTTGCGATCGTGAATCTTAAAATGACTTTCTCAAAAGTTACTTTATAGCTAGCAAGATGGGCATACTTAACGAAAGCGACAAGAAATCTCTAAAACAGACGTTAACTTATAAACCATGACGAAAGGACCGCAATCTTGAAACTGGAATAATTTGGAGAAGCGAACATTAATAAAACACATCATAGAGGAAATCCACACAATTAAAAACAAAAAGTAGAGTGCTGTATCACGTTTCATATTCATTCCACCGAAAATTACAAAAAACATGAAGCTAAAAATTTATATTTTTAGCCAGTGTAGATATGATATGATAAATATAGCAAACGTTCTCGGATGCCCCTTGCTATGCGATACAAAATCCCAGGTACAGGCATTGAGTCTTCAGTCACAAGCTTTACTTATGGGTCTCGTGACGTTGCAACCTATCTTGTTGTATGTCTGCTACTATTGTATTAAAATTAGAATTGTTGTTTGAGCTATTTTCATCGTTTGTTTAACTTATGTGGTTCGACGTTTCGCCAGTTGAGTTTAAAAAAATGCATTGATCTTTGAGGAGACTACATCGAATGCTAAAAATAAAAAAAACACACCAATACCGTGTTTTTCTTACCGATTCCGGAAGCATTTCAGGTCGCCCTCATGATAATTCATAGATTTATAACTAGAGGAAGTTTTCATGATATTTTGACGTCAACAATATAGAAAGAACCTGCGATATAAACAAATGAATATTATAAAGATAAGAAAATAAAACCTTTTAAGCAATATTCGTAACTTGCACATCCGAGATACAACAACACTACATGTACTATACGTGGTTTTAGTGAATATCTACGGCAATAGGAGAAAACGTAGCAGTTCCTTCTACTACATTGTTGGTTATATATATTTTTTTTAGTAAAACCGAAACCGTTCTCTCTTTTCTCCCCGGAAGAAATACGAGACGAACAATAATATTAAATAATCATGAATCGGAAGTTCTCTCATACTTTCCGACTCCCTACGCCCCCCTTCTCCTCCCTTTCTCCACCTCCTCGCGCTAACTTCCGCTGTCCCATCCTATCTGGATACACTTTTCTCGGAAGGTACGAACGGAGTTTTTGACAAAGTACGTTCTTCCGGTAAACGACTGATTTGGGAACTGAACGATATTTCACGATCCTTCTTAATATAATAATATATTCGCGCGATAGTCCCGGATATTTTCAAAGTATACTTTAGTATCCGATAATTTGTCCCCCATGTCCCCTAAAGGGACCGGTCGTATCGGCAGAAAAGACTCGCAAAACTTTAAAGTTTTATAACGATGCTTTACGACCTGCCAGCGAAACTCACGGGTAGGCACAGAGGAATAAGCTATGACCTGCGTGCATATATATATATGTATAGCAACATATCTTCCTCAGATCTTGCCGCTAGGAAAACGAGCTGGTGAATTTTCAGATGTAGGTGTAGTGCTTGAGGACGAGGTCGGAATTTAGTTAGGAAGTGTTATATAGAAAAGTTATCAATTTTATACCATTCGTAAAATTTGGGACTTTTTTGCAGGTTTAAATTGTTTGAAGTTAAAATCGTTGTCGACATATATCTACGAAGGGAGGTCCAGAAGTTCGTGGAATGAAAGGGTTTCAAATAAAATAAAACAATAAATCTATTTTTCCTTTTCAACATAATCACCCTTAAGCACAATACATTTATTAGATCTATGAATTAATTTTTCTAAACCATCATAAAAATATTTTTTATCTTCGCCTCAAAATGGGCCAAAGTTGCCTCCTTTACCTCATTATCGTCGGAAAACTTTCTTCCACGTAAGCCTTTTTTTTAAATTGGGGAACAAATAAAAATCACTAGGTGCCAGGTCTGGACTGTAGGGTGGATGGACTATTGATTGAAAATCATGCTTGCAGCCATTGCAACTTTGCTCTTGTGAACCGGCGCATTGTCTTGCAAGAGCAACACACTTTAGTCAATTTTCCTCGACGTTTTTCCCTGATGGCCTCCTTTAATTTTTCTAATATCGCTGCGTAATATTCTCCGGTTATGCTCCTACCTTTTTCTTTGTAATCAATCAATAATATCTCCTCACGATTTCCAGCCGATTCTGACACTTTGAATTTCTTTAGCGGTGGTGTCCCCTTTTTATGCCATTGCATGGACTCCTCTTTGAACTCAGGCTTAAAGTGATGAACCCATGTTTCATCTTCGGTAACAATCCGCTCCAAAATCTGTGCAGGTTTGTCTCCACACAGCTCCACAAATTGTTTGGATGCACAGACGCGCTGCTGTTTCTGCAGCGGCGTGAGCATTCTCGGTACCCATCTTGCACTGACTTTTGTCATACCCTGCCGGTCATGTAGGATACGCAAAATGGTGGTATCTGATACTCCAACTAATGCAGATAATTGTTTTTTCTTCAAACGGGCAGTTCTGAGAGGGGATCGTTTTCAATCGACCCCCGACCTTGTTTAAGAAGACCATGCCGCTTATAAATCATTGATTTACTATGGTACTATTCCTCATAAACGGTTTCCATTTCATTCAATATGATTTGAGCGTTCTTTCCTTGCTTTGTAAGGAACTTTATCACAGCACGGTGTTCAATTTCCTCCATAGTTTCAGTTTTCTTCCGGATTGACTTGTTTAGCAGGCAACTATTCGTAAAATCCATCCCCTCCATTCCACGAACTTCTATATATACCGCTTTTTAACAAAAGAAAATGTTTTTACAGAAAACCTAAGGCAATCCCTCACTAGCTAAACTTGAAATATTCTAATTAATTTACGAAACTAAATATGAGATCGAAAGATAGAATTAATTTTGGAGAACTTAACTAGTCTAAAACCTTTGAAATCGTACTCACTGCCTCGGCTTTAGGATGGACTCGCCTTCGGCTTCCAACGTAAGTGTCCGGAACTTCCAAATTTTGTATGTAGTATCAGCTGATACATTTTATTATTAGATATAAACGAAGATATTTATAAATTTACAGAGTTATATGAGAAAATAACTAATTATTCTTTCTCAGGGGAAACGATGCCAACATGTCTGACTTTGATACGATCTTCATCTGTCCGTTTTTCTTTTGTTTTATATCCATGGCAACGCATTTGTTCTCCTATATGGTAGGCCACTCAGTGCACACACTTACTAGATATGTGTGGCATTATAGAGGAAATTGCTGCCAGTCGCGCCATCCTTTCCTCGTACGAGAAATTTCGAAGATTATAAGTACAATTTCGGAATAATGCATATTCATACAATGTAATTGAAATGTGTGAGTACTGTATATTAAACGTCTTTTAAAGATGAAATTTTAAAATATTTATTTATATAAGAAATATGTTTACGAAAAGCGATAAATATACTAAACGATAGTAAAGTTTACGTCTCCTCTGCAAGTGTTGTTGAAGGGACTCTTTTTTTAAGCAAAAAAAGTGTGAATAATAAGTTATTAGAGAATACCCAAAGTAGATATCTGTAAAACTTTTGAAAGAAACCTGTACAGATCGAATATCTGTGTTTAAAATTTCATAAAGAGGGAGTACTGACGGTACCTTGCCTTCTAACACTACTAACATCAACCAAAATAAAAAATAACGGCGTGCACCAAACAGTGACGAGAAAGTATGTGAAATAGGTGAACTAGTAAAATTTTAGAAGAAATTCATTGGTAAATAATAGACAACAATTCATATCATCGCCATATATGTAAACCTTTAATGATTTGAATACAGAATACTTTTTATAGTATCTACACATTGAACTATTGAATAGTTTCATTTCATATCAAGTTTTTTGAAACTCTATTTTTCTTAACAATGGATAATAACAATGAAATATTGATTGTAAAATAAATTCTATTGTAAATATTTAAAATAAATAAGGTAGACGATAGTTTCAAATTAATTACGCAATTATTTAATAACGCATACTTAATAATAAACAATTTGTTTTTTTTTAATTTTCATCGTTAAGTGGAAGTGCGGCACTCTCAAGTATCTTTAGAATAACCTTCTTTATTTGCAAATAGAAGATATCTATACTGACATGAGATTTTGCTGTAATACTAATAGTTCAGCTTATGTTACAATGACATCGTTGACTTGAAATTTTTCTTACGTGAACCTTCAAAGGGATACGGACTTCATCAATACATTGCTAGACAAAAAAGTCAAATCCTCAATAAATACACTGTTCAAAATGTATTAGTAATATTATTATAAATAAAATATATCATTCTTCTTTCTTGAATATGTTGCTATTACAGAAAAGAATAATCTTTCGAGACAATCTTTTCAAGATTCATACCCTTCTAAAAATTGTTAAATGTTATAAGACGTTTTCATAACAAATGCCAAATATCCTTTAATCCATTTAATAACAATGTTTGCTAATGCCATTATTGTAATTAGGTGGATCGGAACTAGCTAACCTAAAACCCTTTTATCTTTGTAACCTTCTTATTTAATTGTTTTTATATGCGCATATGTATGTATTAGTAATTATCCCTGCAACCGATGTTTCAAGACCATCCATGTCACTTGTTTCAAAGAAGAAAATTAATTTAACAAAATCAAATGCATCTTTAAAAAATAAACTAACACAATAATCATTCCTTTTTATTAAGACTATGTCTATATTTGTAGACGACACTTTTCTAAGATTACATACATACGTTGCTGACACATCTTTTTTAATGTAAATATTTGACCCGCCATTACTTCTACTTTTCTATATAGTCCCTGGAGAACGAGGTAGTCACTTCTGCAGTTTTAATGAAGACATTAGCAAAATCGAGCTAAGAGACTAAAGCGATTAAAAAAGATCTGGGAGATATTTTAGAAAAATCTTAGAACGTTTTAGGAAATAAAGGAGAGCCAGATTTTTGAAAGATTACGTCACCAGAATTGCTTTTTTCTGTAATGGAAACAGTTTTAAGAAGGGAGAGTTATGCATTTTGTACGAATAAATATGTGGAATTGTAGACATTTTGCTGAATTTGAGAAGTATCAAAAAACATCCGCAAATGGGTGTACAAAACTAATGACTTGATAAACAAATGAATATCTGAAATAAGTTGTAAGTTATTAAATTTGTGGTCAGTGCAGATTATGCTCAGGTGCTACAAAGAACGGAACTTTGGATATGAAAATAAGAGAAATTAAATAACACATCAGTAATCTTGATATATATATATATATATATATATATATAACACATGGGCTGAAAAGTCCCGGGCCTAACAAAGAAATCACGTTTTTTTTGGTTCAAAATTAACTTTATTCATCAACGTAATCTCCATCAAGAGCAACGCAGTCATTCCAGCGCCGCTCGAACATTTCAATACCACTTTTCTAGAACGATTTATCTTTTGCCTCAAAATAGGCCTCAGTTTCAGCGATAGCCTCTTCATTCGTGCGAAATTTCTTACTGGCGAGCATTTTTTGAGATCTGCGAACAGCCAGTAGTCGCTGGGAGCCAAATCTGCCGATTCGAAGTTCAGTTCATGTAGTTTTGCCATTGTTTTGATTGACTTCTGACACGGTGCGTTGTCTTGATGAAACAAAATTTTTTCTTTGGCATATGCGGTCGTTTCTTTGCAATTTCGGCCTTCAAACGCTCCAATAACGCTATATAATATTCACTGTTGATGGTATTTCCTTTCTCGACATAGTCGATGAATATTACACCATGCACATCCCAAGATACCGAGGCCATAACCTTTCCAGACGATTGTTGTGCTTTCGGGCGCTTTGGACGAGGTTCACCATTTGCTGTCCACTCAGATGACGATCGTTTTAATTCCGGAGTGAAGTGATGGATCCATGTTTCATCCATTGTCACATATCGACGCAAAAATTCCGGTTTGTTACGTTTAAACATGGCCAAACACTGCTCAGAATCATCAACACGTTCTTGTTTTTGGTCAACAGTGAGCAAACGCGGCACCCACTTTGAACAGAGCTTTCTCATAGTCAAATGCTCATGCAATATAAAGGCAATACGTTCTTTTGATATCTTTATGATGTCAGCTAACTCACGCAACTTCACTTTTCAATCATTCAAAACGATTTTGTGGATTTTTTTGATGTTTTCTTGTGTTACCGCCTCATTTGGACGTCCACTATGCTCTGCATCATCGGTGTCTCTACGACCACGTTTGAAGTCAGCAAACCAACGTTTTATTGTTGTTTCTGATGGAACGGAGTTCCCATAACATTTTTCAAGCCATTGCTTTGCTTGAACGGTATTTTTTCCGATCAAGAAGCAGTGTAAAATTAAAACACGAAATTGTTTTTGATCCATTGTTTTGAAAATAACAAAAGTAGCGTGACTCAGCACAATAACTCTCAAACTAATGAATGAGAGAAAGGTGACTGCAATAAAACTAGCGTCATCTTTGTGTTAGGCCCGGGACTTTTCAGCCCATGTGTTATATATATATATGGAATACTTTCCTAGAAAATAAATATTAGCTTCATATTATGATGATTGATTTTTCTCTAACGGTAGCTTTTACTTAAAGAAAAAATCAGTGATCCTTCTATATTGGAAGTCCATGAAACTTAACAATTAAATTCGAATATTACGTAACATATTTTCATACTTATGAAATCACACAAATATAGCTCTGTAAAGCCAAGAAAACTTTCCTGCGTCTGGCTTATTTATTACGGACTAAATCACGTTTTCCAATATAAATGTTAAGTGTTGCAGACCCTTATTTATTTTATTTCGAAGTTATACAATATCCTCTTAATAAAAAAACACTTCTAATTTTCTCAAAGACACATTTAGTCATTTGAAGCACAAAGTTATTAGAATTAAAAATAACACGATATCCTACGGTTAATATACTTTACACATTAAAATTATATGAACGTGATAGCAATAATATGATAAGTACTCGTAGCTATAATAATAACTTATTCGAAGTATCATACTAAACCTACTTGAAAGTTAGTATTGCCTCGAAACTTAAAGAATAAAGATGAACAACGATGACCTGCGATAGAATATTCAAAGCGAGGTTCTAAACTTCACCGCTTTGCCGCGTGGGGGCGCCAGCTTATGGATACACTAATGCTGACGGAGTTTTGTTATTTGTGAATGCATTTTGGCCACTACAGTTAAGTGAACCTCTTATTAAGTCATTTTATGAAAATTTCATACTCCAAATATAGTTTTTTTGCAATGTTCGCTCCTGTGTTGAATAGTAATTACGATTAAACCTACTATGTGTATAAGAAAATGTTAAATACTTTTAAGCGAATGTTAACATGTTTATATCTTGTTTTTATTTTGTCTATATAAATCAGAGTTTAGTCCTTTAGCTTCTCAAAAGAAAGAAGCTAAATAATAAAGAAAATTATGAGACGAACAAGTAAATGTATTGCAGTAATATATTGTTTATATAAAGAGTTATTAGTTTTTTCTCTGATAGTAGTGTTATAGTATCAAAGCTTAAGATTTCGTTAGCTAATTCTAATTGATAATTATTAATCCAAGAATGTCAAACTTTTCTTTTAAAGCTGTATTTAAAGTTTTCAGAATGGATATATAAGAAATCTTATAATACCACACCGATAATAAGCAAGTATGGTCCGTAGGTTTACGCAACCACCAAAAATAATAATAGAAAAAAATATTTAATTTATTAAATGAAAAAAAAGTAACTCTACATTTTAAATATTATAAATTAAAAATTTATACTATTTCACTACTTATACACTACAAAGTCTTCTATATACTATTTTCTTTTGGTTTCTAAACATGTAACGTAAACTTACGCTTGATGTCTGGTTCGATACGTTAAATAAATGAAAATAAAAAGGCTGCTGATTGCAGAGCAAGTGCAATGTATGTATATACACTGAAAGTTAACGGCTAACGCACTTTGTCGGCAGTCTTTCTGGTGTGTCTCAATCTGGTACAATGAGGTCGCAGCATCAGCGCAACATAAGCAGTCGTAAGTGTTTATATGTGTAATAACTTCATAATTTGAGGATATTGCGTTACGTTATGCAATCTAATTAGTCGGTTTAGCCTCTAGCGTTGTTTACACGTTTTCACTTTGGTTTTTTCCCTATTTCTCCTGAAGAAGCCTCCTACGACGGAGGCGAAACGTCGGGATCCCACCTTTCTCTTTCTTCCCATTTTTCTTCCTTTGGTTTTCTTTCTTTTTATTTCTTTTATTTCATTTTTTATATCTCATCATGACACAGCCCAATTCGGAAAATAGTTCGTTTATTACTAAGCTAATAAGTGTATATTTCTATCTTAAACGTGTTTCTGCTCTTTCAATTTTCAATAATAATGAATTTAGTGCGGAGTTTAATAGCGGATTCGTTCGGTAAACGAACGTTTACCAAAAATTTATTTCGAATTTAAATCTGAAACAATCGAATATCAGTACAACGCGAAGTTTTAGTATACCCTTTAATGCGAATACTTATAATAAACATTTGTGAATTCGTAGCTGTAATGTAAGAAGCGTACTATTATGCTCTTACTGGTTTAGCTTGTAAAATGAAAACAAAAACACTCTTGCAATAAAATTACATACTCCATACTCATTAGACTTACATCTAAATATTACCTACTCATTAAACTTACACCAGAGAATTACATGTTCATTACGTCTGAAAATTTTATCTGCATTATTTTTTACCAATGAAAATTCCATATACATTAAATATTATAGCAAATGTGCTGAGCATCATTAACTTTACATGACAAATTACATTGACACGACTTTACATGTAATTTTACTGAATCTTTTTTAGAGTGTAGTCACCCCCACACTTTTTAAGTACGAGCCGCCACTACCCCTCCATTATTTTGACATCTTTTTAAGATTATAAGACAGAAAAAATCGTTTAGAATTACATTAAGCTAGCTTTTACTATATGCTATTAGAAGTACAATTGTTATGCCAGCCTCTTGAAAATTACGTGTTTGTTTTTAGCGAAAAACCGGAAAAAGCTTATGTATACACCTGGTGATAGAGTAGAACACATTAATCCATATTCTCTTGAATTCCCCAATACGCGTGTAGGAGTATCATTTTCATATCTTCTCTAGAACGCAATCCTCGTAACCACAAAAAGGGGAAATTTCTATATGGCCTCATTCTTGTTATTTTATCTTCGAATGTCACTCAGACGCCCATACGAACCCGAACGTGGCGAGGAAATCTCCAATAAAGATGGCTATCAGTCCGTAACAAGTTATTTTACACATCTATGGCTACCCTGATGGCTTCAGTCCTCCAGAGTCCTCGACTGTTGTAAAGACTACTGGTCCTCGGGGAGCCGTTATATGCTGTACATATATAAAAGCGCGGCATCGAAGCTAATGCCGCTCTTGCGCCCCCGGAAGCGTCTTCGAGACGCTCGTAAGTTCGATTTTATTTTGTTATCCCTTCTAAGAGGTTTCATGGCCTTTTTATTCGGTTTGTTTATTTTAGAGCGTTGAGCGATAGTAAAGAGATTTTCTCTCGGATTCTTCCGGAAGCTATAAATTCTTGCGTGGAATAGCTTTTATGTCTTTTACTCGTTTAACACAAAAATTAACTATTGTACGTGTATTATTATTGCTTTAACACTAACCTAACCGATGTTACAAAACTGTTAGGTTGCACTTTTAAATGTTTTACCTAATACTTGATTTTTGAAACTGTATTGTCTCTGCAGTAAATGTAAAAATGGTTTGATTAAAGTAAATGGTCTTTCAGCGCAAGAAAAAGTAGGAGCAGAATTGATCATGTTCGATTTGCTCCATCTATGTTATATCACTGATCTCTGACATCTTTATTTTGTTTTTCTTCGGTCTAAATTTGTGTATGCATTCTTGGTTTGGTCACCTACATGCACTATCAAATACATCTTCTGAAAGAGATTCAAAAGAAAGTTATTATACTTCAAAAATATCTAATACTTACCCGATACAAGGATTTAGTCACAATACTCTACTGGAGATGTTTAATAGTGATTCCTTAGAACAACGTAGAAAACAAGCTGAGTAATTTAATAAGTATATTGTGATTTGATCAACCTTTTTTCATTGGTTATTTTTGTTGTTACTACTAATTACTTTATCTCTCGGGCAATAAAGTATTATTATTAGTATGTAGAATTGGCAACAATGGAATCTTTTTTTATTAAGGAATGATATTGCTTGATATGAAATAATTTGAAAATTTTTGAAATAATTCTATATTTCCATATTTGTGAAGCTTTTTGGATAGAAATAAAAATTGTGGCGTGGATTTTCGAAACAGATTTCGTAATTAAAACACCTAGAAAATGTAAGGGATGTTAGTCATACTATAAACTCTTCGTTCGATACTTGCTTATTTTCTATGTTACTACTTTTAGCCCTATAAAAGCCAACACTTTTCATGTGACATTAAAGTCATCCAAATGCAATTTAAAAATGTTTATTGTTTAGAATAGAGGACTGCGAAAATTATTCTAGCGAAATTAAAAACATCATTGTCTATATGCAAGTTACAACAAACTAATGCCTCTAAAGATTTCAAATGAATTTAAGTTTTTATTGAAATACATTTTATAAATAAATAATTCGAGGCGGTGGAGTAGAAAACGTGAAGAAACAAGACTCACATTGTTACTTCTTTTATCATAGAATGCCCGATTTGATGTTTTTTTTCTAACATAACTCAGAGGTAAGTGAATTTAAATACCGGATACAAAATATATTTTATCTCTATCTTTTTAAATACAATATAGAGTAATAATCAACAGCAGATATTGCTATTTAGAAAAAACTACATTTTTTAGTTGAGTGTTTGTGTTTAGATTAAATTTTCAAAGTATCCTGTATAACTGTACCTCTTACCCATTCATCATCAGTGAAAACAAGTTTTATTATTATTATGGCAAACTTTCTTTGCGTTTAAATGCAAATACATTATAGTTGGTCATAAACCTACCTATCAAAAATGGCGGCAGTATATTAAAAAATTAATGTCAGGGTAATATAACTACGATCTTATATTTACATAATAATATTTCTAAGATTACAAAACTATAAACTGATGACATAAACCCTTCTAACAAAAATATATACGTTTTCAGAAATTTCAAAAATAAAAACGCCTATTTGTCCTAAGCTTAATTTATTATAATTTCTGTGAATCTTATATGTGCACTAGTTTGTATGTAATTTTAAGAAATGTTCTCAATTAATTCTACAAGATATTGACATTGAAAGTGACAATTTAGTTATTAATTATTTTTTAATCACTTTGACTTGCAGTCTTGAGATTATTTCTATAATATGGGTAAAAATAAAGAATTCATCAGTGAAAAACATACTCCAATAATTACTCTACATCATCAGGGTTCAGGCGAAATAGTTTTTTTTCAAAAAAGGCAACTATTCCATATATATACATATATTTTTCAATAGAACTTAACTGTATTCTAACATTAAAAAAAAAATCAGAAATAAGATTTTATTTCCTTGAAATAATAACTAAGTGCAATGACGATATAAGAACCTTCGTCTAGTACGTATTCCTTTCTGTTCAAATATTTTATAACTTTCTATTAGATCGTTAGAGAATTACTTAAGTAAACGGAGAATATCTCATCCTTATTGCCAGGCAACCAATTGACCACAAACTGTTGAATGATGCAACCCAACGTATATGAACCCACACAGGTGCCTAACCTACATAACGTATGGAACGTATTGGTGGAATTACAAATAGCCAATGGAGAAAATAATAATTTTCCTACAACAAGTGTACTTACAAAACAACATTTTCTTCATAATTATACAAATTTATATGTACTTAGTACATATTTGATATTCTCCTTGTATTTGTATTTTGAGTGTCTAAGTTTTTAATTTTCTATCTTATTTCTATTATTGCTCCTTACTGATTTTATAATAACAGAGCAAATTGATGCTTCGTATCGCGAAAAATATGGAACGTCTAAATTTGCTTTGCAATACCATGAATGTTTTATCTCATGGTCTTAACGATTTTATTTTGATATTTTCAAATCGATTTAAATTTCCACGTGTTATAAAATTTTAATCGTACGTATTATGTACATTTTAGTGTAAGTAATATTATTAACGCACACATCCTTTGTATGTTCCAATTTTACTTTTATACCATTCTTATTGGACTATTTCTTATTTTCCCTAGTTTCACTAATTGCTTTTAATAATTTAAGGTATTCATTGCGCTAATTGTGGGGTGAATATGTGTCGGATGATTCTTGTCAAAGTTTGAAACGGAATTAATTAAATGTAATTATAAAAGTTATGATGATATGAAACTGTTCAAATACAATATACACAGTCAGAGTACACCAAAATTTAAAATTTGTAGGAGTAGTAAACAGCCTATGGATGACAATTTTGTAAAAATATGAATTTTCTTTTTCGTAATGTATCATTGGCAGTTATCAAATGTTGTTAGGCACTTGTGACACAGTGGCATTAAATATTGAACACTACTTTCATGTAGTGCCTAATATAAACCTAATACTGCTGTAGATACGCTACCTAGTGCTACATGCTAGTATTATTTATACACACGAAGATAGTATGTATTTATTACATCATTGTTTTGTAATGATAATGTTCCTCCTAATGTAAATTGTTGACCATGGATTATTATTAGAGTTGTTGTGATCAATGTAGCCTTGAGAAGAGTTGGTTTTTGCCAGACTCATGGCTGAATTTCCAATTCGTCTGACTAGGTGTCTTCCCTATTTTCTATTGAATTTCTTGATGTGTTTTGAATCCTTTGAACAACCTATTCTTCACAGATAATTGAAGCTTAAATGCAAGTTTTAAGAGAATAACGTATATCTATCCCTCTGTCGAATAACATCAGGAAATACATTGCCGAAATGTCGGAGTATCATAATTCCACAGACGGCGGACATAGACCAAACAATTCTAATGTAAATGTATTTCTGGTTGCCTTGTGGTAAGTCGTGGAAATAAAGAACAAAAGACGTCAAAGAGAATAATCATACTACTTCAGAAAATTGTTGGCACCCGCTGTTCGATAAAATACGAATACAGTAATTTAACAAACAAAACAGAACGTAAGCTACACCTAAACAATAAAATCAATTGCTCATTGCGGTATCGGTTGCCATTAGACGTCGATCTCGTTTCGAAATCGTTACTATAAATCTATTTTCAGAAGTCACCGGTGGTCACCTACATCGTCTTCTATTAAGATTTTGTCCTGCCTTTCTTTCCCAGGACAATGTATGTATAATGCACACCTTTCGGTGAAATCCCTTACCGTAGAGCAATTTCTCTCTCGGTATATCCTTCGCCACGAAGAGAACATATATTGGTACGTTGTTCTACAGACAACTATCTGCGTTTTGGCATTTTTACGCTCAGTACTTTAACAAAAAAAAACTAATTCCGCACAAGAAAGCGATAATACACTAAGAAGTAATAAAAATAAGAAAGTAATTAGTGCAGGTATCCTACCCCATACCCGGCAAACAATAGTTGTATTCTTGGAAAAGAACAAGAGAAAATGTATTCGGGTGAAATTTGTACCTAAATATTTGGACTTTACGGATTATGTGTAACAATCTTATATTTGCATACAATAATTTATAATAATAATAATAATCCTTTATTGCCCAACAGCCCAAGGGCCAATTACAGGACAAATTACAATACAATTCTTATTTAAAATAAATTGTAATCGTGTTGCCTACAATAATAACATGCTGAAAATGTATATAATAATGAAACAAAAAAAAAAAAGAAAGACTCACAAAAATGGCTCCAGATCCCGTTTGTTTGCGTTCCTCAGCATGTGACTGAGAGGTGCCTTAAGCAAAATGTTGGTATTAGCTCTAGGTACTTGAAGTATATTATAGTAGCGAGTATGATGAGTAGGTACGGTAAAGTTTATTTGCGCTAGAAGGGCTGGCGAGTCGATAGTATTTTTCAGGATCCTGCAAAGAAACTCCACACTGTTACGCTCGCGGCGGTCAGCAAGAGATAGAAAACCATGCTCAACAAGTAAGCTATAATACTCGATACCCCTTGCAGGATACACGTTGTCCATTCGAAAGGTGAGATACTTTAGAAACTTCTTTTGAACGCGTTCGATCATAAGCTCTTGGTGTAAATAACGGGGATACCAAACAATGGAGGCGTATTCAAGCTTAGAACGAACGTAGGCATAATATAAACGTTTCATTACACCTAAGTCTGAGGAATGCCTGCAAGAACGCATGACAAAACCGAGAGTTTTGGAAGCAGATGAACACATGGACGAAATATGTTCCGTAAATGACAGTCTATTATCAAACAAAACACCAAGATCCAAAGTTTTGATATTGCGTGGTATGGCTGCATCATTAATCTGGTAGTTATAGTGTAAAGTAGTGTGAGTGTTATTGTAGGAAACCACAGTACACTTGTTGATGTTCAGAGGAGATAATTGACCTTGCTCCAAGTATTAATGCGGAGAAGATTGTCTTGTAAATGTTTACAATCGAAAATGCTACCAACAGTATTAAATATCTTTACGTCATCTGCGTATGCTAAGACGTGACACGTAAACAGAGATAGTAAATCATTTATATAAAAATTGAAGAGAAGTGGTCCAAGATTTGAACCTTGAGGAACACCTGATGTTGGAGAAAACGGCGTAGAGGAATAACCATTGTAGCAGACATAACACTCCCTTCCAGTAAGGTAAGACTCAATCAACGTCAGGAAACCCACACCAAAACCAAATTTATCCATTCTTTGTAGTAGCATCTCGTGGTTAATGCAGTCGAAAGCTTTAGAAAAATCTACGTAAATAACATCCACCTGCTTTCGCTTATCAAGCGCTTCACCAAGATATTGGCCAATGCATGCTAAATTAGTGACCGTCGACCTACCTGCAACAAAACCGTGCTGATGCTCAGATATAAAAGGAGTTATGAAGGTAGATATTTCTTTGTAAAGCAAATGTTCAAATACCTTAGCGAACTTGGGCAGTATACTTATAGGCCTATAATTAGCAATGTTAGATCGGTTTCCTTTCTTAAATACGGGGGTAATTCTGCTAATTTTCCAAACCTTTGGAAAAGTTGACGTTTTTATCGCTAGGTGGAATATAGTTGACAGTGGATAGGACAGAACAGGAGCACAATCACGTACAAAGAAGCTCAGTATTCCATCATCTCCAGTTGTCATATTAGATTTAAGTCTCTTGATACTGTTCTCCACGTCCAATTCAGAGAAGGCATGAACACAAAAATTATTATAATTGAGAAAAGAGTTGAAAGATACATTATGAACACTAGGTTTATACACACTCGCAAAGACACTGGAAAAGGCATCCACGATTTCGTTTGGCTGGGTAAATTCTCTGCCGTCATACTGCATACTTCCCGGAATTCTGGAAGAAGCTTTATTATAGGGATTAACGATTTCACGATATCCCTGCAAGTTGTATTATTTTAAAGGAATTTTACCCTACTTCTAAACTTATCGATACTAGTGTATTTCTTTATTTGCAATAACGCTTGCATTGGACTTGAATATTGTACTCAAGGAACAAGCAACAGAACTTTGTTTTTAGTATCTAAATCCAGTTAAATGTATATATATTTTGCGGTACCATAACTTCCAAAAAAGCAAATAATATATCGCAATAAAATCCTTCTTGATTCCCTTTATATATCAACAGGATATGAATCTTGACGTATAAACAAAACATCCCTACATAACACGTATCCATAAAGTCCATCTTATTTTCAGTAGCTTCCTTCTTTATCCGTCTTTATCTCGCTTCCATTTGTTGGAATACGACGACGAGACTAACCAAAAAAGCAAAAGGAATCGCGTCGACTACGCCTACGCCACGCGGACGAAGCATCAGTTTCGGCCTTCGAGCAAAACGATTTGGGACTGTTTAATATCAGATCGGGTTTCTTCTTTCATATTTGCAGTGCGACGTCGTCGGGGTGCGGAGTCCCAATATCCCACAAGTATTTAGGGTTTTGACAGCGGATAGCCGCAACGGGGACCTCCCCGGTGACTGTCTCTCGAACTCCGCGCGGTCCCCGGTCCCGGCACGCGAGACGAGATACGAATGCGGCCGTCACGAGACAAGCGAAGACTACGGCGAGGCGTTTCACGCGAAATGTGACACCCGGAAAGGAAGTAGTTTCTTTTTATAAGTTTTTCCGATGTTGACTCGCTTCGGTCTTATTGCGGTTGTGTATTTGTTATTATTTTCTGCGGCGATATTGAGAATTTTCTTTGTATTCGTGTCCGTTGAGGAAATGTGTAGATAGGAAGGTTGTAATACGTGTATGGTAGAAATATGTGACTCCTTTTATTTATTTTATTTATAGAATTTTCAATATCTTTTAATTGATTTTTCAGTCCAAATTGCAAACAGCGCCACTTTGAACACAGTTCCCATATATATAAACTTAAAAACCTGGATGAAATAAGGTTTCGTGAGTAAGTACATATATAGTGTGCCTTGTTGGTCTTCCCACAAAGTCTGCAATAAGTCCATTGAAACATCTTCGACGTGCAAGTCAATTTTCCTGGTGAAGATTTGACTACATTTTGCAAACATATCATTTGGCAAATTTATTTTCTTAAAAAAATACCTTCGCTTCTCAAACAGCGAAATTTCAGGACACGTGAATGTGGCATATGCAGGATTTAAACGCCACCGTCTTATGCTAAAACTGATTATAATGATATGGAATAGAAATTAATGGAAGTTGTTCATCTTTAACATTCATTATTGATTTTAAAACATGTTCAGTTATACAGGATGCTCCAAAGGTGTAGAACGAGTGATACCTTACCCTATTTAAACTAAAACCATCTACATATTGCATACATACTTATATCTTCTATTAAGTAAGACCATCATTAATTAGTAAAATTACATCAGATAGTACGTTCTTATAAACCATACAAATATAAACACGAGTCTACAGCTGATAATAAATCCTTAACATTAATAATAATGAATAAAACTCTGCCTATAGTAAGCGCTAGGTAGATTGAATAGCTTAGTAACTGCTACTGCCGCTTCCAAGTCTAGATAAAGGAGGAGGGTTCTCTGAGAAAAGAGGTAATTTACTCACAGAATCAAAGATATGCCTCGGAATTGGACGGACCTAAAGTTGATGGCCCCGGCGAGAAAAAGGCCACATGGCTACATGGAACATCATGTCTTGGACAAGAAGGGATCAGGAAATAATCAATGAATTAAAGATCAATAACATTGAAATATGTAGTATCAGTTAGACAAAAAGGAAAGGAACAGGAGACAAATACATCTGTGTATATAGTGGTGGACGATATTTCACTGTGATTTTTTAACAGTGATTTGAAAATCACTGGTCACGCCCTTGATGTTATATATCAAAAAGCAGTGATTGGTGATTTGGCAGCGATTGCGTGAAATGCTCAAGTAGATTTATTGTTTTATTTTATTTAAAACCCTTTCATTTCACGAACTTCTGGACCTCCCTCTATATATATATATATATATATATATATATATATACACTAGGGTGACAGAATAAAATAGACATCAACTATTTAAAAAAAAGATACTATTCTCGTTATATATAGAAAATATTTTAAAATTTTTAAATTAGACTAATATTTTGTCGATCCACCTTTACTTGCGTGAAGTGCTGCGAGTCATCGTAGCATAGAATCTATTAAATGATTAATGGTGCCTTCTGGAATATTTAACCACTCTTCTGTAACAGCTGCCACGAGTTCTTCCCTATTGCTGGGTTTTCGGGGTCGTTTCGCCATATTTGTCTGGATTATGTGCCAAACATTCTCTATTGGATTCATGTCTGGTGATTGGCCTGGCCATGGCAAAATCCCAATTCCCTGTTCCTCTTTCCATATGGTTGTTGTTCTTGTTTTGTGGCAGGGTGCTCCATCCCCCATAAAAGTGGCGTCTTCTTTAGATAAAATGGCGTTGTCGAATATCGTGTCCTTCTGTTAATATTTGGATATATTTTGCCGCATTTATATTTCCGTCGCAGATTACTAATTGCGATCTTCCACCATACCATATCGCGTCCCACACCATGATGTTCACACCGCCGCATTTCACCGTCTGATGCAAAAATTTGTTGTCCAGTTGCTGTGCCGAACGTCTCCATATCCACGTACGACCACTATCACTGAATTGGTAGTATCTGCTTTCGTCTGAAAAAATGACAGATCGCCAAAACTCTTCGGGCTTCGTTCGCATTTCGATTCCCCAAGCCATTCGGCGCCGTTTTTGAAACGCCAGACTGTGGAGGTATCGCAGAACGGTGCGCTGACTTTTCTGTGAAGTTGCTGCAAGCTCAGCTGTACGTTTTCCGCGGTTCTCTTAACACTTCGCGCACAAGCACCATTTTACTTCTTTCAGAAAGTCCGGCACGACCTGGTCTCGGCTCCACTGTTGTTTTTTCCTTGCGTTTAAATTGTGTAATCACACGGTTAACTGTGGACAACGGAATATTTAAAAATTTACTTATTTCACGTTGCGAAGCGCCGCGTTCACTCTGGCAAGTGATGCGACCCCGGGTGAAGTCGGTAATATCACTCGAATCTTGTAAGCGAGGCATAGTTGTAACGATACTAAACTACGAGGAACTCCTTCCGATACATCTACCCTTACCCTAATGACAAGAGAAAGTTCTTAATTCGTTCTTAGAATTTAGCTGTTTACATATTTATACCGCTTTACCTGGTGTCTATTTTATTCTGTCATCCCAGTGTATATATATATATATATATATATATATATATATATCAGGTCAGTCAGTAATAGGTTAGTCTAAGTGGTATTACTATTCATTCAAGTTAAGACTTGCCTGCTGTATTAAATTGTACTGAAAGAAAACTTTCTTCAGTGTTTTTAAAAAAACTGATTCAAGTAGAGACCAAAATTGTATTGAAATTTATGATATGGTACATCACGTTGCACATTTAACTGGTGTTGTTTGCTACTAACATGTCTTTTACATACAAAAATGGTGTTCGGTAAATTGTTGATATTGCAAACAATACATTTAATTACAGTGCCAGTGTATTCTAATGGTAAAAAATCTATTAAGACTCGTCGAACATAATAAAGAACGTCGTCGATTCGCCACCATCAATGTAATACCGGAATTCGAGTATGTCCGACCGCTTTCGAAATATAATATCGCCGCCAATGAGTACATGCTCGTTTCTGCGGGCTTAATAATGAAATAAATCCTTCTGTATAAACCTTTAAAATAATTAAGTATAGCATTAAAATTACTGTGAACGTCCCAATCGCTTCCTTCGGCGAACCCCGTTGTAAATAATAAGGAAAGCCTCTCAGCAAGTATTCGAAATTTGTCACCAATGTATTTTATTAGTATTAAACGTACTATATATGTTTGCCTATATATACCGACAATAAAGTGTTCATTTAAAATCTAAACAAGCATAATATCAAGTTGAAATTGAGTCGGCGGTGACCGCGACGAATTAACAAGCAATTCCGGGGCCGGCGAAACTAAACCCCTTAACGCGCACATTGCGAACAGATCCCGATGATGCGGGGCGGCGCGCGAATGGACATCGCTGTTCGTTACTGACGTTCCGTTTCCCGGAATGACAATCCGGGGACACATTGATACAATTCCTGTAAATATACATTAATACAAATAACTATCGGTCCCCAGCGGTGAAGACCGGTGCGGCGCAGACGGACGCGTCAAGAGTTAAAATCTAGTTTTGTTACTTTGTTTATGACGCGTCCGTATATCGTTCGCGTACCTACGTATGTACATATGTACAACACAGGTGGCGCACTTCTAATGGAAATCCGTCGCATCGGACCCCGTATGTATCTATATGCATGATAAGTAGATACACTAGTGTACAAATGTAAGAATCACCCTGTGTAAATTTTAAAAGGAATGGATAATATATCTTTCCTCATTATTTATAAAAGTATTCAAATGTGTTTGATTTTTTAGATTTATTTGTTTAATCAGGCATCTTGGATAAAATTTAGAAAATCGTAAAATTTAATATAAGTACTCTCCGCAAAGAGGGGCAAGTTTCAGTGTCGTGCGGAGAACAACGGGGAGGAGTGAATCACATGGCACAGAGAATCGAGTACCCATATTAAAACACGCTTGTTCATTATTATTCGACTGGTCGTTATGGGTGCTTGTCAGTACACACAAACTTAGAAAATGTCGCATATAGGTACGTTGCGGAAACGGCGTATTTCGATCAAAGTAGAAAACGTACTAGCGAGTATGCCGGATTTAGAATACGAAGGCGATAGAATTAAATATGTAAGGTCGACAACTATTTGACATGTACCAGCAGGTGGAAGTGTGAACGCCACCTACAAAATATGTTCTGCAATCCGTGAAAAACGATACAGCGAACAATTAATATTTGATATAGGTGCATAATTTATATACATGAAATAGAAAAAGACAAATTTAATATTATAGAATTTAATTGTTAATTTATTCGCTTGAGTTAGCGACATAAGTGAGAACTAAATGAAAATAAAATATCCTACAGCATCTCTGATCTTTGTGACATCCACGCTGACCCATTTAGATCTATCATTGACGCAGTCTTTCTTCGTCTGATCTCTTCCCCCTAACATTTGTCAACATTTCATCACCAATTTAATTTAGTTTGATTTGATTTAATCTAATTCGATTTGATTTGATTTAACTTAATTTTAGTATTAGTCGAATAATCCTCTTTGTATATACTCTTATACCATAGGGTAATTGTAATATTTACTACTTTATACTCCCTAACGTGTTGGTATTGTTTACTTTGGATTAGTATATTTATATATGTATATGAATTGCTGTTTACTTCCTGTTATGTACTTTAGTAATTTCCTGTAGTTGGGTGTTATAACTTGTTGGGAATAAATCACTATTATTATTATTATTGTTATTATGATTATTATTATTATTATTATTATTATTATTATTATTATTATTATTATTATTATTATTATTATTATTATTATTATTATTATTATTATTATTGTTATTATTGTTATTATTATTGTTATTGTTATTATTGTTGTTATTGTTACTGTTATTGTTATTGTATTGGTACGTGCAATATGTACCGCGCAAAAAGAAGGGAATTGCAGCATAGACAGAGAATTGTTATAATTCCAAACCACAACGGAGTGTGGCCCTTTCTACAGCCAAATGCATAGACCCAGCCCGAAGTAATGTGATAAACGGTTCCGGACTGGTGTCTAGAAGAAGAAGGGGTGTTTTAGTTGGTAGTCCTCCTTCAGAGGGAGTCCAGCATAACATGCGTCAATGCATTTCACCTCCGCAAAAAAAAAAAATTATCATTATTATTATTATATCGTATAATAATTACATAATTTTCACAACGAAGACAATTACAAAGAAAAAGTTCTTAATTACAAATTTAAGTCAAAGAGTTTGCTAATAGTTTAATTTATAAACATCTATTGAAACAAGGTAATCAATTTTAAAAAAAAGAATAATATTCTATAACAGACCCGGGTTCAATTTTGGGAAAAAAAATTCCGAAAACCATTTTTCAAAACGATCGGTGTCCATATTCTCGTGATATTTACAAATCTTCTTTTACTCAAATACGCTCAAGCCTTCTTGCAGAAAACCAGAATCACTAACAATATGCGTGATTATGAGTCCACCCCCTTTTCCAGATGGAGTCTTCAAGCCAGTGAAAAACCCTCAAAATGTACCTGTTTTTTACTTTTCATATTAAAATCCTGCCACACATTTTCAACTGCATGCCCTTTATTTAACCAAGTTTCATCGGCATAATATATTCTTCGGCCTTGTCCGCGATATACCTTAATACTTTCCAACAAAATTCTTCGCCATAAAATTATTTCTTCTTTTCCAATGAGAGCACTTTTTCTATTTCTTTTTTGATACCTGAAATTCATTTCTCCTGATGCGCGTAATAAAACATGCCTCTATATTTTCGGAAGACTGCCGTCGGCTTGAAGAGCTGCAGCGATTTTCTTCAAGTTTGGAATTTCATTTCTGAAATAAAATATACCACGGTATAATTTCCTTTTTTCCCTCCTGCGTCAGACTTGGGTACATTCTCATTCTCATTCTCACCTTGGCTTTTAATTACCCTACAAACACTTCGTGCACCAACCTTAATGAAAAGAGCGCGTAGTGTAATCACATCACTAATCAACATTTTTTTCACGAGCACGAAGTCCTTCGAACACATTTCAAATCATTGCCCTTTCTTCGGGTATCAAGCTAGGACGACGTTGCTTGCTGAAACCGGAGCTATATATTCTCAGCCATTTTTATATATGAGTCGCACGTATCACTTTAATAAATGAACTAAAATTGGACCTCAGGATGCCAGGTTAACTCCTTAAATGACGCGGGAGACGCTCATGATCGTCTTTCTCTAATCGGATTATAACGATATTTCAAATTTGTTTTCATTTAGGTACGATGATAGTCCGATCCTGTCCTGTCGGTACAACATCGACACTCGATTAACTTGGATCACTTTTCATCAGGGCCTGTTCGGCTAAACGTTCAAGGTGGTTCGCGGTCGTAGTTTGTGATTTCACCGCAAGACCGGTACTATTATACCACCTATAAAACAAACAAAACTCTTTTTTGTTGTTATCCTATTGCGTTTGCAAATTTTAATTCTATTCTTCAAGTACACATAAATATGGTATATACGTCTCTTACCGAGAAAGGGGGAAGAATGTGAAGTTTCAGCGCATCCTCATAGCGGTTTCTTAAATAAGCAGTAAATATTCTTTAATGAAAATTCTTTTCATTGATTACCTACTTTTCTCCTTCAGCTATGTTAAATCTGGCTCTCAAGAATTGGCAATGACGATTTATTTAAGAAGAATGCTAAAACATTTGGTAACTAGCGAATTTGTCACAAGCATTTCGATGACATGTGCAAGATCGAAACAAGAACGGGACTAAAAAATAATCTGCCTTCTAGGTTCGAACATTGGAAATGTTTGTCGCTTGGCAAACGTTGAACATAATTTAAAACAATATGTGGTGGAAAATATTCATTGTTTAGTCACGTGCAAATCACACAATTTAAAAGACATTATTGGATACATTGGATATTATTGAAACGTCCATTATTTTTTATATTCATACGTACATTTGCAATATTAACAAAGTATTGAAAGGTTTACATCGTCGGAAAAATGTTAAAGATCCGGTTAAAAAAATTGGCTTACTCTAAGTACACGAAATATGCTAAACTTAAAAAGGCAATAGAAAAAATTAAAAGTTTATCATAATATATATTAATGTACTTCAAATCAATGGATGTCAAATATATTAAAACATATTTATATGTATTATATAGTAGCCGCTTTCTAAATAATATGTTTTTTTTGAAAACTGATTTTTATTTACAATGTTTTCCCGCATACATTAGATAATACTAACCGATTTTGTATCTTTGGTATTTAATACAGGATAGCTTTTGTACGTGTGCGAAAAAGACACACGCACGTGTGCCGTTTTCGTGAGAGGCAACAACTACTCCTGCATTGTACCAATACTTATGACATGAAACATTTAAATCGGCATTTTGAATTCCCGCTCTTTAGTAGTTCGTGACTCCAACGCGTTGTCGCATGTGCAATAAAGAACGTAGACATATATTTGCTCCTTCCCATCTATATTGTATGTTGACTATGCTTTTCATTGAGCGGCAATGCGAACAAGCAATGCGATGTTATGTTTTAGTTCAAATTTCCTATGCTACAGAATACAGACGCTTTTTTTTCCAATAGTGACACTTTACAATGTATGAATAACTGCCTACAATATCCGAACTGTGGTATAGGTATTTTGCGCATACCTATGGAATATCTATTGCGGTAGTGCAGCGTCTGAGCTATATTTAAATTCTAGACATATTTGATCATAAATCGTCTTTACAGATATCGCAGTAAACTACATTCCGTACAACTTAATACTGACAATGGGAGTCCACGTACTCTTGAAACGCTGCGTTCCGAATAATTATTCATTTTTGTGGAATAGAGTTTACCGCGATACTTCTGAATTATACAACTAGACAGTCCTTTCAATTATTGTGCTAAATTATCTTCTTTGAGTGTTTTTAGAAGCTTAGCAATCCTAGAAATTGAGATAACGTTTAAAGAATCTTTCGTAAACGTTTAAAAATAAATATAACATTCTGGTTATCTCCCTTCGATGTCTTCGAGAAATCTTGATAGGTGGCCTTTTCATTTGCACAACAGTGTATGCATACGTGCGGTTTACAAGCTTGATGATCACGTGTTCCTATCGCTATATCGTAACCGGGTTCGTAAATACCTGTGCTTATATGTATATAGGAGTACGACTAACCTGCTGCCTAGCAGCCATTGTACGCCGTTAATTTGAATTCGCCGCGTGTTAATTTAAACTTAATTTATAAACTTCAATTCTATCCGTGCGGATTAAACCGAGCGTTTGGTTATTTATTCATTAAGTGTTCGCGTAAAAGGAAAAATCTGAACGTCCCTCGTTGGGAGAAGAACTACGGGGAAAGGAAAGTAGGGAATTACGCAATTTAGGCGAAAGAAATTGAAAACTATCTCACATCACTTTAAATATCTAAAATAAATATAGGAATGTAACAATACATAATTTGTGTGTAATTTTGTATGTATAGCAGGTTTGTGGAATTATTCTGCAATATATGATTTCTGAACTAATAAGATACAGGAAAATATCTTTAATAGAAGCTTTTATAGACTGCTCACATATCCAATATGTCCTTTAAGTTTTGCATATTGGGACATAGAGGGCGCCACTAAACAAATGTCAGTACTAAAAATTAATATCCATCTTTACTTAACCCAAATCCGAAGTTTCAGTCACGTACATGTAGAGTTGTAGTTGTAACAAACTGTTAAAGTTGACAGGTTAGACGATCCAAAAGCAGGTATAGCAAACACAGCAGTCTCTCAGGAAAACGTCGATACTGTGCACAGGATTAACAACAACGATCGACATGTGGCATATCGCATATAAAAAATGTTGTATGAAGAATTGTATGTAAAAAAATTTCCAGTTGGATACCGGATCTGTTGGCCGAAGAATAACAACGACCTAAGGTAAATTGGTGGGGAAAAATTCCAGACTGCTTCAACGCCCGAAACTCTAAAAACGTGTGCAATATCGTCAGTGGCGAAGAATCTTGGATTAACTCATACGAGCCACTAGTGGGTGTTCCACGGTGACACAAGGGAGAGAAAACTCATACGTTTTCAAAGTATCTCCAAAAAGATGGTCACGACATTTGTCTCGAAAGTAGGTCATGTAGCAAAAGTTCCTCCACAAGATCAAAGTACTGTTACTGCCGATTCGTATAAACGCCTGTTTGCCGCAAATGATTGTTGAGCAGAAACCAACCCGAAATGATGAATCATTCCCCACTAAGACAATGCGAGCTCGCGCACAATACGCAAGGCATTTGAATTTTTAAAGCAACAAAACGTCGAAATTCAAGAACGTGGTCAAAGGTTCCAGTTATCAAAAGGAGCAGTCTATGCTTTCACAAATGCAATTTTGACTGCACCAACAAACGAGTGGAATAACTTTCCAGGGTTGATTCATGCATGCGAAAATGCATCAATATTCATGGACAACACTTCGAAAAACAACAAAGCCTTTAAAAACTATCTACTGATTTATTCCAGCTTTTCGAGCTGAACTTATAGAACAACCCTTGTATTTGATTATTTTATCTGTTTCTTGTTAATTCTTTGAATTTGACTGATAAACCTTCTATGACACCTTGGTATTTCTTTTAATCCTACGCCCTTTGCACCTTGCTGTGTCTGACTACCATTCTCTTATTTTTGTCTTCCACAGTTTCCTCTTCTGAGCCAGTTGTTTGGCTTCAATCCATCCCATACTTCTTTTTTCTAATGTTCTATACATTTTTCCTGTCCAGGTAGGTGTTTCGGGGTCTACCTATTCTGTTTTTGCACTCTGTTTTGGCTTCAAAAATCCTCTTTCTTCTTCGATCTTCTTGCATTCTGTGTATATGTCCAAACCATCCCAGTTGTCTCTCCTCTATGATTGTGTCTATTGGATTGCTATTTAGATTATTAGTATTGTCGTGTTTCTGATTTTGTCTCTCCTTGTTACTCCTTCTATTCTTCTTATGAAGCTCATTTCCATGGCCGTGACTTTGCTTTTAATTCCATTTGTGGTTGTCCATGGCTCGCTGCCATATGTTAGTATCGGCCTGACCACTCTTTTAAACACCTCTCCTGTATTATATTGACAATATTAATATTGCTCATACTCGTCACGGTTGTCAAGTTCCGCCGTCTCACTAGGTTTTTTGTTCCTGACGTTTCGCCAACAACTGTGGTTCATATTTTCAAAGAGTTTAGATGTGATATGTGATGAAAACTTTATCTTTTCTAGTCATGGGTCAGATGTCGCGACAGCTGCTTCTAAATTATAGCCTTGATACAATAAAGACCACTTTCTTTGCTTGCATGTGCGTTCTAGAACATCCAAATCAACCTTCTTGAGCTGATTCAGCGCAAATTTACTGTAATATTTCTGCTGCTGATGGTTGCCTTCTCTTTGAGAAAAATCTCTCCATTGTATATAATGGTGTGCCCGAAATAACAGAAATATTGAGAAGCGTTCTGCAATGCATTCTATAGGTGCACTAATTCATACATATTTTAATGCTCGGTATCTGGCAATGTTATTCCTAAGAAGTCAGTTTAAAGAATTTTCTCAGTGTCGTGTCCCTCCTAAAACGTTGTATGAAAAAAAAAATTTGATAAAGAGTTTACTGCTATAAAACAACAAAGCTAAATTCGAACTGAAATGCATATCGTTCTAGGACTCTGGTTTATGAACGTAAAGACAGTATAACATTTGGAGTTATCCTCACGTTCCTGCGATTCAATTCTTTTAATTAAACGCAATAATTCTCGATGTACGTTGCCGATAAAGATGTGACCGAAGCGCCTACAGGAAATGTAATTTTTAATTTAGTAACGGCGTGCTAAAGTGTCGACTTCGTCCATCCCCCTCTCACTCCGGTCGGGCACCCCGGATTCTTTCTACGGCCCTCCGTTCGTCGCGCTGATAAAAAGTAATTAGAAATAATTCAAATCTTGGAACGGCGGCGTTCCGAAAGCTGCTCGACCGGCGACGACGAAAAAAAGAAGAAATAGAACATGAGTAAGCTGGTGATTTTCCTGTTTTCGTTTGAACATATTTTCTTTTCGGTTTAATTGTTCGGTTTTCTCGTTAAAACCGCCACTCCCCGGGTGAAGATGCGCGCGAAGGAGCGGAGAAAGATAAGCGCAAGATGAGGGTGTAAAATAGAGTCGTTTACGATTTGCGATATAAAAATTTTATACTTAGAATATGCCCTTGTATGTCTATGTCTTTAGCACAGAATTATGGCCTCGTTTTCCGTTTAGCGCTCTCTTGTTTTCTATAGCTATTTAGCAAGAAACAAACAAATGCAGAAAAACCATAAACAGTTTCTGAAAACCCACCACCGTAGCCTATACAGTATGTTGAAATACAGGATAGTAATAATAATCTTTATTGCCCAACAGATATTTGTACTTCCAATTATAGGACAATATATGAACTAAATAAATAATATGCAGTGCAGTCAGTAATTACAATGTATATAAAAAAGAACAGCAAAAAAATAAAGTTCTTCCAAAACCACAGTAACATACACTTGTTAACAGCTTCATAGGTGTGTTTAAAGTATAAGAAATGGATCCGGGTATATAGTGTTTGCATTCCTACACATATGTGTTAAGGGAACTTTTAGTAAGACGTTGGTAAGTGCAGTAGGCAAATTGATCGTGTCACAAGATCTATGGCGATACTGAGGGACGAAAAACGCAATACGAGAAAGTAAAGCGGGTGAATCAACAAAATGGCGTATAAGTTTGAATAGGGAATTCCCGCTAGCTACATCTCTACAACAAGATAACGATTCCAATTTGTGCCTATTAAATAAACTTATGTAATCAGTTCCACGTGCAGGATAAGTGCCATCTAACTTAAAAGTTAACTATTTGAGAAACCTTTTCTGAACACCTTCAATTAACAATTGCTGATAATGGTAATATGGGTACCAAACGGATGATGCATATTCTAATTCAGCGAGTACAAGCGAGAAATACACAACCTTTAACGCATCTTCATTAAAAAAAATGTGTATAAGTTCGAAATAAAAGACCACGCGAAGAGGAGATAACATCAATGTGTTGAGAAGACGATAGCTGTGCATCAAACAGTACCGCGAGGTCCTCACTCTAGGTATGGGAAGGTATTGGAGATGTTGTAATAGAATATTAACGGTTGTGAAGAATGAGTAAGGGTTAGTATGGGGCATTTGGGAACGTTTAACTGAATTTTATTTATAGAACATCCGTGATTGATGATTGATAAACTTTCCTATAAACTTAGAGAGTCAGCTTCCAAGTTAATAGTGGTATAAATTTTTATATCATCCGCATAAAATCGAGAACATTGCAGTCCAGGGAAAGTAAGAGATCGTTTACGTATATGTTAAATAGAAGTAGGCCCAAGTTTGAGTCCTGACGTACACCTGTAGATACAATAAAATAATTGCTTATTATGTTGTTTATGATCATTTTCGTTTTCGCTTTATTTTAACATGCTTGAGCAATTGCATGTATACACAAGTATCTATTTATTGCGTTTAATGGCGTGCCTCATGGTTATAACTTAGATCCGCTTCTTTTTTACCGATGATCTTAATACTTACAGTTTACATCCATTTCTGATTCTCTAATTCGACAAAGGAACCTCACATCAATTAAATAAAGTTCTTTTAATAGTACTAAATTAAATATTGGTAAACCCACTCGTTCCTCTAATTCTTAAATACATTATCAGTGATGATAGAACACTATGTTCTAAGTAAATAGATAATGTGTTCAATTTGAGTGATTGTCGGAACGCTGGGAGCTCACATCCGCTTATTATGCATGCAATTGTAACAGTTATTTTTGCATGGGATTTGATTTCATAACTAATTGTAAACACCACCAATTTTCAAATTGTCTCTTTTCTGTATTATTTCCTTGTTTACATTAGAGGTATTGTAATTAGGAAATGTGCATCATTGACCAATTTATGCAGTTTATTTTACTGATAACATCTTTAGTATACTATATAAAATTCATAAAAGCTAAAATAATCATTAAATTGAATTAGAAAACCCTGTCATAGACAGAAGTCCTCAACTCCACCAAATATCTATTTTACCAGACCACATAATATCAGTATTTCTAAGCATAAGTAAAAATAGTCGTAGGTACCTTTGAAAATGCGAACCGCGGTTGTTCCTAGTGACGTGGCGGAACCCGACAACCATTACGACTATGACAAACGGCCGTGAAAGTCTGGGATACTATTTAATAAGTAAATATATCGAATACGTTTCATATTGTCTAATTACAAGTACATCTTGCCACTACATTCTTGCTATCTGCTGTTTTAAATGAAAATATTGAATATATCGGCAAGTAGACTGTCCTTAGACACGAAATTCGCTTGACGAAATTATGAAAATAGTAATAGGAGCACAGGTTGTACTTGCAACTCTTGGAGGTTTTCAAAGTCTCCAATAGTACGTCATGACGCATATTTTGGTGACAGATCGTTGACCATCATTGTCACTTGATCTAACCCATTTAGATTTTTATCTATTTGGGTACTTAAAAGATAAAATTCATCAAAATCGACTTCGGAAGTTGAAAGAACTACACCAAACCATAGAGCCAGAAATCCAGAATATCAATCTAAACAAATTACAGCACCTATGTATTTGAAAAAATTAGAACACGAGTTTATTTATGCCTGGAATATTATAATGGTGACTTCAAACATGCACTGTGGTGAAGAATGTGTAGTTGACAGGTATAGCAGTAAACTCCACTCACACAAATTTATTAATTATGCGGAACGCAGCGTTTCGAGAGCACGTGGGCTCTTATTGTCAACCGTGTTACCGACTGAAAGTAAAAACTGTATCACACATGCAAATTATTTTCTACACATGCTCTAAAATTTCTAAAACATATGGCTATTTACAATCTACTCGGTGGTCTAATGCCTTTTTCAGGAAAGGATGGACCGAAAGCGAACCGTATCTTTAACAGGGCCTATGGTAGTAAATCCATCAAACTCGAGTGTACAATTGGGGTGGTTCTCTGTTCAATAAGTTTCCGTTCTTTTCATACATATCGTTTCGTACGCGTCTAATTCTCTATAGGAGTTCACGTTTTTAAGTAGTGTCAGATTTTTCAAATCAATCTTATGTCCGGATTTTACCATATGCTCTGCTACGATTGATAAATCTGGTTTGTCGAAACGATAGTGTCGAATATGTTCTTTCAACCTCGTTTCGATACTCCTTTTTGTTTGTCCAATATCAAGCGTAGCAGAGCATATGGTAAAATCCGGACATAAGATTGATTTAAAAAATCTGACACTACTTAAAAACGTGAACTTGTATAGAGAATTAGACGCGCACGAAACGATATGTATGAAAAAGAATGGAAACTTATTGAACAGAGAACCACCCCCAGTTGCACACTCGAGTTTGATGGATTTATTACCATAGGCCCTGTTAAAGATATGGTTCGCTTTCGGTCCATCCTTTCCCGAAAAAGGCATTAGACCACCGAGTAGATTGTAAATAGCCATATGTTTTAGAAATTTTAGAGCCTGTGTAGAAAATAATTTGCATGTGTGATAGAGTTTTTACTTTCAGTCGGTAACACGGTTGACAATGAGAGCCCACGTGCTCTCGAAACGCTGCGTTCCGCATAATTAATAAATTTGTGTGTGTGGAGTTTAGTGCTGTACCTGTGAATTGTACATCCACGCAGTCCTTGCAATCGTCATTTGAATATGTAGTTGTTTTACTGTAATAAAGTTTAGAGAAAAGAGTTTTTGTTTTAAATATGTTGTGCCCAATTTTAGGTATTCGTATATTTCATTTTATTTTTTATCACATTTACATTAATTTTCTATATAGAAAATCAGCATTGATTTTTTGAAGATTGTAGAGTTATTGTCAATACTCTGTCATCCGTAAAATAAATTATTTGAAACGTTATTGGTAAGGGGTTTATAATCAAATCCTCAACAAAAATTTAGCAGGGCGCAAAATTCAAGGTATCGTCAATTATTTAAATTTACTCTGTAACTTCTGCTACTATTACTACGGCCACAGCATAGGAAATATTTCGTTGTTCTAACAATTTAGAGACACCATCTTTAAGTGCCTAGCACATTTTGGAAGTAGCTCAAGAATTTGACGCAACCCCGAACAACACCTACTATAAAATATTATTTCAAGATGTAGTAATTATAATTCCCCAAAGGTATGTCAGAGATCGAATCACCATCCATTTCACCCATTTAATATTCAAGATATGCACGTCGGGGTCCCCTCTTCTACAGACTGTCCTTGCCTAACGAGAACGATAGATCCATCTACCTCGACTTCCATCCGGATCATAAATATTTGAAACTCATCGTCCAATTAACCGGAAAAAAGGAACGCATATTCTACGCTACCCCCACGTTTCTTCGTTCTCCTTCGCCATATAAGAAAAAAATCACCATTTCATCAGGGCGAGGTCGTTTCATCTCTCTCGTTGTCCACGGAGTCCAACAGAAGCCAATATTACGGCGAAAAAGACACTAGATGTCGCCCTGCGGGCGTTCTCCTTCACGAAAATTAAAAATTAGAAGACGAACTGCCGACGGTTTGATGAGGAGACGCTTTAGAACGGAGGAGGTGGTCGGCGGTGGAAAGTGAGACGGAAACCAAGCGGGTTTATTTTTCCAGAACGTTTAAAACAACTATAAATAATTGAAGACGAGTGATGAGATTGGGGTAAGAGTGATAAGACGATGGCCTTTTTTCCCGGAAGGTGGGAGGAGGTCGGACGTTTCGCCTCGACGGTAACTCGCCGGAGTCGGATGGTGTGAGTGGAGCAGTAATTAAAAATTTTCGCCCGACTTTTGCGCCCTCTACGCGCCGCGATGGGAGAAACGTTCCGGTCGCCTTATCTGATGTATTTTCTCAGTCATGTTCTGCATGTAATACATCCATTTTTTAAGAAGGACTACCGCTTCGGTCTCCTTCGCCTACGTTGATGGAGTCACGAAGTTCCGAAACATAATCTACGCGGTCGCTTCTTCGCGACTCGCTGTAAAAATTAAACAAAAATTATGGCGATGGCGATGCTGAAATGAGGTTATGAATTTTGATTGCCAGCATGTAGTAATGGCCTTACATTCTAGTGAAGAGAGAAGGCTGCAACTACATATAATCATTTAAACTTATTTAATAGGTTGTCAGCATCAGAAAATAATACATTATGAAAAAAAAAACAATAACATTTTCTGGCATCAAATAAGATATTGTTTGATTATTACGCTGTTCATATGTGTGGGCACTAATATAGCTGTGCTACTAATAATTGTAACATACATTACTCAAACACATGCTTAAAACAATTGTAGATTTCAACTAGAAGATGTTTGAACATTTTCACATACTTATGAGGTAGGCCTGATTTTCGGCCTGACAGGCTTATACAAGTTCAAGCGTGTTCAAACTCGGTCACGATATACATGCATATACGCGAGGTCTACCTTATAAGTATGACACTTCGAAGAGTAGTAGTTTTTAGTAGCCAGCCAACCAAGCTCCTCGCCGTCATCAAATTTTTAACAAAAGAAGGGGATACGCCTAATCACATAAAACAACGCTTAGACGGCGTTTACGATGATTCGTCTCCTTCATATGTCACTGTAAAAAGGTGGGCAAAATGTTTCCGTTTGATGCAAGAGTCCCTGGAAGATGCTGAACGGTCAGAACAACCAATTGAAGTGATAACGCTTCAACAAGTTCAATCATTGAATATTTAGCGCTAGGAGATCGCCGTTTGTGAAGTGATAGAATTAACAGCGATAATAAACACATCTGAAAGAAGTATTCGCCGAATTCTCAATGACCATTTGGGTATGAATAAAGTTAGTGCAAAATGAGTACCGCGGCTTCTTTCGACACTCCAACGTGAACGAGGAGTAGAATGTGCACGCGATCGTCTTTAAACATGTGTGGAGACAACCCAACCAATTTTGGAGTCTATTGTCACAGGGGATGAAACAATCGTTCTGTTTTACGATCCTCCATCGAAAAGCGGGTGCATGGAATGTCAGCGACGTGATGAACGTCATCCCAGAAAGGCGAAAGTCATTCATTCAACGAAAAAGGTGATGGTCATAATATTCTGGGATTGTGAGAGCATTTTGCTAATTGAATTTAAAGAGCGTAATGCAACTGTGAAAGGCACACATTATGTGTCTTCATTGCGTAAATTATGGGACAGTGTTCGTGCAAAACATACATTGTGTAGTCTGGATATAGCTCCTTGTGGTTTTCATTTGTTTTCCAATGTAAATACAGCCCCTAGGAGATGTCGTTTTAAGGACGACGGTGAGTTGCAAGCGGTTGCTATAGAACATTTTGACGCAAAAACTTCAGATTATTTTCACAAGGGTACCGAATTATTAATTAATCGTTGTAATATATGTATAGAAGGTAGGGAGGATCACATTGAGAAATAAAATTTCTTATATTGTGCCATTTTTTTTTTGTATATCAGGCCGAGAATTTATAGCGCCTACCTAGCACTTATAACTTACTACGTTTATATCTTCATCTTTATCTTCTGTTAAGTAAATGTTTGATTTGGTATATCTTGTATTTCCGAGTACTTTCTAGCTTTTAAGTTATTTGGCATCTTAATTCCTGGCATATTTTACCAAAAGTTTCTGTTTTGTTTTCTGTGATGCTGTACTGACTTATTACTGCACCAGTTTTGTTAATCGAAGTACTATAAAGACCAAACAAGTGTTTCTTAATGCATATCAACGAGTTTATATGTGATACCAATTTATATGAAATGCCTTCGGGAAGGACTTGCAGAGCTTTGAATAATAAATATTATAATATAACCAGACGAATCCATTTTATGTAAATATTATTTAGGCAAAATATACTACGAAATAATAAAAATTCAATCTTAACAACGTAAATAAACTAATGACGCCAACCTCAATCATTTTTCAGTCATTTTAATCGTGAACTGCAGTAAACCAAATTAACTGAACTGAAATTAACACCAGAATGTTGTAACGGAAGGGAAAAATTGGCGAAGAAAAGGAGGAAAAGGAAAAAGGAAAAGAAGAAGAAAAGGAATAAAGAAGATAAGAAAAAGTAAGGAAAAAATGGGAAAGAAAGAAAAAAAGGCTAAGTGGATGAAGATGAGGAAAAGGGAAGGAATAAAAATGAAGGAAAGCTGAAGAGGAAGTCGAAGAAAATTTGAAGAGACAAAGGTAAGGAGAACAAAATGAAGGAGGGCAGGAGAAGGAAAAAAGATGTAATAAAGAGAAGAATGAGAAGGGAAGGATGTATAAGAAAATAATAAGAACGAGAAGAACACGAGGAAGAAGGGAAGGGAGAAGAAGGAAATCTGAAAAGATAAACAAGGACAAATTACAGAAAAAGGACAAAAGAGCAAGAGAAAAATGAACAACACAAGAAGGCAGGAGAAGAAGGTGGAAGAGAATACGTCAAGGTAAAAGAAGAGGAAGAAGAGGGGGAAAAGTAAGACAGAGCAAATGTCTCAAAAAATTTATTCATGGTGTAGGTCATTAAATAATATTATCTTTAGATAATACTATTATGGTGATAGAAAATGCTAAACCCATTTAAACATTTTAAAAAACAAAAAAGTAAGAGCAATTTGTTAGAAATTTAAGTTTTACGAAAGTAGTGTTAGCAATTGTTGTTCAAATTCCGCAAACGCAAATGAAGTTGACCAGGTTATGAAACATTATCGATGTTTATTGCAAAAAGCATATATCATCGGACAATAGGTCCATAATAATTATTATCATGTCTCCTTCCTTTGTGATATAAACATATACTTCTTTATGATTACATCGAAATGTATGCCTTTTACTAAATCGCTAGCGGAACAATATTATATTTAGGGTTATGACGAGCGTTTTCCCACATGTGCTCCATCTCTTCGAGTATAATCTGCCAAATATCTAAACTGACCTAAGAACTGTATAGACAACAGATTAATATGCGAGTGAAAATAAATGCAGCACTATATCTGGCAGAATCTGAACATATTTAAAATTACAAGTACTTGTAGCTATTCTGCATATCTCCAGACTCAAATGTTCCAGAAAAGGATTATAGAATAAAACATATGTCCATTGTACTTATAAAGAGCATCATGGCAATAAAAGAGTAGAACTAAATAAAAACTAAGAAGAAGTCAATGAGGACTTATTAGCTTAATTAAGCTTAATCAATCAATAAGATATGCAAAAATTCATGTGTTAAAAATTATGTTATGATTCAGTACCTCATTTAATAAAAAAATTTGTTTAATCTAAGATTTATTCCTTAATATGGGAAATAATAACAAATTTCTTCTTCAAACTCTCCGTAATTTTTCGATTTCAGAAATTGAGAAGTCGATGGTGTTACGATTTAGTCATTTATTTCATGCCTGTAATAATTTTAATTTTTGTTACAGGGATTACAAAATTAAAAAAAATCCGGGTGAAAGTATTATGCATTATCTATGTCTAGACGTTACTCATTTTGTCATTTAATACAATACACCACACTTTGGGTCTACCATCTACATAGTAACTAAAATAAAACCCACTTGAATCATCACACTTATTGTGCAAAACAGAACAATGTTATTTTCTTTAGCAATACATTAAAGGTTTATAGTTTTTTTTTTATAATTCACACTCAGACTAAGAAGATCATTAGTCCCCAACATAAAAAGCATTTAACCTTCATTCAATTAACTCAATCCACTAAGTTTGTCTAATAGATCTGAAGAGCTTTCCCTTCGACGTTTTTTTTAAGATTCTTCAAGTTTTACGAGCTTGTAATCTCCCGCCTTCGTAAATAGATAGTATTAACTAAGGGTTCACAAAACTTGATTCATTCCACTTTCTTTTTACCTTTTAGCTAGCAATGTCTGAAAGACTACTTATTACCAGTAGCTTATAAGTAAAACTAAAGTACACACACAGATTTACAGTTTAAGTATAATTGAACATGAACCTGGCTGATCTGATTTTCTTCGGACTCAAACCACTACTATAACGCGGGGCTACTTCAAGTTCTTGTGAGAACCAGCTATCTGCGTGAATTAATACTCGAAAGAATTATACTTCATCTGAGAAAATCTTAAAGTGTATATATATATATACTTTAAGGTTATATATACATATATAAGTTTGGCCAAGGAAGGCAGTAGTAATAATAAGCTTTTTGCATTCAATGATGATAATATTAATAAACATCTATGCTAAATATATCTGCAACTCAAATAATGAAAGTATTACGAAGAAACGAAGTAACTAAGTACTTTGTGGACCGGAACAATCATCCTTATCCTTATCCAACGGATTATTCTAATTTATTTATTAGATAAGTTGTATCGATGGGACCAAACAGCTTTAAGGTTTATTGTATTAGTTTAAGTATTGTTATGATCAGCGGTACAATAAGTGAACAACACTGTTCGAAATGCCTTTTAGTAAATGAATGGGTGTTGCTAAACAATCCAGTATAATAACTTTGAAATTAAATCTAATCACGTTGATGGTAAAATACACCGCCGATACCGTGTCTGTCCAGGTACCTCACGAATAACCACCCCAGCAGACGATCGTCTACTAGAGCTATCAAGTAAACGAAATCGAAGAAAAATCGCACCAGAAATAGCGAGACAATTCAATCACAGACGTCAACTTCCGATTTCAGTTGGTATAGTTAAACACCGACTGGCAGAAGGAAACTTACACCGTCGGGTGTCAGCTTGTAAACCATTGTTATGCCGGTAACCGACTATAAGGGTACAGTGGGCCCGCGAACATCGGGATTGGATGGTAGAACAGTGGATAAATGTTTTATTTACTGAAGAATGAATATTTAACGTGTTTGGTCAAAGCAAGAGAGTGTTTGTCAGGCGTTCTGCAAATGAAAGGATGCTTCCCCAATGTATTATACCTATAATAAAACACGGTAGCGGTTCACTTACAGTTTGGGGTTGCTTTTCTTACTCAGCAACAAGAACGTTACATCGAATCGAAGGAATAATGCGGAATGAGCAATACCGCAAAATATTGAAGACTCATGCCATTCCCTCTGGGCTTCTATTAATGGGCGAGAATTTAACTTTTATGCAATATAACGATTCGAAATACAGCCAGAATATGCAAACCGTATCTAGATGAGCAAAATCAAACAGATATTTTACAAGTTATGACATGGCCACCACAGAGTGAGATCTGGACTCTACTGCATTACTATGGAATGAATTTGATAGAAGAATTCGAAGGGTCTGTCCTGTTTCCAAGGAACAACTTTGGAAGATCCTTCAATAAGAATGGAACAATATCCCAGGCGAGGACCTCAAAAAATTAATTGAAAGAATGCCGCAAGTTGTCCGAACAATAATCAATGCAAAAGGTGTATTTTTTGAAGAAAAGAATTTTGTTAACAATGAATGGGAAAAAATAAAACTTTTCGTTAGATTTTGATAGTTGTTATTTTTAAGAGTAATACCTTTATTTCTTGATTGCCCTTCATTCTTTGATTTTTTAAATTTTTGTTACTCGGTCAAACTTGTATAGATGGTAGTGTATATACATATGCAACACTGTGTCGGATTTCTTTCCGGGCGTTAGTGTTTCTGCCCTGGAAAGGACCGGTGCCTTTTCAGGACAGAAACACCAAGACGCAGAGAGAAACCCGAAACAACGCTATCTCACATAGTACACGCGTAAACCTCAGAAATCAAATATATGTATTGTAATAATTTCTATTATTAACATTTAAACCATTTAAAATATCAATTATTTTTTCTAAATATTTCTTATACTTCTATATTTGATATTTCCTCATTAGTGTATGGTCCACGCCCTTATTTTGTTGTTGTTGGAGGCCAAGTACCGTTAGGACTCCCTCTTCTTTAATTTACTTATAATCTTTATTCCGTACAGTTTTCTTTCCGTGTATTAAATATTACAGATATCTACTATAGTTGCTCATTACCATTTTACAGTTTAAAAGTTTAAAAAGAGAAGGGCCCCTCAAACAACATGTGTTGTGGACAAGTAAACTCCACTAACGTTAACTATATATGTATATCGTTTATCGTAAACATAGTTTTCTGATTAATTACTTTCTTTCTTCCAAATTTATTTCTAAAAGACGTATAATGACACACGCTTGGCATCCCTTACCTGTAAATAATTTCATTCCATCATGAGTGTGCTTACTGTGTGGCCTATCATATAAGTAAACAAGCTGAGTATAGTGGGTGTGTCAAAGTCACAGGTATCGAAGTTCTATTTCCAGAGAAAAAATGGTTTGTTTTTAGAATCAATTATAGTTTTTGAAATTCTTCAAAGTTATTTGAAGTTATAAGTGTTCCAGCTGATATTTTCATAAAAAGTTGGAGTTCCAGACACATTGGTAAAAGCCAAAGACCAGGATATCTATACTTCATTCACGTTAAGAATGCAGTAGGTAGCGCTACGACCGGCGGCTGCATTACACTGGTGAAATTTAACCGATGAAACTGTCAAATAACAACATCGTAAACATCAAAGAGTGGTTATGAAAATCTTGTATAATAAATAGCAAAGTTTTATAATACATTATGGTTATATGACCTGGTAAAATAATACCGCAATAATAAAGTAAAAGTAACATCAAGAGCAACACACCGTTGGTCAATTTTCCTCGATGTTTTTCGTTGATGACCTCCTTTAATTTTTCTAATATCGCTGCGTAATATTCTCCGGTTATGCTCCTACTTTTTTCTTTATAATCAATCAATAATATCCCCTCACAATCCCAAAAACCAGTAGCCATGGTGTCCCCTTTTAATGCCATTGTTTGGACTCAGGCTCAAAATGATGAACCCATGTTTCATCTCCGGTAACAATCCGCTCCAAAATCTGTGCAGGTTTGTCTCCACACAGCTCCAAAAATTGTTTGGACGCACAGACGCGCTGCTGTTGCTGCAGCGGCGTAAGCATTCTCGGTACCCATCTTGCACTGACTTTTGTCATACCCAGGTGGTCATGCAGGATACGCAAAATGGTGGTATCTGGTACTCCAACTAATGCAAATAATTGATTTTTCTTCAAACGGGCATCTTGCAGTAGAAATTTATGCACTTTTTCGACGATGTCTGATGTGGTGGCTTCAACTGGCCGTCCTGAGCGGGGGTCGTTTTGAATTGACTCCCGACCATGTTTAAAAAGACCATGCCACCTATGAATCATTGATTTACTAGGACACTGTTCCCCATAAACGGTTTCCATTTCAATCAATATGGTTTGAGTGTTCTTTCCTTGCTTTGTAAACAACTTTATCACAGCAAGGTGTTCAATTTCATAGTTTCAGTTTTCTTCCGGATTCATTTGTTTAGCAGGCAACTGTCCGTAAACGACTGACGCTATAGGGCTGCAACTTAACTTATATACTAATGATGAGTCGTCAATCAGAATGACACGTCCATTCCACGAACTTCTGGAACTTCCCTCGTATTAGGCAAAATCAGAATCTGATGTATCTGTCGATGAATCGCATTTGTAGTTTCATTCATTTCTTCTGAAATTTGACAACTGACAGATATTTCATACGAAAGAATTACATCAATTTCTCCTGTGTGAATATGCCTCGCCCGTTAGTCAATGGCAAACCCGTATTTTAAGGCATATCTATTCCAAGTCTGCATTCTTAACGTGAATGGAGTATAGAACACGATACTGTACGTGTGAGTGTGGGTACGATTTCGAAACTAAAGACTTAAAATTCTAATAAATTATCAAAACAGTGAGTTCTTTTGCTCTCATCTTCTGTTTCGTTTATAATTTACAAATTTAGATAGACAGGGATTTTAGGGATTTATTAAAAAAGAAATTTCGTTAAAAAGCGATATATATATGCAATTTGATTGTCAATATATATTTATAGAATTTTACACTTGGATATTTCAATTATTTAATATTGTGTACACTTGAATTTAAAACAAACAAAAATATTCCGGTAAGATAAAAAACCTGCAGCTCTTGTTCGCTAGGTCTTTTCATGTTTGTTACGAAGACGGTCTGAATAATTTGCTATTTAAATACCTAGATCTGATGATGACTGCAGATGTATTCCTAATATTTAGTTAGAAACAATATTTAACACCAATGCCAGGTGCAACCTTCTGAGGGTTTTCGCCTCTAGCGCGATCAGTACGCCGAGTCATCGTAACCTTCTGCCAAACTGGTTTCGTCTCTAGCGTGGTTTTCACGTCGAGTTACTATGCCACTTTGGTTTCCCCTATTCTCCTGAAGAAGCCTCCTACGACGGAGACGAAACGTCGAGTTCCCACCTTTAACCTTCGGGCCCTCTTCTTTTTACTTTTCTCTTTTTCTCTTGTACCTCCTTCCCTCCCCCATTTTGCCTCTATTTCTTTCTCTTATCCTTTTCACCTTTCTTTCTATTTCACGTCCCCCCACCCTCTATCAGTTTTCTTTTTATCTCTTTTTTCGTCTTATTTTTTCTTTTTTCTTTCTCCTCTTACTCTTATTTCTTTTTATATATATCTCATTATTTTTAAAGTAACTTTCGTTGGTTAATACATATATAGCTACAACAAATAAATAAAACTGTAGTCGATTTCAATCAACAATCGTGTTAACCTACTCAACAGTCCATACTCAAATTTCAAATTTTCTATTTAGTTCATTGCGTTGTAAACTAAATAAGCATCCTAGATGAAACGATAATAGTCATGTAGCAAATACCACATCTAACATCTCTAACAAGATATACGATGTGGAAATCCTCTTGTTAGGTACATCATAAGTAAGTCCATTTCTCCATCTTTTTGTCGCCAAAGACTATCGTACAAAATCGTCTTCTAATTGGCCGGCCATTAGTCGCGCGCAAATAATTAAGGTTCGACAGACGTAAAAACACTTAGAAATTAACCCCTTTTAACGATGACCAGCCGGCCTCCTCTCCCCGCCGCCACTAGACGGACTCGACTAAAACCTTTATAAACGGTTGGAGATTCGGTCAATTTGCAAAACGGCCATTTACCAGCGCGAACAGCCCCTCAGTTCGTGTCGACCCACCTTGCTATATCCGGCTGTGTGCGTTTCTTCGTTCGTAGCGCACGTACGGCAGATAGTATCATGTCCATCGTCAAAAAGGGAGGTTGACGGTGGAGCGTAAGGTCGGAGGATGAGTAAGGAACGGTCGCTAAAGGAATTATCTCTCCGGTTGTTCTTCGTCGGGCGCCCCCGTCGAACTGTTAATTAGTGAAGTGTTATACTTCATTATTAACGGACAGTCTGTTCCATTCTCTTGTGTTTCCGGTTAGCAGTCCATTAATACCTATGCATCCGTAGCGTATTAAATTTGAATTAGAGAGCGGTTCTTTTTTCTTACCGACCGGAGCAGACTACGATGCCAGCGGTCAAGTTATTAGATGAGGAGGAAGGGTTGAAATATTCATGCGCTTCCGAAACGAACGCTTTTTGGAAAAAGAAGGGGAAGAAATGGATAGTCTATCTCTCAGTTGTTAATGATAATTACGTAGCTTCCTTTATGAAATATAGGCGGTATCTCATATCTACTTTTCCACGTACTTATTATTATTATACTAATGGAGATAAAAACCTGCGGTAAAATACAGGGTAACTCACACGATATTTTATGTGGAATATTGATGCTAAAGCTAAAAAGATCATAGTGAGAAATATGTGCATGTCCCTTTCTTTACCATTTTGGTAAACTTTAAGCGAGGATACCAATGCGATTTTATCGGTTTATGTTGTATGTGTACGTGCCTTGCTAACATACAGGTAGGAAGGTTAAGAAAATCTATTTGTTGGAATTTTTCGCTATTTTCTGCTATTTCGTCCTGGTCTATTTAACTCGAAGGAAAATTTAAATTGCCATAATTTTTTTTTAAGAATTGAAACTCTAAGGGACAGCAAGCTGGATATAATTTTACTTAAAATAATTGCATCCTAATCTGTAGTTTCCCATTCCTGTGGTTATAACAGAATTTATTTCTTCTTCTTTAAGTTACAATAGGAATGATTTTCTTTATTGCATGGTCTCCGAAAGGTGGTCAGGTTATTCATTATTTTTTCAAGTACACGAAGTATATATCACTAAGAAAAACAAGTCTAGACTAAAACGAACCAAACACCTACAACAATGTGGAACGATATGAATGTGGAATGAGACAAAAGAGCAGCTACTCAACTCATTTCGAAGGAGGTGGCTACCTTACTTCAACTCACCTCGAATGGTATTGCCATCACAAAGCTTGAAATTTTGAAACACATCCAGGTGTAGGCATAAGTTCTTTCGGTTTTTTTTGCTAAAAAGAAACACGTAATTTTCAAAGGGAATTTTATTAAATTTTTTTTATTCAAAATATTGGCCATCGGCTTCTGCATATTTCACCTATCGTTCAGGTAATTTATGGATACCATGCCAGAAAAACTGCTTGTCCTTTGCGGCAAACCATTCGTCGGGCCATTTTCCAACTTCCTCGAAATTGCTAAAGCGCTGCTCTGCAAGCGTGTGCCGCATTAATGCAAAGAGGTGATAGTCTGATGGCGCTAGGTCTGGGGAGTAGGGCGAATGCGGAAGGATGTCGCATCGATTTCAAGGCGTCTTTCACTGGTTTTGCTGCGTGGGACAACGCACTGTCATGTAGCAAAATCACTTTTCCATGTCTTCTGGCCCATTCCGGTCGGCTTTCGACTAATGCGTGGTTTAAATTACTCATTTGTTGGCGGTAGCGTTGTATATTAACGGTTTCCCTAGGCTTCCAGAGTTCATAATATAAATAACCGCTCTGGTCGCACCAGACACAGAGCATGGGCACGATTTTCGCCTTGGTATTGAAGAACCGGCTTTACCAGGTGAAAGCTACGATTATTTCCGTTTCGGGCTTTCAAAATAAATCCATTTTTCGGCACCTGTCACAACTCGATACAAAAATAAGTTCTTTTCGTGGTGTTGAAGCACCATTTCACAGGTAACTTTGCGATTTTCTATTTAACGTTCATTAAAATCGCGTGGGACCCATTTACCGAGTTTATTGATCTTCCCCATTGCTATTGTGACACATGTAGTACCTTTGCTAATTGCCGTTGAGTTTGAGTTTTGGTTCTGCAATTGCTCGTCTTCGCATTTTTGTGCTCTACCACATTGAAATCACCATTTTGAAATTATTGAAACCATGTCTCGCATGTTAGAATCGATGAAGCGTACTCACCATATGTTTCTACAAGCAAACGGTGACTTTCAACACCCTTGAAAAGTAATGCGCGTCGCAAATGTTTTTTTTTTTCAGGTACAAAACTGGACATAATCATTGAACGATAAAGCAAAGACGCTAGTTTTTAGCGGACTCAACTTGTGTGTGTTTGTTTAAATGTCAGACGAACAAAATGACACATGTGGCAAATTAATACGCTGCCTACTTTTCGCTGGCGCCATCTCTTGATTAAACCGGAAAATAACCTACACCTGGTACAGACAAAACTGATTCTTAGTGTTTACTTTCAAACATCTGAAGAAACATGGCTAAACAATTGCCATGTATGAGAAATTTTTAAATATCTTTCTATTATTTATTACTATAGACCAGATAATGCTAATTAACTTTCAGCGTTAATAAATCATTGCACAAATTGCATATTTAGACATTTCTACATAAAATATATATACTCCGCATATAATACCATCTCTATTTACTACTAAACGCATGGATATTTGTGATGGTGGCAATCGAAACACTGATTTAAGTTGACGATTTTCACAAAATTCGTATTTATATTTTGACGACACGATGTATATTTAAATATATTTCTAATTATTATCCATACGTTCGGATCAATATGAGCCAAATATTTTGTATTAAATTTAGACTAAGCAGTTATTGTTTTAAGTAAATATACAGTACTAACTTTATACCTGTATGAATGTTGTAAAATACCACAACAACAAATTTGCAGTCCCAACTTGCCAGAAGCTGTATATTATACTCTCCTAGGCGTATAAATTCACTATAGTCACGACATTGTTTTTGATTTGAGATTCAACATGGTATGTCGCAGCATTTTGACTGACAATAAGCTACAACCTTGTACCGAGATCATCTAAGCATCTAAGAGTGATAATTATTTATTGTTCTTGTATTAAGTAAACAAAGACTAGTACCTTGTACGATATGTCTTTCTTTTTTTTAATGAAATATTCTCAGTTATATTGATCCGAATGATAAAAAGGACATGGAACAGTAGGCGTTATATGATAGAAGTTACCGGCGCCTCCGCCAGAAATAGATATACAATATATTCAGCCAATTTGCTTAGTTCAGCTGAATACTTGCTACCGTCCTTAAACCGAATTCACGTAAACGGTAAACAATACGGAAAATTTGTCATCGGAAATGTTATAGCTGACGCACCATAGTACACTCACCCTTACTTATTTCTAGTTTTCGGTTTTAATTAGGCCATTGTTTACCGTATATCAGCTTACAAGTTAACGATACAAGTATCATTCTCATTATTGTGCATGCAATGCCGGACGAAGAGAATAATGTATTAAACTAAAAAAAAATAATATAGATAAAAAATTAAAAGGAAAGCAAATACCCCTATTAAAAGATTACGGAACTAGTTTCGGGTGAATTTCACACATCCTCAGGCCAAGTATTCTAAATTAGACTACAAGAAGAATGATCATTGGAGAATGTACATATCCAAACATAACCACTGCTTTCATAAACTTTGTTTTTAATGAGTTTGTTCTGTCTTCTTGACACAGTTGTTTTAATCTATTTATATTTTTACGAAATTACTGCTTGCAACTTCATTATTATTGTATGCAGAAGTCATCCTTAGTCAACAGCTTTATTATACATCGTTTAGAATGTGTATTGTGTTGTATTATATCGCTTACTATAATATACAGATCTAAGTCCCAAAATTTCCCAGCCTGACATTGATGTAGATATCGCAACGATTCAAAATTTTGCTAAGATTTTGGCTTAATTCTTACAAGCTTTGGAACCAGCAAAAATGGGTATAATGCTTGTTAGTTTTCTTATAGCTAGTCACGATTTTTTGAGCTATCGTCGTATGTTATTTTCATTTAAAATTTTAAAGGATTCCTTTAACGAAATTAATTATTATGTCATATTACGACTGAATAATTTTCCAATTAGTGTTGTCTTTTGTGTATACTTTATTTGAAAAAGTTGAAATGATGAGATGATATGCACCATTTATAAAACAATGCATTCGCGTATGTAAGATGTTAGGATAAGTAAAAGAAAACTAAATAACGCAAATTGACAGTAAATATATGTATATAGTCAATAATGCCCTTTTACCCATTGCATGTCGGGTTAGATTATATTTGCTTCCTAACAGTCCTAAGTTTTTCCTTTCTTATCTAAAATTTTGCCTATTTCTTTATTCCAGCTTACATTAGGGCCTCTCTCTTGTTCTCTTCTTCTGTGCATTTGCTTTCCAGATCTTCTCAACCGAAGTTGTATTGTGTACCCTTTGTATATGTCCCCGCCATGCTAATTGTCTTTGTTCTACATAACTTTCTATTGATTGATTCAATTTGTGGCTTTCTTCTAATTTGTTCATTTCTTATACTGTCTCTGCTAGTTACACTTTTCACTCTTCTTAGGTATTTCATCTCCAGGGCTTGGATCTTACCTCTTTCCTGACGATTGAGTACCCAAGTTTGACATCTAAATGTGAGAATTGGTCTGAATATTGTTCTGTAGACCGTCATTTTTGTTTGTTTTGTTATTTCCTTTCTGTTTATAAATTATGAGTTCATAGCATAGTATACCTTGTTGACTTTCTGTATTTTGTTATTTAATTCTGCTTCTTGTCTTCCTCTCTCCTGTATTGTACGAGGGAAGGTCAAGAAGTTCGTGGAATGGAAGGGATGAAGTGGGGATAGGGGCGCTCGCTAGGTGTCATTCTGATTGTATATAAGTTAAGTTGCAGCCCTATAGCGTCAGTCGTTTACGAATAGTTGCCTTCTAAACAAATGAATCCGGAAGAAAACTGAAACTATGAAATTGAACACCGTGCTGTGATAAAGTTCCTTACAAAGCAAGGAAAAAACGCTCTAACCATATTGAATGAAATGGAAACCCTTTATGGGGAACAGTACTCTAGTAAATCAATGATTTATAAGTGGCATGGTCTTTTTATACATGGTCGGGAGTCGATTGAAGACGACCCCCGCTCAGGACGGCCAGTTGAGGCCACCACATCAGACATCGTCGAAAAAGTGCAAAAATTTCTACTGCAAGATGCCCGTTTGAAGAGAAAACAATTATCTGCATTAGTTGGAGTATCAAATACCACCATTTTGCGTATCCTACATGACCACCTGGGTATGACAAAAGTCAGTGCAAGATGGGTACCGAGAATGCTCACGTCGCTGCAGAAACAGCAGCGCGTCTGCGTGTCCAAACAATTTTTAGAGCTGTGTGGAGACAAACCTGCACAGATTTTGGAGCAGATTGTTACCGGAGATGAAACATGGGTTCATCACTTTGAGCCTGAGTCCAAACAGGAGTCCATGCAATGGCATAAAAAGGGGACACTACCGCCAAAGGAATTCAAAGCGTCAGAATCGGCTGGAAAGTTGATGGCTACTGTTTCTCGGGATTATGAGGGGATATTATTGATTGATTAAAAGAAAAAGGTAGGAGCATAACCGGAGAATATTACGCAGCGATATTAGAAAAATTAAAGGAGGCCATCAAGGAAAAACGTTGAGGAAAATTGACCAAGGGTGTGTTGCTCTTGCAAGACAATGCGCCGGTTCACAAGAGCAAAGTTGCAATGGCTGCTCTGCACAAGCATGACTTTCAATCAATAGTCAATCCACCCTACAGTCCAGACCTAGCCCTTAGTGATTTTTATTTGTTCCCCAATTTAAAAAAAGACTTACGTGGAAGAAAGTTTGTCCGACGACAATGAGGTAAAGGAGGCAATTTTGGCCCATTTTTAGGCGAAAGATAAAAAATATTTTTATGATGGTTTAGAAAAATTAATTCATAGATCTAATAAATGTATTGTGCTTAAGGGTGATTATATTGAAGAAGAAAAATAGATTTATTGTTTTATTTTATTTGAAACCCTTTCATTCCACGAACTTCTGGACCTCCCCTCGTAATTTCTAAGTACTGGAAATCTCTAACTTATTGTATTTCTGTTTCTCCAAGTTATATATATATTTCTTTTTCCTTTTTTGATATAACTACTTTTGTTTTCTTTGTATTAATTCCATATACAGTAAATCATATTATTAAAAAAACATTAAATAGTTTTAAAGTTGTTTTGTAAACTATCGGAGTCAAAATCGAAATTGATAATTGCCCAAACGTAAAATATAAAAACGATTCCTCACACGAGCTATACTACTCCTGCGTTAATCCTCGAAACTCACATTAGTTCCATCAACGGAATCGATCCGAATAGCTCCTAACTATGTATCTCCGCTCCTTATACCAATCTGTATGCATGCGAGAAGTTGCGCTTCTTATTCGAGCGATAGCCATTAGTTCAATGGCGTGTTAATAACGTATTTCGAATATAGTTTGTAAACTATTAGCGAGCCGTTAGCGAGGAGGAGCATCGATGATCTCGTACAGCCGACGAACTATGCCCCCGTCTAATTCGGCGAAAGCGCTGCTGTCGGAAAACGGTCGAGGCGAACTGAGACTACGAAATACGAAATTGATACGAGAAGATAATCATATTAATAGTTGTTAGCGATGCACTTTGTAGTTTCACGACCAGAAACAGTCGATCTCTCTTTCTCGTTAAAGTTTCTCGAACTGTACTGTAGGATATTCGGCGATTAGATCAAATGTTCTGCTAAAATCGGTCTGCTTATTTCCTTGCTTTGCTTTAAAAATCAGTATTCGTAAAAGGAAATGTCGCATTTGCTTAAATAATTTTGGTATAACCGAAGTATTGTTAAATTTTGAGAGATTACAAATGCAAACCCCTACTTTGACGGGCTTACTGCTAGTACTACACACTACAGTTTGTAACAACACACGCAATTATTTCCTTGGCAAGAAAGGGCAAATTCTTGAAATTGTGCATATGTCAAAGGAAAAAGTTTTTAAATTAAGTACAAAACCGCAAATTTTAGATCCAAGAAGTAATATGTTTGTCTCTTTACCGTTTCATATGTATGAGCCCTGTCTCAGTAAAATTCGTCCAACTAAAAAAAATATGTTGTTCCATTTTTGACATATTAGACTATATTTTAAGTAATATTAAAGAAAATTTTCCTAACATTGTCAATCAACATAAAGTTAAAGAAAATTAAATAAAAAACCACCACTGCGTGACATCACCTTTTAGATTAATTACTGTCTCGATGCTTCTCGATATAGTGTCCACTAATTTTGGCAATCTGAAATAAATTTGCAATAGAAAAGAGGACAGGAGGTATGATTCAACCTCTGCACGTCTATGGATTTAGAATATGGAAAGGGTTTATACGACGATTTTCTGACCCCCTTCTTAAAATAATATAATAATAATAATATCTTTTATTGCCCAACAGAAAATAATTCCATTTACAGGACAATGCGAGAATAATGTAACCTAGCATATATATGTAGTAACAATATACAGCGCAGTAATAAATTAAAATTAATCGAAAATGATACAACTGAATCATAAACATAATAATAGCTCGGTGACATCAGAATGCAAGAACAAAATAGGACAACAATATAAATCCATGTAGACGCTTCCACAAAAAGGATCATCAAGTACTTCGTTGGCATCTCTAGGCATATGCGTAATGGGTGCTTTAAGCAGAACATTAATTTTGTATGACGGGACCTTAAAATTAGGGAAGGACCTGGTATCGTACTGAGGTACCACAAAATTAATTTTGGAGAGAAGGGATGGAGCGCCAATAGCGTGATTAATCAGTTTCAATAGAAATTGGCTGCAAAATTCCTTCCTTCGATCCGATAACGATATAAAGCCGTGTCTCGTCAGCAGACCCGCATAATCAACTTCGCGGCTAGGGTAAGTGCCATCAATTTTGAAGGACAGGTATTTCAAAAATCGTTTTTGCACTCTTTCAAGTAGTATTTGCAGATGGAGAGAGTGATGATACCAAATTATGGAGGCATACTCCAACCCAGTACGGACAAGCGAATAGTATAATGCTTTTAGCGACGCAGGATTATTGAATGATCTGCAGGATCGTATGAGAAATCCTAAGGATTTCATCGCAGAATTTCGTACGGATAGTATGTGATCTGCAAACGACAAATTTGCATCAAACAGGACGGCCAGGTCCATCACAGATGAATGCCTAGGAACAATAGCCTGACTCACAGCATAATTATAACTCTAGAGTCTATGACATCTACAACAGCACACTTATCCAGACTCAAATGAATTCCATTCTGTGTACACCATCTAACAATAGTATCCAGACTGTTCTGGAGAAACAAACAATCTGCCGGGGAGGTTAGGGTACTGTATATCTTAAGATCGTCCACGTATGCCAGTACATTGGAGTCCAGCCCCTGTAGGAGATCATCCAAATAAATATTAAACAAAAGAGGACCCAAATTGGATCCCTGGCACACACCAGAGGAATCAGAAAATGTTAATGGTGTATATCCATTGTAGTGAACATAGCATGAACGATCAGTTAAATACGAGCGGATCAATTGTGTTACACTTGGATGAAAACCAAACTACTCAACTTAGATACCATAAGGGAATGACTGATAGTGTCAAATGCTTTACTAAAATCGGTGTATAGTACGTCTACTTGCTGACGTCCTTCCATGGATTCGGCAATATGCTGTGCTAACTCTGCAAGGTTGGTTGTAGTAGGCCTTCCTGGAATGAAACCATGTTGTCGCGAAGATAAATAAGGCTTGACACTAACATAAATTCTGTGAGACAGAAGATATTCAAAAACTTTTGCAAAGTATTTACTTGGGCTTCCAACGTAAGTGTCCGGAACTTCCAAATTTTGTATGTAGTTTCAGCTAATACGCTTTATTATTGGATGTAATACGAAGATATTAATAATTTTACGGAGTTATATGAGAAAAATAACGACTTCTTTCTTAGGAGAATAAAAATGCCAACATCTCTCACTTTTGTTCCCGATCTTCATCTGTCTGTTCTTCTTTTGTTCTATATCCATGGCAATGCATTGGTTCGCCTGTACGCCTATATAGTAGGCCACTCGTTATACACCCACATACTCGATATGTATGACACTATAAAGGAAATTGGTGCCAGTCATACCATCCTTACGTCGTACGACATATTTCGAAGATTATGAGTACAATTTCGGAATAATGCATATTCATACAATGTAATTGAAATGTGTGACTACTGTATATTAAACGTCTTTTAAAGATGAAATTTTGAAAAATTTATTTACATAAGAAATATGTTTACGAAAAGCGATATATGAGATAAACGATAGTAAAGTTTACGTCTCCTTTGCAAGTGTTGTTGAAGGGACTTTCTTTTAACAAGAAAAATTGTGAATAATTACTTATTAAAGAATACCCAAAGTACTACACTTTTGAAAGAAACCTGTACAGATTGAATATCTGAGTTTAAAATTTCATAAAGAGGGAGTACTGACGGTACTTAGCCTCCAGATAACATCAACCAAAAAATAAAACATAACGGCGTGCTCCAAACAGTGACGAAAAATATATCTGCAATAGGTGAACTAGTAAAATTATAGAAGAAAATCATTGGTAAAGGAAGGTAAGGACAACAATTTATATCATTACAATATATTTTAGCGTAGTAAAGTGGTGTGTCCAAGTTAATTTTCTAGAGGATCTCTTAGTAAGTGGTAGGAATATTAAGTCGCTCCCATTGTAAAGTTTCGCGAAAATAAACTTATTCATTATTTGGCTGTTTGGAGTTATTTTTGCTATTCAGAAGTGTCCATAAGCATGTTTAAGTAGAGCTTTTGTATACATATAGGGCTCGGTATAGGCAAATAAATGTAGGCAACATTTCAAGATTTAATACTTTGAAGTCCATATGATGCAGGTTATACCCTCTCTTTTTGTAAGATCTCAACGTTGGCGCTAATTTAATATTAAAATTGACAAAACCCATTCAGCAACCGTGACGGCGACAAGCGACCAATATTAGCCGGCCGTTCGCGAGCCGAACAGGGACACCCTCTACCCCGAACGACACCCGCGAGCAACAAAAAAAAAGCGCGCACGTCCGAATCCAATTTTTTCTCTTTTTACGCATTCATGTAGTCATTAAATCTGGCGTGGAAAAATCGCCAGGTAACGTACGCCGCGCGCTACTCCAATGAATGAATATTAATTGAATACGTCCCTGCAGACAGATTCGACGGATCCGTTCGGCGAGATGACAATTTAAAAAAGTCCCGCGGCCCCGCGCGCGACGCGGTCATCTAACAGCCGTCGCTCGCCCGCTCCAAATTAAGCGCGTAAACTCCGGGAAAAATCCTTCGGAGCGGCCGCGATAACGGACGATGGAAGCGGCGGCGGCGGCGGTGATGGCGACGGTCCCCCGGACCCTAATCGTAATAATTCACAATTAAAACGCGTTGAAGACCGCGCGTCCAGTCCTTTAAAATTATGAATAAAACAAGTGAAATACGCGAAAAGCGTCCGTATTCCGGGTAATCGCATAGGTAGGCGAGCGGTGCGACGAATAAATTAATTTCGGCGGTTGAAAAATGGCCCTCGCGCACCGCGTTGAAGTGTATAGTTATCATCTTCCGCGTGTCCGTCTCTTTCGTCTTTTCAAATACAGTAGCGTTCATAACTTTAATCCCCCTACTTCAAACGGCGTTGGAAAGATTTTAATTTTATTTTTGCTAGGATAAAACTTGCAAGAACCTGTTCTAACGCAACTGAGCTACAGATTGATAATTCCAATATACCGATTATATTATATTATATTAACCTTTACTCACGGACTAATAACACATGGGCTGAAAAGTCCCGGGCCTAACACATAGATGACGCTAGTTTTATTGCAGTCACCTTTCTCTCAGTTAGTACTAACCTTCAAAAGACAGCTGTTACAATTTCATGATATTCTATTCATTAGTTTGTGAGTTATTGTGCTAAGAGTCACGCTACTTTTGTTATTTTCGAAACAATGGATCAAAAACAATTTCGTGTTTTAATTTTACACTGCTTCTTGATGGAAAAACACCGTTCGAGCGAAGCAATGGCTTGAAAAGTGTTATGGGGACTCCGCTCCATCAGAAACAACAATAAAACGTTGGTTTGCTTACTTCAAACGTGGTCGTAGACACACCGATGATGCAGAACGCAATGGACGTCCAAATGAGGCGGTAACACCAGAAAACATAAAAAAAATCCACAAAATCGTTTTGAATGATCGAAAAGTGAAGTTGCGTGAGTTAGCTGACATCGTAAAGATATCAAAAGAACGTATTGGCTTTATGTTGCATGAACATTTGACTGTGAGAAAGCTCTGTTCAAAGTGGGTGCCGCGTTTGCTCACTGTTGACCAAAAACAAGAACGTGTTGATGATTCTGAGCAGTGTTTGGCCATGTTTAAACGTAACAAACCGGAATTTTTGTGTCGATATGTGACAATGGATGAAACATGGATCCATCACTTCACTCCGGAATCAAAACGATCGTCATCTGAGTGAACAGCAACTGGTGAACCTCGTCCAAAGCGCCCGAAAGCACAACAATCGGCTGGAAAGGTTATGGCCTAGGTATTTTGGGATGTGCGTGGTGTAATATTCATCGACTATCTTGAAAAAGGAAATACCATCAACAGTAAATATTATATAGCGTTATTGGAGCGTTTGAATGCCGAAATTGCAAAGAAACGACCGCATATGGCAAAGAAAAAAATTTTGTTTCATCAAGATAACGCACCGTGTCACAAGTCAATCAAAACAATGGCAAAACTACATGAATTGAACTTCGAATTGCTCCCACATCCACCGTATTCGCCAGATTTGGCTCCCAGCGACTACTGGCTGTTCGCAGATCTCAAAAAAATGCCCGCCGGTAAGAAATTTCACACGATTGAAGAGGTTATCGCTGAAACTGAGGTCTATTTTGAGGCAAAAGATAAATCGTTCTACAAAAGTGGTATTGAAATGTTAGAGCGGCGCTGGAATGATTGCGTTGCTCTTGATGGAGATTACGTTGATGAATAAAGCTAATTTTGAACCAAAAAAACCGTGTTTTCTTTGTTAGGCCCGGGACTTTTCATGTGTTAATCAACCACAATTTTCGTTATAGAGAATAGGCAGTTCAATATACCGGATTCGTTTTTTATCATTACAAATCCTTCTCCTCGGATGAAGCATGGTGTCACTTAACTTTGTAAAGGAAGAAAGTAAAATAGAATTAGCCGGAGAATGATTTAAACTGGAGTAAAAGAGGCCAAATCAACTACGGCTAATGAAAATGATATTAAATACCTTAAATTCATAGGCTTTGGAAATTGAACCCTGAATTTGCGTGAATATCTTAGAAGCATATTATTTTTATTAACTTTGCGCTGCAAAATCATATATAGTGTTAGCCATAACATACCTACAAATTCATTCTGTTTTCACTTTTGTAGCATTCTTAAGACATTTTCATTATTTATAGCTGGGTTAAATAAGTTAATGCTAAAATGTTATAAAAATATTTATTGTGCATACAGATTGTTCAGTACAGCCGAACGAATTTTTCTTTAAACTTTATTGATATTGAAATCGCCTAATTTTACCTTAGTATTATTCTTACCTTTCCTTCATTTTTGCAGATGTATTTCAGTATACACATTGTTTGCTACTGTCGTCAGACATGTATTTAGAACTTCGTGTATTGTCGTCAGACATGTACCTATAACTTTCATTTATTATCGTCACACTTGTATCTATAAACTTTATTTATGTGAATAATCGGGTAGTTTTAGGATTGTTCAGTAACACAAACAGAGACTTTATAGTCAGTTTTACAATGTTACAGTAGTTCTACTACAGCTCAAGCTATGTGCAGTTCGTAGCCTAGACTCGTATCACATAGTATTAATTACATCCTTTAATATATAAAAATTACAAAAACCAGCATTAGCGATATTTCTTCATAAAAAAACACAGATATTCTTGTAAAGCAAGACAAACAAAGGGAAAAATAAACAAAAGTTTTTGAACCATTCAAATATACGTGGTGGTTTGATAAGAGAACAATAATAAGGTAAAAAGCAAAAAGAACTGTCAACAATACTTTCCAATTCTTTTTATAATCTACAAATGCAAACAGGTTAGCCATTTTCGATAACTAAGATGTTGGAATATCTTTGTACTCCCATTTAGATTTCTTCACGGACAAGGGTACATAACAAGTTTCGGTATTGGATAAGCGGAGTTCCTAAATGGAATACGGTAAGTATCATTCAGAAGACGTTCTAATCATGAATCTCGAAATATTCCTTAGTTTTGGTCATTTCATAATAACGCTTTACACTGGATTCTTTTTTATCATTAGCCATACATTTTTCTCATGTGTAATTTTAAAAAAATAATGGTTAATGCATTAGACGCATGATAGATAACCAGTTATACACCGTGAAGGATATACCTATAGCTTAGTGATTAAATTAGGTTGGAGGTTGGTTTTGGTGAGAAAAAGCAATTTTTTGGGAAATTCTTTCTGATTTTTTATACATACATGAACCCTAAATTAAATACATTTTATTCAATAGTATATAACTAATTTAAATGATAAGTAACTACAACAAAGGGGAAAGGGTGGCAATGATAATGTGGTAACAGAAGAATAATAGTTTAGATTTTGCGATGTAATGAAAGTGAAGAATTTTTTTTAATTTTTACTGCTGAATCCGCATTTACCGTTTAGTATCCTATATTTGCCCAATGAAAAATACAAAATTTCCTTTCCACTAATCCACTACATGTTCAAAATCCTGACCCGAACATAGTACCCTCAAAAAGTCGTTGCCTGGATTGGAGTAATAAGCGATAGACTTAGCTCATTTTTTATTGATGGTACTCTCACTACAGTAAAATATCTGAATCTGTTGCGAGACCTCATCACTCCATCAAATGAGATACTGAATATTGATGAACGTTGGTTCGAAATTAATGGGACTACGCCACATTCTACAGGCGATATCAGGAATTTTTTGAATGACGCAAAGACAGACAGAGACAGTGGATAAGCAGGTTTGGCACCATATCATAGCCCCCAAGATAAGCTGATTTATTTCCAAATGATTCCTTTCTTTAGAGTTACTTGAAAAGTAAAATTTATAACCTGTAAATACCTGTCTAGCTAATTTTATAAATTCTAAATAAAATACAAAATGAAATGAGAGCAAGAGGACAGTAAATTTTGAAAAGTTGATTATAATTTGAAGTCTTTAATTTTGTAATTATACTCACACTCACACGTAATGTCTCGTATTTTAAGTATCTTAGTCTTCGGCTTCGACAGATGTGTCCGAAACTCCAAATTGTTATAATAATATCAGTTGATATAGTACTTGACTTTAAATAAATTCGAAGAATTTCAAATATTTCGATTAATTCGAAAAATAATAATTTTTTCCCCGGAGAAATGATTTTGATGTGTGTAACTTTGACATAATTCTTATTTATCCAGCTCGTTATCGAGGTTACAGACATTATATATAACTTGTTCACCTATATGTTAGGTCACACAGTAAACACACTCTTGATGCAATGAAATTATTTACTAGTAATGTTACCAGACGTGCAATCCATTCGTCGTACAAGAAATTTTGAAGATATGTGTAAAATGTGTGAGTATAGTACACTAAATATCTTTTTTTGTTGTTGTTTCTTTTTAACTTTAAAATTGTAGATTATTTGTTAGTAATGAATAACTAGAGTATATATCTGTAAAAATTAATATACAGAAAGAAAACTGTACGGAATAAATATTTGAAATAAATTCCATAAAGAAGGAGTGCTAACGCTACTTTGCCTCCAACAAAAACATCAACAACAAAAATAAGGTCGTGAACCATACGGTGACGAGAAAATATCCAAAGTAGACAAACAAGAAAAATTTAGAAAATCATTGATATTATAAAAGATTTAAAAGAATAATTTATATCATTACAATACGTTAAAATAAAAAGTCCACACTATAGATTTATTTCAGCACGGTCGTAATCTAAAGCACTATAGTAATTCATAAATATTAAAAGCTACATATCGGTAATTATATAAGGTAATCAAGGAACCAACGAATCTGTTTCCAATAAGCCATCAAATCTAAATGCATAAGTAATGAAACGAAACGGGAAAACGACAACAATTCAATGCCACGTAAATGTACGTACGCATACACACATACATATAGAGAGACGTGTATCGAACGTGTGTCACGAAGCAATCAAAACGGCATGTTTTGTCGATATTAAGAGCGGCAACGGGTAATCCGAACCAGCCGTAATCAAAATTCAATCAGTATTATTGGTATTATTATGTATTTGGCGTTGTGATCGCCGTCATTTCTGTCAATCAATTACATTTATGCCGTTCGTTCGATCCAAACGCGCTCCCTCGTCAGCCGTACGACCCGTCATCGACGAGACTTCGATGTATTATTCATGCTGTCGGACCGTCAAAACACGGGTTCGACTGTTGCTTCATGGTCGGTCGGTGGCAGCCCGCTCCTCGTACTGACGCGACAGCAGCACCCGCCGCGCGTTTTCCATTCAATTACATTTTCATCTACGAAATTAAGGCTATTGACCGACAGATATTGAGATTATGCCTCGTAATGTATTATTATTTTTATGCGCGTATTCGGATGCGTGTTCTATATCGGCTTAGTGTTCGACGAAAGGATCGCATGCGAATGGGCGAGGTTGTAAAGATGATTGGGGAATTTTTTATTAATTTGTGTTTAATATCGGAAGGTTATTGAATTAGGTGTGGATATGAATAGGCATGAAACCGTACATCCAATTAAAAGGATACAATAATTTTATATCAGCTCTAGTAGTAAGGTATATTTTGGAATATCAAAGTATGTGGTAATTTTTAAATTTAAATTAATTTCTAAATAAATGAATACGTAATCGCCACGCCCAAAGTCAGTAATAGCCGAACTACTTTCGGAATTGGACCGTTTCATGGTGAAATAAGAATAAGAGGAACAAGAAATAAAAAGAAAAATATTAAAAAAGGGGTCAAAAAAGAAGAAAAGGTGAAATAAAGAGTAAGAGAAGGAAAGGGAGAAGGGGGGCAGAAACAAAGAAAAAGAGAACGGTGGGATCTCAATGTTTCGCCTGCGTCGTAGGAGGCTTCTTCAAGAGAAAAACATGCAAACCAAAGTATCACGGTAACTCGACGTGGAAACCACGCTAGAAGCGAAACCACTTTGGAAGAAGGTCATGGTAACTCGACCAGACATGGCACCCATCTCGCTGATAGCTTTCTCATACTCAATTTTTCATGAACAATATGTTGCACGAGTACGATTGGGATGTTTACCACATTAGCGATCCGTTTAATCTTTACCTGGTCGTCTGCCATCGTGTTGGCAGACCACTATCATGAATGTTTGATGGAACCGCCTGCAGTTACCTCAACGGGATCTTCTGTCATGATTACATTCATTAAATCAGTATTGGATGGCAGTCATCAAGGGTGCATGATCTTTATACTCTACGTCCAACTTCTCTTTGGTTTCTGCACTCGTTTATCCATCCAAAAAGGAAATCGGATCATTAATCTTTACTTTTTTTCTTCCATGATTCCACAAGTACGCAAATCGTCGATCATTTTTTAGAGCTCTCAAAACAGCACTACTTGCTCGGTGAATCTTTACGAAATCTTGACAAACGTCGGCTACAGAATAGTATTCACCGCCAAAGCTCACAGAAAACACTTATTTAAATCGGAGCTAATTAACTGTAGCTAGTGATACTGGGGGGACTATAAATCAATCTGCCTTTAATGAAATATTCAGCCTTATAGACAAATTTACATGGGAAGACAACATTTCAAGCTTGGAGGATAAGGAGGAAGAATTGACCAAGGAACTATTAACTCTTCAAGAAAAGCTGTGTGGATATCAGTTTGTGATCGATAATCGTCATAAAATCAGATCTAATAATTTGCCATCGTGATTAACAATTGTATTATATTTGGAAGTTTTCATCAAATTATGCAAGATTAATCCTCATCACTTATAACATTGGCAACATCAAAAGAATTCCTTTCATCCCATGAAAGGTAATATAAGTTAAGAGCATCAAACAAAGATCATAATTATCATTTCCAACGTAAGAGGTACGTAGATGACAAGCGAGTAAATATTAAATGATGCAAAGTTACGTTTGTAAATAATTATGTCCATTTCCCTATCCAAATCACGTACATTATGAACATCACATGAAATAGTGTATATAGGCAGTCTGATAATTGAATAGCGGAACTTTAATTTAGATCATAGAATACTTAGCGCCATATATTAAACGGTAGCAGCACACTGGTTTCTTCTTTTAAACGTACTAACGTTCGAGCAAATCGGACGAGAGCTTATAGTTACTTGTGAAATCACAATTGAACAAAGACCAAGTATTAAATTTTGTTTTAAAATAGGAAAATATGCTGAGATGTACGAACTGTTGAAAAAAGTGCATGTTGATGAGTACAGCACCTCATACAAGAGTTTATGAGTTTATTATATCTAGAGGCCGGATTATATACGAAGTGTATATATTTTATTCTATTTATTTAGTATATTTTACGTCTATTTGTAGATGTCTTTTATGTCTATGCAAGACCTGGATGTCCACAAGGTGAAAATCGCGATGAATTGATTCGTGAATGTTGGCTAGAGAATTAAATACCAATCGACAAATTTTGACGATCGATTTGGTCAAAAGAAAGGTGTGTACACGTTTTGTTCCACATCAATTGAATGAAAACAAAAGAATCGCTCGTGCATTGTAGAGACATAATTCAAACTGCTGAAAACCAACCAGATTTTCTTGATTCTATCATAGCTGGTGATGAAACATGGTGCTTCAAGTATGACCCTGAAACTAAGCGCCAATTTGTACAATGGAAGTCCAAAGCTGAGTTGAAACCACAAAAATTGCGTTTTCAGAACTCAAGGATCGAGACAATGCTAGTAGCATAGGTATGTCGATTCTAGCGCAACATTCCATGTATTGTCTTACGGAGATTCGAATTTACTTTCTATCCCCTCCACGTCTACCTCGCAGACGTCACTGGCATGTGAATGAGGAAGTAAGGCATACGTAATTGTCTCTCTGTAAAGATAAGCCATCGGTATCGCTAGTAAAATACAGGTCGGTTCAAAAGTAGTATAGAGGTGTGTTCAAAGGAAAAAGGATGGCACCGAGTCCGGGTAGGTGATCGGGGTGGTACCCCGAAGGTGGTGTACTGGGTCGTAGGGGTGATACGTAGACGGTGTATAGAAGCCAAATAGTCATTCAACCACATAACAAATTCTAAAGCAAAAACGTCAAAAATAGGAATCGATACGAAAGGAACAACACAAGGATACACACTTCACAACACGGGACCGATCGTGGCGACTTCAATCAAGATATTACACGCATGGACGCGAAAAGAGAGGAATCCCACAAAAGAAATAGTAAACAAAGAAAACGAAACTGAATTGCAGAACTAAAAGCAAAAGAAATCCAAAAACCAGTCTCACAAACCTATATTTCGGGCGAAGTTAAGGCGGGAAATTCGAATAAGTCAAGTGGCTCGCCGAACACATAATAGCCAGGTAGAGTAGTATTAAAATCCGAAGAAACCAATCTGCGCGAACCTCGTGACATGAGAATGTAAAGACCATTCTAAACATATTCGATACAGAGACATATGTTTAGCGTCAAGTATACGAGGGGAGGTCCAGAAGTTGGTGGAATGAAAGGGTTTTAAATAAAATAAAACAATAAATCTAGTTTTCCTTTTCAATATAATCATCCTTAAGCACAATACATTTATTAGATCTATGAATTAATTTTTCTAAACCACCATAAAATATTTTTTATCTTTCGCCTCAAAATGAGCCAAAATTGTCTCCTTTACCTCAATGTCGTCGGAAAACTTTCTTCCACGTAAATCTTTTTTTAAATTAGGGAACAAATAAAAATCACTAGGTGCTAGGTCTGGACTGTAGGGTGGATAGACTATTGATTGAAAGCCATGCTTGTGCAGAGCAGCAATTGCAACTTTGCTGTTGTGAACCGGTGCATTGCCTTGCAAGAGCAATACACCCTTGTTCAATTTTCCTCGACATTTTTCCTTGATGGCCTCCTTTAATTTTTCTAATATCGCTGCGTAATATTTCCCGGTTATGCTCCTACCTTTTTCTTTGTAATCAATCAATAATATCCCCTCACAATGCCCAAAGACAGTAGCCCTCAACTTTCCAGCCGATTCTGACATTTTGAATTTCTTTGGCGGTAGAGTCTCCTTTTTATGTCACTGCATGGACTCCTGTTTGGACTCAGGCTCAAAGTGATGAACCCATGTTTCATCTCCGGTAACAATCCGCTCCAAAATCTGTACAGGTTTGTCTCCACACAGCTCCAAAAATTGTTTGGACGCACAGACGCTCTGCTGTTTCTGCAGCGGCGTGAGCATTCTCAGTACCCATCTTGCACTGACTTTTGTCATACCCAGGTGGTCATGTAGGATACGCAAAATGGTAGTATCTGATACTCCAACTAATGCAGATAATTGTTTTTTATTCAAACGGGCATCTTGCAGTAGAAATGTTTGCACTTTTTCGACAATGTGTGATGTGGTAGCCTCAACTGGCCGTCCTGAGCGGGGGTCGTCTTGAATCGACTCCCGACCATGTTTGAGAAGACCATGCCACTTATAAATCATTGATTTACTAGGGCACTGTTCCCCATAAACGGTTTCCATTTCATTCAATATGGTTTGAGCGTTCTTTCCTTGCTTTGTAAGGAAGTTCATCACAGCACGATGTTCAATTTCCTCCATAGTTTCAGTTTTCTTCCGGATTGACTTGCTTAGCAGGCAACTGTTCGTAAACGACTGACGCTATAGGGCTGCAACTTAGCTTATATACTAATGATGGGTCGCCAATCAGAATGACACCTGGCGAGCGCCCCTATCCGCACTCCATCCCCTCCATTCCACGAACTTCTGGACCTCCCCTCGTATATACATAACCTTATTTTAATGATACTTTGTGCACTAGTTTTATTTTATAACAGATTCATATCTATTTTATAATTATAATGTGCAATGGTTTTGTGTATTATCTTGAAAAGTATTATATATTTAACTTGTAATAACATAAAAATCCAAAGAGATTGGAGAAGGACATTACTTCCAAAGGTTATTTTGTTGTATATTGACTAAATATTTTGGAAGTAGAAAATGTAGATTGTATTCCAGCGTAAACCGCTTTGCCAGCAGTCTTCATAGAAATAAAATAAGAACTTCTACTACAATAACAAAAATATGAGAGTGTTAATCATACAAGAAGTTTTACGTTCTGTGCAGCAAAATCATATCTACTTTATATGGAAGAAATAATGCAAATACTAAATACTTACGTACAAATGCGGATAATAATACCAAATAAGTATGGAAACAGTAACGATTATAATCTGTTAATATTACACTGTAATGTCAAAATGCAAAAGAATGTAGATCATTTTACGAGAATGTTCAGGAATAATCATTCTTTCCTTTGGGTTGCTCTTACAACCCGCAGCCATTGGGATCCCGGCATTCTAACCAACAATCTCATAAAATTGTTTTATATCATTACAAACACAATTGTTAAAAACTGATATACATACAATGGGATAGCTATGCAGCACGCTATATAGTTTAGAAGAAAAACTGTTATCAAGCACTTCGAAGTAATAAATTTCTAAATGATTTATCGAATACCGAATGCCAAGAAAGGAACAAGTGATTGACAGTTGATATTTGTAGGTAGAGTTTTACACGAGAAATGTATATCTCTTTCAGTCGATTTCATCATGCTATCTCTTTTTAGTGTGTAATTTGGTTTCTGCACAAGTTTCTTCCGATTTTAATACTACTCTATCTAACGTTCATTTAGAATGATATAAATAAAAAATATTTATATTGTATCCTTCATTGGTGTATATAAACGTAATTATTTCACTACTACTTTTTACGATTCAAAAGATATTGTCCACAAGAAATTTCTTCCAGAGTGAGAAACTGTTAATGGAGAATACTATCTAGGAGGTTTATATCATTTGTGCTCGAAATCATTCGAGTTAGGCCCGAATACGCAGCAGGAAAACAATTGTTTTTATTGTGTAATAACGCATCACCTCAGAGAATCTTTAAACTTCCCCGGTTCTTGACTAAAAAACAAATTTGCCTCATCGCCCACCCACCGTATTCGCCGGATCTATGACCATGCCATTATTTTCTTTTCCCGAAACTAAAAACTGCAACGAAAAGACACTTTTATGATAATGTTCCACGTGCCACTAAACGTATTGAAAGACATCCCACAACCCGATTCCAAAAAAAACCATTAGTTACCCGTGCTGTATTGAGTCATATTTCGAATAAAAGAAAAAGCTCAATAATAATGTAGTGTGTCAACATTCCAACGATCCTTACAAACTACTGTCCAACCTGTTTTGAATAGTTCAGCGTCATAAGTATCAGAAGAAAACCTAGATTCAGTCAAAATAAGCCTCTGATGATGTTATTTAATAGAATTTCCTATCCAGTATGACCTTTTACTAGCTTGAGGTACGCAAGACGAGGCTACCGACAAAATTCATTAGTAATTACCCAGCAAAAATGATTACATTTTTTCTCCTACAGTGGCGTTTAATTTCCCCATCCTTCGAAGACGTTAATCTAACCTAAACCTCCACCCGTTGCCGCCGCCGTCCCATCTCTCACTTAAAATAAGAGCAGACAATTAAAAGACGGGCCGGAATGCACAGGAATCAACGTACACCTCCGCCTCGTCTCAGTCTCATTCTTATTCTTCAGCAGTGGAACGTTGTCGCTAATCGAATTAAAAAGTAATCAACTTCAAAAATTGTACATCTCTCGTTCGGGAAGCAAGAAGAGGCTAGTAGTAGGGGGTGAGGAGGGAGAAAATAGCAGGAGGTCGAAGGGTAGTCCCAAGGCTAGACGGCGATCGGCGGCCCGAAAAAAACACGGGGAAATTTAGACCGGGTGGGAAGAGGTGAGCTCGGTCGCCTAGCCGGCAGCGGTGCTGCGAAAAAATTGGACTCGGAGTCGCGAAGGGCAATAGCTAAAATTTATCGCGGATTAAAAATTAAAAATTATCTCGGGGAACGTGTTAAATGGCTGAGAAAACAGGAGATAATTTCGGATTTCGATGGCGCTGGCCGTTTATTTGAAGATGGAAGCGCCGCCGGTAGATGTGATACCGGAACGCCTTTTTTTCGTAAGTTACAGCCAGTTCGAAGTTAGTTTTCCGCGATAGCCGGTCGTTTCTACTAGCTATTAGGGCTTTCCATCATAACATTGAAAAGTGAGACGGTCTTAATGGGCTATTTAAGAAAATTTATTGCAGATAGTTCCAATTTCCCTAAGAGATTATTGTCTTCCTGTACAGAATGCCCTACCGGAAACTGCATCGTTTGATTACATTATAATCTTTCATGAATAAAAATAAATTTTAAACTAAGAAAAGTAAGTGAAGTTATTAACAGCTTAACAGTTGAAGGCGTAATTAGAAATATGGTTGGAAGTGAACAGGTTTCGATGTAGGATTTAAAGGAAAACAAAAAATACAACTGGAAAACATAACAATAAAAATGGGGCCACGACTCAGACAAGCAACAAATTTAGTTCAATTTAAGTCATACAAAATAATTAAAGTTAATCAATATTGTTTATTGATTATGTCTGGTAAGTTATTTGCATACATTTTAAAAGAGAAATGCTCTCAATACTGACTCTTGAGGTACACCTTGCTCAAGCTACAATCACCTGGATTGTAATCCTTCATCACTGGTATTTGTGCGCACTTACTGCAATCGGTCAGGTAGGACTTGTTTAAATCACGAACAATTCCTCTAAAAGCCACTAAATCAAGTTTCTGCAGTAAAATTTCATACTGTACACTGTCAAATGCATTCGAAAAGTCTAGAAACACTCCTGCGATAGCTCTCTTTCAGATAATTCTTGTATTATTGCATTCATCGACGTATAAATAACCCTACCCTGATACGGGATTCGAAGACCTTCAATAGTCTTAATCTTGGGTACTGGGTTTGCTGACAGCGGAGCAAAAACGAAATCGGGCACCCTTTTCGGAGGAGTGTCTAGCCAGGATCCAACGCAGTCCAAGGGATTTCTTCATTCGGTTCGTAACCGTGGATGAGAGTTGGATCCACCACTACATACCGGATACCAAGGAATAGTCGAAGCAGTGGATTTTTCCGGGAAAATCGGCTCCGAAAAGACCGTTTCATCGGCCGGAAAGGTCGTGGCGATTATATTTTGGAATATGAGAAGACTACATCGAAAATAAAAATTGAAAACCTCACCAATACCGTATTTTTCTTGTCGATTCCGAAAATATTTCAGGTCGCCCTCGTATATAGGATGGGGCAGATTTTGTAAACTTAGACAAACTTCGTTAGAGGGTCTAAAATTTTAATTTCTTTCTTCCTTTTTGAAATCTAAGGTAGCTTTACCATCCCAAATCATGCGACCTCCTTCAAATTGAAAACTTATTGGTCTTACTCACCTAGTCATGGACTTAATATAGTCCAGCTTTATCATTCATTTAATTAATTTCCAATGAATTTCAATATGTTTCTTTTTAGTTCTAATAATGTCCAAGATCGAGCCATTATGCACAATTAATTAACGTTGCTGAAGGTTGAAATGAATGTAACCAAAAACTTAGAATCATTAAACCTGCTGTTGACTGCGGATCCCGAGAGTGTATTGAAGTCGTATATCTTTAATTGTCTTTAATATTGTTCAAGAGGATGCTTGTAACTGCAGGATGTTAAATATTTCTATAACTATAAATTATCAGCACAGTAATAAAAAATAGTATTTCATAAACATCATTCTGCTGCACAGCAAGCTTCCAAAATTTTCACTAACGTTTTGACATAACTACAGTTCAATTTCTCAAGAAGGAATGTATCGCCTCTTCTACGGATTTTATTGGCGTAAACGAAAAATAATTGCCTCTAGTGTTTTCAGGCCAATTTAAGTAACCTATTTATTAGTAAAGCATCCTGTAGAGTGAAGCACAAGAAGAGACGAAATTCGGCACAAAATATCTTTATTATCGTATACTTTTAAAATAAAAGACGATACAGGATTCACGTAGACATGCCAACCGTTATAAGGCAAGATATAAAGTCAACTAAAACATCAACACAGTGTAATAGTGATAGAATTACAATTCCCTTGCAATTAGCCAACGTAATTAAATTACTGAGAAAATATCAGTCTCGGAGAGACTCTAACCCACGACTTCTATGTTACCGACATATTGTGCTACCATCACACCGCGAGACCTCTTGTGAGTTCAAGCCACTCTCACACACTCACATCTAAGGATTGAAAGCGACTTGAGCTCACAAGTGGTCTCGTGGTGTGATGGTAGCACAATACGCTGGTAATGTAGAGGTCATGGGTTCGAGTACCTCCGAGACTGATATTTTTTCAGTAATTTAATTACGTTGACTAATTGCAAAGAAATTTTAACTTTACCATTACTAATAGCAACAGTGATTTAGTATTAATATTGATAGTAATATAATAGCGTACTAGGCAAGATTACTTTTTCAACTCACCGATCGAAAAAAAACTTCACTAAAGGAATCAGTCCAACCTGAATTTGCAGTACTTCCCATCCTCGCTACCACTAAAATTCTGGATTTGTACAACGACTGGCTTTAAATTTACGGCTTTAAGATTTGGGAAAGCATTGTTGTCATTGTTGTACGGCAATTGTAAGCGCGTACGTAAGTGTCCAGTTGTTGTACGCACCCCCGAAATTGTTCCTAATTGTTCCGTGCTTAATGATCCGACATTTTGATAGTTATTACGTTTTCGCCGGACCTAGCCCGGATCGGCTGCATGTGGGCGAAATGATCGTACGCTCCGTAGCTCCAGTTTGGGCAGACGGCGCGCGTACAAAAACGACAAGTTAATTAGAGGGCGTATCGCTGACCGTTCCTGCTACGATAATTACCGTTAATTAAAAGAAAATCCGAATGGAAAATTGGTCGAACGCTATAAAGGCGACGGAATTAGGTCGGTAAAGAGGTCGTGAACGCTGTAGAAAAATGATCGTTTTACAATGAAAAAGGTTTTCGTTAGCTTAATTATCCGTGTTGGTAATTTTTGTATGTTTCCAGACAACTGAATGTCGTGGAGATAGGACTAAACATTACCGATTTACACAGAGTTATTATTTGTAGAAACACATTTTTGAGTATGGACATTTCATTTGGCCACCTCGGTAGCAGCGCCCCTCCCCCTTGTGTAATAAGTAGAAACATGAAATCAGAAGTGCTCTATACAAAGAAAGGTGTTATACAAGGAGGTAAGCTTACTCTTCCCCTGTACCATTTATAACATTTATGGATGAAACTATTAGAAAAACAAGGAGGAAAACAAGAGCTTTTCATATTGAACATCGCAACTTAGAGAAGGTAGAAATTACAGAATGTGCATTTGCGAATGATGTAGCATTGACAGCCGGAAATGAAAAACCTCTACAGTACAACATAAACGTTTGGAACAACACACTCACTGAGTATGGAGTGAAAGTTAATACAAATAAAACAAAAGTAATGATCATATCGAAAGAATAAAAAAATAGGCATACAAATTGGAGAAACAGAACTACAACAAGTTAGAAATTTCCAGTACTTAGAAAGGAAGACAAGAAGAAGAACTTAATAATAGAATACAGAAGGCCAACAAAGGTATACTATGCTATGAACTCAGGATTTATAAACAGAAAGGAAATAACAAAACAAACAAAAATTACAGTGTAGAGAGCAATACTCAAACCAATTCTCACATTTGGATGTGAAGCATGGGTACTTAATCATCAAGAACAAAGTAAGATCCAAGCCCTGGAGAAGAAATATTTAAGAAGAGTGAAAAATGTAACTAGAAGAGACAGGATAAGAAATGAACAAGTCAGAAGAGAGCTACAAATTGAATCAATAGAAAGTTATGTAGCACAAAGGCAATTAGCATGGTGGGGACAGCTGCAAAGGATGGACCATAAAATTCCGGTTAAGCATGTCTAGAAAGTAAAGATACAGAAAAAAAAAGGGAGGCCAAAAGTAAGCTGGAATAAAGAAATAGGCAAAATTTTAGATAAGATCTAAAAAACCTGGGATGAAGCGCTAAAAATTGTAATGAACAGAGAGGACTGGAGAAAATGTGTGAAATGTTAGAAAGCAAATTTAATCTAACCCAACACCCAAAGGGTAAAAATGTAGTATATGATATATACTACCCTTTACTACCCTACTATATTATACTACACTACCTTTTACTATATATGTATAAATTATGAAAGGAAGTGATCCTATAACAGAGCCTTCGGAATAAAGCATTCAAAGTTCTCGAGTTATTATGGTCGTAATAAATTGTCTGCGTTCTCGTAAATTTTTTCACTGAGTTATCTTACATTCCTTATTAATTTCGGATTAATCAAAGGTCTTCATAGTTGACAAAGCAAAATATCAAATTGTTATTGATTTAATTCGATTGGGATAGTTAGTCAAACTTAGATGTCAATCGATCTAATCCTGTCGACTACACCAAATCCCTTATGCTTATTTGTATTTCATGAGCGAATCTCCAAAATAAGTTTTCAGTAGTCTCTAAAAACGAGGTTGTAATTTGAGTAAAACCAATGTTAAAGATTTAGCATTGTTTATGTATTTTTCTATAAGAATTTTAATTTTCTAAGGAAAGTTATTTTATTTTATGCGTTTGTATTAGCATTAATGTTACTTTATTTTAATTTTTTCGTCATTTATTTTTTCTCTCTTTCCAAGATATACGCAATTTTATTTTATAATATGTGCGTACATTACACATTATATATTGCATTCAGCCATTCGCAATACTCGCACTACAAGTGCCTAATATTAGACCCATTCAGTACAACTTCGTCGTACGCATATCGGCAGTCTTCAATATTTAATGTCTTCAAGTACAGGTAGTCGAGGTAATAGGAATCGTTCACTCGGCCGCTTTCGTACCTCATCTCGGCTTTCGTGTAGTGGCAACCTTTATTGCATCTTCGTCGTACGTTTTCAATATTCAATATTTTCAAGCACGGGCAAACCTCTTCGGTTCTCGTTTAGTGGGAATCTCTATAGTAGCTTCATTGGAACTTATATAGCAACATACTTACAAAGTACGATTTCTGGCTTTCTATTATCGATCGTCGAGGCTTCGGTGTCTGTTGTCGTTTATAAATACATACATTTGATCTTCAGTTGAGAATATGGCGACAGTCATTTTTGTAGCTTCGTCGGAGCACATGTATAGACATCCTTAACAAGTACAATCTCTCCGCTTGTAGTTGACGGTCGTCGAAGCTGCAGCGTCCGTTATCATCTGTACGGTTGTTCGGTCTTCCGTTATAAGGGAACTTAGAATTTCTTTCATTTTAGTTGTCCGTCGATGTGGACGAGTTTCACGTACTAAATTTCTAGATATCATGTCGACTTCAACTCTGCCATCTTCCTTGTCGGTGCACACTTCGCACATTTATTAGTTACTCGCTTCTTACCTTCTATAATAAAGAGCTAGAGAATACATAGTGTATTATTTCTACTACGAGAATGCCTAGGCAGTTGTGACATTACATACTCTTGTAGATCAGCTATTATCGTTATTGTTGCCCTCAATCAGGCGTTCAGGCTTTAAAAGATAGAGTTGGATTCCCTTATAAAGGCATAAATAACGAAAGCGTTTGATTCCTCTACAAACACAAACTAATGGAACAGGGTCAAGTCCCTTAGACAAATCCAAGGCAGAGAAAAGGTATTTAGTCCCCGCAAAAGGGCACATAAATAAGAACAGCACTGAGGCGCGCTTAACAAACTAACAATTAAATAGGGTTGACTCCTATATACAAAGGTAGTGGTGCACGCATATATATATACAGGCTTTATTACATGCCTTTTACAAAACTTCTGCGGAAGCCTATAAGACTTTAAACACAGCACTGACAACGTACACGCTGCGGCGGTTCCTTATATTATAGAAACTAATGGTGAAAGCACACATATAAACATGCTAATGTACGTTATATGTATAAGAGAGCTCGAATAATTGCAATTATTGTGCATATTATACATCTTATGTACATAGTAACTGTACATTGGTTAGAGTGGAGACCGTGAGCAGATTTCTTTATATATTTTTCGCACATCCGCATAGAGTTTCATTGTGAAACCTTCAACGTACCAAATAAGCGATCATTTTATACAAGAATTTACGAGCAGGCTACAACAGCGCAGTTCTTCAAAGCAGGAGAACGTAACAACCGGTATAGGTTTGAAAACACTAGTTTTCCTTTTTGTTTATGTTGACTAATGCTTTTTGATCTAGAAACGTGGTGTTTTTCATTTAAATCATCCTGATTTTCACCAGTTGAATTATTTCTTCGTAAAGCCAACCAATTCAGATTTGAAATTGGATATCGCCGATCCGACTAAATACGTAGACACATTACAAATTCGATTTCGGTTACCCGCAATAGCGGATTTTGATCTTTTTTTCCCGCCTTAATTAACCGATTCGGATGTGTGTCGTATACGATTGAAAATTCGACGTGGTAATCAACCTTCTCCCCCTCGCCCTTAAAACTCTTCACACGATGACGGCCATCTGTCCGTATCAAAAATTCAATACGCAATCTATCCGCCGTAGATACCTACATACCTACACACATATGTACATATATATGTATCTGCTTCTGCTAATGCGATGGTAACGAATGACCGGGGTTTAGGTTACACATTACGGACTCGAAAGCCGAACGACGTAGAGAGAGGACCCCGACCGAAACGGGGTCCTGGAAATGCCTCTCCCGGTATTTGTTATTGATATGTCAATATCTATGCATGATGCTCAGGCCGCGGCTGATGCTAACGGAATGACATCATTTACATCTCTGCGGCGGCGTACCGTTGTTATTGGCGAGAGTAGGTAACGGTATAGGTAGCGGTATGGTGATGAGGATCCGCACGGATCGCGACTTCGACAGGGCTCGATTGGCATTGCCGCATCAATTTTACAACCTCCATTTCGATTGATGAATTTTAAAAAAGTTCCGACTGGATGCGATACTTAGGTAAAATTACTGGAACGGTGATGGAGTGATTTAGAGGACCAATGTAAAGTAATACTTTTTTCATTTGTTCATTTCGTAGATTAAGTATACAAGGTATTCTGTATACTTTTATTCCAATTCCGGCGATACAAGGTAATCTATGAACTATCTTTTTATATTCCAAGATATCCAAAATATTCGCTTCCATTCTATAGTATCTAGAACAAAGGCCAATTATACATGAATTGAAATAGGGACAAAAAGTTACTTGAGAAACCCGATGAGTATACGCACTTGATTCAGATTGATTACAAAAAATAAATTTCGATGCCGAAGCTGTCGCAGCGCTTATTGTTATACATGGGTGTTTCAGAGTTGAAATTTCTTGATTATATTGTACAATAAATCCAAGGATCTATTACATTTATTATATAAACTGGCTAATTATCTCCACTTGTCATATTAGATTTAAGCCTTTTGGTACTGGTCTCATCAAAACATCTAATTCAGAGAAGGTATAAACACAAGAAATATTATAATTAAGAGAAGAGTCGAAAGATACACGTTGAACATTTGGTTTATACACACTCCAAAGACACTGTAAAAGGCATCCACGATTTCGTTCTTTGCCGCAATATTGCATACTTCCCGGAGTCCTGCAAGATGTTTTCTAGTTGTTAATGAAGTGCCAGAACAACTAAGGGTCTCTGTTGATATTACTTTCAGCATCTGCCAAATAAGTATTTTATGCGTCTCTGATTTCATCCTTTATGAAAGACCTCATTCGTTTGAATTCATTAAAATAGGATATTGCTTTTGTTCTTTTCCATTTCTTGAAGTAAAATTCTTTTAATTTAATATGTTCTTTATTTTAGTACTAAACCATGGAGGAAATGTAGTGCTAGGTCATTTAGTTTTCCCAACCGAACGATTTATAGCGGAATATAATGCAGAATAAAATGCTTCAATAGCAATATTTACATCACTGTATTCATCCAAGAAACTCCAGTCGCCTGCAAGCATATCACTATATAAAAAGAAGAAATTCGCTTTGCTAAAATTATAGTTAACATAATTGCTGTATTATTTCTACTACGAGAATGCCGGCTATTATCGTTATTGTCGCCCTCCACCCAGCGTTCAGGCTCTAAAAGATAGAGTTGGAGTCCTTTATAAAGGCATAAATAACAAAAGCATTTGATTCCTCTACAAACACAAACCAATAGAATTGGGTCAAGTCCCTTAGACAAATTCAAGGCAAAGAAAAGGTATTTGTTCCCCGCAAAAGGGCATATCACTATATAAAAAGAAAATCGCTTTGCTAAAATTATAGCTAACATAATTGCTACGCGAAAAATGTATATACTTGAGACAGGTGTCAAAATTAAACTCAATTTCTTGGTGGTTGAAAAGTATTAACACTAACCAAAGGTTCGGAACTGAGACGGAGCTCACATGGTATATTACAAAATACAAGATCCAGAATATTGCCATACATATTTTGAATATAATTTCATTCTTACAGATTTAATATGCATATAATAGTTGATTTACATGCAATATTTCAAATTAAAAATAGATTGATTTTTTTATATACACAATTAAAATACATACCTGGTAACCTGAGTTTCAAGGTTATGCCTGAGTGAGGTCTTGTTCCTGACAAATCAGTGTTTTCAGAACGCGTGTGACATACTCGCCCTGATTTAAATACAGTAAACACATGATGTTTTAAATAGTATCTCAGACTATCACGGCCGTTTGGTATTGGTTTTAGCGGTTGTTGGGTTGCGCCGTGTCACTAGGTTACATTATGTTTTGTTAAATCTTTGTTTCCTGTTAAGGAAATGCATTGCTTAAATAAAGCCCATTGGTAATGTGGACTAGGAAGGATGCTGAGCAGCTTCTCCTTTAGTTATAACATCAACCGATTAACCGTAGATTATGGTTATATATAAATAGAAAACCAACAACACTACTAATAAAAACACATATGCTTTGAGCAAATAGTATGTCTGAATGGGACAGTTTACGGACGAAAACACGGACTGTTACATTCTGTATAAACACATTGTACGTACCCCTGAATTATTTTATTTTTAACTTTTACTAGTTGCCGGTATATTTTAAAGGGGAATAATATTTTTTAAATTTTGTACTTTCCGGATGCTTAACAGTAAAGTCAATATCTGCGATAATTACGTTTCTTCGAAGGGAGTAAAGCATCTTTGCACTTGACGTATTTTCCTTTCTTATTTAAAATATTTGCTCTTAGTTATAACGGTCACTTTTATAAAATTTAACAAGCCCTTTCTATTTTAGTAGTTACTCTATACATCTTAGTACATACATGTCCCTCTAAGTCCATCAAATTATTGCCTACTTCGATTTTTTTCTAATTCACTGATGTCAACAAATTGCCTAGCTATTACCCGCCACGATACTTAAAATCTCAAAAATATGATAACCCTGGTCATCCTTCAGTTACAACAGTACGCTTGACATCACCGACTAATCTAGTTGCACGCTATCTGTAACGTAGTGTTCTCCACATCTGTAAGGTCTCACACAAGCCTCATCACTTCGAAGCCCTTCCTTCAAGTTTTGGCACCCAGCACCTTCTCCGGAGAACCAGCTACCGTAGTAAACGGACGATACATACAAAGCTAAGTACTCGCATTTCTTTTATTGTCGTATATTTACTCGCTACGTATTTACCACACTTAATTTTGAATATCTCGCGACCCTAGAGGTGAATCTTTTAACAACACCGTATTTTACGAGCACTACTACTATATCATCCACTTTCTTATCAAAGAATTCAAATTAGTGATTTATTTCGTATTTTTGCGTTATTGCTTATTCTTTTAATATTATTATTTTCTTTAATTAATAAACTAAATTAAGGACACATCTGAGCATTTGCTTTATTATCAGCACCTTTTTTATCAGAATTTATTGGTTATCAATTAAACTGTTTTTATGTCTAAATTAAGTTAACATCTTAGCCACTTGGCAGCCGACGCAGCACTTTTCTTCCCCTTAATTAATAATTAACATTATCAAAAACATCTTCAGATAATTAATAACAATGCCAGGATCGATACTCAACAGTAGAAATGCACTAACAATGCTAACTGACACTAACCAACACCACCCAACGCTGACCGGATACTAACATAACCTTGACCTAATAGTTACCTCCAAATATCACAGTAGATAAAAACATAATCTGTATTATACGTAAAATTTTCACAAGAGAGCACCCTCTTGCGACAGTACAGTCGTACTAATTGTTCTAGCCAATCAAAGTGCGGCAATTTATTTCCAATTTACGATAACTGGCCCTGATTATACCGTACAATAAATACAACAATCTATTAGATTTATTGTATAAGCTGGCTAATAGTGTTATGAACAGGCCTTACTCAAGAATCAAAAAAGAAGATTGTATCTTATTACTATTTCATCATCGTATTATATCCGAAGTGGATTACATGTACGTAGATAGACACATGTGTTATTCTCCAACCGAGTTCCGTACAGAAGCTAAGTCACTTAATTTGATTCAATTATACTTAAATTTACTGCTTTAGTACTTTTCGTAAGTTCTAAATCAACCAAAATTGGTGCGTTACTTTCTCATCATCCCACGATAGAAAAAAAAAATGAGCACTTCTCTTTATTTATTCTACCAACGCGTGTAATCCATAGATATAAATATAGCAGACAAGAAAAAACGAAAACATATGCTTCGGGCCTGTCGTGAATTGCCCTGGATTGATTTCTCCTATCAACCGACTGACAGACAACTGTATATCACATTGTTTTCTCGTCTATTGTGCCTCCCCTCCTTCCTTACAACGTATCGCCATCGCCGTAGAAAAAAAAATAACGCCGACGTTGTTCTGTTGAATTTTCTCCAAATACCATCTCTCATTTCTGCTCTCTCTTTTCAGCTCCTCGCGCATTCCGCCATCTCTCCCACAAATGTGCCCTCGAATATGAAAGATGTTGGATCGGCGATGTCTTTTGCCATTTCTTCCTTTTCTTTTTTTTCGTTCGGTCTGCCTTTCCGCTGTTCCTATTTCGTCCGATCATTAAATAACTTGTCATCAATTATATCGCTACCGCGCCTGCTATGTATCTTTCCATTACCGATCGTCTTTTGTCATTTTTCCATTGTGCGTTGGTATGAATCCATTTAGGACGTGAGAAGCTTTCGTAATTCGATTCTCGGATGATGGAGGAAAGAAAAATAATATTAATGAATTTTCGTCGAAAAAAACTATTTGATTGGAGTTGATGGACACTGAGGGAGGAAAATGTAGCTAATCTTCAAACAAGGAAGGACTAATTTACTTCAAAATTTTATAATTAATATAGTATAGAATTTACAAGGCATAATTAGTATGTATGTGCTATCTATATCTCTAATAACACATTTGGTTGAAGATTGGGAACTAAAAAGGAATAAGCCAAAAAAGAACAACTTCTACAAAAAATATGTGGCATGGTAAATAAACTTAGAAAAAAGAAAGAATTGCAAATAAAGGTGATATCCACGTTAGTACACAGTCTGACAATTAAATAACAGAACTTTAATTCAAATTATCAATCACCCAGATGAACGTAGATGTAATGTGGTGACCAAACCGGACGTGTATATTCTAAAAGGTGAAGTGTTTTAAGTAGACAAGTCATTAATGAATAAATTAGCATTTGAGTTAGATACAAAGATACACCGATCGGTAACATGCGTAGGAAAATCTTCTCCTGAATTTCTAGGGATATCAACTTTCCTAAGGTAATTATTATGAACTGCTGTTAGCAATATAATTGAGGTTACGTTGCAGGTGAGCCATACCGTTTGAGGCTATAATGTGGCTGTATATTTTTATGTATTGTTATGTGATTTACGTATACAAATATTGCACCAGATAAACACATCAACAAGCCAATACAAATAAAGCTGGCTCCAACTTGGTCCTTGTAGTATACCCAATGAAGGAATGAACTCCAATGATCTATAACCATAGTAAGGTGCATGGTGAACTCTTAGTAAAATAGGAATGCAAGAGTTATAACAAGAAAGAGTTTAAACCATATGTGGGCAACAACCGACTCGCTGTAAGATTTGATCCGGCCTGCGAGACATTTAAAAAAAATCCAATTAAAAACATATATATTACACTACTTACTCATACTCACTCCAAATGAGGAAGATCAAATGATATGGGGTTTGTTTTAATGATAAAGTTGTACCTATTTTTTTCATTTCATTTTGTCCAATATAGTTACTAAATTGCATTATAATAACATTGTCGTATTATTTCATGTCTGATATCCATTGCTAAAAATTATGAGCACTACTTTAAAGTGCACTACTTTTAAACGCGACCAGCGAACGTATTTGCACACTAATGTTTGACTCACAACATGTCAAAGGTTGTCCATGCTTGCTTTAAACCAATGATCGGTTGCTCGTCAACTCAAATTACAAGTTCCATGGTTAATTACATCGAAGACTTGGCTAATATAAATGTAAACAACGTCAACTTGACCAAAAATTAATGATGCCATAACATCTATCTGTACATAAAACGCAGAGAAGATTCAATATAAATGCGGTTTTCTGTGAGAGGGATGCGATATTTGATAAGGATTGAATGAATATTGAAAAAAGTAAGGTGTAAAAGAATTAAAGCTATTTCATCTGGTTTGCCGTTGGTCTAAGAGAAAAGAAGAGGAAGTCGTGAAATGTATGATCTGATTACCTCAATCCCATAGACGTGATATTCTGGATGGAGCAAAAAATGTTTTCTTTTATTGAAAATGTGTTATTTTTTTTTTTTTGATTAAATCTTAATACAGATTTCTCAAGATATGTCGTTTTAAAAATGGAAGCACCTTTCCACCAAAAAATCGCAATCCTGAGGAAATCCCATTTGTGGAGAAATAATATGTCCAGGTTCTGGAGGATATTTCCAAAAATTTTCGTTTATCTTTAAAATTACCAACGAATTATTCATTTTTACTGTCACCTACGATATCATGAAACCAATAATTAACTTATCACAGATTTATAAGCCGATGTTCATGCAACAATGTCACCTTCAGATGGTAAGAGTCCGTAGTTTGTAAATTTATCAACTTTAAAATAATGCATAAAAAGTTAATCTATACCCAATAAATTGTACGTACGCCAACGCGTCATGCCTACGGACATGGGTACGCTCTAAGAACGAAAGTATCTCATCTAGGTATGGTGCTCGAATACAAAACAGTAATGCTGCACGTAGGACTAGAGACTTTCCCAAAGTAATTAACCAATAATTAAGTTAGAGTATCTACATTCTCTATGGTAAAATGAACGAATTCGAAATTGGAATGTGAATAGCTGAGTGAAATGACGTTCAAGAAATTGTCGATGCAAATGGAACCGTAGAGAGAACCCAGTGCTCCTCAAACAATAGATTAGATACATACATTCGAACTAGGAATTAGGTATACTGGTATTTGACAAGTTTATTAACTCATTAAAATAAATGTGTTGGTTGTAAACGCGTCTTTTATTCTAGAGTGCACATACTTTTTTATACAAGGAGACAGTATCCTGTTGTACGAGAATTTTTCAGGAGGAATTTGCACATAAATCGATTGGCTTTAGGTAGAATTTCTTTTTCTGCATGTTGTAGCTAAAACAACATACTCTCTCCATGCCTGCCATAATACAGAATTTATAGGTACACTTACACTTCATTTCTCCTATTTTTATTACTTGGGCGTAAGCTTTCGTGACTTTCTTTCAATAAAGTAGTACCTTTCGATCTTTCCCGTGTTTATTGTATTGGCTAGTATCTGGTATTTTGTTGAACTTGCAGACAGCTCCTTCATGGATCTTAAAGGGACTGCTATTGTGTTATTTCCCTCATTATATCTATATTTTTTGACGTCTTGCCGTGGTTCGTTAAGCCACATAAATTTGAATCTGGTGAACTGTATCCGACACTATTCCGCTTGCATCTATTGCATGTTGCCCTGTTTATTACTGACTACTAAGTTATTATTGTTCTCTATTCGCTGATTGTAGTAATTGCTTTCAGCAAATATTTTGATTCTACCGTTACTAATATCTTACTTTTCTCTCAGGCGAATCTGTTCGACGCTGTAACAGTGGGTTCAGTTTGTTCAATATAGTTACTAATTTCGGTTTCGTTACTGGAACTCGTAAATTCCTTATGGCAGCACCCTTCAATAACACGCCCAAAGAGGGATACTTAGTATTTATAATTTACGAAACCAAAGTGGTAACTTCAAATGCATTTGAAAAATAATACGCAAAATTATTAGCAATGTGGAATATAAACCCAAGAATCCTTGAAGTTGCTCGTCCATTCGTTAAAATTGAGATGGATATCTTCTTCATAGATTTAAATCCTATTATACTGAATCGGATTGCAGGGCAATTAGAACATAGTGAATGAGTCATATGCTGAGATTACTACTTTCTGTACTTAGAAAATTACATAAAAATAGGCTATTCTATTTAAAATATTAAACTTGAAGGTAAAATATTGTCAATATCTACCAAACACAATACCCAAAGTTTAGGGTCATAAATAGAAGTATTAAAATACGTAAAACACCCGGTATATTAGAAAACGACACAGTATATTGGTAGTATAGGACCCAACCTACTAGCGAAATGGGCAAGAACGGCAATACCTCTGTCTAAAAGGCTACCCGGTAGACCACCGAAGAGATGGCAAGAATGTTAGAGCTCCACGTTGCAGGAGGCCTAAACAGAGCAGAATGAACAGGACTACGTCCTATCGAAAACAAACACAACTAAGGTGCGAATTATAAAGACCAGTTTCAAGTACCAAGTTTCCAGCGTATCCGATATAGTAGTAGTGATTGCACTGAAATTAAAAATATTCTCAAACTTAAGAGATCGGATTAATTTACATCTCTGTCTTTAAATTATTGTCTGATAGCAATAATTTCGAATTTTACGAAGGTCTTTGGATTATGTTTATGTTTCCACAGTCAATAACTATATTTCTCCTAATTAACATGGTTTCATACCTAGGTGATGCCCTCTCTCTGATCCTGTCTGTTTTACTCAGCACATATTTGAAGTGTCAGCAGATGGGCAGAGCTAAATAGACGTCATATATCATTACCGCCTTTGACTTTAGCGAGTCCTTGGTTGAATTGTTTCGTTCACTTTTTGCGAATAGGGTGCAATTTATGTCTGATAATAGCTTCATTTTTAAACGTTTTATTGCTAGTTCCAGTGTAGCACAAGTATTAAAATCGGATCCATTCATATTTGCACCCTCCGTCAATGATACACCCTGTGTTTGATGCGAGGGATTGCTATACACTGATACTATGAAAACCTTTGCAAAGATTAGTAGTTTGGATGATTGCTTTCTTCCTTAGATTCATATTCGTTCATGATTGGTCCATAAAGAATAGATTGCCACTTAATATCTGGAAATGAAAAATAACGTCCTTCACACGCAAGACTTGTTCAATTGTAGGGGAATATTTTTTTACACTTCTGCCCTTGCTCTGTGTACAGCTGTTTGTGATAAACTATAATTCAATATACATACGTCCTCCAGAAAAATGTTTAGTTTCATAACTGCCGTACATATTCTTGCCCTTAAAATCTCTGTATTATTCACTTGTAAGATCAAAAAATGAAATATACAGCAATTGTATGGTCACCTTTCTATCATACTCATAAGCACATATTAGAATCTGTCCAATGACGATTGGTCAATTTTTGTGGCTTAAGTGTGATGAAATTTATGCTACTCATAATGTAGATCACTATGAATTGCTGTCAAGGTTTGAAAATAGAAGAAATGAAATTAGCCTCTAGTTTCTTTTTAAACTAATACCTGTCGTTTTCCCTATCATAATTGTCACTTCTGATATCAAGGCTGACATCTAAACAAAACAGACTCTTCTATTGCTACTGTTGCCAAATCTTGCTACCTAAATCGTGTTGTTATCTCAAACAGTCAATAATGACTACGTTTTTAAAATAAGATAGTTGCTTAATTAATGGTTCGAGTTATTAATTTGATTTTTTTTTTACTTTTATTATAAATTTTTGCTTTTGTTTTGAATATCGTGCTTCATATATTAGTAGTATATGCTGTTTAGATGTATATTATCTATAGTTATAGTTTTTGTTCTGCAATTGGAATATGTATTTCTATTGGATAAATAGACCATTAATAACAACATCCAGAAAAGTCTATACAAATGAATAACATATTACGGCTAATTTATAGCATCGGACTACTTAAATTAATGCGCCACTACCTCAAATTAAATTAAGTGTAAATTAGCGCGTGTTTTCGCTGAAAACCTGTTATTGAAAAATACGGTTCGCAGCTCAGTCCGCAGTGATATTTTTTCATGCCTTTACACCTCTGATAACCCGACAAGTTCGCTTTATCATTGATATTGCGAAGCGTTGTAATAGCTGTGAGGATCAAGATGACTGTTGTTAGCCTTGTTAATACAAGAGATTCTCCTTAATTTACGCGAACTGTGACATAGAGGGCGCCACTGACCAAATGTCAACACTAAAAATTAACCTCCTTCTTTAGTTAAACCACGTCCAAAGTTTCAGTGGCGATACGTGTAATGTTGTAGCTACAAAGAAATATTAAAACTGACAAGTTAGTTGAAATATCGAATTCGGCGCTATAATACTCCATAATTTTCGAAGACAATTATCTCAACAAGAATGCTTGGTCGAGTTGATTTCAGTTTTCAGCAATGAAGCAACACATCAGTCAAGAATTTCTCGGTAATGTGGAATTCTAACGTGGACGGATTAGTGTTAGTGACGATCCCAGAGGGGGTGCACCAAAAACAACAGTCACTCAGGAAAGCATCAATGGTGTGCGCAAGATCATCAACGATGAACGACGTGTGAGATATCTTAAGATTGAGGAACCATTGGGACTTCAAAAACCTGAATTCCAAAGATTTTGCATGAGGAATTAAGTGTAAAAAATTATTTTCCCGTTGGGTTCGGCATCTACTGACCTAAGAACAGAAATCAACTGGGTTGAATTGGTGTCAAAAATTCTAGACCGCTTCAACGCCGGAAAACGTGGACAACAACGTCAACGGCGATGAATCTTGGATTTACTCATACGGGCCAAAAAATAAACACCAGTCGTCGGTTTGGGTATTCCAGGGTGAAGAAAAGTCGACAACTGTCATCCATTCTCGAAGTGTTCCCTAAGAGGTGGTCGTGACATTTGTCTTGCGAGCAAATCATGTAACCACAATTCGTCTACAAGAGCAGAAAACTGTTACTGTTGATTCGTATAAAATCATTTGTTTGTCGCAAATCATTGCTGAGCTTCGAAAAACCAGCCCAGAATGACGAATTATCGCCACCAAGCTAACGCAAGTTCGCCAATGGCACGCAAAACAATTGAATTTTTACCTCAACAAAACGTCGAATTGTAGACCATTCTCCGTACAGTTCGAACTTAAGTCCCAATGATTCCTTTACTTTTCCGAAGATCAAGAACGGGGTGCGTGGTCAAAGGTAGCCGTCGTCAGAAGGAGTAATCGATGCCTTCAAAAACGCAATTTTGACTGTATTAACAAAAGAATGCAATAACTGCTTCCAGAATTAATTGGAGTGCATGCAAAAGCGCACTAATCTTATTGAGAATAGAAAGCAATAAAGTCTTTAAAAGCTATCTACTGTTTTATTCTAGCTTTATAAGCAAAACTTAAAAGACAACCCTGGCGTATCGATTCAATGAATTATATTTCTGTAAATTGAAGGGGTGAGTAGGTTCTTTGACAAATTGCGTTCAATGAATTGCTTTCGATAAAGTTTATCAAATAAACACGATGTAAACAATTATCAGTAGGATTGCGTACAAAGAATATAGATCAGCAAGTTATGTGACCCACAAAATACACCATAAAAAACAGTATCGTTATTAGTTGAAAGTCAAAACGTTTTAAGATATATTTTCGAGGTTAGCAAACGTTTTAGTACCGCTGACTGATCCTCTACCAAAACGAAGGTACTGTCTACATATCAACAGGGTGAAGGTTCATATTTCGCGATCAGTTCGTGCAATTTCGAACTTCGGAATCCCGCAACTTCGTAGGAGGAAAGGCGACGGCGGCGACGGTATCGGGAGGAGGAGGAGGGTGACAATGCTAGACGTATTATAAAGTGACAGTTCTGCATTCATAATTCTTCGGTAGGTAGTATAATTCTGAATAAATTACATCGATAATTGGCGAAGACTCGCTCGTACTCCATATTCTCCCTCATGTCGCGAATTCGTTATCCGTTCTCCCCCGCCACCGCCCGCCCCTTCTCCGAATTCCCCGACGCCTGTCGCCACCACGCTTCGGAATCGTTCATTTGAATATTGTTCGAAGGCCCTGACGAGGTAAATAAAGTTCCGAACTTTGATGATGACGCGAGGAGAAGATTGAAAAGTTGTTCAGTTCCGTTGAGAATTGTGTTTTAGTTGCTAATTAAAACGAAATTGATTAGTATAAATCGATACCGTCAGAAGAAGGCTAATGAAAGGAAACCATTGGACCGGGGATATTCCCAAGTCACTAACTAGTAATAAGTACAGTTCTGGCGTTTACGTACAGTGCAACATTGTCGAATATAATATAATATAATATAATATAATCTTGGAGCAATTTCCCATAACTAAGAGGTGTTCCGATTTAACATTAGTTTTCAAATTTATAATAGAACATACAACTTATTTAAAATATAACAAGGTTCTTAATGCTGGCACTAATGTCGTAGTTTAGTGATGAAAATAATATCCTGTAAATGACTCCTCCTGCTATTGTATGGCTCCATCTTTTACCAAAATTGTCAACAAGATATTAATACAATTGGGGTTTAGTTTCACGAATACTATCAATAATGTTCCCCATAAGAATTTTTTCATGGTACAATGACAAGTGAAAAAGAAAAAGGAAACATTAATATTACTTGTAAAATTTAAGAACAATAACTGTCCTAATATAATCTTGGAGCAATTTCCCATAACTAAGAGGTGTTCCGATTTAACATTAGTTTTCAAATTTATAATAGAACATACAACTTATTTAAAATATAACAAGGTTCTTAATGCTGGCACTAATGTCGTAGTTTAGTGATGAAAAATAATATCCTGTAAATGACCTCCTGCTATTGTATGGCTCCATCTTTTTACCAAAATTGTCAACAAGATATTAATACAATTGGGGTTTAGTTTCACGAATACTGTCAATAATGTTCCCCATAAGAATTTTTTCATGGTACAATGACAAGTGAAAAAGAAAAAGGAAACATTAATATTGAAGCCCGTGAAATAGTGTAACTAACTACTTAAAGAAAATGCATGAACTCCTTCTGGTTTGAAGAAGTTATGTTTCTTTTGTAACGTGTCCTTTTCTTTTGTAACGTGTTCTTATAATATTTATACTATATTCATAGAAAGTTACAAAAAATACTGAATGACAAGTTAACCCGCTTACTGACGAATTGAAACTCGCTGTTTACTGTTAATAAGTGAATACGAGTTAACTTGCTCCGGGTAAGTCAAAACTCTATACCACTTAATGATGTTGTATTGATGGAACTATGTGCTGTTCTGTACTAAAATTGTGGAATTTAGTCAAATGAAACTGCGCTTTGTCCCAATGGTTATTACAGAGTTACCTGAGTACCTTTGCAGTAAGGAACATTTGAGATAATTACTGATGATGTCATTGTTATAGTTAGAAAAGGTAGCAATAATATCCTAAAATAGAACGAGGAAATAATTTCCTAGTAATTAATAAGAAATTAGCTTAGTAGGACTTTCTACTAAGTCTGAAATTTATTCCTACTCAATAAGATGCTAATTATACGAAAATTTGATGACAGTAATAATAGATACAATAAAATATGCATGAATGAACCATGAGTGTGAAATATGACAAACTAGAAATACAATAATCGCTCGATTATGTGCGAACAGAAAAGTTTGGCTGATAGTAAAAAGCAATAAATCAAAGGAATAGTGTAGAAAGCAAACGACATATCGATAAGTGTTGAACGAATTGTAGAAGAAGGAAAGAAATCTTTCTATAAACCATTGTTTGTGAGTCCACCAAAATGACAACGTAAGTAGATGTACCGTCACTCAACTTGAAAATGATGAAAAAAATTAATTTCGGCATTGAATGACGATTGCAAGGACTGTGTGGATCTACAATTCACAGGTATAGCAGTAAACTCCAGTCGGTAACACGGTTGACAATGGGAGCCCACGTGCTCTCGAAACGCTGCGTTCCGCATAATTAATTAATTTGTGTGAGTGGAGTTTACTGCTATACCTGTGAATTTCGGCATTCTACATATATACAATTTCCCCATCACTGACGGTTGTAGTGTTACATTGAGGACGTTACAAGAAATGTTGCATTCTGAAGTGTAACACATTGGAAAAAAAGCTCCTTTGCATCATTGTTAAAGACTTAGATTTCTGGTTCTAGCGTAAAAGAAATAGCCGTTAGTTATTAAAATAATTAGAGTTGTTGTTTGGACTGTTTCCATTGTTGGTCATTCTGTACTTTCATTCCGAGTTGTACGCATTGCTCTCGCCTTCGACAGCGTTTCCTCTATGTATCCATTGAATTTTAGTGTATTTCTGATGGATCGGAATTCGTCCTCCCCATTTACACCATCCGAACATATATATTGTACCCTGTTATACAGGCATTCCGCCACACCCAATATAATGTTGTGTGAGTGATTGGACTCGAACTGAAGGTATTGTCCTGTGTGTGTCGGCTTCTTATATACCGTCAACCGTAATGTGCCATCGGACTGTTTATATGCCAGGACATTTAGGAATGCAATCTTCGAACGATGGAACAACTCTATTATGATAATCAATTGTCAACAATATCACATCAAGCGTCAGTTATTATTAAGGAAATGGTAGGAAATTGCGAATTACAAAAGAATATTCTTCCGTCAAGAAAATAGGCCCGTCATCTATCTGGATGAAACATATACACTACCGCTCAAAAGTGTTTAGGCACTCTCACTGACAGCAAAAATATATAAAAACTCAGCAAAAATGTTAATAATTTAATTTAAGTTTATGTACAGATACACGTACATGAATAAAAATATATTAAATAAACGTGAAAATTAAAACGTTTAATTTAAATTTTGCTTTCATCTATGTGACCTCCTCTTGATTTAATAATTGCAGCACACAATCGAGGCTTTTTCATCGCAATACGTCCATGGAGCCCGGCTTTCCGTAGGCGACGTTTGACTGTAGAAACACTCACTAGTTTTTGGCGACCAACATTTAATTCTGCGGTGATTTCCGGGGCTGTTTTGCGTCTATTTAACTTGCTGGTAACCACTATTCTGCGATCATCTGCAGATGTTGTCGCTTTTGGCTTTCCACTCGGTCTTTTATTAAGAAAACTGCCAGTTTCCCGATATTTTTTTACGTTATAGTCAACCGTAGCGTGGTGTATTTTCAGTTTTTTGGCAATTTGTCGATGTCTTATGCCACTTTTATGGTAAGCTATTATAAGCGCACGTGCTTCCGTACTAATTTCTCTTCGCGGAGGCATTTTAAAAAATTGTCACACGATATTTCGCCCACGACATGAATAGAGTAAATACCACACTGCAACTGACCATAGGTTACAGATTTCACTATAATCTTCTAGGAAGGTAATTTAAACATTATTACCTACAATCTAATCGATGACTAAATTTACCCAGTAAATTCAGAGGGATTGTTATTGTAACTGCACCGCAATAAACAGTTTATGGTAATCCGACCAAGTGCAGGTAAATGATAGTAAACCTTATGTAATATAATGGATGTTTATCTTACTGAACTACATTTTAAATACGTATTTCATTTTATTATTATGTTTTTTGGTAAACATAATACTATATGAATAATCCATGAAAACAGGGGTGCCTAAACACTTTTGAGCGGTAATGTATACCTTCTGACCATACTTTGGAGTGATACCACAAACAATTGACGATTTTCAAACATTTCCAATGGTGTTCGCTTTAGTGCAATACATGCTGGTGGACCAAAGGTTTCGTTCCAAACTGTTTGCAGATATTTAAGTCTTGTGCCATAAGTGGTGATTACCACATAGAAAGGAATACCACCAAAAATGGCTTCGAGGAAGATTACTTTCTAATATATCACATAATTCTGTAATATGTAAGTAGTCGCGTCTCGGATAGCAAGAGAGGAGAAGAGATATCATATCTTGGTTGAACGATAGATAAAGACATAAGTTAATCATCAGAATGTTAAATCACATTTGTGTTGTCTGATAAACTATTCCAAAGAAGACCATGTTCACTATAAATTTGATAAAATATAAAATACAAACTTAAATAGGTATTTCAAATACTGGCCTACTCTAGTTATTCTCATATTCATTACATAGTTTAAAACAATGTATATAAACAAATATAGTTCACTAATACAGTTTTAAAAGAATTTACATACGTGGTAAATCACTTTACTTTGTACTAAATTATAAAATCTGAATATTTTCGGAAATTGGAGCGACAAAAATATTCTATTCTGGTGCATCTGCTATAATCTCATATAATATCTGGGTTTTGATTGTTACTCATTACACTTGGCTAACATTTTTTTCTGCTGACTAAGATCTGACTAGTTTCTAACTAATATAAGTACACTAATGCCAAACATGTAACTCATCTTTCCGTATTATGTCATGTTTTTTCTTTTCTGCGGCATTTTTTGTTTGCCGGTTGTAAAGTGCTTCAAAATCTTTAACTAAATGCAGCAAATTGTTCAAATAATTGTAAGAATATTGTAACCTTATGTTGGCAAAAAAGAAGTCATTTTTCCACCTCCTCACATCAAATTAGATTTTATTAAAGCGATAGATTTGCAAGGAAACTGTTTCAAGTACATATGTGAAAGATTTCCACGACTAAGTTATGAAAAAATTCAAGCTGGAGTATTTGATTGACCTCAAATTAGAAATTTAATGACAGATCAAGATTTCATCAACATTATGAACGAAGTTGACAAAGAAGCTTGGACTTCATTCGCTATAATCGGGAAAATTTTACTTGGAAAAAAGTCCCCATTTACAAAAATCTAGCGAAATTGATGCTTCAAAAATTTCATCGCCTAGGTTCTAATATGAGCATAAAGCTTTATTTCCTTCATAGTCATGTTCATAGGTTTTCCGAAAATTTAGATACTGTAAGCGACGAACGAGACGGAAGATTTCATTACGATTAAAACCATGGAAACTCGATACTAAGGAAGATAAGATACTTATATGATGGCTGATTACTGTTGAAGTGTCGGTCCGCCAAGCCAAATACACAGCAGAAAGTGCAGCAAACGAAAATGTATCCTCTGATTGTCTTTTTACTATAAGTACTCTTATATTTTTTTAATGATAACTAAAATAAGTACTTGTACTGTACTCGTGACTACTATTGTATCTGAATAAATACGAGGGTAGCTATTTATGTATCCGGAAATCGTAAAAATGATGTTGGTACGCGCCATCGGATGCAAACATCGTAAAGTTTGACATTATTTTACTATATTCGTACTCAGAACGTTTTGCCATGCGGATGCTATTTGTATTGGTTAGTGCTTTGAAAAGTCCATCTCAGTCAAAAGATGGAATTAACTCGTGAGAATATTCGTGCGATGATTTACTGCGACCTACGACGTGGATCATTTCAACAACAGTGCATCCATCAATTCACTTCAGTTTTTGGCGATGAAGCACCATCTAAAACCACTGTATATCACTGATTGAGTAAATTCAATTGTGGCAGTTGTTCACTCAGGGACAAATTTAAAAAAGGTCGTCCAAAATCGATTGTTGAGCCAGAAAACATCGATGCTGTGCGCGAAGTGATAAAGCAAGAACATCATGTGACGTAGCGCAAGATTGAGGCATCCCTAGACATTAGCATGACAAGCATATACAAGATTCTACACGAACATTTAGCCGTGAGAAAAATTTGTGTACGTCGGATGCCGTATAATTTAACAATCGCTCAAAAAAGGGCTGTGTCGATTGGTGCAAAGAAATACTCCAAAAATACAATCGTGCTGCGTCATAACCCGTGTATAATAATGGGCTGAAAAGTCCCGGGCCTAACAAAGAAAACACGGTTTTTTTGGTTCAAAATTAGCTTTATTCATCAACGTTATCTGCATCAAGAGCAACGCAATCATTCCAGCGCCGCTCTAACATTTCAATACCATTTTTGTAGAACGATTTATCTTTTGCCTCAAAATAGGCTTCAGTTTCAGCGATAACCTCTTCATTCGTGCGAAATTTCTTACCGGCGAGCATTTTTTTGAGGTCTGCGAACAGCCAGTAGTCGCTGGGAGCCAAATCTGGCGAATACGGTGGATGTGGGAGCAATTCGAAGTTCAATTCATGCAGTTTTGCCATTGTTTTGATTGACTTGTGACACGGTGCGTTGTCTTGATGAAACAAATTTTTTTTCTTTGCCATATGCGGTCGTTTCTTTGCAATTTCGGCCTTCAAACGCTCCAATAACGCTATATAATATTCACTGTTGATGGTATTTCCTTTCTCAAGATAGTCGATGAATATTACACCACGCACATCCCAAAATACCGACGCCATAACCTTTCCAGCCGATTGTTGTGCTTTCGGGCGCTTTGGACGAGGTTCACCAGTTGCTGTCCACTCAGATGACGATAGTTTTGATTCCGGAGTGAAGTGATGGACCGACGTTTCATCCATTGTTACATATCGACGCAAAAATTCCGGTTTGTTACGTTTAAACATGGCCAAACACTGCTCAGAATCATACACGTTCTTGTTTTTGGTCAACAGTGAGCAAACGCGGCACCCACTTTGAACAGAGCTTTTTTATAGTCAAATGCTCATGCAATATAAAGCCAATACGTTCTTTTGATACCTTAACGATGTCAGTTAACTCACGCAACTTCACTTTTCGATCATTCAAAACGATTTTGTGGATTTTTTTTATGTTTTCTGGTGTTACCGCCTCATTTGGACGTCCACTGCGTTCTGCATTATCGGTGTCTCTACGACCACGTTTGAAGTTAGCAAACCAACGTTTTATTATTGTTTCTGATGGAGCGGAGTCCCCATAACACTTTCAAAGCCATTGCTTCGCTTGAACGGTATTTTTTCCCATCAAGAAGCAGTGTAAAATTAAAACACGAAATTGTTTTTGATCGATTGTTTTGAAAATAACAAAAGTAGCGTGACTCTTAGCACAATAACTCACAAACTAATGAAGAGAATATCATTAAATTGTAACAGCTGTCTTTTGAAGGTTAGTACTAACTGAGAGAAAGGTGACTGCAATAAAACTAGCGTCATCTATGTGTTAGGCCCGGGACTTTTCAGCCCATGTATTTACGCAGGCGACGAATCTTGGATCTATGCGTATGAGTCAGAAAGTAAACAGCAATCCACTGTATGGGTCCTTCCAAGATGAGCCAAATCCAACAAAGGTTCTTCGATTCAGAAGCACCTCGAAGCAAATGGTCGCCTGTTTTCGTGTGATAAACGGACATGTGGCTACAATGACACTAGAAAGAATTCTAGAATGGTCAATTTGAAGAAAAATCTAGAATGGTCAATTTTGAATGGTAAACAAGGATTTGTTTGTCAGAAGACTGTGAAGAAATAAAAAATTACCAGCGACGTAGGATCATTCTTCATCATGATAGCACGAGCTCTCACACATTGACTTAAACAACTGAATATTTAACCGGTGAGAATATCGAATTGATGGATCATCCGTCGTGATTTACCATCCAATAATTTCTTTTTATTTCCGTCCGTGAAAAAGAAACTACGCGTTCAACGACTTTCGACGCCAGAAGAAGAATGATGCGTTCAAAGTGCATGTTTTGGAAATATCTCAATCGAAATGGAAAAGTGCTATTTAAATTAGTTCAAACGTATAGAAAGATGATTTAATCATCGCGGAGAGTATTTTGAAAAATAATAAAACCATTTTCAATGACAAATATTTATTTTTATTTATTATTCCGAATACATAAATAACGACCCTCGTAAATGAATTATTAAAATTTTATACTTTATTTATATCTTATTTATATGAATTCGTAAGTAACAACTTAACCCGTATTAGTAATTCGTCAAAGAGCATAGTATAGCACAGAGTTAAATTTTGACGTGATATGCAAAAACTAATATGATTCTCGGATTTGGCACACCGAAATTAGTAAAAAAAATACGAGTTTTATATAGACGTCAGCAAAAATTGTGTTGGGCAGTGTTATGATAGATCCACTTCCTGATGCATGAAGAACCATTTCCACCTATATCCCTCCCATTTAACATATCAACAGTCAAATATTTCGTGAACACCGTATCCGTGTCGTATTTATCCAACCTAAACGCAGTTTAAAGTCGCGAAACTGTACGCAATTAATTCTCCAAGATGTCGTCGTCGAAATGCCGCATGCCGCCCATACGGCGGGCCGAGCGCCATCTCTTAATTGATGTGTAAGACGCGAAGAGCGAAACCTTAAGTCGATGAAATATGCAAGTGGCGAAGTCAGTTTGTTCGGTCTTCGTGTAAACAATAATCAGCGAAAGCATTCGTCACAATTAGGCGAAACCGCATTTCTTGCAAGTCATACGTCTTCGGACGAGGAGGTTCGAACCGGCGGGCGGCGGCTGCGGTATGGCGTGGGGATTTACTGGAAATCTGCAGGATAACGTACGCGGCGGCGGTGGATAACGCATACATATTCAAACCGCGACGAGCGTTTCGGAAACTTTGTCGTCGTATTCTTAAGGTGTGGTTTCTCTCTGGAAGTTTTAACTCGAATTTTAGCTTTGTACGTCTTATTTTTGTCATAAATACGTAATAGAGACTTGGTAAAGATGGCGTGATCCGAAGGGTTTGAAGATGTTATTACTATACAGGAATAAAGTAACTTGGATTTCATCATTAGCAGTGCATAATGAGTAGAAGAATCCGAGCTTGAAGCAAGCCTATACAAAAATGTTAACGGAATATTTCAATTTACTGACGTAACATATGGTAAAATAACACAAAAGTAGATAATTGGCGCAGATATAAGTGTCTGGATACTCCACACCATCCAAACTAATCATATATTCGAAACACTGCTTCTCAAATTTAAAAGAAATACGTAGGTGCTAGTTCTATGGCAAATAGGATACGTCCAATAACTGTGTTAATAATCAGGCTAAGTATGTATCCCTATAATGTGCTGTTGTAATGTTAAGATGTACATGTTATGTTACGTACTAACATATTTTAGAAGTATGTATCCCTTACGTACTATGTTGATTTAACAGACGTTTTATGATTTGTATGTTAAAATTAAGTTTGATATAAATTTTCGAACACTGTCGGTATACTTGCTGTTAAACATAACAAGTATGTTGGTATAGAGAAGGACCAGGTTATATTGACGATTATATTGAAGAAGTACCACTTGAGATAGATATTGAGAGAATTGCAGGTACAAGCATTTTTTTTATTTTGCTCATTTAATACTGTAATATATTTTCATACGTGATTATCTTCGACAAGGAAGGGAAACACGAGCTACCTAAATAGAAGCAGAGCCTTAACTATTTTTTTAAATTATATTCCTATTATAAATAAGTACTTCACGTGATAATTATGTGATATGATTGAATATTCTAATAAAGAATTAGAATTCCTATTTCTCTTCATTTTGGTGTTCTACCTAATAACTACACAAACAAACACTGTTAATGTTTTATTTCACGACCAAAAAGACAATTCTTATTTATGTACAGATATAACAAGACAAAATATATTTATATTTATTACAATTACTTAATCATTCATCTTTTAAAAATTTATATACTTCCAACTTAGCTAACACTTGTTTCGCTCATGACTTCATAATCTGTAGCTCTGCTTTCAATTTCATCACTTCTACAGGGTGGCGCAGGGGAACTGGAAATTTTGAACGTTACAGTTGTCAGCATTGTAGAGCCGGCAGTTGTTCGTAACGTCGCACAATTGTTGTGAACGCATTGCCATTTAGTAATCATGGATCATTGGACTGGTGCGGAACGTGCAGTAGCTGTGAGAGCGTTTTATAAAAATGGTGATAGTGCGACTGCCGCGCAGAGAATATTTCGACAGCATTACCAGCTTGGACGTCATGGACGTGTCCCATCTGCGCATGCGATTACAACGTGGGTGCGTAATTTTGAAGAAACAGGATCTGTTGAAAAAGAAAGCTCCAGGTGGCATTCGAACGGTACGTACCTCGGAGAACATTGAGCCTGTTAGAGCTGCAATTGAGAGAAGTCCTCGCCGCTCCGTTCGACAGCACGCATCTACGCTAGGGATTAAGCGACGAAGTTTACAAAAGAATACTGCACGAATTACATTTCCATCCCAATAAGTTGCAGATTGTGCAACAATTACATGAACGAGACCCAGCGTCACGTTGGAGTTTAGTAGGCATATATTGGCTAAAATTAACGAGGACGCGAATTTCGTTAGTAACATATGGATATCAGACGAAGCCCATTTCCATTTGAATGGTTTCGTAAACAAACAGAATTTTCGTTATTGGGCCCAGAACAATCCTTGTGAGTTACACCAGCGACCACTATATAGCGACAAGGTCACAATATGATGTGCTACATCATGTCATGGTGTTATCGGCCCTTATTTTTTTGCACGTGAGGATGGTAGTGCAGCGACAGTAACATCCGCTCGATATGTTGAAATGCTTCAAACGTTCTTTACACCGAGACTGTACAAGCTTAATCTTAACATGGAAAACATGTGGTTTCAGCAGGACGGAGCCACGTCACACACTGCTCGACATTCGATGGCAGCAGTTCGTCGATTGTTTGGAAGACGCATTATTTCACGCAACGGTGACATTGAATGGCCTGTGAGATCCCCTGATCTTAGTGTGTGCGACTTCTTCCTGTGGGGGTATCTTAAAGGCAAGGTGTACCGTACACGACCTGCAACAATCCATGAACTGAAGGAGAATGTTCAACAAGAAATCACTGCCATTCCTCAAAATTTGCTACACCGCGTATTCCATAGTTTTCATATCAGGCTATTAGAATGTGAACGCCGAATGGGAGGACATCTTTCCAATGTCATCTTTAAAAAGTAAAGAGACATTTTTGGACATTTTGATTGTAAAAACATAAATGGCATGCTGCATACATGCACTTTCGTTAATAAATTATTAGTTTTATGAATTTATTCGTGGAAATGACGTTATTTCAAGATTTCCCGTTCCCCTGCGCCACCCTGTATAATCTCTTCCATAAATCGTTAATGTGGTTCGTCTTTGACGGTTTTAATTTACCATTTACTATTATACGATATTTTTCAATGAAATTTAACAAACATTCGTACTGCTCTCTTAAAGTTTTAAAGTCTGTTGTAAACATTTCCATTCTAGCGACATTTTTTTTGTATTCAAACTACCATAGTACTAAGTAAACTTGTACGTGAACACATGTAAAATTATAAAACGTAACCACAATCACGTTTAATAACAAGCAAGTAACTACACACAAATTCGAGTCGAGCATAGTCGAACACTCCTATATAATACGAAGAGCGTATTATACATTTCCTTTCTATCAACTAAATATGTATAAAGCTATTCTTTACGTATCATGCTCACAAAACTATGTTCCTGTTGTTCTAACAAGGATGATAACATAACAGTTTTTACAAGGATACAAACTACTACAAAATCAAACAAAAGTTGTTATGGACATCGTTATAATTTAACATGTTTGAAGATACATACTTGGCCCGAATATCTGTATGTTGTACAAATATGAAATTAAAATTTTTAGGTAGCAATAATATACATCAATATACAGCAGGCGGTCTAAAAGGCAGACACAGGTCAAATAAACTCAATTTAAGTTTATGTGACCCGCGAAAAAAATTCAAAACCAATTTTCATGAAAATGCAATATTTATATTTACATTTGGATATGTTGTTTAATTAATGAATTGCTTATAGCGTCGCGGAAAACCCAATCAAACGTAAAATATATGTGTTTGCGGATGTATCAGTCAATATATACAGAAGTCCTCAATTAAGTGCAATTTTTTTGTTATATATTGTATATATATTGGTCTGGTAAAAACTTTGTAATCTATTTGGTGACTGATGAATATTGCTCGCGTCTTCAGTCGCAACTTCTGGCGAAGTCGTTCTAAAAAACGATCCAGATGCCACGCCGTTGTAAAGGGTGTTTCAATAAGAGCCCATGATTTTAAGGTTCAATAAAACATTGTTTTCTGTAGCGAAGCACTTAAATATTTATTGATTTATAATGTATACATTTGGGGTTTATATACAAAACAAAATATCTTGTAAATGACCGCCATGGCTTTGCTGGCACATGCGTATTCATTTGACAACATTTGCAACAGCACTATTGTATAGATATGACGGTATTTCACTGATAAAGCGTCTAATTTATGTGATCGTGGGCTTGTTGGCATAAACCTGTGACTTCAGGTAACCTCACAGTCAGAAATCCAAAGGTGTCAAATCGCAAGAACGTAGCGGCCAGTTCTGGTCACCAAATCGAGAAACGACACAACTAGAAGCAAACTCGTGCAAGACAATTAATGTTTCGCGGGCTGTATGACACGTTGCACCGTCACTCCGAAACCACATTTCGTCAAGAGCATTATTTTCCAAATGAGGCACAAAGAACTGCGTTATTATAGCACGATAACGTTTGCCATTCACCATTACTGCATTATCTTCCTCATCTTCAAAGAGATACGGTCCAAATATTTCTCCAGGCCACAGTCCACACCAGACAGTGACACGCTTTGGATGCATTGCTTTCTGGTGAATCATTCGTGGATTTTCTGAGCACCAAATGCGACAGTTTTATCGATTAATGAAGCCATCGAGGTGAAAATGGGCCTCATGACTGAAAATGATTTTGTCTGCAAAAAAATCACTTTTGTTTGAGCAAGGATCCATCCAATTGGTGAACTTTCTTCGCTGTGCATGGTCTGTTGGTAGAATTGTTGAGTCAATTGGACTTTGTAGGCGTGAAGATGCGAATCTTTAGTTAAAATACGCCAAAGAGTGGTTGTTGTAATCTTCTGTTCTGAACGACCTCTACTAGCTCATGTTGTTAGTTTCACAACAATAACCGAACCAGTACTTTCAAATTTTCCGATTATTCTTTTCGCAGGAGATGCATTAGGAACATTCTGTCGACCGAATATTGGACGTACTTTACGAATCGTGTCAATCAAACTGTTACCATTTAGATAATAATGTTAACAATAAGGACGTGTTGTTATATCGTATTCTCTCCATACACTTAACTCCATATTTGCTAACTCCTGTTTGTTAACTTTCGAATCACGTGTCAGTATGACTGTCAAACATGGCCGGTATTTCAAATTTTGCCCTCTATAGATATCCCCTGAAGGGAACAGAAATTTTATAGGAAGAGTATTCTTTAGAATGTTTCGAGTCTTTCCACTTTACCTCAAATTTACTATTCAGATAATCGATAATTTTGATCTCAGAAAGTTTGAGGAATGAAGTCTGAATTAAGAGATACGAAGAATTAGAGACCTACAAACTATCCATTTGATTTCTAATGTCAACAACCCAAATCAACCCTCTTCGTTGTTAATTTCTTGTAATAGTGGAGTGTATTTTTAATTGAATTGAGTTTATTGACAGATAGATACTACATTGCACATTGGTTCATCGTTCACTCTGCTTTATGTATATACTTACGTACCAGACGTACTTGCACATATTATAATATTTGCGAAATTAAGTGCCAGCACTCTATTGTTCGTCTGGCCATTAAACAACCTAAAGATGCATATAGCTACTCGATCTGACATTAGGTAACCGTTGCCTTCAGACTATTACCATGGTAACTAGAATATTGCTATGTATTTCCAAATATGGAGATGCTGATTTTGAATTTGATTTTTGTTAACTGCCATGTGGGCGTGCGTACCTGCATTTTTACAAGTTTTATTAGTTATAAGTAGAGACCGGATTATATGCAAAGTGCAAAAATTTAATTTAATTTATTTATTATATTAAAATTAATTATCGTTAATTAACTTTGATCAGTGTAAGACATCTACAAATAGACGTAAGATATAATAAATAAATTAAATTAAATTTTTGGTCTCTAGTTATAAGTTATAAGTATATTTGTAATATAACCCTTACATCACAGAAATTTATTATTCCCAAAAATAAAATAGATTTTACACATAAACATGTTTTCCCTTATTAAGGTCAGGCATCTATCATATTACCCCCATCTATCCGAAATAACCTAAATTTGCAGATCTACTTTTAGTCATTTCTCCTATCGTAGCTAATAACACCATGCTCCATCACTTGAATCCACCAAATAACTACTAAGTAGTCATATCGGTATATATATAACTGTTGATTGCATTCTGGACTATTGGAAAATGAATCGAACACCGGCTTCACTTGAAACGAACAACACATGTGTGGTGATATAACCTCCTCACCTCGCAGCAATACGGAATAAGGGCTTCATTGAATCGATACAATTTGAAACGGTCGAAATGAGGATAGGATTTTGTAGTAGTAGTTAAACAAGAGTAGAGAATACCGTTAGACAGAGCTAGCATACTGACACAATCGCCTTGCAGAATAGCATGGATATCTCTAGACTTAAAAATCTTATTTCATCCCCCTTACTCGCAATTACGGATATCGACACCTGGGAAGTGCGCATATATACACATCCATGGGATATGCAGCTCGTTACGAACACTTAACCGCTGACCAACGTCCACAAGAAATCAAATTACTCAACTATGCAATAATTTGGAGACCTACGAACGGGCGCTCTGTCATATTAATCCGTGTTTGGCGGCCCGAAAAACGCTGCCTTCGTACCGCTCCCGGTGCCGGCGTCCGTCCGGACTTTTTCGCTGCAGTAATCCGGACTTCGAGCAGGGAAAAACCGGGATTTTCGACGTCGGACGGGTGCCAGCGTAGGAAAAATTTCCAGTGAAGCGCATTCGCGCCGTAGACGGCGAAGAGAAAGGGTACTGTTCGAGGCAGATGTGTCAACGGACTCCTACAGTTTATGAGGTTAAATGTAGTGAAAATATTTACGAAAAGAGAGGCGGACTGTCTAATGCAGGATCGGCCATTTACGTGAGAAATAGAAAATTGGCCATTGAATGAAAATGGGATGAGAGGTGAGGAGGGGAGAGTAATAATACTTTATTGTCCAATAAAAAGAAACATCCAATTACAAGGCAAATATAATAGATGTACAAATGTAAAATTAGTTACCTAGAAGTAAGCACAAAACTACCTAAAAAAGTTGATTGGATTATAATATACTTATAACTAAATTACAACATGCTATGACTATCCAAACCCACCCAAAGTGCTTTTTTAACTGGTAAAATTTCACCAGTTAAAAAGGAATAACGAACGAAGAATGAGATAAGAATTTCTGCTGTGTATAATGTATCTACACTTTACACATTACCGAAAGAGATAGTAAGCAACAGATATACATATATGCACATACGAGGGGAGGTCCAGAAGTTCGTGGAATGGGCGGGAGGGGGGCTCTCGCTAGGTGTCGTTCTGATTGGCGACTCATCATTAGTATATAAGTTAAGTTGCAACCCTATAGCGTTAGTCGTTTACAAATAGTTGCCTGCTAAACAAGTTAATCCGGAAGAAAACTGAAACTATGGAGGAAACTGAATACCGCGCTGTGATAAAGTTTCTTACAAAACAAGGAAAACGCTCAAACCATATTAAATGAAATGGAAACCGTTTATGGGGAACAGCGCCCTCAATGATTTATGAGTGGCATGGTCTTTTTAAACATGGCCGGGGAGTCGATCGAAGATGACCCCCGCTCAGGACGGCCAGTTGAGGCCACCACATCAGACATCGTCGAAAAAGTGCAAAAATTATCTGCATTAGTTGGAGTATTAGATACCACTATTTTGTGTATCCTACATGACCACCTGGGTATGACAAAAGTCAGTGCAAGATGGATACCGAGAATGCTCACGACAAAACAAAACAACTTTAGAGCTGTGTGGAGACAAACCTGCACAGATTTTGGAGCGGATTGTTACCGGAGATGAAACATGGGTTCATCACTTTGAGCCTGAGTCCAAACAGGAGTTCATGCAATGGCATAAAAAGAGGACACCACCGCCAAAGAAAAGAAAGTGTCAGAATCGGCTGGAAAGTTGATGGCTACTGTTTTTTAGGATTGTGAGGGGATATTATTGATTGATTACAAAGAAAAAGGTAGGAGCATAACCGGAGAATATTACGCAACGATGTTAGGAAAATTAAAAGAGGCCATAAAGGAAAAACGTTGAGGAAAATTGACCAAGGGTGTGTTGCTCTTGGAAGACAAAGCGCCGGTTCACAAGAGCAAAGTTGCAATGGCTGCTCTGTACAAGCATGGCTTTGAATCAATAGTCCATCCATCCTACAGTCCAGACCTGGCACCTAGTGGTTTTTATTTGTATGTACATATTTTTGTATGTACTAATAACTTCTTTCAAATTTATTTCAAAAAGATATCCAATGTACTGTACTCATACATTTTTATCATATTATTAAAATATCATCCCGAAATTATATCACACTATCTTCAAAATTTCTCGTTCGATGAATGGATGGCACGCCTGACAGGTTTTACTTGTAAATAATTTCATTCCATCAAGAACGTGTTTACTGTGTGGCCTAATATATAGGCAAACAAGTTATATATAATGTGTGTAACCCCGATAACGAGCAGGATAAAGAAAAATTGTGTCAAAGTCACATACGAAATCGTCTCTCCACAGAAACAATTATTATTTTTCAAATTAATAGTAACATTTGAAATTATTCGAATTTATTTAAAGTAAAAAAGTGTATCAGCTGATATTATTATAACAATTTGGAGTTCCGGACACATCTGTGGAAGCCAAAGACCAGGATACCTAAAATACGAGACAATACGTCTTCTAATTATAATCAATTTTCAAAATGTACTGTTCTCTTGCTCTCATTTCATTTTGTATCGATGTAGGTTTTTTATTAACAAAAAGTAATTTTGTTAAAAAGGGTTTGTCAATATATTTATTTTTTACAATCTTAAATTTGGTTATTTCAATTATTAAACACTATATTCAAATTTAAAACGACAAAACAAAAATTTAAATGAAAGAACCCATTTTGGAAAATTAAGAGTCTGAGATTTTACACCACAATGTGTATGAGCCCGAAAGCAAACAGGAATCGACTGTATAGGTCTTTTAAGATGAGCCAAACCCAATGAAAGGTGTTCGCACCAGAAGCAAATGGTCGCCCGTTTTTTTTTTCTTTTTGGCACAAAAACGGGCATGTGGCTACTGTGCCACTAGAGAATCGTACAACGGTCAATTTTGAATAGTACACAAGCATTTTTTTTGCCAGAAGCCTTTGAAGAAATAAGAAAATACAACCAGCGACGTAAGATTATGCTTCATCATCATAACGCGAGCTCTTATATGTCGACCCAAACAGCTCAATACTAAACCGGTCAGAGCATCGATTTGATGGGTCATTCGCCATACAGTCCCGATTTGGCACTCAATGATTTCTTTTTATTTCCGTCCGTGGAGAATAAGCTACGTGGTTAACACTTTTCGACGCCAGAAGAAGCGGTTGATGCGTTCAAAATACATGTTTTGGAGATTCCTCAATCGGAATGGCAAGAGTGCTATGAAAATTAGTTCAACCGTATACAATATATATTGATCATCGCGGAGAATATTCTGAAAAACAATAAAACGATTTTCAATGACAAATATTTTTATTTATTATTGTCCGGAAATATAAGACGCAGCTTTTGAGTTATTTTATAATCTGTGGCGAGGCGTATTTCCACATATTGGGATCTGTAAATAGAGGCGATTTTGGATACTGGGACAATTAACGAACAACCTCTGCATGCCAAGAAAGTTACCGGTATGGCTTCATTCGGAATACTAGGCACGTACTTTTTCAAAGAGGATGACCATACAGCGACTGTAACTTCTCAACGCTATTTAGAGATGCACCAAAATGCTCTACCCGCTGAGGGATTTGAGATAGAACATAACGACTTATGGTTCCAACAAGCCATACTGCGGGAATTTGCATGCTACTTTACTTGCAAGATAATTGAATTTTTAACGCCAACAATACAATTGTTAGACCATCCTCCCTACAGTCCGGACCTAATTCCCAACTATTTCTTTACCTTTTCTAAAATCAGGAACGGATTACATGGTCAAAGGTTCCAGTCGTCAGAAAGAGCAGTCGATGCCTTAAAAAACGCAATTTTGACTGTACCAACAAACGGGTGAAATAACTGCTTCCAGAATACTTCGAAAAACAATAAAATCTTTGAAATCAATCTACTGTTTTATTTCAACTCTATATGCAAAACTTAAAAGACAACTCTCGTATGCATTTCTATATCAGAATGTTATTGAATAGCGTACGTTCGATATTGAGAACAGCAACGTGTGCAGGAAGACGTTTCGACGAAGGTAAGTGGAGACGCGAGAATTGGAACGTCTTCAACCAGGCTGAAGGATTCGAGTGTCTCCGTATTATTTCCTAATTAAATTTCATTAGCGCTAGGTCTGCTTTAGAGTATCGTATTAGCGGTGACAGCTGATCTTCAGACAGGCGTACGTGTGAACGAGTTTTGATATAGGTGCATTAGAATCACAATTGCCGCTGTCGCTGAACTGCTTCCCTCTTCTAATTGAACGGAGATACGCGGAACATTTGAAGCAGACGTGTAGTAGGTGAATAAGGAAATCTAAATCAAGCGTTATAATTACGATTAAGGCAAGCGCTTGTGTTCATGCGGATAATGTGAGAAGTCAATACCTTAGTCGATAGTTGGTTCTTTAAATTCGGTAATCTGGGATTCGCAGAATTCGTTTCATTAAGACGAGTATATTTCTTTTTAATCAGAATAGAACAGTTTTAAAATAAGAGTGCGTATAGTCGAACCAATGCTTAATATCTCACAATCAGTTCCGTTTTTGATTTAGATGCATTTTTTTATGCTTTGCTTTGTATTGAAAAATCTCAGTCGATTAGTCTACTGAACATGGGTTCCTTGATTTAGAGTTTTCAACATATATATTTACTCAATATGATAAGAAAATGACAAATTAAAGACTTTCGGATGACGAGCTGAAACGTTTCCGGAATCGTCATGAGAAACACGGTATTGGCGTGGTTTTTTATTATAATGCAGTTGCCATAGAAAAGGTTGCCCTTGCCGACCAATGAATCCACTCCAACCTTCGTGCGCCATCTCTTGCCGATTCCGGAAAGATTTCAGGTCGCCCACGCATATAATTTCCAATGTGTTTCCAACAATTTTTCGGATGAAATTAGTCAGTACGTGGTTGTAAGATCCAACATAACCCCACAACGAGACCCAATCAAAAAGTGCAATTAGAATATTACTATGGCCACCTCAATCAGCCAAATGGAAGAGATGGGGAGATATTTTCGGGAGTAATGGCCATGTTTGGTTTATGACACTGTCAGCATTTAGCTAATCGTAGTATTTTATATATAGTATTAGACGCTAAATAGATTTATAAAGAAAGCTGTACAAATGCATGGTGAGGTAACAAGAAACTTTCAGGGCTACCCTGACGGGACAGTTAGACACACCGCCGAAACGTCGGACTATGTAGATTCCACCAACGACGGAAAATGGCCCAAAGCAATAACTTTAATTTATAAACTCATCGTCAACTATACTACTTCCAGAAATAGCTTTAAAAACTGAAGACCTTTCGCATAAATGTAAGACCATTTTTTTTTTAATTGAAACAGAATATTTACAATAACCTTTTTAAATAAGACGTAATATACTAGGGGCACAATAAGTTCCAATGCACGTCCTTAACACGACGTCATGCATATAAAATCACATAAATAAATTAAAAGTATTTTATATCAGTACATAATTATAATATAATACTTAACAAATAAAGTAAATTTGAATGGATAATGCTGTATTGTTGAATACAAACGTTCGTTTTATCAAAGTTAAAAATAGAAATAGCTATTTACTTAATTATTATATTTTCCATATCACAGTACTTTTACGTTGCTGTTATTGGCTATATTTGATAAAATACAATGTTGTCGGTTGTCTTTGGTCCGGTCATTTTAAATGTTGACAGTTCGTAGACTAGGTTACATTAATATGTTAGGTTAGGTTTATGTGTATGTAAAACGGGGTAAAACCTGACGTCACGATTTATTGATGACATGCATTGGAACTTAGCGTGCTTCCAGTATATATAACTATATAATGTGTTTCTGACTCACACACACCATAGCTACATATCTATAACAAAATTTTTCCCATTTTTCTCAAAAACTTTCTAATACAACATACTGTTTTCTCGTAATTATCAAACAATGCATAATTTGTCATTTTAGTAGATGCGGATGACGTCATAAATTCAACAAATATATACCAACAAAGTGGACCTATTGCTAAAGTATGCCCATTGTGTAAAATTATTGGACTTATTCCAACATTTTTACAAAAAAGGTTTCCCATGATTTTTTAATTTTATGCCATAATTTGCGACTATGTTTCGATTATTTTAATTGCCTTTTTTATTAAGGTAGACTAATATAAAAATATTACCATAATATTGTCTCCATATTTAAAATTAATATTTATTGTTGTGGTGCAATCAGTTTTGTTAAATCAACTGCAATATTTGTCGACCACCTGAACGTAAATATTATAAATAATATAATTTTTTTACATAATTAGCATTGCTTAGTTAAAACCAAACAGAATAAGGTTCACACAAAAAAAGTATCATTTAATTTCGAATATAAAGCTTTAAATTGTAATCCATATTAATGTACATATATCGTATTTCCCGTTCCTTATACGCCAATCCGTTTCAATTGTTGTCGTTCTGCGAACCGGAAAGTGTTTCGGCGTCCGTTTTCTCAGAAATGCGCGCTCGATCTCCTCGCAAGAAAATCGCTACCAATTTGAAGAGTCCGTGAGGCCGGTCCCCGGAGAAATGGCTATCGCTTTGTCAAAAGTCATCGTTCCGTTTTCAAAGCTTTTCGCCTCCGGGATCAAATCACGCATTCGAGTCATGTGCCGTTCTTGCAGTAAGACCCATACGTATGTATGTATATGTACATATATCTCGCGCATATACGCCAAACAATTTGATGGGGAAATTGCGGAGATTTATCAACGCAGTGACCCAATGCATATTTATGTATACAATGAGTGCCAAAATTTGCGCGTTTCTATACATTTTGAGATAATGGAGCTTAATTTTAATGTTTCTATGTATTTCATTAGAGAACCATTGTGGAAATACATTCTTTCTAGGTACAGTCTTATTAAAATAATCAATTGATATAGAGCAAAATTCATTGGAAGCATCATCAACAGAATCACAACTGAGCACTGAATTCCATTGGGTATTTAATAACAGCTCATAAAGGTGTATCAGATAGGCATGTCTGAAATTAATGCTCGCAACGTTAGACACTTCAAGATGTTTTTCTCCTACCGAGGAACAAGCAACATTACATGCGTGGGCCGAATGATGTCCATCCACAGTCACCAGCAGAACATCGAACTAATACACTTCAAAGCCCTAGAGCAAAACATCCGATCAGATATCTATAGTTATGACATTTTACGTAAATCGTCTGTAGAGCATCAAATGAAGTAACAAAATTATTCACAATTATTGATGAGGAATGAGCACAATCTAAAGTAGGGAGGTTAAATTTCCTCCAAGGGTGAAACAATTGTCTAATAGAGAAAGCAATTGCAGCTTATAAAAAAGATGTTCGAAGATATGAATAGGCATAGCCAGTGGCATATAAGCAACTATAATGGTAGTCAAGCGACTGGGCAAACTTAACCTAACAGCAAGCAAATCAAGATTACTACTAATTAAGTCCATGCCATCATTAATCACAATCTGGTCACACAAAAAATACATCTGGCGGTAATCTTTTCATCTCCACCGCGCGCAGATCTTCTGCCAGAAAAACAACAAAATCTTTGAGTTTAGCAAAGTATCAGTACTCCAAGTCTCCGACAACATCAATGTCATCACAAACTAAAATATTATTGTCGAATTGTAACGTCTTTGAATCCAGCCCACGAACGTTTTGGTAATAGAATCAGACGTTCATTGATAACTGTTGGGATTCAGGAGGTTTTTCGACCCAATGATCTTAAGAAAGCCATCAGTATATTTCAAGGACACCACCTCGCCCCAACGTCTGCCCTGTCGAAATTCTTCCAGAACTCTATTCGTATTTTCAACTTGCCTAGATGTGAAATCTCTCGAAATAAAGATTCTAGCAGTTGAATAGGCTCTCACTTTATTGGCACTAATTTGGTATCATCAGATGTTTTGAGGTCGGGGTCTTACACTGGTTGCTACTTTACTAAGTCTGAGGGTGTTCAAATTATTTGCATCAATTTGCGGCGCCACATTGAGAAAAACCAACATATCAGCAATCTTTGCATTATCATTCCATCTGTTTTCAGCTATATTAAAGATAATAAAATTGATCTTTTTTGTGGTACATTGTTCAAGTTCATGGATGATGAGTTCCATGTCGAATGACACAGCTTGTGCAGCAGGAACACGATCAAGTTTACCCTTAAACCCACTAATCTTCTTCTTGAGTAGAAATATCTGATAAACAACAGGCACATCCACTAAATGCTCCTTTTGGATCTCAGTACCCTGATAAATAACCATCAGGTTATTTATTTTCCTTGTTTTTGATAAATTTTAAAAGTTTTTAATATTGCTTTCTGTTCCGATGTTCCTAATATAGATCGACTAGCTAGAAATACAAAAGAAACTAAACCAAAAGGTTTTCTTAAACATCTCGACAACGAACTGATGTATTTCAAAAAAGTAAACCCCAAAATGTACTGTCCACTGAAGTGAGGTATTACTCGATACTCCTTTCCATTTAAGATTTTCAAAGGATTTACTTCCAGGGGGAGTGAGTTAAGGTGGATGAATCATCTTTTGTATAAAAAGTTGTCCCCCTTGATAATACTTCTTACATATTTCAGGAAATTTTTCATAAATAATAATAATTTTCAGATTTCCAGAAATATAGGGTGGGAAATTTTCAAATGAGGACACTGTATATGTATTTTATTTCTTTGAGATTTTAGTGGATCAGCCGAACAAGACAATGAAACCGCTCCTCCTCTGTACCAAAGGTAGAAATACTAACAGCCGCAGAGCCACATCATACTTCTGTCACGCATCGCTCTAGAAGAGATTTCATCGAAAGGTGGAGCTAACTTCAGATCCTTCTGAGAACCATCTATCAACGCAGATCTCTCTAGGCATCCGGAAGAATTATATCTCACATATAGATTCTACCTATCGTAATTACAGTTATTAACTTTTAAATATTTTAAAATATCAATGTTTTTTTAAATTTTTCTTATACTTCTATATTGGATATCTTCTCGTCAGTGCATGGTTCACGACCTTATTTTGTTGTTGTTGTTGGAGGCAAAGTACCGGACTCTCTTTCCTTTAATTTATTTATAATATTTATTCCGTACAATTATTTTTCTTTTGGCAAATTAAGAGCCTGAGATTTTCCACTACAATATACTTGCTGTTATTAGATAAGATAGAATACATGGTAATCAGTTTAAAAGAAAAATAGTTAGTGGTGGTAGATGAAGTGATAAAAACGACAAATGCGTATAGACATCTAGGAGTTACGTTAACTTCCGATCGTAGGGATGGAATAGGCATTTGTTTTCTATTTATCATACGTCCTCTGTACCTTGCGGTATCGGACTACCACTCTCTTATTTTTGTCTTCTTCAGTTTTCTGTTCTGAGCAAGTAGTTTGGTTTCAATCCATCCCACACTTTTTTTTCTAATGTTGTATACATTTGTTCTTTTCAGGGCTTCAAAAATCCTCTTTGTTATTCGATCTTCTTTCATTCTGTCCAAGCCATCCTAGTTGTCTCTCCTCTATGATTATTTCTATTGGTGTAATATTTAGATTATCAGTGATTGTTGTGTTTCTGATTTTGTCTCTTCTCGTTACTCCTTCTATTCTTCTTAGGAATCTCATTTCCACGGCCGTAACTCTGCTTTTGATTCTATTCGTGGTTGTTAATGACTCACTACCATACGTTAGTGTTGGTCTGACCACTCTTTTATACACTTCTGTCTGCATTTATTTTGGTATTTATTCTTTATGTAAAAAATGTATTTCTTAATGTATTATATATTTTTTGCTGTCTTTTCTAAGTCTGCTATCAATACCATATCATCTGCAAACATTAGTTGCTTTAAGTTAATTTCATTAATTTTCCACTTTTTTACTTTCATATTTTTTCCTTTTTGTTTGTCTTTTTTAATAGCATCATCTATTAATATAGAGAATAACAATGGGGTTAATACGCATCCCTGCTTTAACCCAATTTGTGATTCGAATTCAGCTGATTCTGCGTTGGAAGTTCTGACTTTATTTCTGTTGTTTTTATACAATGCCATAATCATCCCTATCATTCCTCTCTCTTGAAATAGACATATAGAATAAAATAATAAAGGGAGAAACTATAATTGGACAACTACTGTGGTGTGGAATCACAACATTTCGAAGAAAACAAAAAATCCGGATGTTCCACTCTTTTGTTGTATGTTACCTATGGAGGTGAAGTGTGGGGGCTGAATAAAAAGATGGAAAACAAAATAATGTCGACGGAGATGATGTACTAGAGACACTGCTGTGAAGAAAACATTGTTACTTCATGAAGGAAATGAAAGAATTAGAAAATAATGCAAATTGGCACCTCACTAATACAAATAGAACGAAAACAATTATTGTTATATGACCACATGAGGAGAATGCACCAGGACATACTACCACAAAGGTTTGAAAATGGAAGCCTCCTAATAGGAGGAAAAGAGGAAGACCAAGAAGGTATTGGAAAAAAGCATTAAAGAAACTATGTAGAAGAGAGGACTGAGGGTGGATGGTTATAGTGGTAGAGCCTGCTGGAGATTGGGATACAAAATTAGCTGCTTACAAACCTCCATAATAAAAAAAGTCCATGTACTATAAATATTTTGTGAGATTGAAACGTTTTTTACTATATGCGGAAAATGTAATAATAAATTTAATATTTCAAGTTTAAAACTGTCTTTAAAAGGAAAATTTAACTAGAGTTTCCATTAAGAAACTGTTAAAATTTGCAACAGCGTATATTCGCATAAAAAGAAATGACACTTTCATTAATTTATATTCGTTTCATAAAGCAAGTCTTGTAGGAACGATTTAATTACTTCTCCTAGTGTGACTTGGTTACCTTCCGTACTATCTGCCACCGACCGAAATTAAAGCAACAGTCTTATAAGGAGATGAACGTAAGTATATGTGTATACGTAATTGTCCTAAATAATAGATCTTAAACAACGGAATGCGTAACTCGTAACGAGACGTATACTCCGTATTATCATAAATGTCTTAATACGTGCAGAACGAATTAGCACCTCCTAACGCTCCTCCTAACACTGAAAGCAATTAGACCCGGGTCCCGCGTTGAAAGGAAAAAATTCGGGCCCGCTCTCGCTTTCTGGAAAGGTAAAAGCAAACCGGAGAGACGGCCGTATTATTATCATTATTATTATTACTATTATTAGCTTTGCCCGTTTTGCGTACGTATGTAAGGCGAATATATACAAATATAAGCACCTACTATGCATATACGACGAAGATTCCATTAGCGAAGGGAAGCCAAGTTTAGCCATTCTGTTTCGGAATTGCCAACTTGTCGCGCAAGCACGGGATTCTTAAAGGTGGTACCGAAAGGTGTACACGGATAAAAGACGCACGTTGTATACGTACAGTCAATCACAAAAGTCTACATGCTACGACGATGAACATTGATTTTAAGTCTTCACAGAAATTGTTCTGATGATGTGCGTGATGAATAAGGATGTGTCGAATTTTAGTATGACTCAGACGCCGCATCACCGATATGTCGATACATTGATTAGGTGACCAAGATATTCGTATTTCATTTCTGCACCTAAAGAGAAAATTATACGAAGTAAGCGCCATAAATTCTTGGCCTGATATAAAAAAAGAAACTTGGAACAATATAAGAAATTTTATTTTTCACTGTAATCTCCACTTCCATACATTGTAAAAATAATCTGAAGATTTTTCCGTCATGTTCTATAACAGTTGCTTGCATCTCATTGTCGTCCTTAAAATAACGTCCCTTAAAGTCTTCTTTTAAATTATAAAACAAATAAAAATTACGAGGAGTCATATCTGGACTATACGGTGGATGTTCCAATTCTCGAAAACCACATTCGCAGGTGGCAGCTTCTGAAACGGCGACAGTATGTACAATAATCGCATAACTTTTGTCAATTTTCCACGATATTTTCACGAATACTATCTCTTAGTTTATGCAATAAAGAGACATAATATGTGCCGTTCACAGTTGTATTGTGCACTGTAAAGTCAATTAGCAAAATTTGATTGAACGACTTTCGCCGTTCTGGGACGAGGTTCATCAGGTTGCCGCCATTCCATGGACCGCCTTTTCGATGGAAGATCGCAAAGCAGAACCATTGTTTCATCCCCGTGACAATGAACTCCAAAATCGGTTTTCGGCCGTTTCCACACATGTTTACGACCGTGCACATTGGACTGGACATTCACGTTGGAGAGCAGTAAGAAGTCGCAGTATCCACGTGACACTAACTTTATTCATTTCCAAATGGTCATGGAAAATTCAGCGAATACTTTTTTCTGATATGTTTGTTATCACTGCTAATTCCTTCACTTTAAAATGGCGATCTTCTACCACTAAATCTCCAATAACTGAAATTTGTTACGGCGTTATCACTTTAATTGTTTGAGCCGATCGTTCAGCGCCTTCCAGGGATTCCTGCCCCGAACGGAAACATTTTGTACATTTTTTTACAGTGCAATGTAGAGATGAATACCGTTAACGCTGTTTAAACATTGTTCTGTGTGATTAGGCGTATGCCCCTCTTTTATTAAAAATTTGATGACAATCACGTTAGTTGACTGGCTACTAAAACCTGCTACTCTTCGAACCGTCATATTTAGAGCGTAGACCTCGCGCATGTGCATGCATACCGTGACGGAGTTTGAACACGCTTGGCCTTGTATAATTTAGAATTTATAGCGTCTGCCTCGTATGTTAATTCTATGCCGGCGTATGACAAACGTGTTGTTAAGGTATCTGTACCGGCGTTTTGATTTTAGTTCACTTGAAGCGATGACGGAGTCCTTGAATACTTCCATGAACATATTTGATAGTACTGATGGCAAAGGTGACCCTATTGCGGCTACTCTTACGTGTTCGGAATATTGATAGCACAAATTATTAAATCCATAGTGTCACTCTCTTCTATCGGAATATTTTTGAAGAGCGATTTGACGTTGAAGTTCACTAGAGCATCATTCTTCTCTTCTTTGACATCCTTGACTTTTTCAATAACATGAGCCGAATTCTTGATGTATGTCTCCATTTTCTCTGCGAGTTATTGAAGATTCTTGGCGAGGTATTGGGTATAAAATGCACTGCTGATATACAACGATGTTCCGATGTAACTCTATAGGTATCAATGAAGATTTAGCTATTACTGGTACTTTGGTGTTACACACCCAACGGCATACGACCATATATAAATCCGAGATCACGAAAAACCAGTTACTTTACTTCTGAAGAAAATCAGGATAAAATAATCCGAACGCCAAGTATTAAATTTAAATTAAAAAGTTGCGGAAAAATTTCACATGCGCTCTGTCTAACTTTTTTTTAATCCTACGTCCTTTGTACCTTACAGTATCGGACCACCATTCTCTTATATTTGCCACAGTATCCTGTTCTTAGCCAGTTGTTTAGCTTCAATCCATCCCATACTTCGTTTTTCTAATATTCTACACATTTGTCCTTTCCAGATGTTTCAGGATCTACCTATTCTGTTTTTCCCTTATAGTTTGGCTTCAAATATCCTCTTTGTTATTCGATTTTCTTCCATTCTGTGTATATGTCCAAACCATCCCAGTTGTCTCTCCTCTATGATTATTTCTATTGGCTTGATATTTAGACTATTAGTGATTATCGTATTTCTGATTTGGTCTCTTCTTGTTACTCCTTTTATTCTTCTTGGGAATCTCATTTCCGTGGCCGTGACTTTGTTTATAATTCTACTCGTGGTTGTCCATGACTCGCTGCATATATATAGTTTAAAGTTCGCTGACGATCAGGTTGTATCAGCCGAGAACGCAGATGACATGGATTACATGTTCAGGAAACTGTGGGAAGAATACACGGGATGAGGTTTGGAGATCCATGTGGATAAGACAGAGTACATGGTAATCGGTTTAGAAGAAAATATTGGTGGAAGATGAAGTGATAAGAACGACAAATTCATGTAGACATCTAGGAGTTAACACATGGGCTGAAAAGTCCCGGGCCTAACATATAGATGACGCTAGTTTTATTGCAGTCACCTTTCTCTCAGTTAGTACTAACCTTCAAAAGACAGCTGTTAAAATTTAACGATATTCTATTCATTAGTTTGTGAGTTATTGTGCTAAGAGTCACGCTACTTTTGTTATTTTCAAAACAATGGATCAAAAACAATTTCGTGTTTTAACTTTACACTACTTCTTGATGGGAAAAAATACCGTTCAAGCGAAGCAATGGCTCCCAGCGACTACTGGCTGTTCGCAGACCTCAAAAAAATGCTCGCCGGTAAGAAATTTCGCACGAATGAAGAGGTTATCCCTGAAACTGAGGCTTATTTTGAGGCAAAAGATAAATCGTTCTACAAAAGTGGTATTGAAATGTTAAAGCGGCGCTGGAATGATTGCTTTGCTCTTGATGGAGATTACGTTGATGAATAAAGCTAATTTTGAACCAAAAAAACCGTGTTTTCTTTGTTAGGCCCGGGACTTTTCAGCCCATGTGTTACGTTAACTTCCGATGGTAGAGATGAAATAGACATTTGTTTTTTTTTTATCCTACGTCCTTAGTACCTTGCGGCATCGGACGACCACTCTCTTATTTTTGTCGTTTTCATTGCTTCAGGGCTGATTGGAATGTACTTAGAATTTGTTCTTATGATTTACCACTATTTATACGCTTCACTATTTCCTTTCAGGAATCATTTCGTTACACTTTTGTAATGAGTAAGATGCTGATCGTGTCATAAATCTAGAACACCTGTACATTGGCACACAGTAACCTCAGATTTTCGCATTAATTTTTATTAGTAAAAAATAGTATATATAATACACAGAATACAACGCCAATTATTTGCATTTTACTTGTCCTTCGGGTCATGATTCCCGCCACCGCAGTCTGCTTCGTTTGCGAACGGAATCATGTCGTACTCTGCAATAGCAAACGTCGTTAATATGAAAGAGAAACACCTTTAAATAGTGCCTTTGTCTGGGTGCAAGCAGATTGCATATCTTAGTGCGCATGGATTGGGGAAAAGGTGTTTTTCACCAGTATTTGCCTTGGCGCAGACTGGACTATACTCCTTCGTACATAAGTTTAAACACTCTTTAGTTAAAGTCGTATGTATGCAAAAAGCAAGTGCTAAAATTAGAAATAAAATTTATTTTATATTTAGTGCAGGTAATAGCTATTCATTATTTACCTATTACAACTAAAATGTAATTTTTCCTCATTTTTGGTATACTTGGGAAGAAAAACAATTCTAACAGTAACTCCAACCTTCAGAGGATTGGCTCCTAGCTTGTATAATTTATAAACGAGTGGTTATTAAAAAACAATACCTTATCAGTGTAAAGCATTACAATTTTACGCAGATCCCCTTTTACCAACAACAACAATCAATATGGAAGTTTACGACGATACTTAAAACAAAAACAATAAACTCGGCAACGCAATATCAGATACTGTACCCATTAAATTATAACTGGGTTGTGTGAATTTTGAGTGAAAAAGAAAATTTGTGTATGAGTAAGAAAATATAGATGTGGAGCAAACCAACAAATTAGACAACAATAAAAATCAAACAAACACGTTCTTGGTCCAAATAGTAATTTATTTACTGTACATATTTTTATACTTCACTAAAAGTTTCAAGTAATATATATGGATATAGAATTATTATTATTATTGTGCACGCTTATAATCAAGGAAGAAGTATTAGAAAAATTACCTTCTTCACAAATGCTGAAAAAAGTAAACGAGGAACTTTCCTTTACTAAATGGAGGCAACTGTGCCACCTCCTTTTATTAAAGAAATTTTAGCCCAGATATATACATATTTCTCTACTATTAATATATAACATTACCCATCAATGATGACAGTTACCACCAAATTTATTTTTCAATAAAACATGCTGAGTAAACATACATTTCCCTGGGTAAAATTACCTTTTGATAGGTAAGATTTCTGTGCAAATTTACTTCACTATTTAATATTAAAGGATAAATTTCACCAAGCAACGTAAAATTTATAAACTCTGGTTAATTTTAATAGATAAATTTATTTTAAGCGTAGTGTAATTCAATTACCACTTAGTTTTCTTGGGAAACCTATTTTCATGGATTGTGGCAAATAAGAAGTCCCTTTTCCCAACAGTTTAATTTTATTAGTTTATTATAAACTAATACCAAATATAATACTTATTTGCCTTGTTTCATCCTTTGAATTTAGAATACACAAAATAAGACAGCGAACAAATTGGAAATGCTACAACGTTATATTCTGCAAATTCACCCAGATGAAGGGAAAAAATATAAAAAACCGACTGCTTCAAAAATAAAATTATTTGCTATAATGAACTTACTAAAGCAACGTTAGGTACATTCGGAAGAAAAGCTGAGTAAAATAATTATTTAATTTAATTATTTATAAATTTAATTATTTAAATAATTATTTTACTCAGCTTTTCTTCCGAATGTACCTAACGTTGCTTTAGTAAGTTCATTATAGCAAATAATTTTATTTTTGAAGCAGTCGGTTTTTTATATTTTTTCCCTTCATCTGGGTGAATTTGCAGAATATAACGTTGTAGCATTTCCAATTTGTTCGCTGTCTTATTTTGTGTATTCTAAATTCAAAGGATGAAACAAGGCTAAATTGTTCTTACAAGATTTAACTTTAAAAGCAATTATTGCATAGTACCTTCTTATTCTTGCTTAGTCACTTTTGTTTCCACAGTACAGTAGTATATTTTGAATTGTAATGGAAAAAAGTCAAACGTAGTTAAATATGTTTGATTTTGTTAATTGAATCCGTTTGTCCCCAACTGCAATAACTTATTAATCTAATGTATTTTGTTATATAAATTGCACAATACGATACTCGACACTCATGTATTTCAAACAAGAATTGGCACTGAATAAATGCAAATTCTGCTACAAAATAATAGTAAACACACATATGCATCGCATTCCATGTTACAATTTTTGGAGTCTGTTTATAATCCCATTATATACTACATTCTATAGTATGTAAAGTCATTCACTGCTAACACCAAGATAAGAAAACGCTGTAAATACAGCTTTCTCATGGTATTAGTGAAATAAATTCACGAGAAAGACATGTGAAGAGACATAAAACGCTAACACACGGACACGTTTCTGTCTACCCGGCGTCATCAGCGTGGTTTCGAGTAGTTTTATGCTAAACACATGTAATTCTCTCGCTGCTTCTATCGCCATACTTAACCCTACGATCCAAGTGAATATTCCTGGCGCTAATTAGTGCCAGAGGAAATAAACACTTGCCCGCAAAGTCAGACAGCGAAAAGAAGCGGATACAGTTTCTTTCTTTTGGCACTAGTTAGCGCTAGGAATATTCACTTGTATCGTAGGGTTAGATATGGCGACAGACGCAGCGAGATAATTACATGGGTTGAGCATAAAACCACTCGAAACCACGCTGGTGACGCCGGGTGTGCAGAAACATGTCCGTGTGTTAGCGTTTTATGTCTCTTCACATGTCTTTCTCGTGAATTGATTCCACTAACACCATGAGAAAGCTGTATTTACAGCGTTTTCTTATCCTGGTGTTATTTTCTTAGGCATAGTTTTAGATGTGTCTTTAACTGCTAGCTTGTTGATACACCAGGTGGAATATATTAAGTTGTTTTTGGAAATGACTGCAATCCCGAAAATTATTAATTGCGATATATAATTGCACAACTTAATTGATTGACTTAGTTGATAATTCAAAAAATTTATATATATCAGGAACAAAAATGGACCTAATCTAGTCCCTTGAGAAATTCTAGAGGTTGATGTGAAGTAATTACATTCAAATAGAAAATCCAATATTGTCCAACTTGTTAAAAAGAAGGGTGTGATCGATTCAATCAAATGCTTTTGTTCGGTAGGTATACACAATATTTAGCTAGTTTCCAACCATTTACACTATCAGATAAATATTAAGCAATGGCAACAAGTGTGATCACCCGAAACCTAGGGTTTAACCTTGGCGTATATGTTCTTGTATAAACATCTCCCGAACATTTTAGCAAAATTATTTAATAATGCTATATGACGATAATTGGAAACAAGATACTTTTAACAACTTTTGGAAACAGGTACAAATTTGGCAATCTTCCATACGGACAGGAAAGTGAAAGACTGAAGAAGTAGCAAAGAAGGGGAAGCAAATATATGCGTATAATCCCAAACAACAAAGGACGATATACTATCATTACTTACTGTGTTGTTGCCTTTAACGATTTAATAGCACACGCCTATTTCAGTCACAGAAGCGAGATCAATCACACCAGCACCTGAAGAAATCAAAGCATCAGGCATCGGAGTTAGTGTAGATAGAAGGTATAAAATTCTCGATGTTCACGGTGTAACCAACTCCTATATTTCCTTTTTGTTGTTTAAATTGCTACTTAAGAAAATGCGAATGCGCTGGCAGCAACCACTTTGTAAATTAGATGAAAAACAATTGACAGTTGGACAGTGAAATATACCTGCATAGTATTTCTAATGACTTGCCAATACTTGTTTTATTTCAGGAGCTGTATTTATCCGGCATTCGTATTTTTGTAGCAAATGAAACATTCATTGTTTCTTTGATTGATAGAATCGAATTTCGTGTAGTGATAAAACACTTCTGGATGGCTGGGAAAACGGCCATGAAAATTCGAAATATTTTGCTAGAGGTTCATGGCAAATGTGCTCCATCATTTTCGACCATCAGCTCCTTGGCCAGTCAATAAATAATTGCATGTACGTTAATGACTACAATAAAATATCAAGTATACTAATTAATTATCACAATTTCTTAATTGCACGCATTACAAATTTATATAGTTTTCTTCTCTTTATATCTGAATTCAAATTAATAAAAAAGATTTGTTTACTGTTAATATTTCATTTATAAAATAACAAATGAAATAAACATATGAATTTGATTTATAAATCAAATGTTAACGTGAAAAATGTGAAGAAGTAATTTCAATTTATTATGAAAATGGTATTAACGGACATTTAAATCAGATTCTCCTGTTAGAAGCCCGATGAGGATGATGTATTTGTTGTTTTGATAAATTCCTCAAGGGTATTTTTAACGATATTATCGAGTTAATACATCTTAATCTCTTCTTCGATGACATTCTTGACACAATTAATTTCTACACATGTTCTTTTAAAATTACTACATTGTATAAAATACGTTAACAAAAAGTATGAAATGCATGAATGGGAGTATTCTAATTGTTATACACATTTCATTAATTTATCAGCTCTTCTATTAGGCAAAATCAATATCTGATGTATCTGTCGATGAACCTGCATCTGTAGTTATAATAAATTCTTCAACCATTTCTTCAACTATGTTATCAAGTTGACACATTTTATTCTCTTCTTCAATAGTGAATTTGACACACTTTTCCCAAGCTTCAGGTGTTACATCTGGCCCTTCCAGTAATAATGCTTTCACCTCTGATATTTTAAAAGTTTTATTATTGGCAGCGATGTGGTGCTTTACTTGTGCCGATACAAGTTCGATAGGGTTTCAATCAAAATGGCATGGGCACGACCACTTTCCATTGCCATCTGGTCAATAATTATATAGGATAGTTATAGGATTGCTACAAATAGTTCAGGTTTCAATAAAGTTTCACCAGCTACAATCCCTTTTGACGTAAGCCATTCCATTATTTGCTATTTTTTCCAGACAGCAGTAGGCAACTTTTCAGTTTAGACGGAGTAATAGCGAGCATTATTCATTATGATAACGAAACTAGGTCAAGAAAAGGAAGAACGTTTCGCTTCCCTTTCAATGAATACTAGGCTGTTCGTATCTTCATGATTGTCTTCAACCTTCTTCGATTCAAAACACAGCAGACCATTTTCAACGAAACCATCTTCATTCTTTTCCAATATGTAAAATGAGTAGCCATTTCCCTTCTCCTGCAAGATGTTTTAATCCCGTTCTTACTCCCTTAATATGCGCTTGTCTTACGGTATACACTGTGGTGTCGGTCCATACTTTTTGTTTTATCTGACCTGCATTAACCTACGTTTCGTTTAAATAGTAAATCTTTTCCCCTTCTGTACGAAATTTTCTAATGCCAGTTATACACCGACGTCTTCACGGCAAAATATCTTGCCGTTCCATTAGCACTGTTTCGATTCCTTTCTAATTACTTACATCCTAACTTTTCTTAATTTCCCATAGTGTTGTGCATTTACACTGAGGCAAAATTTCATCTGCACTAATAACCTGCAAAGGATTAATAAGTTGATTGAAATGCAAGATCAAAATATGTAATATATTTACAGTTGCAGATTTAAATTGTAAGGTATTAGCCTCTTACCACTGTCAATATACTTTCCTTGAGGATTTTTTAATGGTCCTGCAATTGGATGTACTAGCCCCTCCTCAACCATAACGAACGAAGCTGTAATCTCGTAATAGTAGAGTAACAATTATTTTGTTTGTATAATTGATTGTATACTCGCACCTCGAATTATTAAGTGATGAGATAAAAGGGCCCTGAAAAGAGCTATTTTTTGCCACAACAAAATACAGTGAAACACTGTAGAAAACAACGACACCAAAATGATAAGTAAATTTGACAACTCTCATCAACTGACAGAAATTTTATATGAAAAAGTTGCATCCGTTTCTCCTGTGTGAATATGCCCCACCAATTAGCCAATGGCAAGCCCGTATTTTAAGGCCTATCTTTCTAGCTCTGCATTCTTAACGTGAATGGAGTATTAAACACCTGTATATTGGCACACATTAACACGAATTTTTTTTATTAATTTTTATTGATAAAGAGCAGTGTATGCAAATACACAGGAAATCATTTTACTGTCTCGGGTCGCGGGCCGCGCCACCGCAGTCTTCTACCCCTGGGAACGGGATCTTCTCATACTCTGCAATGACAAGCGTCATTAGTATGCAAGCGAAACATCTCTAAATAATACCTCTCTCAGGATGTATGCAGATTGCAATTTTTAGTATGCATGGATTGTTAAAAAGATGATTTTCACCAGTTTTTGTTTTGGCACAGACTAAATCTAATATCTTCTGACAGGCGATCTCACATTCTTTAGGTATTGCGGCTAAAGTTATTTGCATGCAGAAAGCAAATACTGAAATTATAAATAAACTATTGTTATATTAGTGCATGAAGTAGTAATAATTAGGTACCTGCTATAAGTAGAAAATAATTTCTCATCTTGGGTATACTTCAAGCACAAAGTAACTGTAGCGCTAGTTGCAACTAAATGTAAGGCATCAATTTCTGGGTTCTGTAATTTATAGGCAAATGCTTGGTGGAAAACGATACTTCATCGATGTGAAGCTTATCGTTTAATGTTATCAGCAATAGTAATCAACACTAACACTCTCATTCAAATACAGAAGTTTTCAAGAATACATAAATCAAAAGCATAATACTGAATGTTTACTTAAACAAAAGGTAATTGGAAAATTATATTCTTTTTTGATTTAAGTTATATACTTATTTTTTAATACTTTTACTTGGTAATAGCTCCTATATGCCATTTACGAATTCATCAATTATTGTACTGTATTTAGTCAAGCAGATTAGTACACTGCTGTATTAAACATGTTATTCGCATCTACATGTTTCTTTCTTTCGAAAAATAAATACTATTTCGTCTAGTATTATATTAACAGCTTTTCATATGGTATTATTCACAATTTCACTTACATTATTTACAAACCGGTTGTTAAAACTTTCTGCCATCATTTCTCCTACCTTATTTGACATCAGAGGCTTCAACTTTCTCTACAGTTGTTGACTATTATTTCTGTTTCTGTCTAAAATATTGTGCAATGAACTATTTTTGGACTCTCTATACTTACTACTACAATGCAAATATTTTTATAGTAATACCACTTGTTGGTATTATTGCTTGTAACAGTGACTGCAAAAGAAGTGCCCTAAAGGAATACGTTTAGACCAGAACACCTCCTTAAATTCTATCTTATATGCTGAAGACTCAGTGCTCCTAATAAAAACGAGGGATACATACATCACAAAAAATCTGCCAAAACTATCAAATGAAAATATTGGCAAATAAAACCAAAACCATGGCTTTCCTAGGTAAATATCCATTAGGACAAAAATAGTAATAAACGATACTGTACTTTAAGTAGTTAGGCTCGGATACATCTTGTGATCGAAACAAAGACATAGAAGAGAAACTGGATAAATTCACACATATCGATAGAACAATCAGCAGAACGTTAAAAACAAAAGAAGAAAGGATACACAAATAAAATTTTAGAAGTCGATAACAGTGCCAACTCTCTTATACGCTAGTAAAACATGAACAACAACGAATCAACAAGAAAATAGGATACCGACACAAGAGGTGAAATTCCTGTAAAATCTTCGACATAAATGAGAGAACAGAGGAAACAAGAATAAGTGGAAGGAACACGTAGAACGGATGTTAGTGACGAGGTTGCCAGCCCGAGCAAGATTACGGATACTTACGAAGAAGAAGTGTAGGTAGACCAAATAAGAGATGGGTATCGTAACAGGCAAAGTCCTTAAAAGCTGAAGTGAAGAAAAAAGAAGACTGCGACTTAGATATTATAATTCGAGTGATTCATTTATTATTTTCATATTCTGAATTGTAACCCCCTGTACACTCTATTACCATTCCGTTTAGTACTTTTTTTAATAAATTAAAAACGTTAGATAAAATTAAACGTTTCCGAATCATAATCAGTCTTTTTGTGTGATATAATTTTAGGTGCATCCATATAAAAATTCAGCTTTAACGATATCACAGAATAGTGTATTTTAGGGATTAATAGGACGTATAAGATACGAGGTAGGCACCATAAATTCTCGAGCTGATATAGTAAAAAAAACTTGGAACGATATAAGAAATTTTATTTTTCAATGTAATCTCCCCCAAACTTCTATACATTTATTACAACGATTAATTAATAACTCGATACGCTTGTAAAAATAATCTTTCAAGTTTTTCCGTCAAAATGTCGTCTTTAAAACGACGCCCCCTAAGGTTTTTTTTTTAAATTAGAAAACAAATAAAAATCACAAGGACCCATATCCGGACTATACGGCGGATGTTCCATTTCTTGAAAACTACATTCGTCGATGGCAGCTTGTGAAACGGCGGCAGTATGGACGAAGCCCTTTGCCAATTTTCCACGACATTTTGCACGAATACTGTCTCTTAATTTATGCAATAAAGACGCGTGATATCTGCCATTCACAGCTCTATTGCGCTCTTTAAAGTCAATTAGCAAAATGCCCTCACAATCCCCGAATATTATGGCCAAAATTTTTATCGTTGATTGAACAACTTTCGCCTTTCTGGGACGAGGTTCATCAGGTAGCCGCCATTCCATAGACTGCCTTTTCTATAGAGGATCGCAAAGCAGAACCATTGTTTCATCCCCGTGGCAATGGACTCCAAAATCAGTTTTAGGTCGTCTCCACACATGTTTAAAAACGATCGCACACATTCGACTCAACGTTCACTTTGGAGAGCAGAAAAAAGTCGACGTGCCCACCTCGCACTAATTTTATTCATACTCAAATGGTCATTGAAAATTCGTCGAATACTTGTTTCGGATCTGCTTGTTACCACCGCTAACTCCTTCACTTTCAAGCGGCAATCTTCTACCACTAAATCTTCAATAATTGAAATTTGTTGAGGTGTTATCACTTCAATTAGTCAACACGACCGTTCATCATCTTTCAGGAATTCTTGCTACAAACGCAAACATTTTGCACCCTTTTTTACAGTGTAAACGCTGTCTAAAGGTAGTTTTAAGTGATTGGGCGTATGCCCTTCATTTGTTAAAAATTTGATGACCGCGCCGTACTCAATTTTCATTATTTCAGACATTTTCATGCGCTAGTCGCATTGGTTGTCTGGCTACTAAACACTACTACTCTTTGAGTCGTCATATTTATAGCGTAGATCTTCCGTATGTGCGTGGATGCCCTGAAGGAGTTTGAACATGCTTGAATCTCTATAAGTCGAGAACTTATGTCTCCTACCTCTTATGTACGTCGTTCGTAATTACATAATCAATTAGAGTTCGACTTATTTCCGTTATTCTAGTATAATCTTTAATAATTTGACTAAGACTGCTTATCTTAACATTGTTTTCATTTATTAGTATAATAAAGCGTATCCTATTTAAAATTATAATCAAAATCATCTACAATCAGTAATTCCTTCAAAAAAACGTTATCATTGCCTAACAGTGAACGATAAATTCCCGTTAGTATTAAATTTATTTTTTTTATTTTAACAATAACTATTAAAAGTCATAAGTTTACTAGCTTTATTTTTGAACTAAATATCACTTCTTATATAACATAAAACCCTGTCCGCTCAACTACTATTTCTACAACAAACCACTGCCCTGACAATCAATCTATATATTATAGTACCGTGATTATTTAAGTTTCTAGGACAAAGATGGCATTGAAATAGGAAATATATGCCTGAACCTAAACTGTACCATATCGTATTCGTAACACCATCTTAACTTTTGAAAATTATTTTCATAGTGCTTTCGTGACATCGATAAATATGTCATTTGATTTAAAGATACAATAAAACAACAAGTTCAGATATTATTCAGGATTTTATTAATAAAAAAGACGAAATTAAAGCTGTTGACATTGTTGTCTATTAATTTTAAATCCCAGGCCCAAGCCATTTAGGCTATTGAATGTATCTTGCAGCATTACGAGCGTTATTAATGCATATTCTTCAATAATTCCTTGCTGCAGGTCTTGCAAATTAGCAATAAGAATTTTAAATATTCTACTCTTTAGGTGAAGAAAAGGGAAAATCCATAATTGTCAACCAAGGTGATCATGGTGGAAATTTAACTTCCTTATGTAGACCTCCTCACGACCTCACGATCCTCAAGAAAGAACGAAGAACTGTAATATTTTGATTGTTGTCTTGTGTGTCACATCATCTTGCTAGAAGTAACCATATTTTAATTCGTTTTTGTGTACCTGCCCATTAAAAATGTTTCTATACCTCTCAAAATTAATTACAAAGTTAAAAGAATAGGTCCTGCAATTCTCCGGGGAGAAGCTCCTACCGAAACAAAAAATTTCGTCGTATACAGACCTGATTCAACAAAGACATAAAGATTTTCACTACTCCACATCCGAGTATTTTGGGACGTATCCCGAAAGGTGAAACCATGTTTCATCAAAGAAAAATGTCAAACTTAGCATTGTATTAAATTATTTGCAAACCACTGGCAGTAAACAAGACATGTAGGGTAGTCTATCGATAATGCTGATTGCATCTTACGAGGACGACCTGAAATGTTTCCGGAATCGACAAGAAAAACACGGTATTGGTGTGGTGTTTCATTTTTATTTTTCGATGTAGTCTCATCGAAGATCAATACACTTTTTCATACGGTGCTTCAGTCTCTTCAAACCGTAGGAAAACTAGGATGTTCCGAGGTCTGCAAAATAGCCATTTGATGACCTCCTCATTTGAGGCAAATCTCTTTCCTTCCAGCGATTTTCTCAAGTTTGGGAATAGGAAAAAGTCGCTGGAGGCTAGCTCCGGTGAGTGTGGAGGGTGATAGATTAATTCGTAGCGCAACTCATTCGATTTAGACACGACGATGCGAGATCAATGAGCCGGTGCATTGTCGTGGTGGAGAAGCGCTTTTTTCCGCTGCAAACGAGACCGCTTCTTCTTCAATACTGCATCGAATCGGGTCAATAAATTGCTGTTGTATTGCCTCCTGATCGTTCTCGCCTTCTGCAGATAGTCGCTGAGGATCACACCTTGGGAATCCCAAAAAATGGACACCATTACCTTTCCGGTCGATGGAACGGTCTTCGATTTATTCGCAGCCGATTCGCCCGGAAGAATCCACTGCTTCTACTGTTCCATGGTTTCCGGTATGTAGCGGTGGATCCAAGTTTCAACCACGGTTACGGAACACATGAAAAAATCCCTTCTATTGCGTTAAATCCTGACCAGACACTCCTCCGAAACGGTCACCCGATTTCGTTTTGCTCCGGTGTGAGCAAACGCGATACCAATCGCGCCGAAAGCTTTTCGTGTCCAACATTTAGGATATGACCAACGCGTTATTGTGAGAATCATGTTGTCTCTGCTATCTCTTTCAGCTTCAATCGGCGATCGGCTAACACGACATCATGAATCTTGTCAACCATTTCATCGTTAGTAGCGGTTTTTGGGCGCCCGCTGTGTAGTTCGTTACTTGTGCTTGTACGATCACGTTTGAACTCGCTTTCCCAGAAGCCGATGGTCAAAAATGATGGAATACATCCGCCATGAACCTCTAGCAGAATATTTAGAATTTCCGTGACCTTTTTCTCAGCCAACCAGAAGTGTTTTGTCACTGCACGAAATTCGATTTTATCCATTTTTGCGAAACTACCTGACTTGCTACACAGAACGCACTCTTAAACAACAACTATTGATAGTAGACGTCTGAAACTTTGACAGTCGCCCTCGTATATGGACGCATATGTGAACTTTTTCTGGCATGTTCCATAGGAAGATCTATTCATTTGAGAAAGGTGTTTCGAAGGTTTGTGGATTAATTTCCCATTCGTTCACGAACACCATTTATAACTTCGTACGAACGAACAGTTGGTCTATCAGTACTTGATTTATGGCCCACAGAACCGGTCTCACGAAGTGTACCAACACAATTAGAAAGGTAATTATAAACTTTTTACGAATTACTAACTCTGAAAAGTTGTATCTAAACGTTGCATTGTGTCTACAGGAACATATTTCGAATAAAAAAATTGTTCAACAACAATATAATGTGTACTTCATTCTATATCTAAAAAGTTCCTCCATTGAATTTTCTGGCTGTGTATATTTTCTATTTCAATGCCATCTTCATCCCACAGACTTCAAGGTATAACATATTTTCAGTTACATGCACTTCTGTTAAACTCATTACTATAGACTTTATTTGATGTATTAGAATTTTAACTTGATGAAAATTAATTAACAGGTCTTGGCAGCTCTAATACAATACCATACTATACCGCAATGGCTAAAACTCAATATCAATAATGTTCCCCTCTCTCTTAACCATGCTTTTATAACCTAAGCATTTTTTACTAAGTGCTGCGAGTTTGGCATCAACACTAAGTTAATTTTCTCAACAATACCAAGGCAGTCGATACATTTAAGAAAATCTGCGTTTCATTTATTGGTTCTGTAGAACATTTAACGTAAACCTTTGAGAGAAAACCGAAAAAACAACGACATTCCATACATTAACCAATACTATATATAATCTCTTATAATACACAATATCTATTCTCTCTATAAAATTAGCATACGTAGACATCCTTTTTCTACTTTACCCGCTTTCCTATAGTAATGGAAGCAGAAGTCATCCTTCCAACTGATTAACATAAGAATTCCCTAACTTTCAGCTTCAATTCCGATATTGCCACGAACACAACGTTCTCGAAAAGTATCACATACAAACGACACTATGCTGGAAACATCTATATGGATACAGGCATAATATATTGAACGTTGTTACTTAACCAAATTGAAAACCATCCACGTTTTCAAATATTCAAATGCGAAATGCGAACAGATATGCCCGGACACGAATCAACAAAGGGGACGAATCACGGCCAATAACTCCTAACTGGTATGGCTGCAATTGACGGGGGGTCTTAACGGAGATACCTTGGTTTTCATATGTAACCGCGATGCAGTGTCATTCCATATGTATATAAATTTTTCTATTAAAATATATAACCATATTATGAATACTTTATCTCCACATCAATATGGATTCGTACACAGGCGATGAATGAGGGCTACCTTAACATGTTTTACGCAATACTCTTTGGAGGTGTTGGATGGGCGGAGAGGGGACAGACGGATGTAATTTACACAGACTTTCAGAAGACTTTCGACCAAATAGATTATTATATGTTTTTGCGAAAATTGTCGGACATTGACTTTTCCCCGTCTTTATGTAAACTACTTTCTTCATACCTTACCAATAGACAGTAATGTGTAGAGTATCTGAGCTGTACTTCTACAATGTTCACATCGACATCTGGTGTACCACAAAGGTCCAATCTGGGTGCTATTTTTTTTTTGGTCTTTATTAACGATTTAGGTCTGAATATTAATAAATGCAGGGTTATGACATGTACTAGGAGAACTAATTACATCGAGTATGAATATAGAATAACTAACACAATACTTAAGCGTTGTTCGAGTGCAATAGACTTAGACATAACTTTTAACTCAGTTTTATAAACCATATTAATGATATGGTTGCCAACGCTTACGGTATTTTTGGTTTTATATGTAGAAACTGCAAAGATTTCAATAATGTAAACCGCTTGAAACCTTTATGCTATCCCTTGGTTCGTTCTAAATTGGAATATGGGGCACTGGTCTGGTATCTCATTTACTCTGTACATGTGACAAGTATTGAATGAGTGCACAGACGATTTTTAAAATTTTTGATGTTTTCTACCGATCGAATTTACCCTGTTAGAGGTTATGAGTATTCACGAATGTTATCTCGATATCATATTGTGTCTTTACGTGACGTAAAATTTTAAGCTTAACATTTTTATATAACCTCTTATACAATAATATTGATTGCACGTATCTCCATAATAAACTTCAGTTTAATGTACGCAGACTTTCTTCACGGCATGAACAGTGCTTTTATTTATCTACTTGTAGAACAAATATTACGTTTAAGTCACCTCTGTATGATAAGTGTGACAACTTTGTCATAATCTGTAAGGAGTTCGATATTCATTTTTGCTGAATTAAATTTTTAAATATTAGATTATTTTTACGTATGTATATGTATATGTATATGTATATGTATATGTATATGTATATGTATATGTATATGTATATGTATATGTATATGTATATGTATATGTATATGTATATGTATATGTATATGTATATGTATATGTATATGTATATGTATATGTATATGTATATGTATATGTATATGTATATGTATATGTATATGTATATGTATATGTATATGTATATGTATATGTATATGTATATGTATATGTATATGTATATGTATATGTATATGTATATGTATATGTATATGTATATTTATATGTATATGTATATGTATATGTATATGTACATGATTATGACTCATCATTAGTATATAAGTAATGTTGCAGCCCTATAGCATCAGTCGTTTACGAATAGTTGCCTGTTAAACAAATGGATCCGGAAGAAAACTGAAACTATGAAATTGAACACCGTGCTGTGATAAAGTTCCTTACAAAGCAAGGAAAGAGCGCTCAAACTATATTGAATGAAATGGAAACCGTTTCTGGAGAACAGTGCCCTAGTAAATCAATGATTTACAAGTGGCATGGTCTTTTTAAACATGGTCGGGAGCCGATGGAAGACGACCCCCGATCAGGACGGCCAGTTGAGGTCAGCACATCAGACACCGTCGAAAAAGTGCAAAAATGTCTACTGCAAGATGCCCGTTTGAAGAGAAAACAATTATCTGTATTAGTTGGAGTATCAGATACCACAATTTTGCGTATCCTACATGACCACCTGGGTATGACAAAAGTCAGTGCAAGATGGGTACCGAGAATGCTCACGCCGCTACAGAAACAGCAGCGCGTCTGTGCGTCCAAACAATTTTTGGAACTGTGTGCCGACAAACCTGCACAGATTTTGGAGCGGATTGTTACCGGAGATGAAACATGGGTTCATCACTTTGAGCCTGAGTCCAAACAGGAGCCCATGCAATGGCATTAAAAGGGGATACCACCGCCAAAGAAATTCAAAGTGTCAGAATAGGCTGGAAAGTTGATGGCTACTGTTTTTTGAGATTGTGAGGGGATATTATTAATTGATTACAAAGAAAAAGGTAAGAGCATAACCGGAGAATCAAGGAAAAACGTCGAGGAAAACTGATCAAGGGTGTCTGCTCTTGCAAGACAATGCGCAAAATTGCAATGGCTGCTCTGCACAAGCATGGCTTTCAATCGATAGCCCATCTACCCTACAGTCCAGACCTGGCACCTAGTGATTTTTATTTGTTCCCCTATTTAAAGAAAGACTTATGTGAAAGAAAGTTTTTCGACGACAATGAGGTAAAGGAGGCAATTTTGGCCCATTTTGAGGCGAAAGATAAAAAATAGTTTTATGATGGTTTAGAAAAATTAATTCGGAGATCTAATAAATGTATTGTGCTTAAGGGTGATTATATTGAAAAGGAAAAATAGATTTATTGTTTTATTTTATTTAAAACCCTTTCATTCTATGAACTTCTCCCTCCCCTCGTATAATGATATAATCTACCTGATCTGGAATTCAACTACTTCTTTCTAAAATTCTATTAAACCTTTAAATATTCGTCCTGAAATTGTTTGGTTCGCATCCTTATTATATTTTGTTGTTGCTGTTGTTCCATAAAGTACTGCCTTTCATCTAATTTTCATTTTAAACTTTCAAATATTTATTTCGTCCAGTTTTCTCTCAGTGTATTGAATATTGCAGCTATCTACTATCGTAACCATTTACCGGCAATGGCTTTATAGTTCAAAGTGAATTATTAAATAGTATTGTGGAGATGTAAACTGCGCCATCGTAATATATATACTAACGCTCATAATAGTACGGACACATTTTATTTCATGCAAAATTTGGCACTTGGTTCAAAACTTTAAGCAAAACAATTATAAAAAATATTTATTCATCTGCGACTTATTGCATCTATGTACACAAAAGGAAAAGTAACAATAAATATTAGAAAACATAAAGTCATATTTCCTTCTCATCGAAAAATTCACCTCATGATTTAATAATTGCTGGCACAATTCATAGCATTCTGTATATCAGTTTCTTCAGTGTATCTTGAGGAATATTGTTGCATTCTCTCTGCAATACCGTCCTGGTACGGATTTCGGACGTTGGACATTCTCTTCTAATTTGTCTGTCCAGTTTGTCCCACAGAAGGTCTATCAGATTAACATCCGGTCTCAGGGCAGACCAAATCATTATTTTTAATATGCCTTCATTTTCTGCATCAGCGAGGTAGTTTTTACGGTTTTTACGACGTGTGGTTGCGATAGTTATCGTACATCAATTCAAAATTGTTGCCAATTAAGCGCAATCTGGATGGTAGAACATTTTCTTCTAATATCTCGCGATAATTCTCCTTCCTCATTATTCTATCAATTTCCATAAGGTCCTGTGTTCCACTTAATGAAACATAACGCCACTCAGGAAGCATTTTCTCATCTTTTGAGTACCTGTCAATTTTCTACGATTTTGATCAAACAAATACTTCATATTTGAACTCATCAGTCCATAGTACGTTTCGATAAGATTTGCCCTAAGACGTTCGTCCGATAAGCGAGTGGATCTAGACATAGCAATTTTTTTCGGGAAAACTTTAACGTTGGTAACTACAAGGAAATTATTATTTATCAAAAAGTATAACGCTTTTGTCATCATCCTATCGAAATCGAATTATACAACATGTTTTATCTACCAATCCAGGCGATAACTATAAGTAGTTATTGTCCGATCAAATTGTTCTATTGTTTTCCTTATCTTTATGTGATTTCTATTTGCAATAAAGTTTAGTGCTCCATTGCATAAATCGTTTAACAATTGCTTTTCAAACAGGAATTACATTTACAGATGTTTTTGGTGATTTACATAATTTATCACCCTTAGTAACTTACTTCCGATAGTATTTGATAAAGTGCTCAAATTGTTACTGCCGCAATAAACTTAAAAAAAAATTGATAAAAGCATAAAGTATATTCCTATGAAAATTTTAATTATAAAATACGCTAACTTTAATCCAAGAGAATTGAAAAGAACATTGAACAACTTATCGCATTCATATTTGAATCCATTGGCGCTTTATGTTTGTCGATGACTGTCCAGAGAGCATACAACAATTTTTGTGGTGCTGAGATGCAACGCTGCAGTGCGACGCTTCCCTGAATGCAATCAATTTCTGAAGCTTCAACGCATTTTATCTTAAAATGTATTTTAAGCAAATTTCTTTCTAATACCGCATTCTTGATACAGCTAATTTTACCATCTATCGGATCCCAATCTGCAAGAGGCTCTGTCCCTAAAATCATCTTCCCTCCTGAGTCCTCTCTTCCGCATAGCTTTCTTAATTCCTTCTTTCTAACTCCTCCTTCATCTTCCTTTTTTCCTCCTATTTGCATGTTTCCATTTCTAAACCTTTTGTGGTAGTCCGTCTTGATCCATTCTTCTCATGTGACCACACCATAATAGTTGTTTCCATTCTATTTTACATATTAATGATGTATGAACCTGCATTATTTCTGTTACTGTTTCATTTCTTTCATGATCTAATAATGTCTTCTTATAGCAGCGTCTCCAGTACATCATCTCCGTTGACATTATTTTGTTTTCCATCTTCTTGTTCAGTGCCCACACTTCAACAAAGGAGTCGAACATCCGAGTTTTTGTTTTCTTCGAAATATTGTCATTCCACACAACAGGGTGTAGTTTCATCTCTACCATCGGAACGTAACTTCTATATATTTATGCACATTTGTCGTTTTTATCACTTCATTCTCCATCATTAGCTGTTTGCCTTGTGAACCGATTACCATGTACTCTCTCTTATCCATATTAATTTCCAAACCCCATCTCGCGTATTCTCTCATCTGTTCTCTGAACACATAATCGGTGTCATCTTCATCCTCGGCTAATATAACCTGATCGTCAACTATCTCCAAACTATATATGTGCTGGTCATCTAGAAGCACCCCCATCGACGTACATTTCTCTCTCCAATCCCTCAGTACCGTCTCCACAATTATTTTAAATAACGTTGGTGATATGCGTTATCCCTGTCGCAGACCTTTGTTTACATCAAATTCATCCGAGCAGTTGTTTTCGGCTTTCACTCTGCTTTTGTTATTTTTATATAGTTGTTTAATCACGTTTACATAGTTTGTTTGTACTCTGATCTATGGGAACACTTTACATATATACAGATAAAAATAAATTCTTTTGAAGAGAATATATACTATACAACTAATGTACAATATAAGAATGTAACAAGGTCAACAAATAACACGTTAAAAAATAACGAACTAAAGAATGTACATACATAATAGATAAGAAATATTATTATTGTTATTAAAAACCAAAAGCATTATTTATAATTGTAATGCTAGAGTTCGTAATACTACTTTTCAATGAAAAAAAAAATCGGTTCGCCATACCGGCAAGGTGTATTAGACAAACTACCAAACTCGTAGCAGTTATAAAGGTTCCCGAGTCACAATTTAATATAGAATTTGTAATTTTATTGTAAAGTCGAATAAAGTGCTGCTAAAATACTATTAAAAAGTGGATTTACTTACAACAGCAATGTAACAGTAAAATCTTAACAGCAAATCTTTGTAATTTCAAATTTCGTTAAATGTTCGACATTAGAAAGTTGTTATTGCCTTTTAACCTTAAATCATCCAGTAAAACTTATATCGGTACCATTTGTCCGGGATTCCCCTAATAAGCGGGCGTAAATTATTTGCAGCGTATTAAAACGTAATTAGTATTTTCCATAACTTGGCGTTTTCGGAAACCGGCACAAAATCAAACAGAAATTAAGAGAATTCATGGCACATGTGCTGCCTGCACGATATAGCGGCAGACAGGTGCTTTCCCTTGCTAAAGGATGTAACGGGGGAAACGAATTTGGCCCATGTATTGTTTGGGTTCGAAATGGCTTTCTCCGTTTCGAGAATCTAACCGCCCCGTTTCTACGTATAAATAATTCTTAATATCCGCGAGCATTTAGCGCATTTTCAGGATGCACGCTATCAAACTCGAGTATATTAGCAAAAGTAACCGGAGCAGGAATACTGTTACAATCTCTGATACGAGGTTCGTTCAGAAAATAACCGAACTTTTCTTGGCTCTCATTATTAATTTTGCAAATTATTGATTTTTGTGTTCTTCAAAGTACTTTTAGCGGCTTTTTCACTTCGAGGGGTAATTCTTTAAAGCTTAGTTTAAAATATCTGTTACGTATTTGTTTTAATATCATCAACAGTCCTCTTTCAATACGGATCAATAAGAGGTATAAACCTGTATAGCATATGCACATAATTCGTTAATTTTAAGACAAAGATTGTTTATTCCAATGGTTGCATTAGGGTACCGTCTGCAAAATAGAATTGCCTGGACTTGCCAAAATGACGCCACTCTTTGCAGAGTTTTCTTGATGCGGTCGCCGTTTTTTGGAGCGGAAGAATTGTACGATTTATTGTAACGCTCCAACAAAGCGTAAACAAATCCCTAACCCAAACAAAAGAAAAAGCGCGCTAAATTAGAGAAAAGTGGAGTTTGCGATGGTGAATCCTAAAATGACTTTTTCAAAAGTTGCTTTATAGCGAGCAAGATGAAAATAGTTAATGAAAGTGACAAGGAATCACTAAAACAGACGCATACTTTAAGTTATAAACAATGTTTAGACGAAATGAACGCGCCCTCAAAAGCTGGAACAATTTTGAGAAGCGAACATTAATAAAACACATCGTAGAGGATATCCACATAATCGCAAACAAAAAAGAGAGTGCTGTATGAAATAAAGATAATGTAAGAGCATAGAATCACGTTTCATATTCATTCCACCGAAAATTGCAGCAAACATGAAGCTAAAAATGTAAGTCTAGTGTAGGTATGATAAGGTAAATATAGAAAATATTCTCAGATGCCCTTTGCTACGCAATACAACATCCCAGGTCCAAGTTGCATTGAATCTTCTGTCATGAGTTTTACTTATGGGTCTCGTGACGTTGCAACCAATCTTGTTGTATGTCTGTTACGATTATATTAATATTAGGGTTGTTGTTTGGGCTATTTCCATCGTTTGTTTAACTTATGTAGTCCAACGTTTCGGCATTTCATCTAATGCCGTTTTCGGGGTAACACTGAGAAGTGCTGTTACTTGTCAGATTCGTCATACCTAGATGGGGATCGAACTCGATTTGTTTTTTACCACTTAGTTAATAGGGGGGGGGGGGGCAGAAATTACTGTGTTAAAGTTATATTTAAGCTTTCGCTGTCAGGATTCGCTCTTATCAGCTTAGACCTGTTCGTATTTGAAGTTTTGATGACTGCTCTAATTTTATACTCGTCACCTATTTTTTTGATTGTCTCCAATAGACCTTTAACGTACGCAATCGTCGTAGTACTTACCTTTAGTTGGCGTTCTGTACTTCCAAGTATTGCTGTCGCCTTCGACAACGTTTTTTCTGTGTATTTACTGAGTTTTAATGTATTTGTGATAGATCGAAATTCTTCCTCTCTATCACCTGAATATACATCTCGTGCACTATTAGACAGGCATTCTCTTTTCAACGTTGTGTGGATGATTGGAGTCGAAATGGAGGTACTGTCCTGTGTGTGTCGGTTCCTTATATACCGTAGCAATGATGCGCATTCCAAACGAGACCGAAGAAAAGCAAAATAAAGACGAAGAATGGCTGTTATAGAAGAAGAAGATCGTGTAACGTGTATGACGAAACCCAGCATACTCAACGCCGATGAGCAAATGTCAGATTGATGCTCAGCAAAGGTCAGTTTTGAACCAAAAATGACACACAAGTTCCTCATAGGGTTGTCTCTAGGCAAAAGGGATCCAAATAAGTGATAATTATGGATAACTAGAATTATTGCGCGAGAGTAAGTAACAACTTATTCACATAAACCGTTGATACACCACAGGTAGAATATTTTAAGTTAGCCCTGCAAATGATTACAAACCTGACAATTGTCGATCGTAATATATAGTTTTAAATCATCTGGGTATAGCAACTTGCGACAGCTCAATTGATAACATAAATCGTTTATAAGTATCAAGAATAAAAGTGGACCCAAGTTACTCCCTTGATGAACTGCAGAGGTTGGCGTGGAGTAATTACATTTCCAGCCCATATATGTCACAAATCGTTTTTTATGAAGAAGATACGAAAGGAACAAAGACAAAACTGAAGATGAAAATCCAATATTGTCCAATTTAGTAATAAGCAGGGTATGAACGATGCGATCAAAGGCCTTTGTGAGATCGGTATGTACAACATCTACCCGCTTTTCGGCATCTACACTATTAGATAGGTATTGAACAATTGCAGCAAGATTAGTTACTGTAGATTGCTAGTTATACGCTTTTTTATCTTTAATGTCTTGCATCGGTTGAGGTTGTGATGATGGAAATGATAGGTAGATGATCGCTATCGTCGGTTATTAGTGGAAACATTTCTCTGTCACTAGCAATGGTGGACATATTGGTGACAACTAGCTCTAGTAATCTTCCCCTAACGTTAGTTATCGAATTAATTTGTGTTGGATTAACAAATTGTAAGAAATCATTCATTATGCGATTTTTATTATCAATTATTACTGGATTGTTATAGTGCGTAATATTGAAATCGCAGAGAATGATAGTGTTGACAAAGCTTGTATTTATAACATCCATACCTGGAAAATTCTCAAACTCTGGAACTGAAATATCCGGTGGTACATAAACTACACAAATAGTGAATTTATAATTAGATAAAGTGATAACAGCTCCAAGAATATCAACAAACACATTAAAAGGCAATATCACTCCACTACCACGACTTCCTCCACTTGATTCAAAGTTGCAGTCATCTCTTAATACACAATATATAAGTGGAAAAAAAGTTCGTTGCTAAATATATCTGACGATAGCCAACTTTCGCTAACACAAATCACATCAACATCGAAACTGCACACGTTCTTATAAAACATACCACCTTTAGCCGGTGATCCTCTCACATTCTGATAACAAATAGTAAGATCTCTGCTGGGCCTATTCAGTTCAACTTCACGATAGATCGTATTATTATCTATATTTTATTCCTAAATTCTCTTCCCCACAAGCCAAACGAGCATCCAACTCACCCTTAACATTTTTGTAATATTCTATCGGTTTTATTAAGTGGTATATTCACGTTTTTATAATGTTTCAACTCACGGAACCGGTTAGCACTCTTTAAAATATTATGGGTTTCGTTAGAACTAGAGAACTTAACCAAATTTTAAAATCTTATATATTAAAGTTAATTAACGCTAATTAACTTTAATCAATGTAATACATCTACAAATAAACGTAAAATATAATAAGTAAATTTTTGCATTTTGCATTTAATTCGGTCTCTAGTTATTACTATATAACTTCATATTTTTCAATATAAAAACTATAATTTTAGCATCAGTAACTAATATAATCGTAACCATTTCCTACCAGCCGTAGCTAAACAATTAAATCTAACACTATCGTTCTCCTTCCATCCCCAAGAAACTTGTTAAACTGTTCAGCATCTCCTTGCAGACTCCCTTATTCCTACATGCATGTATACTAATACATTCTAGACATATATCCGTACGACTACACATGTTTGAGACACTTTTGCCGGTACATTATGTACGTATTACGTCGTCGACGCATATAGAACGATACTACCGAACACATACACGCGAATACATACATACATATATAAATTGCAAGTTAATAGATTCGAAATAATGTCTAAAGCATTAGAGTTTACCAGTTTAGCGGCAGCTAAAACTTGCGCCGCTGCCTAGGACCAGGCGCGTACAACTGTATGCATGCATCTTCGACTATGTATTGTCGCCGTAGCAATCCTGTCGGTCCCGTCTGTAATTGTTTTCGAATTGTATGCGCGGCCAACTTAAATCAGAGCCTTAATTAAATACGGAGAGAGAGGGCCTTGTAAGATACGGCTTGCGGACCGGGAAGATCCTACATTAGAAGCGGGTAATATCGGATGCAATTTGCAATTGTTCAATTACGATATAATTGTGTGAATATTGCACACGGCAGGCGACAAGGGTAGTCTTGTATCTTCATTAGAGAGTAACTTCTTTGGGTCCACACAATGAAAAATGTAAAAGGTGTTTCTGTTGGAGGTTACCTAAACTTATAACTAGAGACCAGATTATATGCGAAGTGCATATATTTTATTTTTTGCATAAATTTAATGATAGTGTTTTTGTAGGCGTATTATACTAATTGAAGTTAATTAGCGCTAATTAGTGATTGCATATTTTTACAAAAGTTGCATATATTGCATATTTAGGCTTTTTCTTATCCTTTCTTTTAGTAAAAATTCCTAGTAATTCGTAATGTAGATCGACAACGGACAATTCTCAGAACGATAAACCTTTTACATTGGTTTCTCTTATACTTTTTCCATGAACTGCACATGTTTAATTTCACCTAGTAGAAAGGATGTGGTAAATATGTTTTATTATTAATAATTCCCAAATAAACTATTCAATAATTGTTACTACGTTTTTACATACCGTGCGTACATACAATGAATATAGCGAAGAAAATTTCTTTATGGATTAAGCCGTATCCTGAACTGGTAAAGGATGGCGACAAAATATTTTGTCGAGCCTGCAGTAAACTTGTAAGTTTTATTTTTAAAAGCTTTACAATTGTTTTTAAATTCCTTAACTTTTGATATAAAATGATTATTGTTGTAGGTGTCTTGCGAGAGAAAATACCGGATTGATCAACACGCTAAAACTCCATGACATATTGGAAAACGTGAAAAACTAAAGCGATTCGCGTGTGTACAGCAATCTATATGTCAATGTGTAGCATCAACTTCACGAAACTCAGAACAAGAAGAATATAATACGGATCCGTGTAACGGACTAATATCGTCTAACATACAATTAGCAAGATTAAACAATGTAAATTTGAAATCATTTCTGCAAAAATATTGCAAACATAATATACCTGACGAAAGTCCCTTACGAAAAAATTATGTCACGTCTTGTTACCAGCAACATTATTCATACCACTTGCTCAGCTCATGGGTTCAATCGTATAGGCGAAGACATTAGAAACAATTTCCTTTGATTAATGATTTAATTAACAATGTCAAAAAAGTATTTTCAAAAGCGCCTTTGCGAATCAAATTTTATAAGGAGCGACTTTCCGGTGTTAAATTGCCTCCTGAAACGATTATTACGAGATAAGGCACATGGTTAGACGCTGCATACAGTGCAGACGCCGATAATTTTGAAGGAGTAAAAAATGTAATTCCTGAAATCACTGCTGACTGCATTGCTCTAGAAAACTGTAAAAAGATAGTAACGTCAACAGAGTTGCTATAAAACCTTTTGTATATTAAGTCAAATTATAGCTTTGTTTCAAGTTCCATTCATAAACTAGAAACGCTAGGGGTGTCACTCTCGGAATCAGTCGAAATAGTAGACGAATTTGATATGCTATGTAAGAAGGTTAAGGGTACAATAGGTATTTCTATATACGATAAATTTAAGAAAGTGATAAATAAAAATGCGGGGTATTTGAAATTGAAGAAAGTTAAGAAAATTTTGGATGGCGAAACAGTAAACGATTTCGACTTTAATTTTAGTATAGAATGTATTCCAACGTTAAAAATGCAACAATTACATCTGGGGATGTTAAAAGAAGCTTTTCTATTTCGAAACATATGTATTCTAATAGAAGGCAAAACTTTCTTTTACACAATTTTGAAAGTTATAAATTGGTTTAGAAATATGTTGTAAAAAATTTTGTACAATAAAGTTAATGTTTAAATTTCTGCCCTTATTTATTTTATGTAAAAATTTTGCATATTGCCGCAATTTTTTTGCGTATATGCCCCAGGTTTATGCATATTTTCTCCAAAATTTTTCTTTGCATATAATCCGATCTCTACTTATAACAGAGCATCTAAATTATTCAGCATGTATGAATTCTTTTAATTCAAACTTAGCAGAAAAGTTGCACCTCAATAACGAAAAATACCTTATAAGTGACGTCCTGCTCTTATATGGTAGTATATGGTAGGCTTATATTCCCTTACTGATTTACAAATACCATTGATAATGTTTGCTTTAAGATTATCAATTTAGATTTCTGGTAAATTTTCCTCGTTGAATTTGTATAGTCCTATACAAGTTCAATGACCGATGGAAATAGTCCAAACAACAACTCTAGTTATTATGAGAATCCATCGTCAGCAGTATCACGTCAAGAGTCAAACGACACTGCCTAATGCAGTTTTACTGACTTCTACGTGAGACTTGCTTTTTACTAATTCGAGTGTGCTGAATCCGAAAATCATATTATTTTTTACGCATCATGTCAAAACTCTTGCCATACTATGTTTTTTGAAGCGTCACTAATGCAGCTAAATAGTTACTTAAGGACTAATAAGTTTGGCAGTCCCTACGAATACTCTAACAGTAGTCGGCCATCATGTGTCGCATCTCTCTTGGTGCAGTTTCCATGTTTTTTAAATCTTCATGGAATTTCTCACCTCGTTCATCACTTACAGAAACTACATTTTCGGGAAACCTATCAAGATGCCTATGAAGGGAGTAAAGCTTTATGCTCATATTACAACCCATTGATTTCACTAGATCCTTGTAACTAGAGGCTTCTTTGTTGCTTTCTTAGCTTCGTTGTTGAAATTTTGATCTGTTAAAGTTCTAATTAATAGATTATTAGATACATTAAATTACCTAGCTTTAAATTTTAGTGAAAGCTTAAAATTAACTTAGTCGTGGAAACTCTTGACATATGTACTTGAACCAGTCCCCCTGCAAATCTAGAACTTTAACATATTGCTTCATAAAACCCAATTTAATATGAGGAGGTGGAGGAACTTTTTCTCTGTCGACTAAGGCTCACTTATAATATTCTTTTATCCAACATTTAACGATGTTCTGGGAGGCGAATATGAGGTCACTGCTAGAGCTGTCGACAAACGCGTGGATTATCTTGTACAATGCACATTTTAGTTAACACACCTGGTACATAGTTGCAATACACAAATTCCCACTATTGTTTATAATATTGCACAAGATCACTTTCCCTGTGATGGCTCTTTATACTTTACTCGAATAAGTTATTTTCATTTAATCTTATATTCATTGTCAGAATTTACATCTGAATCCTGTTCGTCAATAGCATCTGACACGTATTCACCGTTTGAGTACACAAGTGATGGAAGCTCTACATACACTGGCACGGGTATTTCATCGGAATGAGGCACTATTCGCATCGCTGACTCGATATTGGGATGTACAATTTCATTCTTATTCTTCTTATTATAATCGGAGGTCTCAACTAAACAAAAATGGCAATCTACGTAGCGTTTCGGTTCACCCCACATCATTGGAACGCCACTGATACAAATTTTCCACACATGGTTTACACACTTTATGTAATCACCAAGTTTTACGTGAAAATAAGCGAAACACGCTCCCCTTTTTTTACGTATATACTATTTATGCAATGATACACTATTTTTCTTTTAACTCATAAAACTTATTAATAATTAACTTATAGCTGCTGCTGCTATTTTTACAAACCGCTGCTTGTGGATGTTTAGTATAAAGATGTTTACGAGCTGGTGGTTTTTAACCTCCTTTTGTACTTATATTGGTTCCATTATTACGAAGATATCTACAAATCCCAAAAACAGACACATTGCTAAGTAAATAGTGCTTAGAAGCACTGTTTTACCAAATTTACACTACAAGCATAATCTAAAGAATACATACTAAACGCGGATAAGTAAATTAAAAATAATGGCTGTAAATAGGATACCTAAATTTTACTTGGATGCGTATAGAAAATAACCTCCTTCTAATTGTAGAACGGTTTATCAAACATTCTATATGCATTGAGTGAATATCGAAATCACTTTTCGAATGTTGTTAACGTCTACTTCCACATTTTGAACTGCTGATGGTGAAGTATTAATAGAATTTAACGTACACATTGAAAAAAGAATTGAAGGATTCCACGGTCTGTTTCAGTTTTTATAACTATACGAAGGAAAAAAACTTGTCAGATGTGGGATTCGAACCCACGCTCCCGTTGGGGAACCAGAGCTTAAATCTGGCGCCTTAGACCGCTCGGCCAACCTGACTGTTGAAAGCTCTTATTTATTGTACCAACACAGATCTCATTTCAAAACGAGTCTATATATTACATAATAGGCAAACAAATTCAATATTTATAATAGTTTCAAGGTAAATGTAGATATATAAAAGCTATTAGTATTTAATAATATACTGCTAGAAATAAAGAAAAACCATAAAGTTCTTGATATATCTTATCTTCATATATCTTTTCAATATCTAAAAACTCATCCATATCGATTCAATTGACAATTGAATATCTCATTGCAAAAGATATATTACACGTGTAATATTTCACAGTCTTCTATGAATTTAAATAGAACTGCATGATTGCATGTTATTTACGGTTAAAACTGAGTTACTATAAACAAATACAATCTACTACAATTATGTGCTACTTACTTGCCTTCAAAGGTACACCATTACGGTATAAGTTAACATCATCATCCACTACCTACGCGATTTACTGGTGTACTAGTTCACATGATTGATGTCACCCAATAAAAATTCGTTATCCCATTCTCAACATTAATCAAGTTATGTAGATAATTCGGAATCTTCCGTGGAATAGTCATTTGACTGATCGCTATCAGAATGCTCGCCAACATGGATTATTAATTCCTCTATTGTTTTTTTCTAATGCTGGATCTTTGCTTTTATATAGCTCTTCCACTTTCCCTTTCACGCCTTTCCAGTCTCATGTTGAAAACGTGTTAAAAATCCGTCATACAACTTCTCCACTTCGCCCGTTTTAAAAGTCACATTTCTCCCTCTGACATACCGCTTCATACTTCCCCATACCAATTCAATTGGGTTGAGGTCGGAATAATATGGTGGTAATCTAAGCACATCATGGACATATTTCTTAAGAACTGTGTACTATTTCATACCTCTTGATGGGTGGTTTGTACAGCTCTATCTTTGTCGTGTGCTCATCTTACTGTATGTTTCCTAGACATAACCTCGTCTTCTTTTCTCCATGTAAACGTTCTTTTTTTTAATTTCTGCAGCGTGGATAATAAGTCAGAGATCCACGTTGGATATTGGTTTGAGCAAACCTTCATCAGAATCATCGTTTCAATTGTTATTATGGGTATGCGTTGTTTAGAGACCGGATTACATATATGCAAAGGAAAACTGGAATATATGCGCATATATATGCATCGATTTTTGAGAAAATATGCATAAACCTGGGGCATATATACAAAAAAAATTGCGACAATATGCAAAAATTTTTACATAAAATAAATAGGAGCAGAAATTTAAATATTAACTTTATTGTAAAAATTTTTTTACAACATATTCCTAAAGCAATTTATAATTAAATGTTTTTCAAAATTGTATGAAAAAAAGTTTTATCTTCTATTAGAATACATATGTTTCGAAATAGAAAAGCTTCTTTCAACATCCGCAGATATAATTGGTGAATTTTTTAACTTTGCAATACATTCTAAACTAAAATTAATGTCGAAATCGTTTACTGTTTCACCTTCCAAAATTTTCTTAACTTTCTTCAATTTCAAATACTCGGCATTTTTATTTATCACTTTCTTAAATTTATCATATATAGAAGTACCTATTGTACCCTTAACCTTCTTACACAACATATGAAATTCGTCTACTATTTCAACTGATTCCGAGAGCGACATCCCTTGCGGTTCTAGTTTACGAATTGAACTTGAAACAAAGCTATAATTTGACTTAATATACAAAAGATTTTGTAGCAATTCTGTCGATGTTACTATCTCTTTACAGTTTTCTAGAGCAATGCAGTCAGTAGTGATTTCAAGAATTACATTTTTTATTCCTTCAAAATTATCGGCGTAAAAAATTCCAGCGTATAACCATGCACCTCATCTCGTCATAATCGGTTCAGGAGGCAACTTAACACCGGGAAGTCGCTCCTTATAAAATTGGATTCATAAAGGTGCCTTTAAAAATACTTTTTTGACATTTCTAATTAAATCACTAATCAAAGGAAATTGATTCCTAATGTCGTCGGCCAGACGATTGAACCCATGAACTAAACAAGTGGTATGGATAATGTTACTATAAAAAAATGTTTTAATTTTGCGTGGCTTTTATCATGTATGGTGCAGCGTCAGACAACATTAGTAAATTTTTTTTCACAAGGTGTACTTCCAGGTAAAAAGAAATTTGATAAACCATCTTGAACGAATTGGGCAATTGCACATTATTTGTCTTTTGTAAGTTCTTTACAATAAATTAAGTATGATTTACCTACAATATTTTCATGAAGAATTCCTCTTAACAAATGGGCAATATAACGGCCACACTCATTCGTACTTTCATCTATCATGATATATATAAAATTATTCCCTACCAATTGTTGAAGTTCTTGCTGGTAACAAGATGTGAGATAATTTTTTCATAAGGTACTTTCGTGAGGTATATTATGTTTGCAATATTTTTGCAGAAATGATTTCAAATTAGCATTATTTAATCTTGCTAACAGTATTTTAGACGAAATTAATGCGTTACACAGGTCCGTATTATATTCTTCTTGTTCCGAGTTTCGTGAAGTTGATGCTACACATTGATATATAGATTGCTGCACACATGCGGATCGCTTTAGTTTTTCACATTTTCCAATATGTGATGGAGTTTTAGCGTGTTGATCAATCAGGTATCTTCTCTCACCAGACACTTACAACAACAACTGTCATTTTATATCAAAAGTTAAAGAATTTAAAAACAATTGTAAAGCTTTTGATAAAATTAAACTTGCCAGTTTACTACAGGCTCGACAAAATATTCTGTCGCCATCCTTTACCAGCTCAGGATACGGCTTAAACCGTAAAGAAATTTGGTTCGCTATACTCATTGCATGTACGCACAGTATTTAAAAACGCAACACAATTACATGCTGTTTCGCTCAAAGATATTCGATGAATGAATAGTTTGGAAATTAATAATAATAATAATAACGTATTTAGCACATATCTTCTGCTAGGCGAAATTAAACATGTGCAGTTCTCGGAACAACGTATAAGAGAAACCAATGTAAAAGATTTATCGTTCTGAGAATTGTCCGTTGTCGATCTACATTAGGAATTACTAGGAATCCTTGCTAATAGAGAGGATAAGAAAAAAACCTAAATATGCAATATATGCAATCACTGATCAGCGCTAAGTAACTTCAATTCGTGTAATACGTCTATATGTAGACTATAATTAAAGATATGCAAAAAATAAAATATATGCACTTTGCATATAATCCGGTCTCTAGTGATGATTCTACAATATATGTTTCATCCATGTATACAACAGAAAGCTTTTGCTCTATGTACTGGTGGCTGCAAAACACTGCTTCTTAAATTGTATGTGTCGTGGCCTTTAAGCATTAGTTTTCTATTTGTCATCATTTTTTGCCAACGGAAACCAATCTTCCTTTTCGTGGATGCATTTCAAAATGGGAACTTTTTTTATGTATTGCTCTTAGAATGCTTTCATCACAATTATTCAAGTAACTTTCCGTTCTTTTTCGTGCCCGTTTCTTATTTGGTGTCTCGAAGCTGTTAACAAGTCCAAGTTCTATTTGTTCTCCCTCGTTTATAGTTTTTCTGACTGTTCGGATACTAACGCCATACGTGGATGATACTTGTTCTTTTACCTAAACAACAACAGTTTGATCAGATTTTCTAAATTGTTTGAGGTGGTTCCAATTTAATGGGCATCGATTGTACATCAAAATCTCATATTCATACCTTATTCGCCTAAAAACACTAATCATAGGAGGCAACAATTTTATTCTTGGAAGCCTTTTATCAACCGTGGATGGTTGTAAATTCATCTGAAATTAAAAATTTCCGTATTTCTCTTGACTGCTTCCTTTTTCATATTCTCCTACAAAACAAACACATTAAGGTATTAAAATTAACTCCTGCTCCTCCTAGACTCTCCCATTACCACCACCTTCGCTCGTATAATAAGTACATATCCAAACAAGAAATATCGCGCAAGTTCTATATCTCCACCTCCTGCTTCCCTGCGCCCTACCGAACCGTGTGCGAAGAAACAACTCAAACACGGCGTCGTCGACGACAACTTCCGAACATCCAGGCCTCTCCCGACTCTATCATCGTCACGCGACCCCGCCATCCGCGCGGACGAGGCGAAGACACCCCTTTCCGTGCGTTCTGCTCGCCCCCTTAATCACCAATTAATTTGATTTATCCGCCAAGTTGTTAATGTAAGGTAATCCTAAATAAGAAGTTATTAGCTCGTCGACCGTAAGGTGGCGATACTGACGACGACACAGCTTGCGTCTCATCTAGAAGACGCCGTCGACAAATCATAATAATAATAAAATCCGCGCGCGAGTAAAAGGGGTGGAGGCGCGGGTAATAAGTAGGTATGGTAAGCCTGTCGCTACCGCTAGATGGTACTGTCGTAAACAGTGGCGGCGATATAAGAAGGCTTAAAATGTACGGTGGAGGGCCTCTTGAATCGAGAGAAAAAAATTATCACATTAACCACCAAAGAGTTCAATTAACTCTACTTTATTTTTGAATATAAGCAATACGGTTGCAGTGTTTATTGAATACATAGAGAAATAAATTGATATTGTTGATTGAGTAGTATAAATATAGATGAATGTTTTGCTTATGATTACAAATTCACATTTCTAATAGTGGAAATAAATAACAAGAAGAACAATGCATATAATATAGCAACCTTCAATATAAGTAATAATTATAACTCTTATAAATGCAGTAAGAATGCTGGAATGAAGAAATAGGCAAAGTTTAGTTAAGAAAGGAAAAACTTGCGATGAATCTCGGAAAATTGCAATGTACAGAGAGGACTGGAATAAATTTGTGAAATGCTAGGAAGCAAATTTAATCTAACCCGACACCCAAAGGATAAAAGGATATTAGTATATATAAACGCAATAAAATAACAAAAACAATACAATAATAACAACATAAGCCTCTAAGCAACTTTATAAATGTGCATGAAATTTGCAAGAGGGGTCTATATACAAGGATCGATCCTTATGCTGTACCCCTGACCGCCTTACAGTAAAGCTGCAGTAGCATTACATTTTTTATTTTTCGATATAGTCTCCTTCACACTAATGCACTTGGTCCATCAGTACCCCAACATCTCTAAACCTCCTATAACCACCTCTCTACAGCTCGCATCACTTTATAATTACTGAAAAATTTTGCCCCGCGTAGGATTTCTTTTAATTTGGAGAGCAGCCTGCAGTCACTAGAGAATAGATCCGGTAAATATGGCGGGTCCTCCATCAATTCAAAACCGTCTTGGTACATAGCAGCCGCGACAATACCAGAAGTACGTCTGGGAGCATTATCCTTTCTCTTTAATAGTGCCTCGCAATTTAGAAATCCATTGTGCGTGGTACGCCTCTGTATTGATCTGTCCCCTTTGCAAATAGTTAGTCAAGATGATTCCTTCAGCATCTCAGAACACAGGTAACAAAACCTTTCCAGCATACGGCACGACCTCAAATTTGCGTGGAGGAGGAGAACCGTGATGTTTCCACTCTTTACTTTGCACTTTGGTCTCGGGATCATAGTGATGCGCCTATGACTTATCTATGGTCACATACCGACTAAGAAAGTTCTCTTTGTTTGCTTGGTGCCGTTCCACAAACGCTTACAAACTAACACCCGAGTTCTTGTTTGGTGGTTAATATTCGGGGTACCCATCTTGCACTCATCTTGTTCATATCTAATTCTTTAGTCAGTGTGTTGTGCACCACATGATATGATAAACCAGTATCTTCCATAATGTCCCTGATGCCTACTCACCGGTCTTGCAGTACGATATCGTGTGCCTTTTCAATGGTTTTGTCTGTTGTTAGCGTTATGGGAGGACCACTGGCATGTTGATTTTCATAGAATGTTCTTCCGCATTTAAAATCTGAACACCAGCGTTTGACTATATCATAAGAAACTGCAGACCCACCATTAATTGCCATAATGTCTTTATGAATTTAAGTAGGCGTCATGACCTTTTTCTGGAGATATTTCATTATGGCCTTTTGTTCTTCAGGATCCATTTTTGTGAACAATCACTACACACAATTTAAGAATTAGCCTCAGCACAACACTTTGGGATATAAACCTGATATGATCTACAAATGTTAGTTAACTAAATGTGAAAAACATTAATCAAACAACCAATTAAAGGTAGATTAGGGTTGGGGCATGAGGATTTTCCCTCGTATATGACATTTGCGTTTTGACATCCATGCGTTAATGGGTCCCTTAGCAATATCTTCGTGTGTGCAGTGGGTGGTATATGGAGTATTTCAGAATATCTATGTTGATACTGGAAAACGGAAAATTAAGTACGACAAAGCAAGGCGGGAGCATTAGCAAGATGGTGAATAAGCTTGACGAAACATTTGCCGCCAGCTGTATCTTTGCGTTGTGATACCGACTCAAACTTGCACTTATTAAATAAATTCGTATAATATGATCCACGTCGAGGTGTAGTACCATCTAATTTGAAAGACAAATATTTGAGGAATCTTTTCTGAACAAATTCAAGTAGTGATTGTTGATAGTGATAGTATAGCTACGAGAAGGATGATACATACTCCAATTTAGTACGTATAAATGAAAAGTGTACAGCCTTTAACGTCGGAAAGATGCTTACAAATTCGAAACAAGAATTCGAAGAACAAGATTGTTGAAGTAGTGGTATCGATGTGTCGAAAAAATGACAGTTACGTATCGAGCTGCACGCTAAAACCTAAAATGTTGGTACACATTTACTGTAGGTGTGGAAGTGTTGGAAACTTAATAATAGAATATTGACGGTTGGCAAGAACTGTGGGGATGATTTCTTATGCGAGTCTAGATGGACCGATAAAATCCCTGACTCTCCATACAACTCTACTATTGCTGGATAGGTTGACTTGATGGAAATTATCTATATTCAGTATTAGCTTTTCTTCGAAATTTTCATCGATGCTCGGAAACTATTCACTATGGCTAATTGCGAAATTTTCATTGTTCGCGGTCTAAACTAAGACTGACTGTCTCACATAGACGGATCCGCTCATATAGTCGCCCGAGTGCCGGTGGAGTAGATTCGCGATTTATTGGGAACATTCTGGAACACTTATCTACAAACTTCTATATCACTACGAAATGTCCGAAAATCTAATAAGTTCAAGAATCCTCCATGAACTTCTAGCAAGTTCTAGAGCCTTTCAAGAAATGTCATGATTTTCTAGAAAATTCTGGAATTATTCACAAGATTCTTGCTAATTGTTACGTTACTCTCAGCCTAACACCCAACCTAATTAGGTACTATATTTACAAAACCTACAAATCATCGCGGTGATACGGAACAGTTTTCACTACCACCAGGAATCTACTTGCTTTTCCTAACTTCTTAGAGTATATGAACATGTTTAGTTTTGTCAATTGCAGACTATGTGTGAAAACTTTATTGGCTAGTGTAAGCATATGTCTCTGCTTTTCTTTAACAATTAGCTAAAATGGGCTCCATTTTATTCCGTAAAATAGCCGAAGTAAATATGTTCAAAATATGATTATTCTTCTTCTCTTTCACCCCAGGCTTTAGGCACCTTACCTGTTACGATATTCAGCTTTCATTTGGTCTGCCTATACTTCCTTTTCCTAAACAACTATAAAATCTCGCTCTGGCAGGCAATCTCGTCACTTGAATCCTCTCTACGTGTTCCTTCCACATATTTTTGTTTCCCTTTATTCTCTATTCTCTCACTTGCGTCGAAGATGTTTAGTTCTGTTCTTACGAGGGCGATCTGAAATGTTTTCGGAATCGACAAGAAAGACACGGCATTGGCGTGATATTTTTAATTTTATTTTTCAATGTGGTCTCCTCGAACATCAATACACTTTTTCCAAACGGTGCTCCAGTTTCTTCAAGCCGTCGGAAAAGTAGAATGTTTCGAGATCTGCAGAATAGCATTGGGAAAAAAGCCCTTTTTCCGCTGGAAACGAGGCTGTTTCTCCTGTTGTATTGTCCCGTGATCGACCTTCGCTTCTGCAGAAAGTCGATAAGGATCACACGTTGGGAATCAAGGTCCTCATGACCTTTCCGGTCGATGGAACGGTCGTTGCTTTCTTCGGAGCCGATTCGCCCGGAATAGTCCACTGCTTCGACTGCCCCTTGGTACACGCATGAAGAAATACCTTGGTTTGCATTGGATCCTGGACAGACTCCTCCGAGGCGGTCGCCCGATTTCATTTTTGCTCCGGTGTGAGCAAACGCGGCACCTACCGCACCAAAAGCTTTTTCACACCCAAAATGTCGTGTAGGAAATGGCCAACTCTTTCTTCTGAGATACCTGTTGTCTCTGCTATCTCTTTCAGCTTCAATCAACCTTGTCGACCATTTCATCGTTGGTAGCGGTTTTTGCCCGTCCACTGCGTGGTTCGTCACTTGTACTTGTGCGGCTACATTTGAACTCGCTCACCCAGAAGCTGATGGTCGAAAATGATGGAGTACCTCTAGTAAAATATATCGAATTTCCGTGACAATTTTTCCAGCCATCTAGAAGTGCATGAAATTCAGTTTTATCAATTTTCGGTAATTTTGAGGATTATTCTTGTCCCGTTTTTTGAACAACGAGACTACTTTGGCTCTCTTTCGTTCATCAGGGATACTACTATTTTTCCAGCATTTATTAAATACACGTCTTAGGTGTAGCATAAGTCCTGCATGTTTTCAAAGCTCTGTATTGATTCCATCCATACCAACAGCTTTTCTTTTTTAGTAGCCCACAAGGCTTCTGTCAGTTCTGTTAAATCCATATCATTCAAACCTTTTACGTCTACTTTTTCTGTTGTTGTTCCGTCAATATTTTCCTTGTACTCGAGCTGTTCAGAATGTTTTAGCTAGCTCTTCTCGTCTATGTTGTTTACCCGTATTTTATCATTTTCGTAATTGTTTAATGATTTTATTACTTTAGAAGTCGAGTTTTATCTTCCATGTATGTCATCTTCGATATTACTTATAAATCTATCTACCCCATCTATATAAGTATTCTCTATCAAATAATTGAGTTCTCCTTTAAAGTAACTCATATTTCTCCGAGTTCTTGGCAACAGTACTTAGCAAATACCGTTACAGTAACGAGAACCATCACATTCTTCTTCACTCCGCCACTGAGAGATGAGAGAATGCGAGCGCTGGCGTGTTTCGTCGTAGGATGGGTAAAACTCGAAGCGAAACCGGACCATGCGAGCGAGCTTTCACCGTGAAAATAGATAGAGTGTAGGTTGGGCGAAAGGAAGATAGCCGAAGGAGGGGCAGACACGAGAAGGGGGAGGCTTCAAACTTCGCGACCAGGCGCATCACATGTTAAGTCCTTAATACGGAAAGAGACAAAGTTATTCTAGTGTAAAGCCTCTGCTGCTTTTGACGTACCAGAGAGACACGACTAATTAAATATATTATTATAAATATGCCCTCTTTGTTTGCGTACCACGTATTTATAATTGTGTATAGGTTGACGGTCGCTGTATGCCATCGTCGTGTCGGCAGACGGGATTTTCGTTTTTGAGGTGCCGAGGACGATTCGGCGTGTGGGCTAGAAACGTAGAGCTCTACGAGGACGATGACGGCGAAGGGCGACAAAAAGAGGGTTTGAGGCGGAAGGAAGGTTGGGGAGGGAGGTGGAAAGTCGGACGCATTTCGGCGCAGCAATGGCTAAAAATACAAGATTATTATATACATTTAAATTGTTCGCGGCGCGCTGCCAACTACAGAGATTCGTTTTACCGAAAATGCATGTCGCCGTAGATGTGACAGCAATACTATTGCGGCGTAGGGGATGTAACGAAATGTACACCCGGTTTATTTAGTTAAATACGAACGTAATGTGCATTATGAGTTCATCCTTTGAATTAAAACATATTTTCTATTCAGCGCTCCTTCGTGTTGCTTTAACAAATGCAAATGCTGTCATTCTACTTCCAGCGAGTGTAGCCTTTTCATTTGTAATTTATGATTTCGTAAGATTATTGTACGTTAATTACAACTAACACTGATTTGCAAAGTGTTTTAACGACTCACCAGTAGTTTCACTAGCTTAACTGAAAAGAAACTTTAAGCGATCTAACATGTTACTTATGCAGTACTATGAGCAACTTCGAAATTGTTGAACATTGCTCGCAACCTCGTTTTATCGCAAAGGGATTATGTTAAAACATTAGTTTGGTAAAATTAAGACATAAATTATGATCAGATGATAACTGGTGAACTGTATTTAAATTCCAGTTGATAGCATCCATTGCTTGTTGGTAATCACCAATAGGAAACGAGAAAAGTAACTGAGTGTCGCCCAGATAGAACCGAGTATTACAGGTTTGCACAGAGTTTAAAATATCATTTGTAGAAATTATAGAAAGAAGTGGTTCTAAAATAGAATCTTAGAATGTACCTGATAAAACATTCAAAGTTCTCGACTTACTATTGTCATAACAAATTGTCTGAGTTCTTCCTCATAAGAATAAGCGCGGAAGTAATTGAGATTTCTCAGAAAACCCATAATCACTGCACTTAGCAATAAGTTATTCATAGCACACCGTACCAAAAGCTTTAGAATAGCGCACTGAATAGACCCTTATCTAAAAATATCATGATATTATTCAAAACATAGCAAGCGGAGATCCAGTGCTGAGATCTTTCCAAAATCCTGCTTGATAGCTAGAAAAATAAATAATAATAGTAAAGTAGTCGTACGTTTGATCATAAAGAATTTCTCCAGTTTTTACATAATGTATGTAATACACTTATAAGTCATAAATCAAAGAAAGTGTCAGGATTAGATACCTTAGGCAAAGGTAACCCCAAGCCATTTCCCAAATATTAGGAAAAAATCTGTGAAAGGACTATAAAATTTAAGCATTTTGCAAAAGATGCTATCACAACCAACTGCATTAGTATTTATATCATTTATAATTGAATAAATCTGCTCAGCAATCACTAATCTAAAACTAAAATGAACAATGGGATTCTAAATCGGAGCCGTTATTATGAGAAATCCGATCTCTGTAGTTAGCATTAGTAGATTATAAACTTTGCAAAGTACCCATTGGTCCCATTAACATCCGCTAAACGATCAGGGAATCTTAGTGTTGGACTAGTGTTAAGAGATTTAATGTATATTGGATGTAAAAACAGTGTTAAAAAATAGTCGTTTTCCATATTCAACTCTATTAAGCGTAAAATTTCTTAGTTCTTGGTATCGATTCCGATCCTGAGATAACTTACTAACCTTAAATTTAGAATTTTATGTCCTCGGTCAACCAAGATACTTCAGATTTCGTGTCCTTGACTTCAATTAATGGTACATGTAAATCATAAATAGCCAACAATCTATTAAATATGCCCACCTTGAGATTAATGTCATTTTCTAATTCTCTATATAGTATGAGATATAATTCTTCCGGGTGTTGACCTGCGTAAATAGCTGATTCTCAAAAGACTACGTATATACATACGTGCATAGGGTAGCTCTACCTCCTACATGCTGGTGCATAATAGCATTTGTTTGGTGGATAACTATCGGCCTATCTCAATTATTAAGAACTTTGGTAAAGTCTTCGAAATTTGCTTGTATAACAGCATTTACCCCTTATTCCGACCTTTCTTATCCGAGCATTAGCATTGTTTTACGACCACACGGTCTGCAGTATCTAATCTTGCTGTTATTATGCAGTTCTTATCGGAGTGTTTAAATGAAGTCGAACAGGCTGACGCCAAATACATAGACTTTTCGAAAGCTTTTGACCGCGTAAATCATACCAGGCTTTTGATGAAACTTGACGCTGTTGGGGTTCTTTTCCGTTATTGCAATCACTTTTTAAATCCTACATGTCTAACAGAATACAATTCGTACGCTATAGAAGCTATCATTCACGTATATTCTCTTCTAGACTTGGAGTACTGCAGGGTACTAATTTGGTCCAGTAATCTTTCTAATTCTTGTAAATGAACTCCCACCAATTCTAAATTGCGGCAAACTATTATTAGCTGATGATTTAAAATTATTTTCAAGAATAAGTACCTGCGTAGACTGCCAGCACCTACAAACTCAGTTAAATCTTCTTCACCTGTGGTGCATTGACAATCTCGATCTTAATGTATCGAAGTGTAACAGTGTTTCATTTTCACACATATCAGCGTTAATAAATCATCAATATCGAGTATTAATATTAGACCGAATCGCTAAAAAGGGCTTAGGAGTGACATTCGATTACAAACTTACTTTCAACGAACAAATAAGGGAAATTATCTCAACATCTCTAAAGTCATCAGGTTTCATTATACGGAATGCAAAGCACTTTTCGTTAGCACATTCTACACTAACGCTGTATTTCTGTTATGTGCGCTCTAAATAAAATGTATGCTCCCTTGATCTGGTCACTGTTTTATAAAACTCATTCCGATTCGCTAGAAAAAGTTCAAAGACGCTTTCTAAAGTATTTATGCTTTAAGCAATATAACGTATATCCAGAACGAGGTTTCGATCATACCACTTTATTATAAATCCCTTTCAACTCCAATCTCTTGAGCAGCAACGTATAGTAATCGACATGAAGTTTCTATATAATTTGGTGAATAAGGGTGTCGATGTAATACCGCTTATAAACAATCTATACTTTACTGTCTCCCAGTACTCGGCTCAGTAAATTAACACTCTCTACTGCTGCTTTGCTCGGGTCAATTTAATGTTTAATGCACGGATATGTCGAATTTGTTCTCACTTTAATAATAATAATAATAGTTTTTATTTTGATATTTACGCTTCCTCCTTAGCATCATTTCTAAGTTTAATTAGTGCCTAGTTATAGTATTATTTATTGGTTTCATTTACTTTATATTCTTTAAGTAGATTATGGTACATATGTATCAGTTATTTTTATATTGTAAGAGTACTGCGTTGTGTTAGGTGTTCAATTTATATCTCTGTATCTTCTATCCTGTGATTGAATGTTTCTGGATCATTTGTTACGCAGAATAAATATATTATTACTATAATATATAATAAACCATTTGCCCGTGTGAATTTGCAATAATAAAAAGAACCATTTCGAATTTTATATAAATATCAAGTGTTAAAAAGAGTACATATAATCTGCGAAAACATATATTTTTCGGTACTGAGTTACACTTAAATATAAAAACCATATGCATACAAAACAATAAAACAGAACATTTTTAAAAAATTGTACAAGATTAGTCGATCGCACGACAAATGAATTTCCCAGCAGTAATCTTACACTACACTTAAATATACACTAGGGTGACAGAATAAAATAGACACCAGGTAAAGCGGTATAAATATGTAAACAGCTAAATTCTAAGAACGAATTAAGAACTTTCTCCTGTCATTAGGGTAGGGGTAGATGTATCGGAAGGAATTCGTCATAGTTTAGTATCGTTACAACTATGCCTCGCTTACAAGGTTTGATATTAGCGACTTTACCCGGGGTCGCATCGTTGGCCAGAGTGAACGTGGCGCTTTGCAACGTGAAATAAGTAAATTTTCAAATATTCCGTTGTCCACAGTTAACCGTGTGATTACACAATTTAAACTCAAGGAAAAAACGACAGTGGAGCCGAGACCAGGTCGTGCCGGACCTTCTGAAAGAAGTAAAAGGGTGCTTGTGCGCGAAGTGTTAAGAGAACCGCGAAAAAGTACAGCTGAGCTTGCGGCAACTTCACAGAAAAGTCTTGATCAGACGGTGAAATACGGCGGTGTGAACATCATGATGTGTGGCGCGATATGGTATGGTGGAAGATCGCAATTAGTAATCTGCGACGGAAATATAAATGCGGCAAAATATATCCAAATATTAACAGAAGGACTACTACCGGTATTCGACAACGCCATTTTATCTAAGAAGACGCCACTTTTATGGAGGATGGAGCACCCCGCCACAAAGCAAGAACAACAACCACATGGAAAGAGGAACAGGCGATTCGGATTTTATCATGGCCAGGCCAATCACCAGACGTGAATCCGATAGAGAATGTTTGGCACATAATCCAGATAAATATGGCGAAACGATCCCGAAAACCCAGCAATAAGGAAGAACTCGTGGCAGCTGTTACAGAAGAGTGGTTAAATATTACAGAAGACACCATTAATCATTTAATAGATTCTATGCCACGACGACTCGCAGCACTTCACGCAAGTAAAGGTGGATCGACAAAATATTAGTCTAATTTAAAAATTTTAAAATATTTTGTATATATAACGAGAATAGAATCTTTTTTTTTAATTAGTAGGTGTCTATTTTATTCTGTCACCCTAGTGTACTTAAATATGATACTTTCTATACCTATTGACTTTATTTTCTTAAGCCATTTATGACATCCATCTATAGCATAGTAGAAAGGCATTAAATGAATGCTCAGTGCTACTTCATTCACTACATTGTCGATTCAGAAATAATTTCACTCGTTTCCTCTTCGAAAGGGAACAATCCATTGTTAACAACGGAACCAGAAAGAAATGAAGAGCGTTAAAAATCGAAACGGCAGTTCGAAACCCCTTGATTCCCCATTTCCTCTTCGAAAAACATCGCTCACGTCACTCGGCTATACGCATTTATCGCTACATTAAATATAGTTTTGAATATCTATAGACCCATCGTTGGTTACGCGAAGATGTTGTTTCCATCGCTCTGCCTTTCCTCCTCCAGTGGAAGCGATGGCATTTCGAATCCAGAAGTGGGCCACTCCACATTAGCCAAATGATCCGTTCACGGCGAATCTCCGAGAAACCGAACCTCTTTCGTCCCCTCTTACCATCGTCGAGTCGTTGTGGAGGAGGGAATTTTACCCGGAACGGTATACGCGGTGGCTGCCGCTGCGCTTCGAAAAAAAGCATAAAAACCGAGCGAAAATATCGCTGAAGAACGATGTCATTGAATGCGATTGCGGGATTGTAGGATGCTGCTTCGTGAAATTGAAAGATTACATTGTATTGTTAGTCGGTTTCGTTGTATATCTGCTCGTCTTCTTTCGACTCCGTTCTTTAAGCGTTGTACCGCCGATATGCAAATATTATAGAGATCCATTTGTATATTGCATGTCGCACTGCCTAGCGTATGGATTTTTCGGATGGAGGAAGGAGGACATCCGCCGCTTTCGTCATTTTTCTTGATGTCGTTGTAATTCTGATGAAGAGCGTTGTTTTGTTCTTTTGATTTATTGCCATTAATGGAATTAATCGAATAAATTTAGCAGACTCGAAATTGTAGATATGGAAATGTCCGTTATGTATAGGGAATAATTCAAATTACAAGCGATGTTTTCGAGGATCTAGGAATTTAATATTATATATACGTAAATACAGTAGACACTCGATTATGTGAACGATATTAGCCAAGCACTGTTCACATTACTGAAAGTTTACATTAGTGAGCCTTATTTTATTTATAAAGAAACTGCATAAAAGAAAATATGTATTTTTATTAAAAAAATAATTATGAACAATGACTAACGTGATACATAAAAAATAAATTTTACATTATTTTGAAATATAATGCCCTATTTTTGTTTGCGTAAATTTATACAAACAGTGCCCGTAGTTTATGGAGCACTAAAATAGCGGAATATAACATGTATTTTTCTTCAATCCAATCTAACCCTTGATTAAAAATTCCTACAGCTTGAGCGTCACTCACTGTATTTTTTATTTCAAGCGGAGGGTCGTCATCTTCAATCACCCCATCGTCCTCTTCATGTGCATCATCCATCTCTTTATCGTCATTCCACAAACTAACATCGGTAATTGTGTAAACAATATTGGGATTTATTGCTTTTAATAATTTGAGAACGTCCGATGATGTCAATAACTTCAGCATCAGATAGTAACTGTTTTCTAATGATGGTTAATAGATATATTGTCTTCATCGTCATAATCATCACTGCAGTAAAGCAAATTTTTTCCAACACTTTCTGATTGTTTGCTGGTATTCCACGCCATATGTAAATTTAAAATTGCTTCACGTAGAGTTACTTGTTTAAGGATTCAGAAATGTTTTTAGGATTTTTTGATAACGTAGAGGAAAGTAAAAAATTTCGATAATATAATTTTGTAATTTTTATTGCTTCTTAATTGTTCCTCTGGAGGATGACTTGGTGCGTTTTCCAGGATTAACACCGCCTTTATTAGAAGAATTTCTTAAGAACTCTTTCACCTACAAATTGAATGTGCATCACTAAATTACATTACTTATTATTACAGTTTTATTGCCATACCTAAGGGACAAAGTGCTTGTGGAACCATTCCAGAAATATGCCTTCATCCTCCAAGTGGATTTTGAACAGTTATAGTCAACGGGACTCTTAAAATTTCCTATTACTAGTGGCCTTATTTTGTGTGTACTACTAGCATTAGTGCAAGCTAGAAAAATTATGCGTTGTCTTTCCGCCTTTCTACCCAGAGCAGATTTTTCATGGGATGCAACATAGGTTTTCGCAGGTAATAATTTCCAATAAAGACTGGTTTCATCCGCATTGTATATTTGCTCCTCATTTAAATGTAGCTCTTTGATTTTGTTCATTAACTTTTCCTTAAACGGTTGCCCTAGTTATAATGGTGCCGATAATTTTCCACCAGATATCGGCAGCAGTCGAATTCCATACCTCCTTTTAAATCTTTTTAGCCAGCCATCACTGGCTACAAAATTTTCGGTATCTTTTAGGTTTTTATTCAATAATTTTGCTTTATCTTTAATTAATTCACCGCTAATTGGAACATGATTATTCCTTTGTTGTAAAAACCATTTATACAAACGATTTTCCATTCTAGGAGCTTGGACATTTTTTAAAGTTCTGGGAATTCCTGTGCCTCCGTATGCATCTGACACACGTTCTAAAATTTGTGACTTGAATCGCTTAATTTTACAGATTATGGCTTTAGATACTCCATATTTTTTTGCCAATTGAGTCACCCCTTTTTTCACTTTGCCACTTAATTTTAAAAATGTTCTTTTACTGAACATGGTTGCCATGTCGGTTCTGGCGCGATTTTAGCTGCACACTACTTTATTTCGCGAGAGACAAGAGAGCCAACGCTTACAGGAATCCCATACATAAATCGGGTAACAACTGGTGCCGGCGCTGAAAACGTTTACGTTAACATTCTTTTGATAGATTGAATTACGCAAGTAAATTAGGAAATAACCGGTATTCTAAACTGTTTACACTATCGAATTGTACGTGGTGCAAACTTGTTTTCAATTTGATCCTAGAGTAACAATTTTCTGTTTACATGACCGCGACGTTTCCACTGTCGGATATTTACATGTGCTAACATTTACTGTAATTCAAATTACAAGCGATTTTTCCAAAGTTCTAGGAATTATTTATAATTTTTTCATTCTGTCAATTTTCGGCAATATTACAACATAGTTTTTTAACATAACCCTCATTTAATTGAATACATTTATCCCAACGATAAACTTTTTAAATATTTTTTTTAAAACCATCCTCAAAGACACATCTAAAAAAATGTCTAGAAGATAACACCAACGACAAAATTGCTGTAAATAATACATGGGCTCAAAAAGGGGCTGTGTCGATTGGTGCAAAGAAATACTCCAAAACTACAATCGTGCTGCGTCATAACCCGTGTATAATAACACATGGGCTGAAAAGTCCCGGGCCTAACAAAGAAAACACGTTTTTTTTTGGTTCAAAATTAGCTTTATTCATCAACGTAATCTCCACCAAGAGCAACGCAATCATTCCAGCGCCGCTCTAACATTTCAATACCACTTTTGTAGAACGATTTATCTTTTGCCTCAAAATAGGCCTCAGTTTCAGCGATAACCTCTTCATTCGTGCGAAATTTCTTACCTGCGAGCATTTTTTTTGAGGTCTGCGAACAGCCAGTAGTCGCTGGGAGCCAAATCTGGCGAATACGGTGGATGTGGGAGCAATTCGAAGTTCAATTCATGTACTTTTGCCATTGTTTTGATTGACTTGTGACACGGTGCGTTGTCTTGATGAAACAAATTTTTTTCTTTGCCATATGCGGTCGTTTCTTTGCAATTTAGGCCTTAAAAAGCTCCAATAACGCTATATAATATTAACTGTTGATTGTATTTCCTTTCACAAGATAGCCGATGAATATTACACCACGCACATCCTAAAATACCGAGGCCATAACCTTTCCAGCCGATTGTTGTGCTTTCGGACGCTTTGGACGAGGTTCACCAGTTGCTGTCCACTCAGATGACGATCGTTTTGATTCCGGAGTGTAGTGATTGATCCATGTTTCATCCATTGTCACCTATCGACGCAAAAATTCCGGTTTGTTACGTTTAAACATAGCCAAACACTGCTCAGAATCATCAACACGTTCGTGTTTTTGGTAAACAGTAAGCAAACGCGGCACTCACTGTGAACAGAGCTTTCTCATAGTCAAATGCTCATGCAATATAAAGCCAATACGTTCTTTTGATATCTTTACGATGTCAGCTAACTCACGCAACTTCACTTTTCGGTCATTCAAAACGATTTTGTGGGTTTTTTTGATGTTTTCTGGTATTACCGCCTCATTTGGACGTCCACTGCGTTCTGCATCATCGGTGTCTCTACGACCACGTTTGGAGTCAGCAAACCAACATTTTATTGTTGTTTCTGATGGAGCCGAGTCCCCATAACACTTTTCAAGCCATTGCTTCGCTTGAACGATATTTTTTCCCATCAAGAAGCAGTGTAAAATTAAAACACGAAATTATTTCTGATCCATTGTTTTAAAAATAACAAAAGTAGCGTGACTTTTAGCACAATAACCCACAAACTAATGAATAGAATATAATGAAATTTTAACAGCTGTCTTTTGAAGGTTGAAAGGTGACTGCAATAAAACTAGCGTCATCTATGTGTTAGGCCCGGGACTTTTCAGCCCATCTGTTATGGCGATAGGAGCAGATAGGGAATTATATGTGTTAAGCATAAAACCGCTTGAAACCGCGCTGATGACGCCAGGTAGGCAGAAACATGTCCGTGTTTTAGAGTTTTATGTCTCTTCACATGTCTTTCTCGTGAAAAAAGCTGTATTTACAGCGATTTTGTCGTTAGTGCTATCCTGAAAGACCTTTTTCAGTGGCTAATCAATCCACCTATTTATGGTACCTTTTTTGTCACTAAAACTCTCAAATCGAACACCCCGTAAAGGTAATTCAAATCTAGGAACATGTGATAATTACCTGGTGCAAAATTCGGTGAGTAGGTTGGATGTGGAAGCAACTTCTATAATATATATCGTTCAAAACATCCTTCGTTTTTCTTGCAGTATGCAATCTTGCATTATCCTGTTCCAATAACGGACGCTTATACAACTGTCCAGGCCGTTCTCTGACAAGTGCCTGTCACAATAGTCCGGATAATAGATTCGAATAATATTCTGCGTTAATTATGATGCGTTTCGATAGATAATCCATAAAAATAATTCCTTCGCAATCCCTGAATACAGTAAGCATTACCTCTCCGTCAGACGGAATTGTACGCGCCTTAAGTGGAGGTCATTCTTCGCGTTTACGCCATTCTTTGGTTTGAGTATTGGTCTCAGGATTGAAATAAACAATCCATGTTTTTTTCAGTAGTTATTACCCGCTTAGAGTCACTAATGAATGGTGTCACTCAGTGGGGCTGAGCATCAACTTGGCAAAAACCACGATTGCACCTTTCATTAGGAAGAGGAAAATTTCGAAACATTGGTCGAATGTAAATCAGAAGTCAAATACCTAGAAATAATCCTGGGTAAATGTAGAAGTTATATCATATTTAAAGATCATTTAAAATACTCGATTAACGTATATACAGGGTGTTACGTTTAAGCGTACCACTTACCTGTTGAAATTTGTGTAACAATATAAAAATGTAGGTTTGTAAGGGCCAGATGTTTTTGAAAAATATGTTTAGCAATTATTATATATACAGATATCAGAAAACTTTTTTACCCATAAGGACTTCGGGTAAGCTAATTTCTACTCTTAACTATAAACAAATTTCCTCCATAATTTTCTGTTACTGGCCGAAATTTTAGCTTCTCTCCGCTTTTTCCCTCTCTTCTGGATGCTGTGTCCAATGGTGTGGTCCCATACTTTTCGCAGTCCTCCTCTATTTCTTTTATTCTGTAGTTTCGCTTCGTATATTAATTTTATGGGCCTATTGTTCTCCATTCGTTGTAAATATACCTCTGCAGTTATTACAGTCTTTATGATTCCTTTTTTTTTGTAGACTAGTATTATTAGTACCACTTCCCAATCTTCTAGGCTTTTTCGTATTTCCACAGCATATTGAGGATATCCAAAAGTATTTCTGTTCCTATTTCGCCAATGTTCTTAATCATTTCTGCCACTATTTTGTCTTCTCCAGATGTTTTCCCATTTTTCAACTTTTTTTATTATTCGTCTCCTGCCATACTTTCGCCTCTTTTCGTTTATTTCTTTTGCTGCAGAGTATTTCCCCGAAACATTCTTTCCATCGGTTCATTACATCTCTTTCAACTGTGAGTATTTCTTGCTGTTTATTGTATATGTGTTTTTCCTTTCTATACGATTTCAAAAGTTTATAGAATTGTTTTTGATTGCATGTGCTATGTCTTTCCATTTATTTTAGCAAATACAGTAATATATAGATAGAAGTATATTTACTTTTTTATTTTTCTGCTAAAATAAATAGTGTTAGAATCAGTTACTTACGTAATACATGCATGCATACTTACATAAATAAAATAAACACTTTAAAAGAATTTTAATAATGAAACAGTATGCTACTAAATCAAACTGAAAATATACGTTACGAGTTCTTTTTTCAGCACATTTTGATCAGTTCTTACCAAGGTCTCATGTAGCGAATGCGACATCAAATTGGATTTGCCTTATATCTGTCTATACTGCGCATATTAGGCCACCAACATTGTTCAGTATAATGTTTTTTGCTTAGGTACCTTATTTATTCTGTCACTCGAAATTTACGCCTAGGAAGAGAACAGAATTCTCATTTTTTTTTGTCTCTATATTTGCATTATTTGCCAATAGAGAGAATAACATTCACATGCGATATTTACGTCTTCAATACAATGCTTTTAAATTTTGGTCGTTGTTTAATTTCAGCTTGGAACATTTAACCACATAAAAGTAAACTTTGTTAATTTTTTTTTATAAACTAATAAAAAAATAACTGTCAGGTGTGGGGTTCGAACCCACGCTCCCATGTGGGAACCAGAGCTTAAATCTGGCGCCTTAGACCGCTCGGCCAACCTGACTTACTTAGAACTTATCCTAATATAGTATAATAATAGATTTACTCTAATCAGAAAAAGAAAAATGTATTTAATCATATAAATAATAATAATATATATTGTGCAAGACCACGGTGATTTAGTATAGTATAAGGCAATATACTGTAATGTAAGTAAAAGTAAATAAATGACGTTTGCAAGGGCTGTGTGGATGTACAATTCACAGGTATAGCAATAAACTCCACTCACACAAATTTATTAATTATGCGGAACGCAGCGTTTCAAGAGCACGTGGGCTCTCATTGTCAACCGTGTTACCGATTAAAAGTAAAAATAGGAATAGACATCTACAGAAAAGAAACTAATTCCAACAGATTCATCACGGTTGATTCGCATCATTGCGAACAACAAAAAATGTCCGCGATTAGTTTTCTGGTCAATAGACTCGTCAGATTTCCGCTAAACAAGAGCAGGTAGGACAAAGAATTAAAGTATATCAAAGATGTAGCGAGGTACAATGGTTTCTCTTCTATGGATGTCGACCGTATTTTAAGGAAGGTCCAATACAAACAACACATCAGAAATTCCACGACCTTGTCATCAACAAACACCGGTAATAAGAAATTTATAACTCTTCCTTTTCACCCAACAGTAAAAGGGTTAAGTAAAATTTTCCGACAACTAAATATGAACGTGTCTTTTGTGTCAAAAAACAACTTAAAGAATCTCTTAGGGAATTCCAAAGATAAACCGGAGATGATAAAGAGGTCTGGAATATACCAAATCGCATGCAATGATTGTGAGAAAGTTTATATTGGACAAACAAAAAGGAGTATCGAAACGAGGTTCAAAGAACATATTAGACACTATCGTTTCGACAAACCAGAACTATCAAGCGTAGCAGAGCATATGGTAAAATCCGGACATAAGATTGATTTAAAAATCTGACACTACTTAAAAACGTGAACTCGTATCGAGAATTAGACGCGTACGAAAGGATATGTATGAAAAAGAACGGAAACTTATTGAACAGAGAACCACCCCCAACTGCACACTCGAGTTTGATGGATTTATTACCATAGGCCCTGTTAAAGATACGGTTCGCTTTCGGTCCATCCTTTCCCGAAAAAGGCATTAGATCACCGAGTAGATTATAAATAGTCATATGTTAGAAATTTTAGAGCCTGCGTAGAAAATAATTTGCATGTGTGATACAGTTTTTACTTTCAGTCGGTAACACGATTGACAATGAGAGCCCACGTGCTCACGAAACGCTGCGTTCTGCATAATTAATAAATTTGTGTGAGTGGAGTTTACTGCTATACCTGTGAAAAGTAAATAACATTTTCAAAAAGCTTTGGCAAAATTTGATAAGATCGATATCGATCTGTAGTTACTAATATAAATTTTGACTCTCTTTTATAAAGACGATATCCTTCTGAGGAAATTTGGGCATAAGACTGACGATTTTATTTTCTGCAACAGGTAACAAGATACACAAAACATAGTTGGAGTGGGCGGTTTTATACGAAAAATAATTACTAGCTAGGTGTATGGAGGAGATTCTTGAAGCGAAGACGTCAATTATTTCTTGGAGGGGATTTACAATGCGCACATCCTTAAGAAACAAACATGGTATCTGCGTAAACTCTCGACGTGCTATTGTTAACGATGAATTCTCATAACTGTAGTTGTTAATTGGGCTATTTCCATCGTATCTGTGTAAAGCCATTCTTAGCGTACATCAATTGAAAAATCTCCCTCGGATTAGTCTTAGTCCAAGTTTGCATATATTTGTTAGTTTAATGAAAAAAAGACAACTTGTCAGGTGTGGGGTTCGAACCCACGCTCCCATGTGGGAACCAGAGCTTAAATCTGGCGCCTTAGACCGCTCGGCCAACCTGACGTATTTATAGAGTATCCTAATGCTATATAATAATAGAATTATTCTAATAACATAAGAATAAGTGTATTTATAAATGTAAATAATAATGATATATATATTATAAAATAAAACAAGAAAACAAATTGATTTACTAACTGCATCAAAAAAGATATTTTCGTAAAAAATTGTCACAGCCAAGAACTGAATTTGAAAGACTAAGTGAATTCAATGATCAATAAAAATTATAATAAATATTTTTTTTAGTGTAAGACATGATTTTGAAACTTCCTCAGTTAAAAAAACTTTTTCCATCAATTTCATCTACCACCAAAATATATCCGTACACCCCCCTCTTGAAGCATTCGATCGCAATTCTTACGATTATCACCGCAAATGTTGCAATACTGCTCGTTTACGATCCAAACCACAGCACGCCTTATAAACCAACGATAATCGTACCGCAGAAATTGGTCAATAAAAATAAGCGGCCCAAGGAAGCATTTGCATGGCGGCAAGGCAACGCGCTTATAGATCGACGTCGAAAAGCCATAAAATCAAACTGCACACGCGTCGAATGCATGCGGATAAGTGTTCCGAAAGGATTCGACGCGTTTTATTTCCTATTCGCGATTGTTATTGCGGAAGTACAGCGGGAAGTAGAATGAGACGGCGGGTACGTTTGAAGGATAGCGATAACCCTTCGAGAAGTGAAAGAAAAAAAAATAGAGGAACGATGTGGATCACCCGCTGAGCAGTTCTGCAATATATCTTTTTTGATGTATGCATGCGTGCATATAGTTTGGAAAATATCAAGGAGACTGCAGTAAAGGAGCACGTGATCCTCTCTAGTTTATTGTCCGTGGGAAAGATGAATTTAGTGCCATTTTGAAGTGAGGGGGAATAGTATGTGCGGTTTTAACGCCGTATTTATGCGAAAACATAAATCATAGGCTAGCTATTGATTCCAGTATTGTTTGTAAAATAAGAAATTATAAGATACAATAGTTCAGTCTACAAAATATATTAATAATTATTGTTGCTATTATTATTTATTAGCCAACGGCATACAGCTTATTACAGGATAATCGAATCTTGATAACCATTATAAAACAAGAGTAAATGTGTTGTACCAAAAGAATACAATAGCAAACAAAAATGTAAAAATTCCTTAAGCAACAGAAAGCTGCTCAAACAAAAGTTGCCTCAAAGCGTTGATAGTAATATTAAACAAATCAAATATAGATGCATATACATTAACACTGTTACATAGTGACATAATTGTTGATTGAGAATGGTGGTGCGTGTTAGCCACTGGAAAATAAGAAGTTCTATCTATTCCTACTGTTAAGCCTTGGTATATAAAAAAATTCAAAAGGGACAGCAAATCCGGCACTTGTAGATCACCATTTCAAATATTATGTGCAAAAATTATTTCGGTTGCAAAAAGACGTGATTTTTACAGATATATAGGTTTTCCCAAAAATGTACTTTGTACCATCTCAACTAAATTCATATATTCACGATATCCCGGATTCACACAATAGAAGCATATTCTAATCTCGATCGAACAAATGAATTATATGCAGCAATAAGGGCATCACTACTCAAGTGATTAGTATTGCGAAACAGAAAGCTTAGTGTTTTGAGAGGTCATTAATGTAAATAATAAATAGAAGTGGCCCAAGAACAGAGCCATGTGGCACACCCGAAAGACACAGATATATGCCTGACCGAATACCGCACTATTCAACGTAGTTGGTACGCCCAATCACATAGGATTGCAATAATAGTATCAGATCGTTAGAGATAGCCTAGATATGTAGTTTAAGTAATAAAGTTTAATGCCCAACCCTCTCGAAAGCTTTAGCGAAATCTGTATAAATGACGTCTGTCTGAAGACGTAAATCTAATGCCTCAGACAAACTATGAAACAATACGCACGAAGTGAACACCGTTAATCCGCCTTTAATAAAACCGTGTTGCGCTGGAGACTGTTTAGTAGCAACGTGTGAATAAATATATTTATATACAATTTCAAAAACTTAGAAATTTTAATATTAATGCCGGTCTAGCGAATTGGAGCTGTAGGTTCAAATCCTACCGGGAACCGTGAAATTTTTATTAATTAAAAAATCTAATCCAGTTAAATTCAACGTTGGTAATGACAAGGAAATTGAATTATGACTGAAAAATGTACGGAAGCTACTCCAATAATTTAATAACTATTTATTGTTTGTTCTAAAATATGTATACAGCTAGTACCTATTATTTATCTGTTTTGTGCATATTATTGCATCTCTGCTGCTTCTGGTGCCACAACTATGACAGTTAAAGTAATTATCCTGTATCATCAGAACCAACGTCGTCCTTATTTATAACCTGTATAAATTTTTTCATTTATTATATGTAATACTTGATTGTTTCCATCTTAGTGGTACCAACAATTCGAAATATCTAGTCAAGCGGTGGTCACTCAATAATTTTTTTGAATGGAGAAATGGCTCATAAAATACAATCGATTTAACCGCTACAACATAACAAATTGCACGCTTCCGATGGAGATTTATAAATTATGTACATATCCTCGCGTTTTTGCCGTTCTACTTTAGACGGAAAAAGGGGAAAGCTGTACAGAATATAAATACGCATATATATTTGCAAACATACGTGTATCCGCTTATTTGCTATCTACGATATCTCTCAAAGGTGATTTAGCTCGTAAAAATGGCAAAGAGTGATGGCGATTTTAATGAAAAAAGCGCCGCAACATCGTCGGAGGGGTTGGGCGTCGCATAAAATATCGGTTACATTTTCATCGGAGTCGCCGAGATGCTAACCAGCATGAAAACTCATATTAATATCGGTTAGGGGAGGGTATACTTTTGTATATTGCGATCTGTGAGTGATATACAGCATATTTGAAAAGTTGTGTACATGCATACGTTGCTACTTAAGGTCACATTCAAAATTCACGTGTCTATGAAAGGTCTGGGATGACTGATAAGTCACAAGAGTATCTAGTCATCTAAGTATGAACAAAATAAACATTGGATGTTGGCAGGACTGCTCTTTGTAAATAATGTCAAAGTTGAATTTAGATATTTTTCTCCAAGTTAAAAGTATTAATAGGTCAACACTTTTCATATCAAACTATCAGCTGAATCCTATCAAATCTCCAAACAAATTATTTTGACATTGTCACCATGACATCAATAAATATATCATTTGATTTGAAAGATACAACAAAATAACAATGTCAGCTTATTAACAATAACAAAGGCGGAATTAAAGCAAGTGTTGAAATTGTCCATTATTTTCAATTTCCCAGTTTACATGCCTTTTCATGCTGTTAAAGGCATTTTGCAGCATCGCGGACGTTATTAACGCATATTTTTCAATAATTCTTTGCTGAAGATCTTGCAAATTGGCAACAGGAATTTTAAATATTCTATTCTTTAGGTAAGGAAACACAACAAAGTCCATAAGGTCTCAGGATTCAGTCGGTAACACGGTTGACAATGAGAATCCACGTGTTCTCGGAAGGCTGCGTTCTGCATAATTAATAAATTTGTGTGAGTGGAGTTTATTGCTATACCTGTGAATTGTACAACCACACAGTCCTTGCAAAGAATTTAGACGGAAACAATTTTCAAAAATGGTCTGATTTCCAAAGACGTAACGTCGAACGCGTTAACAAAAAATTTAAATTAAAAATGGTAATTGTCAATAAAAAATTTAGGTAACTCTGTCCAAAAAAGTCTAACATGGAAAATGTAAACGTCATGGAGAAAACACCACTCGCGTATGCAACCAATATTCTGAGACATTTAATAAAGAGGAAATGAACCTCCTAAATAGAGACAAACATTAGGAACTTGGATGTAGCTACGAAAGACTTCGTTAGAATCCCGTGTAAAATTCAGATTTCTAGAAATTTAGATAATGGTAAAAATTGCGGCCAAGATAGGAGGAACTTGGAAATTATTAAAAGTCTCAGAAATAAAAATTGTTTTTACCTTAAAGCAGATAAAGGAAATAAAATAGTCATTTTGGACAAACCGGATTATTACAATCGCGTCAACACTATATTAGCGTCAGGATCGTACAGAGAATTAAAAATAAAACCCCTACCGTCAATGATTAGAATCGCTAGGGTACTATTAAGGACTGCGCCAACTTAATCAGTAATAACCTGAAATTTTAAATTCAGTCGATAACACGGTTGACAATGAGCGTCCACGTGCTTTCGAAACGCTGCGTTCCGCATAATTAATAAATTTGTGTAAGTGGAGTTTACTGCTATACCTGTGAATTGTACAACCACAGTCCTTGCAATCGTTAATTTAAAGAAACACCTGATTCGAATGGGCCTCACTTAGAGGGAAGGATGCCGCTTTGGCTTGGAAGAGAAAGTAATTTCCTGCCACTGTCTTGCCATATGCAGAACCAGCTTTGGCAGAGTCTTTTTGACATCAGAAAAATTGAATTAGATTCTCGCCTTTGCCTAAAAGGACAAATATTACGTGACCAGCTACAATAAATCCAATTGATTAACACAGGGAGATAAGTCAAATCTTCCGGCTCAATCATCATTGTAATTGTGCCCTGTATATTTAATCTTAATTCAAAAAACCCACGTGATAATTACAGTACATTTAGGCAAAAAGTTTTATAAATAATTTCAATCATAGTGCTAATACCAACATTAAAACTTTTTATTCCTTCTACACCTTTATAAATCTATCATCAATATCCAATGTTATCGTATCCACACTGTATACAGTTTTAAATGTTGGGAAGGGGATCACGTAGAAGGGAAACTTGGAAAAGCACACATCGCCTCGACAGAGTTTGTTAGAATGGTATACATATATATCGTGGTGTATATCCCCGGTAATAAATATCTATATTTAAATGCATTCGAATTCTTTGAGCCGTGGGGGGACATTTGAAATGCTGGTATACCGTCGGGCCAAAGCTGACGTATGATTTGTGACTTCGATCCATCTGCCGGCTTTTCTCTTTTCTCTGACGTCGCTGGGCTTTTTTATTATTGTTATTATTTTTCCACCATTTTCGTATTCTCTCGATAGCGCCATTCTAAACGTTCACATTCGTATGGTTATACGTGAGTTAGTTCTAAGTTAATGAATTGATACAATTTTCAAATTACTCAAGTCAGGCCTTTCGGTTTCGAATCTCATGTTTTAGTATTTTCGCCTATAATTGCAGCATTTTCCTCCAAACGACTACTACGGCAGTGTGTTTTGTTTTCCTCATCCTTTACTGTATCAATTGTCTTCGTTAATTCCTTACTCTACGTAAACACCGTCAGAAAGTAAAGTTCGATTAAGATGAGATTTTCTCCTTGCTAGAAAAACAAGCAATGAATTGTTTTTTTTAATATTGCGGATAAAATGCGACGTGTTTTCGCCCATATTTGTTGAATTTCGTCAATTTTAAACAAGTTTTTACCGTATATTATTAACACTGACTAAAACTTTTTTCTTGCTGAAGTAAAATTATTTCACCTTTTCCTCAACAGTTACTTTTAGAGGTAATCATCCATGCATTTATTAATACCGTTGATGTTGGACTCCATAAGTCCAGGCACTTGAGCTCAAACTCTTTCCACTAGAACTCTTACGTCCCTCCAAGGAATTTGATGTGCTTTATAAAGGCTACCATCTTACTCAGGGGAAATTTGGGAACTCTCGAAGGGTCGCTTTCCGGAGTGCTTTTGTTTGACTGCTTTCAATTCCTGACATGTGCAGTTCACATTGTAAGCTAGTTTCCTCCTGTAATCCATATCTCCTGCTCCAAGGTTTGTTTACCATAGCAAAGTTATATACACGCTTACACAGAAGACAGTATCCACCTAACAACCCGGTAATAATTTTAACCTTTTTTGTTCCATCTAATTAGGTCTCCAGAGAACTTCGGATCTACATTCCCTACTAATGCTTCAGTATAAAACTGAGCTTCAGTCATCCTCCACTTATTTTCGTCTTCTTTATCTAGGGAGAAGGGTTTAGTGAAATACTTTGTGATATCACGTGCAGTCTTTAGTCACATGAAGCTTCCTCTTGAGTCTTCTTTGGATGGTGCATCGGCCATTATATTGCCCTTGGTGGCCTCAGGTCCTGGCACCCATATTAAGAATAACCTATTTTCTTGTGCCAATCTGTTGAGGTCTTCTTTATAATGGTTTACTAAGTTTGTCATAGTAACAGTCGCCCAGCTGACAGCCATTATGTCAACTTTCTTTCTGGTGTACCCTCTCCTTGCCATCACCGACACAGGCTGCAACTGCAATTAGTTCCGTCTGGAAAATCGCTGCGTGCTTTCCCAGACTTATATCTATATATATATATATATATATATATATATATATAGATACGATTTATATATATATATATATTGTTATATCCTTTGCCGCAATTCGGTATTAATACACGCAATTTATTTCAGTTCATGCGAGTGTGCCCTCCAACTGTATTGTTTGGCAGCCACAAACTGTAGGCTTTCAATCTAAGGATCGCAGTCGCAACCTCTGCCTTTAGATATAGTTCCAGAAGGGGGGAGGTAATTTAGTCTCTAAAACTTAACTATAACACTAAATTTTATTAAGTAATACGTATAAAATACGTTTATGAGGCTGGTTTTCTTTTGCTTTTAGTTTTGTAATTTACCTTCGTTTCCTTTATTTACCATTTCTTTTGTGGGTTTCCTTGCTTTTCCACGGCCCAGTGTGTATTGTTTTGATTCAACTCGGCATGATATGTGTGCTATGTGTACTTGTATTCTTTCTTTCATGTCGATTCTTCTTTTTGACGTTTGTATGTTATTTTTTTACGTGGCGAAATAACTATTTGTCAAGGCCAGAAAAAAACCACTAAATTTGTTAAAAGTTAACACTTTTTAAGGTAAGCATTATAACCCCAATCCAAAGAACAATAATTTAATGATCAAACTTGTTAAGGACTTAACATCATCATTTAGAATATTATTTTATTTTCATTTTTATATTTATTTATTTTCATTCTTATATTTATTTATTTTGCTCTCTTATATCCAATTTTATTTTAATATGTACGTACATTACGCATTGTATATGTATGCAAGTCAGCCATTCGCATTACGCTAGCTAAAACTGCCTAATTACAAATCATTCACTGCAACGTCGTCGGATATGTAATGGGAGTTTTCTTGAAATTTAAGGTACACAAGCATAGGCAGTCGTCTCCCGCGCGACAGTCGAGGTATTAGCGATCGTGCACTCTCGGTCACCTTTCGTGCCTCGTCGTAACGTGTACAGTAACGTCGTCGTAAGATTATTAGAGATTTCTAAGTTTTTCTAGTTTTGGCGGGAATCGTCGAGGACGTTTTTTATACATTTATTTCTGGCGGGAGTCATTTGGTAACGTCGTCGGACCACATGTATAGATTTTTTTAATAAGTATAAATTCTCGATTTTCTATCATCGTACGTCGAGGCTACTGTGTCCATTGTCGTCTATACATATTTTTAGTTTTCAGTTAAGTTTGTGTCGGAAATTATTTTGGTGAGATTGTCGGCGCGCATGTATAGACCTCCTCTACAAGTACGATCACTCCGCTTCTTGCTGACGGTCGTTGCGGCCGCAGCGCCCGTTGTCTTTTGTACGTTTGTTCGGTCCTTGTCGTATCGGGACTTAGAAATTTTTCATTTAGTTGTTCGTCGTAGCGGACGAGTGTCACGGGCCAGTTTTCTTATATAATGTCGACATCATCGCTCCGTTTTACTTGTCGGTGCGCAGTTCGCACATTTGCTGGTTACTGGATTTTTCCCTTCTTTGGGGCGCAGTAGTAGAGAGCTAAAGATTGCACATAGCGTAATATTTCAAACGAGAACGCCTGGGTAGCTGTGACATTACTTTTGTATTGAGATCGGCTATAATCGCTACTGTCGCCCTCGACCAGGCGTTCAAGCTCTAAGAGATAGGGTGGGTTCCCCTATAAATGTGAAAATAATAAACGTATTTGGTCAAGTACAAATACATGCCAATAATACAGGGCCAAGTCCCTTAGGCAAATTTAAAACAAGGAAAGTATATTAGGCTCCCGGAAAGGGACATATAAATAAGCATAGCACCGAGGTGCGCTTATAAATTTAAGAAATAAATAGGATCGCTCCCCTATAAAAAGGTAGTGGTGCATGCAAACAGATAGAGGCATTAGCACATGCCTCTAACAAAGCTTCAGCGGAAGCATATAAGAGTTTAACCTTTTAAACAGAATTAAGACATGGCTTTGCAACGTACATGCTGAGGCATTACTTTATGTTGCTACCAATGAAAATACATATACAAATGCTAATGTACATTACATGTATAAGAGAGCTCGAATAACTGCAATTATTGCAAATATATATATCTTACGTACATCGTACATGTACATAGGCAAGAGTGGAAACCGTGTAACCATTTCATTTTTAAATATATTTTTTTTGCGAATGCGCATTGAGTTTCACTGTACAACCTTTCCTCTAGTAAATAAGCGAACATATTCTACAAGTAAGTATTGGTCAAGTAATTTAGGAAATTACGAGCAGGCTACAGCGGCGTTGTTCTTCAAACCAGGAGAACGTAACAAAACTGTTTCTAGGATTTGACTGCCATAATAAAAAATAAAAAAACAAAAAAATATTTTATTTTTTTTTATTTATTTTAATATTCTTTTTTTTCTTATTGATTTCAATTACCTATCGCAATATTATTTTTCTCTGCAGATTTACGCAAAAATACCAATAATAATACCGATCCTTTTCAACGAACTACCCAAACAATGCACTTCCTGTAAACCGTTAAACATTACGACCCGACTTTAATATGCAAACGCGATATTTGCCGAGCTAATCTCGAAACATTGAATTGGAAAGTCTCCGCTCCCGAAACATCGAATCGATGTGTACGTTTCGCCCGTATCTATGTATTTAAGTGTTGGGGTGGTATTTAAAACGCTACGAAGACTGGATTTGGCCCTCGTTCCTACCAATCCAAAGATACGCCGCAATAAGTCGGCTAATACACTAATTTCGGCTCCCGAAATCCGTCCGGCTACGAAAACAATAGAACGACGACGTTCGCGTTTTGCGAAACTCTACTCCACACACACATACGTACAGGCTGGCATAGAGAGAAGCACGACTCCTCTCGAATCGTGCGGTGGCATATCGGTTGTCACAGGATTCTCCCTATATCGTCTGTACGCCTTCTCGAATCCACCGCGTCCCATACACGAAAGCAATAACAACAATAGACGACGATGACAACGAGAGGAAAGGATACAAATTCCGGTTTTTGGCAGACTCTAATGTCGGATCTACATATTCATATACGAACTAGCAGTATGCTTTATCTCTATGGCCTAGTGTTTATTCAGAGAGACAATCGAATTGGTAAACTGCCGGGTGTATTAGAGTCGGTTATAGAGCTTCGGGAATAATTGCGCGTAAACTTCACAAGATATCGTACGTTTCAGCAACAAATCTCGGATCACTTTCTACAACAAGTGATTTATAGTATTCCATGATATGCAATTAGAATAACTTACAATTTAGAAGTAATCAGGAGTGCATTACGCATCGGCTCAGGCAAGAAAGGTATTGAAGCTATGTATAAATATAAACCGTTAACCATTGATACATCGTAGTAGTCTTGTTAAAGATTTGGAGGATTAACATAAAGGAGTTTGCACAAAATAATTCCAAATCACATCGAAATGTATCACAAAAAGGATCCAAGCCAAGGTTACACAATTTCATTATACATAGTGGCGCGAGGGAACGGGAAATTTTGAACGTTGTCAGCAGTGTAGAGCCGGCAGTTGTTCGTAACGTCGCACAATTGTTGTGAACGCATTGCCATTTAGTAATCATGGATGGTTGGACTGGTGCGGAACGTGCAGTAGCTGTGAGAGCGTTTTATAAAAATGGTGATAGTGCGACTGCCGCGCAGAGAATATTTCGACAGCATTACCAGCTTGGACGTCATGGACGTGTCCCAGCTGCGCATGCGATTACAACGTGGGTGCGTAATTTTGAAGAAACAGGATCTGTCTTGAAAAAGAAAGCTCCAGGTGGCATTCGAACGGTACGTATCTCAGAAAACATTGAGGCTGTTAGAGCTGCAATCGAGACAAGTCCTCGCCGCTCCGTTCGACAGCACGCATCTACGCTAGGGATTAAGCGACGAAGCTTACAAAGACTACTGCACGAATTACATTTCCATCCCTATAAGTTGCAAATTGTGCAACAATTACATGAACGAGACCCAGCGTCACGTATGGAGTTTAGTAGGCAGATATGGTCTCAAATTAACAAGGACGCGAATTTCGTTGGTAACATATGGATATCAGACGAAGCCCATTTCCACCTGAACGGTTTCGTAAACAAACAGAATTTTCGTTATCGGACCCAGGACAATCCTTGTGAGTTACACCAGCGACCACTACATAGCGACAAGGTCACAATATGGTGTGCTGTATCATGTCATGGTGTTATCGGCCCTTATTTTTTTGTACGTTAGGATGGTAGTGCAGCGACAGTAACATCCGCTCGATATATTGAAATGCTTCAAACATTCTTTACACCGAGACTATACGAGCTTAATCTTAACATGGAAAACATGTGGTTTCAGCAGGACGGAGCCACGTCGCACACTGCTCGACATTTGATGGCAGCAGTTCGTCAATTGTTTGGAAGACGCATTATTTCACGCAACGGTGACATTGAATGGCCTCCGAGATCCCTCCGAGGACATCTTTCCGATGTCATCTTTAAAAAGTAAAGAGACACTTTTGGACATTTTGATTGGAAAAACATAAATGGCATGCTGCATACATGCACTTTCGTTAATAAATTATTAGTTTTATGAATTTATTCGTGGAAATTACGTTATTTCAAAATTTCCCGTTCCCCTGCGCCACCCTGTATATGCAATTACCAAAATTAGTATAGCGCCACTAATCCCTAAACCTGCAGAAACGAGCGCGCACACTCAGAAAAGTGTTTTCTTGCATTAAGAAATTAGATTTCCTCGCAAATATCTGTGTCTATTTAAGTAAATAGTTTCTCTTCACGACTAAAAAAATATTTAATATCAGAAAATAATATTCTTGAAATTATACCTGCATCAAATAAATATTTTCTTGGGGTTAGGAAATCAAATAAATGCAAGACAAAAAATGCTTCTTCGAAGTAAATCATTCAGTCTTAGATTAAGAAAATGTTCAGTGACATTGCAATTAAGAAAAGTCATTTAATTTATAAATTAATTTCTGGATAGACATTTGGCAATATTATTTCTATGAGAGCAGCTCCAAAAATAAACATAAAACATAACAAACTTTTATTTAATGGAAATGTAACCAATTGCTTACACTACAGATTTAGTGCCTTTCTTGCAAAAAGTTAGTGTATCATAGTAACTGGTGTTAAAATAATGCCAAACGTGTAATATGTTTTCTCTTTCGTTAATAACGTAAGTTTTTTTCTAATAATGCTACAGGTAATCTAAAAAAGACGGCATTCAAATTACCAGGCACGCACATAAAGCGCAATCGCAGTAGGTGTTATTTATTGTTATATGTTTTTAAATCAATAAATTTACTCATAAACCTTTTTCTTTTTGTAACAAAGAAAATTAGAAAAAATATATAAAGAAAAACGAAATAATAGAAAATCTTTTATAGTTGGAATTTGAGCACTGAATTTGAACAACGTGCAAGGACTGCTTAAATCATTCGACTATTATCCCGCGTATCCCCTTCTGCGCAGGAAATTATAAATCTACTGCGCATCCCCTTCTGCTCAAGAAATTGCAGCTTAAATGTAGGTTTAACGCAGTCATTTCTGTCCCCTCTATTCTATTAGTGGTGAAGTCAGGTGGAATACGAAAATCGAGGAACAAGGATAATCTGGCAAGTAACAATCCTTCTCAGGGCTACCCTGAAGTCTCGGACATCGGACTATATGCATAGGTTTAACAAACGATGTAGCAAATAGCCCAAACAACAACTCTCTGTAATTATTTATAAATATTGTAGCAATAAGGAAATATTTATTACATTCGAGAGCGTATTGTCTTCTATAACAAAGACGATTTACTTATATTAAGAAAACAAAACTTTTACATGTTCAATACAAGAAAGGTATTTTATTTCCTTTAAAAAAATATTGATTTGTCTTATAATGGTGATTTACTTATACTAAGAATACCATACATAAGAATAATCACTTAAACTTTATTATCATTTATGCCAATAATTGGTTCAGATGCCATGATATAGATAATTTTTTTCATTCGTACCAAGTTCTAATAATATTTTTGATAAGAGGTACTCACTTCATTCAGACTTTTTGCGAGCATTGAGACAGTACTTTGTTCTGTATAGAGATAACTTTTCACCTTCATATTTATCTCTACCTGCATCTCCAAAAACAGCTACAAAATCTACCACCAAACTATTAAAAAACATACAGTCAAGCAGAACTGCTTAGATATACAGTTTTTTACTCCCACTATAAATTTGTTTCAATTATTTCAATCAAGTAATACTTAACGTATCGTTAATAATAGTAAGCGTAATATTTCATTCAGTACTACATAACAATTTTGTTAGTTCAAAGATATATACTCGAGAGACGAGAACGTCTGTGTTAGAAAGAAAAAGCAAAAGCATCGGCCATCTATTCAGTTCCCCCGTTGTCTCGTTCCTATTTTGTATTCGAAAGAGTTCGGGATCAAAATGTCGCACAACTGAATGTCTAATCCACTGGAGCTGTCCGGAGTTAAGCCTTACGCGAAGGGCAGACTCCGACGCTACGAATAATACGTCCATATATACGTATGATGTACTATGGGGGATTTAGTTTGGGAAAGGTTTTGCTTTCAGAAACGCGATATTTATTGATTCGGAGAATGAAGTAGGAATCGGTTTTACATCTTGCTATACTGTTTATTGACTATTTTGTACCGTGCAAACTTCATTTTCATACCATTTGAATAAAATATAATTCATTACCGTAATATTCCAAATAACTGTATACATATGTAGCACATTACATCTGTATATGAAGCGACAATTAATGTAACTAAAGTCTAGGATGTCCTTGATGTATAATAGTTTTAATTATTGGTACGGTGATAGTTCATTTCGTTCTATTATTCTATTACTAGTATATATATATACAAACTCGCTCCACTGCTTCCTATGCTTTACCAATTTCACTGGTGCAGTTCACATTTTACCCATTCTTTCCAAATTCTTGGGTATAACATTCTCCTAAGTGTCCCTTGGCCTTCCGCTTTTTTTGCAATACTTGCTATCCATATTCTTCTAGGTTGGCTCTTATTATCCATTCTTTGCAGATGCCCTACCATCCCTGTTGTCCCTAATCAATAACTTTCAGTATTGGATTAACTTCTAAATCTTCTTCTTAAAGCTGTTTAGTTTTAATATCCACAATACCCAGCCAAACGTTAATATCGGTAGATAAATTAGATTTATGTACAGCAAACGCTCGCTCATGTAAATATTCGGTAGTGGAAACAGAAAATTGTTACTGGAGGATTAAATGGAATGTCCGGTAATGTAGATAAGCTTGCACCACATATGTAGGCCCGGGAAATAGCAAAACTTTAAAAAATGCCCAAGCACCTAGAATGGAAAATCGTTTGTATAAATGGGTTTTACAACAAAGGGATAATCATGTTCCAATTAGCGGTGAATTAATTAAAGAGAAAGCAAAATTATTGAACAAAAACCTAAAAGATACCGAAAATTTTGTAGCCAGTGATGGCTGGAGGAGGTATGGAATTCAACTGTTGTCGATATTATCTGGTGAAAAATTATCGGCACCATCACAAATTGTGCAACCGTTTAAGGAAAAGTTAATGAATAAAATCAAAGAACTACATTTAAATGAGGAGCCAATATGCAATGCGGACGAAACCAGTCTTTATTGGAAATTATTACTTATGCAAACCTATGTTACATCACATGAAAAATCTGCTCTGGGTGGAAAGGCAGAAAAACAACCCATAATTTTTCTACCGATCAGTATAAAAAGCATAAAACAGCCTCCTGTAAATAAATAATCGTGCAATAATCATCGATGTTTCAGCAGTACTAATAATTACTTTTGGTTTTGATTGTGGAGTGGTACCATAATGAAACGATTTTGGACTTACAAAGCTTAAGGGCTTCCCCACATGAAAAGCTGTTCACAGGTATAGCAGTAAACTCCACTCACACAAATTAATTAATTATGCGAAACGCAGCGTTTCGAGAGCACGTGGGCTCCCATTGTCAACCGTGTTACCGACCAGTCGGGGTTGACAATGGGAGCCCACGTGCTCTCGAGACGCTGCATTCCGCATAATTAATTAATTTGTGTGAGTGAAGTTTACTGCTATACCTGTGAATTGTACATCCACACAGTCCTTGCAATCGTCACTTGAAAAGCTGTTGATTGGACCCAATGCATCAACTGTATCTTCAGGTTGCACGAAGGTTGTCCCTCTTACAGCTTAACCATAAGTCAAAAAAAAACTCAGATATAATCAATATTTTCTTTGTGGCCCTATCTCCTTGAAGACACGAAAGAGATGGCCACACGCAGCATTTCTTAGAAATGTCTATTAGGTATCTTCCGTTTCTTTTTTCTTAAAGTTGATTATTTTATCTTGTGTTACTTTTGTTATACCTTTACGTGATAAATAAATATTTTTATTCATTATATTCATTGTAGGTGATTTTTTAACCATTGGAAAAACAATGGCCATCTCTCCAGGATTTCCCGAGTTGGAAAAATAAAGAAAACTACCGAGATCTTAGTAAAAGTGAAATAAAACAAGAGAGAGACCAGTTAATACTTTTTCTCCAACAGCAAATAACTGTGAATCAAGTGAAAAGAATAATGTTGAAACGGTTGTTTGAGTAAAAATTATGTACCTGAATTGGTACATACTAAGATTTATTTATTGCTAGTTTTTCGATTACGAATTAATATATTCTTGTGCAAGTGACTATCAGGAACGATCTGCATTCTTTTTAGAGAAAATTGAAATAATATGAATGGCTTGCTTAATGATCACATAAGCAAATGTGCAGTGCACCTTGAATATTTTCATGATTCTTTTAAAAGATGTTTCAAATATATGCTACCCTTTCAACAGTGCAGAAGCATCATTTGATATTACGTCACTCATTTTTGATTAATTTAGATTGTAAGCATATATCACACACGCATCGCCTTTATTATACACACATAATGCATTTATTCTGTTGCATTCGCTAGTCCTATTCATAACCGTAAGAGCTTGTTTTTCATCCATCCGTTCCGAAGTTATCAGCATTGAAATTATAACAGTCGTTCGGAAGAGAGATCGCGCAAGAGACACGGGGAACGGAAAGGGGGAACCTCTTTAATGTAAATGGTCCATTCCTCCTGGTGTCGAAGCTTCGTTGCGATCACAATAGAGTGTCTGATGAGTGCCAATAAATCAGGGCTATATGCAAAATCTCCCTTTTATTAAATGGGGAGCCAAGGGAGCAGCAGCGGCAGCAGCAATGGCAGTCGCGGCGTCGACGTAACGCTACAAACACCCATCAATATCAGGCCGTAGAGATAACGTCTTTAATTATATAAAATATCGAGGTGTATTTTCTCAATGCAGCCATTAGTCATTCGAAAGGAAATTGGGGTGGTTTTTTTTCCCGGTTATTTATTTCGGGTTGTATTTTTTTCGCCTTATTTTGACTGCTTTTACTGCCGCCGCGTTTTAATGTTTCTATTTAAGTTGAAAGCTGCAGCTTTTGTACCATATTTCTGCTGGAAATACTGTTATCTTTTTTTCTTTAACGCAACGAAGTACAGCATAGACTTTCAAGGGTCATTAATTAAATTATTTTCGAAAACAGTCGAAAACACAATTAATGTATAGGATATTTTCTTAACTCCTACTTCAACACACAGCTCATCTTCATTAATGTTATTCCTATAACCCACCTTCAATTACCAAAAATGACTTATTTTCGAATTTCAAATCGCTATTATTCTTACCATTATCTAGACTATTAGGTACTGGACATGTATGATTAATAAAACCCTCTACCACGGTACTTTTCGAACTATACAGTTGAAGAAGTATAATTTTTAATTTCTAACTCCTCTAAATCTCAAGGGTTGTTATTTTTCAAACGATACTTTAACACATGGGCTGAAAAGTCCCGGGCCTAACAAAGAAAACACGGTTTTTTTGGTTCAAAATTCATCAACGTAATCTCCATCAAGAGCAACGCAATCATTCCAGCGCCGCTCTAACATTTCAATACCACTTTTGTAGAACGATTTATCTTTTGCCTTAAAATAGGCCTCAGTTTCAGCGATAACCTCTTCATTTGTGCGAAATTTCCTACCAGCGAGCATTTTTTTGAGGTCTGCGAACAGCCAGTAGTCGCTGGGAGCCAAATCTGGCGAATACGGTGGATGTCGGAGCTATTCGAAGTTCAATTCATGTAGTTTTGCCATTGTTTTCATTGACTTGTGACACGGTGCGTTGTCTTGATGAAACAACATTTTTTTCTTTGCCATGTGCGGTCGTTTATTTGCAATTTCGGCCTTCAAACGCCCCAATAACGCTATATAATATTCACGGTTGATGGTATTTCCTTTCTCAAGATAGTCGATGAATATTACACCACGCACATCCCAAAATACCGAGGCCATAACCTTTCCAGCCGATTGTTGTGCTTTCGGGCGCTTTGGACGAGGTTCACCAGTTGCTGTCCACTCAGATGACGATCGTTTTGATTCCGGTGTGAAGTGATGGATCCATGTTTCATCCATTGTGACATATCGACGCAAGAATTCCGGTTTGTTACGTTTAAACATGGCCAAACACTGCTCAGAATCATCGACACGTTCTTATTTTTGATCAACAGTGAGCAAAAGCGGCACCCACTTTGAACAGAGCTTTCTCATAGTCAAATGCTCATGCAATATAAAGTCAATACGTTCTTTTGATATATCTACGATGTCGGCTAACTCACGCAACTTCACTTTTCGATCATTCAAAACGATTTTGTGGATTTCTTTGATGTTTTCTGGTGTTACCGCCTCATTTGGACGTCCACTGCGTTCTGCATCATCGGTGTCTCTACGACCGCGTTTGAAGTCAGCAAACCAACGTTTTATTGTTGTTTCTGATGGAGCGGAATCCCCATAACACTTTTCAAGCCATTGCTTCGCTTGAACAGTATTTTTTATCATCAAGAGGCAGTGTAAAATTAAAACACGAAATTGTTTTTGATCCATTGTTTTGAAAGTAACAAAAGTAGCGTGACTCTTAGCACAATAACTCACAAACTAATGAATAGAATATCATGAAATTTTAACAGCTGTCTTTTGAAGGTCAGTACTAACTGAGAGAAAGGTGACTGCAATAAAACTAGCGTCATCTAGGTGTTAGGCCCGGGACTTTTCAGCTCATGTGTTATATACATATACACTGTCGTCCAAAAGTTTGAAAGCAGCGTATTTTACAAAAAGTCACAGATGCAGTAAAATTCTATTGTTATTATTAATGAATTTATACAACATAAGTGATTGTCGTCAAATAAAAGTAAATTAATTCAAACATAATAATATTTATGCATTATTTGACTCGTAGGTTTATTTTCGTCGATATTCTTCGAAGCAATTTTTCCAGACAGTTCACATCAATTTGTTGCCATGCCTTTTGTAAATATTCTCGTAGGTGTTGGATATTCTGAGGTTGTCGCTGTTTAGCCCTTCGATCTAGTTCATCCCATAAAAGCTCTGCGGGGGATAAATCCTGAATTCGAGGAGGCCCAACCATTAATTTTAGTTCTTCTAGCTGCTCTTTCCGTAAAAAGTTTTTGCAGATTCGGGCCGTATGTTTGAGGACACTGTCTTGCTGGGACACAAATATTTTACGAACAACATGGCTTCCATACGGAATAGCATGATTTTGCAAAATATCAAAATACTCTTCTATCCGCATTGTGCCGCTAATTTTCACTCAATCACCATACTTATTCTAGCAACACTACCACCTCCGTGTTTGACAGACGTCACAAAAACTCTGCGTTTCGTGTCAACAGATATTTGGATTCATCGCTCCACAAGACTGCGTTTCCATCATCAAGTGAAAAGTTTTGCGTATTCTCTTTCCCATGTTAATGAAAGTAGTTATCGCAGGTATCCTACTTCATCCTCGTCAAACAATAGTCGTATTCTTGGAAAGGAGCAAAAAAGTGTATTCGGGTGAAATTTGTACTCAAATATTTAGACTTTACGGATTATGTGTAACAATTTTATATAATACATACAATAATTTATAACAGGGATTAAAGATTTCACGATATGCGTATCAGTTGTACTACTTTAAAGGAATTTCATCTTGTTTCCGAACTTAAGGACGGTAGTGTATATATAGATTTTAACATGCTGAATACGACTGAATAACAGATGGGAAATTACTACGCAATTTCATAAATAACTAAAACTGGTATTGCTGTGTTTAATCTCGACACATATATAGATCTCAGTTCTTCTCAGTTATGATTTAAGCAATAGCAATAGTAGAAGTATAATGCGGACAGGAAATACATTATACAGCAACAAAGGTGTAGCAAAAATAAAAATATAGCACTGAGATTAGCCTTCTAGCAGCCTGTGATAAATATATTGCTATTGCTAAATTTACGAAAGCACATTTCTTCTATCTACATGCAAATGCATTTGTAAAACTTCTTTTAACAATGGCAATAAAATCTGCACCTTCGTCAAATTTAAAAAGGTCCTCAAACACTCTCTTTTTACTTTTTTTTCTCTGCTGTAACATGTTCGATATTTTGTCGTCATTTTTATTTCACATTAATTATTAGTGTTCTTTGTTATAATCAAATTAATTTGGTTCGCTCTCCTACAATACCCTTCCTGCAGCTTTACCTCATTGCCTCCCAGTTTAATTTTAAGGCTACTTATTTAACCCATGGCTTCCGCCAGCCCCTCATTCTCTTAAGTCGCGTTTAAGATCATCCCGCCAAACGTTACAAAACATGGCTGAATATAATGATGTACATAAAAATGTAAATAGTGGCATACTGAGCAAGTATAAAGGCGAAAAACAGGTAAAGTATTATAAACACATCTAAAAATGCCACCAAAAACGCAATACCATGAGAAGCTGTATGTGACAGCGTTCTTATCTTTGAAGTCATGACTTGTGCAACTTTGGTACTCCGGAATTGATAATGAACTGAATCCAAAAAATTTATCAAAAATTACCAAGCAGCTTACATGTTGCTTATAGATATAATGGTTATGTAATATTTAATATAACACCTTGAATAAAATTGGCACTCGATATATTCAGAAACAATAAGGAAATTACGAATATGTCTACCCTTTAGAATACAAAGAAAAACCTCGTGCAAAGCTTATATACGACGGCGACCTCAAATGTTGATGAAACCCTGAAATGACACGGTATTGATCTGGTTCTTTATTTTTATCTGTCGATGTAGTCTCCCCGAACCAATACACTTTTTCAAACGGTGCTCCAGCATCTTCAAGTCATCGGAAAAGTAGGATGTTTCGAGGTCTGCAAAATAGCCATCTGTAGCGGCGATGACCTCCTCATTTGAGGGATATCTCTTTCCTACCAGTGATTTTTTCAGGTTTAGGAATAGAAAAGGTTGCTGGAGACTAGGTTCGGTGAATATGGAGGATGAGAGACTAATTCGTAACGCAACTCGTTTAATTTGGACACGACGATGCTGGATGAATGAGTCGGTGCATTGTTGTGATGGAAATGCACATTCTTCCGAGGCAAACGAGATGGTTTCTCCTTCACTTCGGCATCGAATTCGGTTAATAAAATGCTGCAGTATTACCGCGTGATCGTCCTTCCCTTCTATATAGTCGATGAGGATGACACCTTGGCAATCCCAAAAAATAATCGCCATAATCTTTCCAGCCGATAGAACGATCTTTGCTTTCTTCGGAGCCGATTCACCCGGAAAAGTCCAGTGCTTCGGCTGCTCCTTGGTCTCCAGTATGTTGTGGTGGATCCAAGTCTCATCCACTGTTACAAAACGCATGAAAAAATCCGTTGGATTGCGTTGGATCCTGGTCAGACACTCCCCCGAAACGGTTACCCAATTTCATTTTTGGTCCGGTGTGAGTAAACGCGGTACCCATCGCGCCGAAAGCTTTTTCATACCCAAAATTTCGTGTAAGATATGACCAACGCGTCCTTCTGAGATGCCTGTTGCCTATGTTATCTCTTTCAAATTCAATCGGCGATCGGCTAACACGACAACATGAATCTTATCGACCATTCCATTGTTGGTAGCGGTTTTTGGGCGTCCACTGCGTGGTTCGTCACTTTTGCTTGTGCGGCCACGTTTGAAGTCCCTCACCCAAAAGCTGATGGTCGGAAATAGTGGAGTACATGCACCATGAACCTATAGCAAAATATTTCGAACTTAAATGGCCGTTTTTCCAGCCATCAAGAAGTGTTCTATCACTGCACGAAATTCGATTTTATCCATTTTTACGAAATCGCCTGACTTGCTACACACAACACACTCTTAAACAGCAACTATTGACAGTAGACGTCCGAAATTTTGACAATTGTCGTAAAAGAGGCCGATTTCGGTAATATTTCAGGTCGCCCTCGTAATAATATAATAAGAATATCAGAACAAGAGGTATCCATAAAGGCTTTGACACATGTATGGACTTAACACTGTAAAATTACGAATTTTTTTTGTATGCTGATTCCTTCAACATACCATCTATTACATATGCAAATGTAAAAATCCATATGGAAATTACATCCCCGCATGAGAAGTGTTCTCATCATTTCACTTCGATTACGCACGTCAAAAATTTATTATTTATCACCCGAACACCAATAACGCTCATGCAATATCCTATATGCCCCGGAGGATGCCTTTTGTCTTGGAGCAACATCGCGTTCGGGAGAGCAAACTTTGCTACTTATCCAGCACCAGAGATGGGTCTTTGATTTATGTTTGCATTTTAAAATCGGAGGGTCTCAGCATTGCCGCGTGATGGCTAATAAAGGCTGGTGCATACACAATCGAACAAGTTATAAAATTATAAATGCAACGTAACAGGCTTCATTATTAAACAATGTTGATGTTGAAACAGATTTGGCTTTAGACATATCTGTCACTTATCAAATAAATATAAGTTCTACTTCAGTATTTATTATATATACATAACTGTTACTATTACTTAGAGCTTTTAAAAATTGACTATTACCTCACTAAATGTTTTATTAATAATTACGGAAAATGTGTTATAATCAGGAAGCTTGAATACGCATTTGTTGGTTGGTATCCTTTGTATAACAATCAATGAGAGTGTGCAACAGCATGTGAAGTATCTTTCTTTTACATGGACCAGTGTACACTCTTTTCTCTTCAATTTTCAGTCTTTAAGATCGGAGAGGGTTTTAGAATGTTCCTTTTCCGTACAAATTGGTGAATTATCAAATACATTGTTCTGATTTGCTAGCCTTGATTGATACCCATACTTCTCGTCCATCTTCCTTCTTTGACCAAGACTTTTAATACACAGCACCAAAACGAATCTTTGATTTAGAACACCATTAATGCTACATGCTGATACATATACAGTGAAGCTTTTATAGGAAGAAAACTTATTCGCAGTGACTTGTCCTTGTTGTGGTTACCTTGTATGTATGAAATATGTTATGTTATTATATAATCATAAATTTGCGATTCGTCAATGTGCTCACCTTTCGCTTTTATTACTGCCGCACACAAACTTTGCCAGTGTTAACAGCTCTATTTTCCTTCACGTATCGTGTAGTGTGCTCAAGGTGCTGTTATCGAACTTTGAGCAGATTTTCGAACCTCTAAGTCGAGTTCCTTCTACAAAAGCTAGATTGGGTTGAGATATTAACTTTGGGGCGGCCACGACGTAATAACAATCTTCTCTCTGAGCTATAGTTGTTCCAAATATTCACGGCATATCTTCGCAGTGTCTTTTGGATCATTATCAAAATTTTCACCAAGTAATCGTGTTCCAGATGAGATGGCATCTTTAAGTAATAAACATTCTAAGGATACCATCTATTTTGATCAAATCGCCCGCAGAGATACCGCCAAAACAACACCAAATCATGACTGATTCTCTTTCATGTAGTATTGTTGGTGCTGTACAAGATTCAAGTGCTCGTTCTCCTTTCCATCTACAGACAAACGTTCTTGTGCTTGAACCAAAGGTGAGATATTTAGTTTCATTGATCCAGAGCACCTTCTTCCAATCTTCCAACGTCCAGTTTTTGTGTTTTCTCGCACATACTAACGATTTAGCTTTGTCTTCTTTGTATAATAACGGTTTCCGCATAGCAATTCTTACATAACAAGCATTCAAACCAGTTTGACACAAACGCTTTTTTACCATGGTGACGCTAACTGGTCTTGGGCACGAAATATTTACTTCGGCAGCAATTTCTTGCTATATTTTTCGTCTATTTCATTTGCTCGTGATTACAATTGCGCAATTTTCTGCTGGTGTTGTTATTTTTGGTCATCGATGCTACAGTTTAGTTTCAGTAATTTAGCAATTAGCAGATGTGCCACTATTTGAGCACGCGTTTCCCTAGATAATTCTTTTCTTGCCGATATTATTTTAACGTTATTCGCTTTTGCAACACTTTGGACTAATTCTTTACTATTTACTTCTTGTAATATGCAAGCTGAATGCAAACTAAATTGTTCATTCAAAAGATCATTTTCGATATCTTAATCGCAGTCAGCTCATTGCGAACACACAGAACATTACAAAAGAATTATGATATATCTTGTACTTACAGTACAGCAAAATATTTCGATAAGGATAAAAAATAGTTTCTTTGAATAATCTCCAATTATATAATAGGTGGGTGAACACTTATTATTTTTTTGTATAATCGGAAGAGCAACTCGGCCAGTACCTCGCCTATTATTAGTTCACTCGATCGGGTTGTACCTGAGCACAAATTTTTCTAACTTGGGTTCGTCAAGCAGAGCAGTCAAGAAGAAGGTGCACAGGAGTTTCCTCTGCTCTCACTTTCTCCATGAAGGATAGTCTACTACACCCGTGCGATGCATGTGTTTGTTTAGTGAGCAGTGTCGAGTTAAGATCGCTGTGAGTGCTCTCAGTTTGGTCCTGCTCATAAGGACTATCTTACGTAGTCTTTCCTCACCTGGATAAATCCCGAGAGATTTGAAGTATTTCAAACCGTCTACACAGCTCCAGTAGGACCGGTGATTGACGGCGACCTCGGACTTAACATAGGTTTTAATACCACCATAGGTACTCCCACACGTCGGTTCAGGATCCGAGAATGGTCGTCCACTGGCATCTCTTGCTAGCAAGTCAGCTGCTTCCTTCCCTTTGATCCCCGAGTAGCTTAGCATCTCAGCGTAACGCTGCAATGTTCCGCCAGTTGTTGCAGCATCCAATGGCACCCCAACACCACTTCGGAGTTAAATCTGAGAGTTTGAAGCACCCTAAGAGCGGTTTGGCTGACCGTTACCATTTCCACCGCTTCCAAGTCTTGTGCGTAGTCCATAGAATTCTCCGCACATGTCTGGATGGCAATTACTTTTGCTTGAAAGATGGAGGAGGAGACCCCTAGACTGATGGTCTCGCCATCCGATTCTCCCCCTTTCCAAATTCCAATACCTGTGCCCTTTGAGGTGTCCGCAAACCACCCTCTTTGCTAGGTATTATTATGTTGTATCCCCCAGCAAGGCTATGCACCGGCTGAATTTTGTCGGTTCTCATTGACAGCGGTGCTGTCTGTTCGATGTAGCTAATGATGCTGGTGTGGTCTCCGAACTTATGGTCAATAGTGCATAATAGTGCAGGGTGAATACTTATTGAATTATATAAATAATTGAGTTGGAGGGTGCGTATTGAAAAGAATAACAAACCTCAAATAAAATCCTGTGACAAAAAACACCTGACAATTAGTATTAACAGTATTAGACACATCTTACAATGATAACCGAAGAAAAATAAAATATTAATCATTCCAATTTGCACATATTGTTTCTTTTGAAAAATCTGAAAATTCCTTTTTATACCGGAGAAAACTTGTTAAATTCAGAACCGCAATATAAGCGCTAGCAACAATTTTGAAAAAACACTAAATTTCCACTAATCAACGAATGCGACTTTAACTATACTCCACGCTAAACAAGCAGTCATAAAAAACCTGCGACTATTAATACGTAACAGCGCAATTACACAACGAAATCTCCATTACGTACACATACATACAGACCACCTTCTGTAATAACCGTATAATACCGCTCCAACCCCAATCTAACACCGTATAACGGCGGCGACGACGTAGTTTACACCTAAATTGAACAATTCAGTACAAGTGGTAAGTATATAATCGAGCCACCGCCGCGGCAACTGCCATACCTTTACCGGTTAACTAAAACTAGTCGTAGAAGGCGTCAACTCAAACAATTGAACGCCACCCCCGTACATCAATCAAGCACACGTTGCCTCCTGCCGCCGCCTCCGCACCCTATTTAAACATAAACTTTCACGTCGTACATATACATATATACACAGTGCGATCGCACGGTGCATGTATAAATATATACGGAGCGCCATCTAGATACGATATATAAAGGCACAAAGCGGAGAGTTTAGAAACAATCAAACTAGGTGCAGGCGGCTGGAGGTCCTGAGACAATACGGAGGATGGAAAGAGGACGTATACTACCTACGACTATCTGTGTATATATATGTATATGCCACGCTGCCACCTTGCAAACATCAAATGCAGGTCGGGTGGTCCTGATTGCTCAAAGGCATCCTTTTGGTATTGTAGAGGGCGCGCAAGGGCTAAGACAACAAACAGGACACATGTTTCCCGTGATACATACCGTAGATATATACAAGACGCAAGTGTGGAGGATCTCCAGCACTGTACTGCTGCACAAATGCCTCGATACAAAGGATTTTCGCAGGTGTACGGGCGGTTGTTGTCCCTCGCCTCGCCAGCAACATCCTCGCGCTCACCGATTAGCCATCTTCAAAGGGTGAAATACCCTCGACAGGCACACGCGGGACATGCACGGGGAAAGGTCGTTTTGAGGGTGTATGCCTGCGAACCGGGGTGGTTAGTTTACGCTAAAAATTACAGATCAAATAGACGATCTTCGACTGTCTCGTTCCCGTTGTGTTCCAGCTGCTGTGTCGGTGTTTAATTTGGTTTAATTAGAGAGAGGAGTTGTTGGGAATAGATCGTGGCGTTTCGTATTTGATCTGAAGCCCGAGACGTCGTTGCAGTTCGAGTTCATTAGGAAGTAAAAATCGTTAAACGAAAGGAAGTATCGGTTCAATCCGACCGCTCCCAGTGGAGGTGTTATTGTTACAAATAAGTTTGCCTTGTCAGGATAAATCAAGTCAGTTAACCAAAAATTATTTTTCCCTATTTAAATCGTCTTTATAATTAAATTTTTAGATAGAAAATCGCAAAGACAAGCTTTCAGATATATTCGACATAAATTTGCGACATAAAAATAATAATAGAGGCTAAAATTTCTATATTTATTCTTCTTATATTGGTATTACTCTCCTAAATTATCGAAAGGGGTATTGTTTTTGTCACCGATTATAATGGTACAAACAAACATCTTAATAAATTCCGAATTGAATTTTTTCCATCGAAGTTAGAAGCTTTTCCAGTAAAATTATTTAAAATATCAACTGCCTTGTTACATTACACATATAATAATGTTGGTGTTACACAAAAAATGAGAAAAAGAGTACCTGTTAAATTATTTTATTGCAGTGGCGCTACATAAATACTATGAACTGCGTAGAATTGTACAAATCAATACATGCGGCGCCATCTCTTGGGAGCATCTCCAAATTCAAGTCCCATTGCTAACATACTTTTTCCTTTTAAAATTGAAGTAAGGCAAGAGAATTGCATTTTTTTTTAATTAGATTTTATTTACTGTGAATTTGAGAGTTCTTTTCTCTGCCAATAAAGTTATATTTAAACGATTTCTTATTACAATTGGTATATATTTTAACCGTTACATTTAAGAAACTTACGAGGAAAGATTCCCGGGTGTCAAATTCAGATTGCAACGAAACTTGGAAGGTACGTAGTCTATGTTGAATCTTGAAAATGATTTTTTTTTGTTTATATTGAAATTCATTATGAGACGGTGAAACATCCCTTCCAAGATATACAGATTTTCAGTTTTTTTGATTAAATTCTTGAACGGAAATAGATAGAACAAAAATTTAAACACAAATATTGTACCTTATCGAAACGTCTTTCATGATACGTGATTGTAGAATATAGAGGGTGTTGCATTTAAACGCCGTCTTCTTATGCTAGAGCTGATTATAGTAAAATGGAAAAGAAATTGGCACAAGTTATTCACCTTTAACATTCTTTATTGATTTTAAAGCATCTTCAATTATACAGGATGTTCCAAAGGTGATATTAACATAAGAGCTTATATCTTATACTATGCACACATTGCATATACATATATCAGAAAAGGGAAACAGTTACTCTAAATAACCCCACTTCATACAATTTAGGTAGCTCAGCTTTTTATTGCCAATTTTAATTAAATTTGATTTGAAGTACATAATTGCAATCACCAATTGATATGGTATCAGATGCAGTTCTTGCTAGTATAAGTGGATCTAAATAAAACCCGACAAATTGACAAATGATACCGTTATATGTAAGATTAGTATAGGTCAAGCTCTAGTATATTTTGTTAATGTTTATGTACCTCCCGATGTGTCATGCGATGATTTTGAATTGTTTTTAGACACTCTAGGTCTTGATTTAATGGATAAACACTTGGTTATAACTGGTGACTTCAACTGCCCTGATTTTGTCATGAGCAATAGCTCTGATCGTAAATATGTATCTTTGTTGTCTTTTATGAATTTATTGAACTTACAGCAGTATAATAACGTTGTAAATCATAATGGAAAACTATTGGACTTGTTGCTGACTAACTTAAGCTGTGATGCCCATTTGGTACACGATTCGGATCCATTGGTGGCTGAGGATGTTCATCATCCCGCTCTCAATATTACATTTAGGCTATGTTGCGAATCTGTCACTAAACAGTTTCCATCAAACACCAACTTGAAATTTAATTTTCGCAAGGCAAACTTTCCGACCTTGTACAGTGATATAGCTGAAATTGACTGGACTTTTTTGGAGAATCTTAATTGCGTTAACGAAGCAGTATCAGCTTTTTATAATTGCTTAGACATTGTCATCCGTCGTTCTGTACCTTTGTCCAAACACCCTTCTCGAAGATACCCGCCTTGGTATAATTTCGAAATAATCAAGCTTCTTCAAATAAAGAATTATTACCTTCGTAGGTGGAACAAGACAGAACGGGATATTTACGATATTGAATTTAAGCGTTTAAGGAAATTAGTTAAAGACAAAATTAGAGTTGTATATGTGGAATATCAGACGGCGGCTACAGAAGATATAGCACAAAATCCAAAGCTAATCTGGCAGTACATAAACGCGCGTCGTAATGCATCAAGAATACCTGGATGTCTCACTTTGAACGGCTCCACTGTTGATGATCCCAGCAACATTGTTCAGACCTTCGCAGATGAATTCTCTAGAGTGTTTGTGTCTGGTTCACAAGCATTACTGGGGCCCCAGCCTCTTGATAGGGATCTCATTAGTGGTAGTTCTTTGATTGGATCTTTTACAGCACACGATATCTTAAAAGCATCTAAGAAGTTAAAATCTAATTTTACTGCTGGTTATGACGGCCTCCCCGCATTTTTTGCACGTGATTGTTGTGTAGTACTATGCGAACCGCTAGCTAGAATATTTAACTTGGCCGTAAGTTCTTCTACCTTTCCTGACGCTTGCAAGATTAGCAGAATTACACTCGTGTTTAAGAAAGGTAATCGTTCTGACTTCCAAAATTATAGACCAATAAATATTTTATCCAACTTTGCAAAAATTTTTGAATATCTTCTGTCTCACAGAATTTACGTTAGTGTCAAGCCTTAATTATCTTCGCGACAACATGGTTTCATTCCAGGAAGGTCTACTACAACCAACCTTGCTGAGTTAGCACAGCATATTGCCGAATTCATGGAACCACGTCAACAAGTAGATGTATTATACACCGATTTTAGTAAAGCATTTGACACTATCAATCATTCCCTTATGGTATCTAAGCTGAGTAGTTTTGGTTTTCCGCCAAGTGTAACAGAATTGATCCGCTCGTATTTAACTGATCGTTCATGCTATGTTCACTACAATGGATATACATCCTTAACATTCTCTGCTTCCTCTGGTGTGTGCCAGGGATCCAATTTGGGTCCCCTTTTGTTTAATATTTATTTGGATGATCTCCTACAGGGGCTGGACTGCAATGTACTGGCTTACGCGGACGATCTTAAGATCTACAATACCATAACCTCCCCGGCAGATTGTCTGTTTCTCCAGAACAGTCTGGATACAATTGTTAGATGGTGTACACAGAATGGAATCCATTTGAATCTGGATAAGTGTGCTGTTGTAAGCTACTCCAGATGTCATAGACTATACAATTTTCACTATGCTGTAAGACAGGCTATTGTTCCTACGCACTCGTCTCTGATGGACCTGGGCGTGCAGTTTGATGCAAATTTGTCGTTTGCAGACCACATATTATCCATACGAAATTCTGCGATGAAATCCTTAGGATTTCTCATACGATCCTGCAGATCATTCAATAATCCTGCCTCGCTAAAAGCATTATACTATTCGCTTGTCCGCACTGGGTTGGAGTATGCCTCCATAATTTGGTACCCTCACTATCTCCATCTGCAAGTACTACTTGAAAGAGTGCAAAAACGATTTTTGAAATACCTGTCCTTCAAAATTGATGGCACTTACCCTGGACGCGATGTTGATTATGCTGGTCTGCTGAGGAGACACGGCTTTGTATCGTTATCGGATCGAAGGAAGGAATTTAGCAGTCAATTTCTACTTAAACTAATTAATCACGCTATTGACGCTCCATCCCTTCTCTCCAAAATTAATTTTGTGGTACCTCAGTACGATACCAGGTCCTTCCTAATTTTAAGGTCCCGTCATGCAAAACTAATGTTCTGCTTAAAGCACCCTTTACGCATATGATTAGAAATGCCAATGAATTACTTCACGATCCTTTTTGTTGAAGAGTCTACATGGATTTACATTGTTGTCCTATTTTGTTCTTGCATTCTGATGTCACCGAGCCATTATTATATTTATGATTCAGTTGTATCTTTTTCGACTAATTTTAATTTATTACTGCGCTGTATATTGTTACTACATATATATGCTAGGTTACATTATTCTCGCATTGTCCTGTAAATGGAATTATTTTCTGTTGGGCAATAAAGATATTATTATTATTATTATTATTATTATTAAAGCACCCATTACGCATATGATTAGGAATGCCAATGAATTACTCGATGATCCTTTTTGTTGAAGTGTACATGGATTTACAATGTCGTCCTACTTTGTTCTTGCATTCTGGTGTCACCGAGCTATTTTTATGTTCATGATTCAGTTGTATCATTTTTGTAATTTAAGTTTATTACTGCACTGTATATATTATATCATTACTACATTATGCTGTATTATACTATTTTATGTTATTGTCACATTATCCTGTAAATGGAATTATTTTCTGTTGGGTAATAAAGATGATTATTATTATTATTATTATTATTATAAATGTGTGTGGCTATTAGTATTCGTAAATATTCAAAAGTATCACATTTGTTTAAAACAAAATATTTACAAACCACGTTCTATTATTTGAAAACTCATAGTGGAGGTATTGTCTTTTACTACCAATTTTAAGTATAAACATATTTTGATACTGGTGGTATTTGTTCGATTCTAGATATTTTCATAATATACCACAAAATTTGTTTTTCTATAGCTTCTTGTTTTTGTTAAGGTATAGAAAAACAAATACATAATGGAGATAACGTTGTGGTTCTATAATACGACATTTATATACCTACTCGATAAATTCAAAACCAAGCAGAAAATGTATACAAAGGCTGTGTCACAAGTGTATCTAACATAGTCCTATAACCAAATCAAAATTGTAAAATGTTACTAAATTATTAGAGGAGTCCCTTAATATTGCTGAAGGCAGACAAACGCCTGTAAATCGACACGGAATAGAATTGCATGGGATACTAAAAGAATTAATTACAAGAAGTATAAGCGATACTACTTTTGAAATAGATATGGATACGACTTGAGAATTTCTCCAACCCTATAATCCGCACTCCATGGAATTAATCGACAGTGAATATCCAATTTCTCACGAAGATCTGATGGAGTATTTGCGGGAGGAATCGCGACCTTATACCTCAGAAGAAGGCGAAATTTTAGCTATGAACGAAGACGCTATTAACTATTGCAAGAATGGGAAACAGAAGCGACTCTCCGTGGAGTCGGTGCAAATGAGATTTAGATAGGTAAATTCTCTGCGACAACTGTGTTGATGGGAGGCAAGTCTGGAAGGTGACACGCAGAGAAAAAAATTAACAGCAATATCTCAATACATGAAATTTGAGGAAATGAGTGGACTAAATACAATTATACCCGATATAGATATACGAAAATGGGCATTAGAAACTAACGAAGATACTAAATTAGAAAACTTCAAAACTTCAACGAAGTTGATACTGAATTTCGGAAGAACATGTAGAATTGTTTCACGTAAAATCACTAAGTCGCCCATATGGATCAGATATTCTACAATTAGAAAAGATTGCTACATATTTTATTAATGAAGTTAAACCAGTAATCAAGAGTAACGGTGCCGAACATGTATCTAATGCACATGAAAGCTGTTTTAACTTGGAGATAGGGGTACATTCTGGACGTTCACCAGCATTCCAAAGTATGATGAAAGTCGATGCTACAGTTTAGTCTACCTACAGTTACACTATTCTCCCAATAATATCCGCATCTGATAAACTTATGTCTCTACTACCATAGTACTGAAAGAACCTGGTGCTAAGTTTGCGCCCCAAATGCATCAAACCCCATTTCGACTGAGACGGGTTTTTATTCAAGCCTCATCTTCAGGTAAATTAACCACTGATTTATTTAACAATTGGATTTTAATTCTTACTTATTAATCACCAAACCGAAGACTGTTCTTTTAGACTTACAGGCAGGTGACTGCCCAGTGTCTGAAGAAAATCTCATCAAACAAAAATGTTCCAATACTGACAATACCAAAGAAAACAACGGGTATGATTCAACCACTGGACGTCTATGAATTTCGAATATGTAAGAGATCTATACGACGATTTTCTAACTCGGTTCTTACCTCAAATTATGATGTTAATTTCCATTTGCGAACTAATACCATAAAGTTGCCATAATTAATACACAATAGCACGATAATCTCTAAATATATTAATTTGCTTACATATGTGTGGTACAAGTCCGGTTGTATAGAGAATCGATTTTGATCGTAAGCTATGACTTGTCCTACACCTTTGTAACTCCCTGTGTAATTGAAAATACTTTAAAATCAATAATGTTAAAGATGAAGAACTTGCGTTAATTTGTTTTCGATATTAGTATAATGAGCTCCAGCATAAAACGTTGGCGCTTAAATGTATCGCATTGTATATACCACATTTACGTCTCTTGAAAGACGTTTCGATAAGGTATAGCATTTGCATTTAAATTTTTGTTGTATCTATTTCCGTTCAAGAATTAAATCAGGAAAACTGAAAATCTGTGAATTTTCGAAGAAGTGTTTCAGTCTCGCAGACTGAATTTCAGCACACACAAAAAATATTATTTTGAAGTCTCAACATACTCTACTTACAAATCTCATAAAGATAATTATTGCAAATTAAACTCCAAAAAACTTAAGTAAAAAGCTGAAAGAACTCGTGAAACAGTAAACAACTGACTGAGATGGCTTATGCTACTTACGGTATAAAACTTAAGGATATTGCGGTGCGGGGCTTCTACAATTTAAAAAAACTAGCTTACACGTCTGACTTTGCCTTGGTTAAGCCGATACACTTTTTTAAATGAGCACTAGTAATGTTGCTCCAACGTTAATTAAAATAATACATAATTAAGTATATAAAATTCAGATTGCGATTTAAAATAGCCCTTCACATCCTTACTGTGCAAGGGAGGACTTAATTCTATTTTATAGAACTTACTTCTTGAGTAAAGATGCTTATTAGGGCACCTATCATATTGAGAATAGTGTAGACATCCCTGAAGAAAATAAAAATGCAAAATACAGTGTAGGTTGGTAAAATGTTGAGAGACTAATTTCTGCTTATATTCCAACCTATCAATTATTCCGCTTATTGATTAGTTCTTTGAAACACTTATTTACGAATATATGACTACCATATTCTAAGCAGGTTAATTATTAATGGTATGAATGCAATTTATCAATATATTAAAAAAAGCCACATTCAAAGAAAGAGAAAGATTTGTTCCACCACAATAAAGATTTTCAACTGAATGATAAAATCATCACATTCGTAAACGGCTATTCTGCAGAACAAGATGCCAACTACTATTTAGATAGATTAAAAAAAATGAAATATCGCTAGGACAAGTATATAGGCTTAAGGAGAGACTACACTGAGAAGCAAAACTGAATTTGACAAGAAAATACTACAAATTAAAAAATATATTCATAAAAGACACTTTACAAATCACTTAACTTTAAATATTAAATTACACCTACTTTCACTTTTGGGTAACACTACATATTTTTAGGAATGCGGTCAGTATCTCTTTGTTGATTGATACTTTCACAATTGTTTATATTTGGATTCTCCGCAAGATCATTTAGAACTGGTGTAAAGATGATATAAAGAGTGTTGTGTTTTACTCAATTTAGACTGAAGATGCTTTCGGACAATACTACCTACACCACAGGTATAGCAGTAAACTCCACTCACACAAATTAATTAATTATGCGGAACGCAGCGTTTCGAGAGCACGTGGACTCCCATTGTCAACCGTGTTACCTACACCAATTTGAACATCCTACATCGCAAAATCTACTTCATTTGAAACAATACCATCTGCTCAAATCAAATTAGTCAGAGTTTGGTAATACTTCAGTGACCCCTTTCCTTCCCGCAAAGAAGTTTGGCTTTCCATCAGCATTAAGAATTTGCATGACAATTTTGATTTAAACTTTTCACTTGTGATTAAATGTAGAAGAACTTGCTGGATTCACTCCAGTTGTAGCATGTTCAGTATTTCTATAGCCAAATGAAAATCATTAAATATAAAATTATCTAATGTTCTCATCTTACTCTTTCGAAATAAAAATAAAACACCGTCGGTAAAACTAACGACAACTCAGAAGCTTCAAACAGGCGAAAGAACAAAACATATCAACATATATGGTCGTATTAAACTCGGCAGACCATACGCCGTAATTACCTAAGAGATTCCTCTAATAAACAAAAATGCAATTTCCACAACACCAAAAATATTCCATACGACCGATTACAAGAAAACTCTATTACTGAATCCATAAGGAAAGACTAAACCACCATCATTCATAGCCGTCGTACCGTATATATTGCATCTAGCATCTCGCCAGACTGTTGAGATATTTTTCATCATCGGATCAGCGAATGACACGTGTCGGGAAAACCCCATGGGACGATACGACGTGTCGTCACTCACAACGTTTGATGGAATACCGGTCGAAGCTGCATTTAAACCGCCGCTGCTGCTGCTCTCTGTTTGCTCGTGTAACTAACGGGAGCGTATTGTTTCCCGAAATGTAATTCTTGTTTGCTCCCGGTTTTTTTTTATTTGCTGCTTAACTGGCCGCTCCGTACGTATCGAAATTGGTACTGACAACCTGATTGATGGCGTGGCAATGTAAGGTCGTTGATAAATTTTTGTCATTTGGATCATGTCGGGTTGAAAATTAAATGAAAGCTCTGAATCGCTAAGGGAAAAGGCGAAACAATCGAATATTAATCAAGAATTGCAGTTTAAACTGAACATATTTTTAAAAAATCCTTCGACAGAGTGCATAACCCATGATATTAAAGAGAATCTTGTATCAAAGATTTTCATGTAAGTGATAGAGCTGTTTATTATTGCGGTTAGAAAAAACAGAAATACTAAAGATTCTGATTGTTGTTGGAAATCATCATAATTTAGAAAATATAGTTTGTAATAAATGTTTCTACTACAAGTGCATTTCGTGAAATAAATATTTACATATTTATTTCTAATTTTTTTTGCATAACAAAATAAATTTAATCGAAGCATAGGTCTTATATACAGATGACAAATACAGTAGTAATTTAAATTGTTATCCCGGGTAATTTTCTTTTCAGGGTTTTGTTGTACTTTATTTGAACTGGGAGTATCTTTAATAGTTCGTCTCCTTATTTTTGGAAGAAGCATTAAAAGCAGCTATCGTTTTCGAGAAATCTGGCATAATATTGTAACAATTACTATTGCTTTGATTAGAAATCATTTGCATTAATGATTGATTTTGTTGTAGTAGTGTGTTCATTGCGCTAATAAGGGTGTTTATATCTACATTACTTCCACTTACTTTATTTCTGTTGCTGTTCTCCACATTCGTCGTATTCAAAACCTGATTATCTTCGCTAAAATGTTGAAATCGATCTAACGGCGCCATTATACCTTCGTTGTCGGCTTCATGTTCATCCATCGTAAATCCGGGTTGGTTCACTTCATCAACTTACATTCACACAAATAATCCGTTCTTTATCCCACTTCTGAAGTTATTATCCTCTTTATTCTATCGTAAACTACATAAAAATATTACAAAACATAACACATAAGTCTACACATAATAATCACGTCCCGTAACCTCCTCTTTTCTTCCCTACGCCACCACCAGGTGGCGTAATACAACGCGGTAAATTCAAATCCTAAAAGTATACCCTAACAAATATCTGTTATGATATGTTGAATTAATTTGGAAATTTTAGATTTGAACGATTTGAACTTTATTGGAATTATAAGGCTTAATTTTATTTGATTAGGGGAGTAAAGCTACAATTTTTATAAAACAACATACTGATTGATTTAATAAGAGTAGAAATTAAGGAAATTCGGGTTTCTTATAATTTTTATATAATAATAAAGAAATTTATTTTACAATATTAGAACTTGGGGGACTAGGTTTCAAGGGGATTAAAATTTATTTATATATAAAGTGTAGATTTATTTGGATTATAGTTTCATTAGATGAAATATTATTTTTTAATAATAAAATATAGATTATAAAATTTAAATAACATATAGTTTAGTTTCTAAGAATTAGTTATTTTAAAGAGATATATTAAGTGTATTCATGATATGTGATTTTAAAATAAAATTTTATTTTAGCTTGGAATTTCAATTTATCGATTTAATTATATGCAAACTTTATTGTTTATAGAAACTATTACAGTATGGTAATTTACCTTTTTCTTGTATTATAGTGCATTATAGATAATTAAATATAAAAGGAATTTTGATTTAGGGATTTATAAAAGTATTGATAAAATTTGGCCAGCAATTGCGGTTATACAAATAATGCAATTAAATTTGTTCGGTTAGTAATACATTGGATTGAAGGTTATTTAATTTTAAATTTATTGGGTGAAACCAGTAAGTTTAATTTAAATTCTTAGTTTAGATAATAAGGTTATGAGGTTTCTATTTTAAACTAGGATTAGTGCAATGTTGAAAGTTAAATGTCTAGATACATATCTGAATAGAAATTATTGTTACGATCACAGCATAGGAGAACATTTGTTCGAACTCCTCCTGGTTTGAGGGAGTTGTATTTTTCTTTGTAACACTAGTGAATACAATATGTACACTATATTTACAGTTACAAAGTACACTTATTACACTGAACGATGAGTTAACCCGCTCAATGACGAATTGAAACTCTATTCACTTCTAAATATTATATACAAAACTATATCTTGCTTTGGTGCAGATACACGTGACACTCTGCTTTTAATGAAAACTATGGCTTGATTGTTTCTATAACTATGACTTCCTTAATGTGGATACAGGTATAATCTCTTCTAATATTGTATCTAACACTATAACTTGCTTTGTTGCAGCTACACGCATACTCTATTTCTTAATCACTGTTCTTTCATACGTACCGTAAACTGTTTTTAGTCCGCACACACAAACACTATAATCACTCACTAAAACCTTTTCTACGCTATTAATCAGCCATTGCCCAAGCGGAATGTTGTCTTCTTGGCGAAGCACCAAACACCCGGGGACCATTTCGTTGGATCCGCTGGTTTTCCATTTGGTCTTTGTTTGAATTCGGTTTAAATATTGTTTACCCCGTCGCTGCCAATGGTGATCGCGTAGGCATATGTCTTCAGTTAAGGAATATGAAAGGTAGAGTTTTCGTTAATCTGTCAATTAATGCAGCTAGAGGGAGAGCATCCTATAATTCTAACCTAGGTGAAGTACTAGTTTTAAGGGGACATAATAAGTTACATGATCCATCTTTTGCTGCATTTATAGTACGCATATAAACACATGCATCGTATGATTGTTCGCTGGCATCGCAAAAGCCATGAATTTCATATAGAGTAGGTATTTCTATTGATATTACGCACCTCAAAAGATCTAACTTACTTAAATTGCCCATTTCTCTAATAAAACATAACCACCGATTCTGGATATTTAGCGGGAGTGATTCGTTCCAATTCGACTTTAGTTCGCAAATTCCTTGCATTAACATTTTAGCCCTTATCGTTAAAGGAGACATTAAATCTAAAGGGTAAAAAATTTGAGGGATTTGTGATAAAATCTTTCTTTTGGAGAAATTCTTTGAATGTTTGAAAACTGTTGAATATAGCAATATATCCGATTTAGAGTTCCATACCAGACCTAACGTATTAATACTATAATATTTATCGGCACTTAGTACTATATATTGCTTATATTTGAATTGGACAAGCCTTTTAAAAGAGATGATTCGTGGAAGGCCCACTTTTTTATCCCCATCTTACCATTTTCTAAAATCCAGAACTTTTTCTTGGTGAATTTGCATTACCTCTTCAAAAGTATGGGCATTGAATTTCAAGCATGTTTCTCTGACCTTTACTTCTGGAATTCTTCGTTCAACTGACACATTAAGAAGCCTTTCACATTTAAAATCTGCGTGATTTTCTTTACAAACCGCACATAATGACAGCTAGATTACGACTACATTTGTCGATATTTTTGAAAGAGAAATATCGCCTCGGTTTGGATTTGCTTCTAATGTGTTGGGAAACTTTACTGTAATCTAACTTGCTGAGGTATTTTATAGATCCAAGTTTGAATTATTAATTAGTCTTGAATTAACCTTCTTTGATAAGACAATTTGAATTGAGTATACGTGTAGCTGCAACAAAGCAAGTTATAGTGTTAGATACAATATTAGAAGAGAGTATACGTTTTTCTACATCAAGGAAATCATAGTTATAGAAACAATCAAGCAATTGTTTTATACACTCAATAACAGCGGACTGTCACGTGTATCTCTACCAAAGCAAGAAATAGTTTTATATATAATATTTAGAAGTGAATAACGTTTCAATTCATCCTTGAGCGGGTTAACTCATTATTCAGTGTAATAAGTGTACGTTGTAACTAACTATAAATATAGCGTACCTATTGCATTTATTAGTTTTATTAACAACGTGTTACAAAGAAAAATACAACTCCTTCAAACCAGGAGGAGTTCGAACAACATTACTGATAGTATTTTTATACCAGCCAGAAAATAAACGCTAGTCGTCTCTTTGGGTGTCCTAAGGTGAAGAAAAGGCGACAAAAGTCATCCGTCCTCGAAGTGTCTCCAAAAAGATAGTCGCGACATTTATCTCGAAAGCAGATCATATAGCAACAGTTCCTCTACAAGAGCAAAAAAAATTGTTCATTTGCCGCAAGACATCGTCGAACCAACCCCGATTAGTCGTAGCAACGATCCAAGAACAAGTGCACCAAAGACGGCGGCCACTAAGGAAAATGTCGATGCTGTGTGCAAGATTATTGACGATGATCGACATGATATATCCCGAGGTAGAGGCATCATTGGGGATTTCAAAGACTTCAATTCAATAAATTTTACATGAAGAACTGTGTGTATAAAAATTAGTTTCCCGTTGGATACTGCATCTATTAACCGAAGAATAGAAAGCAGCTACTGACGCGAGCCAGAAGATGCCATAAACGTTAATCGTCTATTTGGGTGCCACAAGGTGAAGAAAAGCCGACAAAAGTCATCCCCTACTAAGACAATGCAAGTTCGCACACAAACCGCAAGACAATTGAATTTTTCAGGCAACTAAACGTCGAATTGTTAGACCCTCCTCTCTACGACCCGAGCTTTCAATGATTTCTTTACCATTCCGAAAATCAAGAACAGAGGGCGTGGTCACAGATTCCAGTCGTCCAAGTACTATCCGCTTTCCCTAACTTAGGAAGAAGCTAAGAAACTGCAGTAAGATCACTAAAACGATACAAGTAATAACAATACGCAATTATGTCTCATTATAGCCTGATAACAGCAGACAATACATACAAATCTTTATTGTTTCTCATTAATGAGGTATTGTTCTATAATAAACTCCTTCATAACTGTATAAACTAAAGAATTGTCTTAAAAGAATTATTTGCAACTAACACAAAGGGAAATTGATTTTATATACATTCAAAAATGAAGAGAAATTACCAGCTGATTGCAATAGGTACGAATTTACTATTTCAATGTCGAAACTAAGGAACACTTTTTAAAATAACGAATTTTGTCTATAGTTTTAGGGCTCGTTTTATGTATACATATTGTTTCCGCTATAAGATGCCCAAAAAAATGTTCAAAAAATTTTATACCAGTCTGCGGTAAAGACGAATATGGTAAACGTAAGCTATATAGGAACAAGTGTGAATTAAAGCAGAAATCGTGCCTAAGTTACAAAGGTGATAGTTAAAAACGTAATTTGTTCTTATCATCACATCAACTAACACATGGGCTGAAAAGTCCCGGCCCTAACACATAGATGACGCTAATTTTATTGCAGTCACCTTTCTCTCAGTTAGCACTAACCTTCAAAACACAGCTGTTAAAATTTCATGATATTCTATTCATTAATTTATGAGTTATTGTGCTAAGAGTCACGCTACTTTTGTTATTTTCAAAATAATGGATCAAAAACAATTTCGTGTTTTAATTTTACACTCCTTCTTGATGGGAAAAAATACAATTCCAGCGAAGCAATGGCTTGAAAACTGTTATGGGGACTCCGCTCCATCAGAAACAACAATAAAACGTTGGTTTGCTGACTTCAAACGTGGTCGTAGAGACACCGATGATGCAGAACGCAGTGGACGTTCAAATGAGGCGGTAACACCAGAAAAATCCAGAAAATCGTTTTGAATGATCGAAAAGTGAAATTGCGTGAGTTAGCTGACATCGTAAAGATATCAAAAGAACGTATTGGCTTTATATTGCATGAGCATTTGACTATGGGAAAGCTGTGTTCAAAGTGGGTGCCGCGTTTGCTCACTGTTGACCAAAAACACGAACGTGTTGATGATTCTGAGCAGTGTTTGGCCATGTTTAAACGTAACAAACCGGAATTTTTGCGTCGATATGTGATAATGGATGAAACATGGATCCATCACTTCACTCCGGAATCAAAACGATCGTTATCTGAGTGGACAGCAACTGGTGAACCTTGTCCAAAGCGCCCGAAAGCACAACAATCGGCTGGAAAGGTTATGGCCTCGGTATTTTGGGATGTGCGTGGTGTAATATTCATCGACTATCTTGAGAAAGGAAATACCATCAACAGTGAATATTACATAGAGTTATTGGAGCGTTTAAAGGGCGAAATTGCAAAGAAACGACTGCATATGGCAAAGAAAAAAAAATTGTTTCATCAAGACAACGCACCGTGTCACAAGTCAATCAAAACAATGGCAAAACTACATGAATTGAACTTCGAATTGCTCCTACATCCACCGTATTCGCCAGATTTGGCTCCCAGCGACAACTGGCTGTTTGCAGACCTCAAAAAAATGCTCGCCGGTAAGAAATTTCGCACGAATGAAGAGGTTATCGCTGAAACTAAGGCCAATTTTGAGGCAAAAGATAAATCGTTCTACAAAAGTGGTATTGAAATGTTAGAGCGGCGCTGGAATGATTGCGTTGCTCTTGATGGAGATTACGTTGATGAATAGAGCTAATTTTGAACCAAAAAAACCGTGTTTTCTTTGTTAGGCCCGGGACTTTTCAGCCCATATGTTATAGCACTAGAAAGGGATGTAACAATAAAAATAGATGAAACGAACACACGTAGTGTTGTTCAAAAGAAACTACATTCTGAAATTGTTGTCAATGTTTAAACTCTTAGTGGAGGAAAAGAATCTTGATAAACATTTCTATTCGCAAAGCAATGGATAGAGTTTGTAATACTTTGATTACGAAATAATTAACAATTTGCTATTTTTTAATAGGTTTAAGTTTACAGGTTAGAATTGCCCTGGTGCAGTATTACTATGCATTCATAAACAAAATTGTAGGATGAAAAGTAATTTACGAATAGTTCCATACATTTTTTTTTTTGGAATGTTAGTCAACATATTTGAAAAAGGAAATGGTCCCGTTATTAACAAAAGCATCCATTGGTTCTTTGTATTTGCGTTTACCTCGAGTATAATAATAAGATTGTTTGCAGCGGGAGTTATGTTACAACATTGATCTCTACTCTTGACTGCATGTTGCACCTTATTCATTGCTCAATATTTACGTTCCTGTATTTTTACCTCGAAAACGAACTTATCCTAAAGGGTACACACCAGAATTAATCCGTAACATCAAGCTGAAGTATTTCTTTCTACAACAGTACAAACGATTTAAGTGTATCGATTCTCTAGAGCAGTTTAGGGAACTTTGCTGACTTATTAAAGGTAAGCCAACTAGTGCTTTTCAAATTATCTCGGCAATGTGCAAAATGACATTATAGGTAATCCAACTTTTGGTCTTTTGTTCGAGAGAAGAAACAAGGTTTTGGTAATATGATGCCTAATAACGTCAGCTTCAGTAGCCCACAACAAATTTTTAATGGATTTGCAGAATATTTTTATGGTGTTTTCACAATCCATAATCTGCTGGCAATCACCTAGATGCACTAGTCCACTAAGTCCTGTATTGTCATTACCAAATTTTCGGATAATTTTATACTGCCTTTAATTAATACGCTAAAAAATACTCAGAGACTGCCATTCTGGTCATGATCAAATTCCCTCAGTTTTCATTCAAAATTGCAAAAGTATGTACGAGTTAATCCTTTGTTTAGAGTTCTCCCTTTAGCCATAAAAGCTTCATTGCTTCCGGACAAATGAAAAATTTCTCGCACTGTGCATATATTTAAAGTTGGCCACCTTGCTGGTATATCCAAGTGTCGCCATATGTCTATTCTGTCAAACGTTGCCTAAGTCTTTGAGCAACGCCTATACTGCTATTTAACCTGGCATCAAAAAGTTCTTGTCTCATGCCCTAGATTCACGTACTCAGGTTGATGTTCTATATACCGATTTTGCTAAAGCTTTTGATCGTCTCGATCACTTTTTGTTTTCCTATAAATTGATGCCCTTTGGATTTAGTGCTTCTCTTGTGCATTTGTTTCACTCGAATCTATTTAATAGGTGTCAGTATATTTTCTGTGATGGATTTAGCTGTCGCGAATTTAACTACTTCTTCTGGAGTTCGTCAGTGCTATTTTCAACATTGCCACAACAGTTTGTGGTTTATTTAATAACTTGTGTGTGGAAGAGCTAGAGTCTCCATTCAAACGAATAATAAATTGTTCAACATCATCTTTAATTTCATCAACTCTCCACATTTTGTCTTCCACTGTAAAGAATACCATTATTTTTAGTAGCAATCGTCATATGGTAAACAGTTATTGTGAATACCATTCTTCACATGAGAAATGTAATTTTTTCAGTTTTCTCTGTAGATCTGTTCATCATTCATTAATCATCTGGTGGCACAACGTCTCCCGCATTAAATGATATGTTATTTATACGAAGATACCGCTTTAACTTTCGCTAAACCACTTCAATAGGATTTCGCTGATTACTAATTAGCTCTCAAAAGAACATAATCAAGGGACGTAGATGCTACTAAACAACCAATCTATTCATCATTCGAAACAGAAGAAAAATTCACGTAACCGATTATTTCAGAAATTAAAGACGTTGAAGGTTAGGACAAGTTCAAACGGAAATGTTGTTCACAAAGATTATTACTTATTCAACGTTTAAACTAAATTCAATGAATCCTATTGCTTTACCAATACCAATGTATTTCTTTTTTGCTTACTTGCAATTTGGCAATCTTAGATCTATTTTTTGCGATCGTAGCTTTCAATTTTGCATTTTTCGTTTTGATGTGCAAATTTATGTTTAATCAACAAACAGAGGATATTTTATACAGAAACACATGTTCTGGTTCACGTGTGTTGTTGTCCTATACTTTTAATCACAGTATACATTTTTTTTAATACAAATTTTTGCTTTTGCAGGGATTAGGTTTATCAGATATGGTACATGCTAACTCGTCTATCATCGGAAATTACACCTTTAATTATAATTTATCAAATACAAAGTAGAGAAATAAAAATAAACGATTATATTCAGTGAGTACTTGATTCTTCTACCAGGTGTATCCACAAGTTCTTTCCGGTTTAACTAAGAGATGGCGCCAGCGAAAAGTACGCAACATATTAACTTGACACATACGTCATTTTGTTCGCCTGACATTTAAAATACAAACACACACAAGTTGAGTCCGCTAAAAAACTAGCGTCTTTGCTTTATCCTTCAATGATCATGTCGAGTTTTTGTGCCTGAAAAAGAACATTTACTGCACGCATCACTTTTCTTATTTAATTAAAAGAAGAGGGCTGTTGAAACCAATCGCTTACTGGTAAAAACATATGATGAACACGCTCCATCGGTTAGAATATGTGAGATATGGTTTCGACAATTTAAAAGTGGTGATTTGAATGTAAAAGGCAGTGAGCGCTTTAGCAGACCACAAAAATGCGAAAACGAGCAATTGGAGGAGTTATTGGATGATGACACACCTCAAACTGAAGGGCATTAACAGAAGGATACATGCGTCACAAGAAACAATCAGCAGACGTTCACGAGCAATGGGGTAGATCATTAAACTCGATAAATGGGTCCCACACGATTTGAATGAACATCAAATAGAAAATCGCAAAGTCGCCTGTGAAATGCTGCTTCAACGTCACGAAAGGAAATCATCTTTGTATCGAATTGTGACGGGTGACGAAAAATGGATTTATCTTGAAAACCCGAAGCGGAAAAAATTATGGCTTTCACCTGGCGAAGCCGGTCCTTCAGCACCAAGGCGAAATCGCTTCGGCGAGAAGATCATGCTCTGTGTCTGGTTTGACCAGAGCTGTATTCTGTATTATGAACTCTAGAGGCCCGACTAAACCGTTCATACACAACGCTATCGCCAATAAATGATTCATTTGAACTAGGCATTAATCGAAAGACGAACGGAATGGGCTAGAAGACATGGCAAAGTGATTTTGCTGCACGACAATGCCCCATCCAACACAGCAAAATCACTGAAAGACACCTTGATATCGTTTAGATGGGACATTCTTCCGCACCAGCAGTACTCTCCAGATCTGGCGTATTTTGACTGTCACCTCTTCGCATTAATGGGGCACGCGCTCACAAAGCAGCACTTCCGAGGAAGTTGGAAAATGGTTTGCCGCAAGAGACAAGCTGTGTTTTTGGCCTGCTATCCATAAATTACCTGAAAGATGGGTGAAATGTGTACCAGCCGATGGCTAATATTTTCGTGTTTCTTTTTAGCAAAAAACTGGAAAAACTTATGCATGCACCTGGTATGTGACACAACTTATCTTACTACCTAACGAACCTTACTACCTACATGTACATATATTTATTATACGCTTCTCCTCATCTATCCTAACTTTTGCATTATGACGTATACATTGTTCATGTGTAGTTGTCCATTCGGGATGTACGTATATACAAATATGTACATATGAATCGCTACATCTGAACAGCTGTACGGATGTCGGGATATTGTTCCGTCAACGACTTCCAGTTTGAGCGGCGCGGTCGTATTGCACGAAATCAAAACGTTTCGCGAGACAGTATTCTGAAACACGTCAAAAGTTTTTCCTTAACATGCATGCATATGTGTATATACATACATGTATAAGCGAAGCAGTAGCTAGGGCATCAACGAACGACAGACAAACAGGTTCGTCGGCGTTCGCTTGAAATATGAATGGAAACATAACGGTCTGATGAACATCGACTATATGAAATGAAAATTCAGTTTAGTTTTTGCGCTGATACTTCCTGATGTTCCCGGACGCCTTCCTCGACGTCGTTTCCTAGACGTTCGCCCATCACGTATACGCGAATACTCCGCATGAATATTTGTATATTTGAGACTGGAGTTGTCAGTTGGGCTGGCGAACCTTTCGGGTGTACGTGCAATATATGTATATGTATGTACCTCCAGTGTAACTTTATAGTAGACGACGAATAAAAGGAAATACTATTTGTTTCTTTTATGCATCGCTTCTCCCATTATTACTTTTCGAAATTTCTCTAATTTACGGCCGATTTATTCACATTCCGATAAAGTTGCAAGTAGCGCAATCTAATCACACTAAAGTGGTGAATAATCACACTAAAGTGTGTTTATTCACCTTCCGAGAGACAAAAACTAAATAAATAAATGTATTCCTATCGGAAATTAAAGCCTCACTGAATGAAAATGGAATTTATTGAAAATAGTGATAAATAATATATTAATAACGTGATGAAACACGTATTGTTTTAAGAAGTTTCGACGAAATCACAAACTGGGTGGGATCTATTAAATGTTAGAATCATTAAATGTTTCCACACTTCCTTTAGACAAATGAGTACGGTGTGCGGAATAAATACGAGGGGAGGTTCAGAAGTTCGTGGAATGAAAGGGTTTTAAATAAAATAAAACAATAAATCCATTTCTCCTTTTCAATATAATCACCCTTAAGCACAATACCATTATCAGATCTATGAATTAATTTTTCTCAACCATCATAAAAATATTTTTTATCTTTCGCCTGAAAATGGGCCAAACTTGCCTCCTTTACCTCATTGTCGTCGGAAAACTTTCTTTCATGTAAGTCTTTTTTTGAATTGGGGAACAAATAAAAATCACTTTATTAAATGCGAAGGCGGGAGGTACCACAAGAGAAGCCATATATACTGATTAAGAAAATGTGAGTAGAAGGGGAGATGCTCCAGGACTGGAAGATTGGACAAATGGTGACGGTACACAAGAAAGGCAATCAACAAATAACTGGTAATTATAGAAGTTTAACGTTACTAACCACACCGTACAAAATACTATCTGCATTAATACAAAAAGATTAGCAAATAGCACAAAAAAGCTAACAGGACGATATCAATGCGAGTTTATAGAAGATCGATGAACAACGGACGCCATACATATATGTAAACAAATCATAGAAATGGTAGCACAAAATAAATTAGGAATCTCAAATTAAGAAAATTAATACGAACGACGTTGCCAAATACAAGAACAATTATAAGGACACAAGAGGGAGAGACGGAAAAATTTGAAATAAGTAAAGGGGTAAAGCAAGCAGACTCACTATCGACAGCCTTACTTAATTTGGCGTTGGAATATGTGTTAAGAAAAATAGATAAGGGCACAATAAGAACAAACGCAAGCCAAATAATAATGTATGCTGACGATATTGTAATTATCGCAAAAAAAAGGGAGGTAACCTAAAAAATTCTATAGAAAATAGTATGGGAGGGTGACAGACTGGGAGTGAAAATAAATTCAGCAAAAACAAAAATGATGAGACTAAATGGAAAACAAAGACATGGTAGTGCCACAATTGAATGATGTATTTAAATACCTATGGGTAACTATTACAAACGATGACAATAGAGATGCAAAGATAAGCGAAAGAATGGTGAATATAAACAAAACCTACCAGGCAAATAGAGGACTATTAAAAAATAAAATATTATGGAATAATACAACCAACAATCTTGTACGCGTCAGACACAATGCCAATAATAAAGAAGCAAGAGGAAGATCTGAGAATGCAAGAACGAAGAATATTAAGAACAATACTAGGCCCGATAAACACTGACAATAATTAATGCACGCGTAGAACAAATTGTGAGGTAACAAATGGGTTGGAAGGTATGGACGTGGTCAGAAAAATAAAGCAACAGAGAGCAAGATGGTTGGGACATGTGTGGAGGGCTACGAAGAAAACTACAATCTGCAATATCCTGGAGTGACAACCGGAGGGAAGGAAAAGACGTGAGCAACCCAAAACTACATGGCTGCAGGAGGAGAAGGCGGACCTTGGTGGAACTGGCGTCTACTGATGGCAGGAGAAGACCAAAGGCAGAAACAAATGGAGAGACATATGCGATAAGATATAAACCGAAGAGATATGGGGCTGCCCTGCAGATCTTTTTAGATCCAGAGAGCTTTATAAGTGGCGATATATTGTGGTTACTAGCCATTACATACGAGGGGAGGTCCAGAAGTTCGTGGAATGAAAGGGTTTTAAATAAGATAAAACAATAAATCTAATTTTTCCTTTCCAATATAATCACCTTTAAGCACAATACATTTATTAGATCTATGAATTAATTTTTCTAAACTATCACAAAAATATTTTTTATCTTTCGCCTCAAAATGGGCCAAACTTGTCTCCTTTACCTCATCGTCGTCGGAAAACCTTCTTCCACGTAAGTCTTTTTTTAAATTGGGGAACAAATAAAAATCACTAGGTGCCAGATCTGGACTGTGGGGTGGATGGACTATTGATTGAAAGCAATGTTTGTGCAGAGCAGCCATTGTAACTTTGCTCTTGTGAACCGGCGCAGTGTCTTGCAAGAGCAACACACCCTTGGTCAATTTTCCTCGACGTTTTCCTTGATGGCCTCCTTTTTTTCTAACGTCGTTGCGTAATATTCTCCGGTTATGCTCCTACCTTTTTCTTTGTAATCAATCAATAATATCCCCTCACAATCCCAAGAAACAGTAGCCATCAACTTTCCAGCCGATTCTGACACTTCGAATTTTGTTTGGCGGTAGTGTCCCCTTACCATTGCATGGACTCCTGTTTGGACTCAGGCTCAAAACGATGAACCCATGTTTCATTTCCGGTAACAATCCGCTCCAAAATCTGTGCAGGTTTGTCTCCAGCCAGCTCCAAAAATTGTTTAGACGCACGGACGCGCTGCTGTTTCTGCAGCGGCGTGAGCATTCCGGTACCCATCTTGCACTGACTTTTGTCATACCCAGGTGGTCATGTAGGATACGCAAAATGGTGGTGTCTGATACTCCAACCAATGCAGATAATTGTTTTTTCTTCGAACGGGCATCTTGTAGTAGAAATTTTTGCACTTTTTCGACAATGTCTGATACGGTGGCCTCAACTGGCCGTCCTGCGCGGGGGTCGTTTCCAATCGACTCCCGACCATGTTTAAAAAGGCCATGCCACTTATAAATTATTGATTTACTAGGGTACTGTTCTCCATAAACGGTTTCCATTTCATTCAATATGGTTTGAGCGTTCTTTCCTTGCTTTGTGAGAAACTTTATCACAGCACGGTGTTCAATTTCCTCCATAGTTTCAGTTTTCTTCCGGATTGACTTGTTTATCAGGCAACTATTCGTAAACGACTGACGCTATAGGGCTGCAACTTAACTAATATACTAATGATGAGTCGCCAATCAGAATGACACCTAGCGAGTGCCCCTATCCCCACTCCATCCCACGAACTTCTGAACCTCCCCTCGTAGTTTTTAATTATGAAAACGAGCGTTCCGCATTGAGTGATGCTATATTTACAAATTTAAAGTATCCTTGTGACAACTTAATGTAATAAATAATTCACAAATTGGGCTTAATATGAGAAAATCTGAATCCTTGTCAATAACACTTTCAAATTTTCACATTACACTTTCATTGTTTTCGCCTTCCGCTGTACATAGGTGTGAGTGTTTTTATTTGTTTTGGTATTTCTTTTTTATCTAAAAATGTATTTCCTAATGTAGTACATATTTTTGAGGATTTTCCTATTCTCTCGTTTATTTCCTTCTCTATTTTCCCATTGTCTTCAATTGTTGTTCATAAGTAAAATGTACCATCTAACTTGTTCCAAGGCTGTTCCTTCGATTTTGATGTTATGTTTCTTGCTGCTACCGCTATTATCATTGTGTTTGTTTTCATCGTGTTTATCTCCACGTTTATCTTTGTTAGTTCTTCTTGGTATATCTTCAAGTTTTGCCTTAATGTCTTTTCTGAGTCTACTATCAATACCATATCATCTGCAAACATTAGTTCCTGTACGTTAATTGCATTCATTTTCTAGTTTCCTATTTTCATGTTTTTCCCTTTTTGTTTGGCTTTTTTAATAGCATCATCTATTAATATAGAGAATAACAATGGGGTTAATACGCATCCCTGCTTTAATCAAATTTGTGTTTCGAATTCAACTGATTCCGCGTTGGAAGTTCTGACTTTAATCCTGTTGCTTTTATACGATGCATTAATCATCTCTATCATTCCCCTCCCTAGCCATCTCCTTTCCAGGCTCTGCCATACATCTCTTCTTACCCTATCAAAATCTTTTTTAAGATCAAATATTAAGTCTTGGGTGCTTCTTCCTCTTCTGAATCCATGTTGAGTATCTTCTAACGTTGTTTCCAGTTTCTCTCTGAGTCTTTCTTCTAGTATTCTTGCCACTACTTTTCCTGGTATGCTTGTTAACGTTATTCCTCTGTAATAATAATTATTCGGTAATTCGAATGTTTTCATTATCGAGGTATTACCATTTATAGAGAATCTACTTTGCAAATTCATTCAATCAATTCAAATGTTCAAGAAATAATTTAATTTAAACATTTTTCCAATATATTTAGTCGCGATTACTTAATCGCTGCGGTCAAACCAGGGAATTTCGATGTCTCTATTCCAATATTCAACAACCGCAGTTCCAATAGCTAATATTTCATTGTATTTTTACCTCTTATCCAGAGGTTGTATTGTCACATCCTGTATTACAACTCTCGGAATTTCCGAATTTCAGATTCATTCAAAGAAGGATTTACGCTCCACTTTGACGAAAATTATTTTGCTAGTTTTGATTAGCATTTAAGATAGTTTGATAGTTTGTAAAGGCGGCATCAATGTATCTTTCGATCGAGGCACACACAATTGTCACCAACACAAAAAAAATCGCAATTTTATGTCGTAACCAATCACAACAAACTTCCTCCAAAACATGATGAATCAATACCATATCGTTCTGATAGCTTCTACTGATTAGCTATGGTAATTTAAATATTTTTTAAAGATTCGTGAATACGATTTCAACATATCTTGTATACTCCTTGCGTTTCCTCATTTAATGTCCCCCCTGTGTACGCCGGTTTTCCATGTACCTTTCCATATCATTTCCCTTCGCGTTCCGCATCTTTAACTGACTACCAACTGCAATGAAGGAGTTATGCGCGATTCTCGTTATTATTATTATTATTAACTTCTCTATCGCGGCGGGTACGAGTTTTCAAGAAAATACCGACGGAGGCGGCTTCAAAATGGCGGGCGTAGGATAGGATACATCTTTGGAACCGTCTTCGGTCTACATATATCAAAGTTTACAAACCGTCAGAGAACATTATAGCTGCCAACGTTTACGACGCATATATTACTTGTGTGTCGGTAACAGAGTATAATACACGATGTACTACCACCGTCCGTATCATCCACCACCGCCATCACCCTCTCCCCGTTCTTGTATAGAATAGGTATGTAAGATAGATATATTCCTTTAGTTGGCCGCAAAAGGAACGCTCTCATCTCCAAGAAGACGGCACAAAGGGATCGTTGAGTACTAGAAATGCCCCTTGGAGGATGCCTCTCTAGATTCCGGGAATTAAATTTTATCTTCGCGGATTAACTTCGGCTAGTTACCGCCACCCGGGCTCTGTTTCTCAGTTGTCAAATCTTAACGGAGTTCTCCACGTTTCTAAAAGACTATCCGCTCCCTTCTTAGCGAATATATGTATATACAAACGTATATACATAGGCAGCGCTTCTTGAAGCGGTAACGTCAAGGAGGAAAGGAGAAAATGCCAGAAAGCGCTTAAATTTCTCCGGGATTGTTAGTGTTATTATTAAAACCTGGACCATAACGTTGATTATCATCGTCGTGCGAGTGGAGTCCTACTAAAAACTTTCGCATTTTCTCGCCGCCTAGAGGTCTGAGGATACGAGGCGCAGAGACGGGGGGAGGGGGGGGGGGAGGTAGAGAAAGCACCGGAAGATCCGCGGAAAAGTGCTACCCTCGCAGTTTCGAGCTCTCCGCTGCTGTAATTTTGTTATAGTTTCTAATTGTTATTGTTCCGGAAATGGAAGCGTTAAAGACCTAGCGACTTTTAAAAAAGGTGAAATAGAGCGGATATATGTAGATAGGGTGTTATCTTTGACTTCCTTTTTTTGTATTACTTGCTTTATAGTGTTTTGTTGCATATAGAAACTTTAATAAATACATAGTAATAAAAGTTGGACGAATTAGTAGAAAATCAGGGGAAAATGAGGTATAATACGTATATACTGGAACTTTAGGAACACTCTTTCCCATTTTCATGGAGTTGCCATTACATAAAATCAGTCGCATATAAACTCTGCGAAATTTCCATATAATTTCGTAGCTCCCCTACAAACATTTAGCGGTATGAGTAGGGAATTACCTGGAATTACATTTCTGAATGTAAAAAAATAGCAGACATCATTTTGTCAATATCACAACTGTTCTATATGTAGGGGAAGTACCTACAGTATAAACGTATTAATACCAGCGAAATTTCTATAATTCCACAGAATTAGGCAGACATCCTACCAAATCAGGCATTACTTTTCAGTGCAAAAAAGCCTCTAGACATCTTAAAAAGTTTATATATTGTTAAATAAATATATTATCGAAGCATACGAGGGCTACCTGAAATGTTTCCGGAATCGATAAGAAAAAGACGATATCGGTGTGGCTTCTTAGTTTCGTTTTTCGGTGCTCCAGTCTCTTCAAGCCGTCATAAAAGTAGGATCTTTCGAGGTCTACAAAATTGCCATCTGTAGCGGCGATGACCTCCTCATTTGAGGCAAATCTCTTTCCTCCCAATAATTCTTTCAGGTTTGGGAATAGGAAAAAGTCACTGAGGGCTAGGTGCGGTGAATATGTAAGACGACTCATTCAATTTGGATACGACGATGCGGGATGAATGCGCCGGTGTATTGTGGTGGTGAAAAAGCACTTTCTCCGCTGCAAACGAGGCCGTTTCTCCTTCAATACTGCATCGAATCGGGTCAATAAATCGCTGTAGTATTGCCCCGTGATCGTCCTCCCCTTCTGCGGATAATCGATGAAGATTACACCTTGGTAATCCCAAAACATTATCGCGATGACCTTTCCGGCCGATGGAACGGTCTTTGATTTATTCGGAGCCGATTCGCCCAGAAAGTACCACTGCTTTGACTGTTCCTTGGTCTTCGGTATGTAGTGATTACGAGACCCATAAAGAAACCTCTTGGATCCTGGCCAGACACTCTTCCGAAACGGTCACCCGAAAGCTTTTTTGTGCCCAAAATTTCGTGTAGGTTATGGCTAACGCGTTCTTCTGAGATGCCTATTGTCTCTGCTATCTTTCAGCTTCAACCGGTGATCGGTTAACACGACATCACGAATCTCGTCGACCATTTCATCGTTGGTAGCGGTTTTTGAGCGCCTACTGCGTAATTCGTCACTTGTGCTTGTGCGGTCCGGTTTGAATTCGCTTACCCAGAAGCTGATTGTCAAAAATAATGCAGTACATCCGCCATGAACCTCTAGCAAAATATTTCGAATTTCCATGACCGTCTTTCCCGCCATCCAGAAGTGTTTTATCAGTGGACGAAATTCGACTTTATCCATTTTTGCGAAACCGCCTGACTTGCTGCACAAAACACACTCCTAAACAACAACTATTGATAGAGGTTGCTCCTGCCGACCAATGAATCCACTTCAACCTTCATGCGCCATCTGTTGCCAATTCTGGAAACATTTCAGGTCGCCCTCGTAGGAAATCAATTAACAACAAAATTGAAGCCTTGCCTCGGCTACTAGATATACAGAGTTTAGTATAACAACTGCTCATTTACTAGTTAATAAATCTTGTGTACAAGGGTCGCCATTTTAGTTTCACATATAGAACTGGAATAAAACAGTAGATATCTTTTATAGACTTTATTGTTTTTCAAAGTATTCTCCGCAAAGCATAATGCACTTGTGCATGTGCTCGATCCATCTCTGGAAGCAGTTATTCCACTCGTATGTTGGTACAATCAAAATTGCGTTTTTAAGGCATCAAGTGCTCCTTCTGTCGACTGGTACCCTTGACAACGTAGTCCATTCTTGATTTTCGGAAAGATAAAGAAATCGTTGAGACTTAGGTCCGGACTGTACAGAGGATGGTCCAACAATTCGACGTTTTGTTGCGTTAAAAAATTAATTGTCTTGCATTATGTGTGTGAACTTGTCGCATTTTCTTCAACTCGCAACATTTAAACAGACGACTGGCGTTTATTTTCTGGCTCGTATGAATAAATCCAAGATTCATCGCCACCGACAATGTTGTATACGTTTTTAGAGTTTCCGGCATTGAGGCGGTCTACAGTTTTTTAACCCTAATTCACTCTAGCTGCTTTCTGTTCTTCAGTCAATAGACACGCTATCCAATAAGCAACTAACCCTCTTACTCACAATACTTCATGTAATTTTTTTTTGAATTGAGGTCCTTGAAGTCCCTAAGTCTCAATCGGTATGTCACATGTCGATCTTCATTCTCAATTATTGCGGAAAAATGTTCGGTTTAATTTCATTTTTCAATTAACCTGTCAACTTTGACAGTTCGTTATAACTACAACACTACACGTATCGCATTGAAACTTTGAATTTGGTTAACTGGTGGAGGTTAGTTTTCAGTACTGGCATTGGATTAGTGGCGCCCTCCGTATTCCACAATGTAAAACAGAGATAAAAATGGAGAATAAAAATGGGTCTTACAATAGTACAATTCTTTGTAAACAAGATCCATAGCTTGTTTTGCAGCGTCGATGTACTTTGTTGGTATGGTAAAAAAATAAAGGAGTCGTCAGGAAGAATCTGCCTAAAATGTAAAATTGTTTTAGTCTGGTCCTATTCCCGAAAGAAGGTTCAGTCTAAAAAAGCACAGTACTTGGTTATATACCTTGAATCATAGCGTGGCTAGTAAGATACAAGGTTACGTAGTCTTCAGACATTATGTTGCGTTAAATCTAAGGTAACCATACTAAAAACGCTAGAAATAAGAACGTTTCCATTCTGAATCCTTGGAACTAATTACATTAACGCTCTCCACAGGGAAAGGCTTTAGGTGCTTCCATGTTTACTTTCGAAAGCATTACGGAACGTGTCTTCCGTCATGGAGCACGGAATGTTACCGTCATTGTTATTACGATCATTACGGCCTCTTCGCCATTTAGCAAATAATCACTTACGAACTTAATATTTCTTCATTCTACCCCCAGTATGCGACCTATTTGTTCGTGTCGGATCGAAAATTATACCGAAAGCTGCGTCTCTTTTTCCGGCGTATGATTCTCGAGCGCTTTCTCTCGCTTTCTCGCGTATAAAACATGCGGCCCGCTCGCTTCTTTCATGTATGAAGGTCCTCCGTGCCCGATATGACGAAACGACACCCAAGAGAACAAGTTCGAGCCCGTTTTTTTTTCGCCGTCCCCGCGCTGCTAGAAAGTCCGCGACGGTCGCGACCGGCGGGATGGGTCAGCACGCCCCACTTTTTAATTTTAATATAGAATGATGTCATGTAATCAGTGCGTAAAAAGCACGAGAAATACATCTCGCAGGAATCATCTAATTACTTTTTCAGTGATTTACTGGAGTCCGTGTTATTTTTTTTTTTTGGTCGGTAATGCAGGACGTTTACAGTCCATATACGTGTATATATGTGTACATATACGTATGTATGTATATGTATTTAAAGTAGAGGCGTACGGGATGGGGCAGGAGCACTTGTGATATATGACATTCGCGCGACGCGAGCTTTTTTTTAATTGCCCCTTTCTCGTTTCGTGAATACGATACGTCGAAAAAGAAATGAAGATCCCTTCTTACCCAACGTACGGATAATTTGTGTCGTATTTTGTTTGACGTCCAATGTTTAACAATGAATTCGACTTACTCTTGAAAACGACTAATGATCAGGAACGAGTGTAAAGAAGAATTTGAAAGAATTTTTAAGAAAAGCGTACACGAATCAAACAAACATGCATTGAATTTACCAAATAATAGTTTTGAGTGGTAGCAATCTTTCAATTTAAAGATATAGTTTTTGAGATAATTTATTTGGTTCAAGCAATTTATTTCATTGACGAGGATAAATAACTTTATTGATTCAGTTTTAGAAATGCTCGAAACTTTGTATTACGTCATAGTTGGTAATAACAACGTCTGAAACAAATTCAGGTGCACCAACCATGTTTGCAATGAATTGTACGAAAACAACAATTGTCAAATTTTGAGGTTATAATCATCTTTAATACATTTTCTTGGTTATATAACATTTTAATCAACGATGCGTTTAGAAAACAAGGCATGTGTGATTGCAACCAACGGGATTATAAATAGTGAGTTCTTCTATTGGCAATGCTTTCATAATAATGTATTAATACATTTGCACTTACGAAAAGGAGCTGAATGGGCTAAACTAATTATTAAATGTTCTCTTAACAAAAGTCTATCACTCTGTTAGATCTCATACGAAAGCACTTATTTTTAAATTCAAATGTAGAAAATATTTAAACAGGAAGCATAAACGTGTTTTGTCTATTGTGTGTTACCAATGATTCATTAAACGAAATATCTTTATTTTATTTATATAACAAACGTGTTTCTATAAAATATAATATACAAAACACAGCATGAAGTAAATTAAATTAAATTATATCAATATCGAAAGAAGTAATCAGATAGGACAATTAAAAATATATTTAATCTGTGCCTTCAGTCTCATCTTCTGTCAGATAATGCATTTAAAAAAAGAAATCATGGGTGATTGCAACCAACAGGATTATAAATAGTGAGCTCTTCTGTGACAATGCTTTCATAAAAGTGTATTAATATATTTGCATTTACGGAAAGGAGTTGGATAGGGTAAATTAATTATTAATAAATTCTTTATCACCCTAATAATATATATGTCATACGAAAAAAAACTATTTTTAAATCAAAGTGTATGAAGTAAATTAAATTAAAGTACGTTAATATCGAAAGAAATAATTATTCACGAAAATTAAAAATATATTTAATCTGTATTCATTCTCGTCTTCTGATTCACAATTAACTGTCAGAACAACGTCTTCTACGTTTGCTTCACGTTCGTACTACTTTTTAATTATTTTGCCTATATGAGTTATGGAATTTGTCAGATCAGTTCAAACTTTCTTGCCACGTATCTAACACTTGTCTGTTGCCATAACGATCGCGACCAATATGTTTATTATAATACCCTTTCGCTTGTGTCCGTATCAGTTCAATAGGATTGAAATCTCAGTGATACGGTGGAATTCTTAAAACTTCATGTTCATATGCCCGAAATAATACGCCAATAACATAAACCTTCTCTTTTTTATATCTCTTGGTTATTTCTAAAAGTCGACGATCACTAATTTAGCATGCATTGGCCAATATCTTAGTGAAGCGCTTGATAAGCGAAAGCAGGTGGATGTTATTTACGTAGATTTTTCTAAAGCTTTCGACTGCATTAATCACGAGATGCTACTACAAAAAATGGATAAATTTGGTTTTGGTGTGTGTTTCCTGACGTTGATTGAGTCTTACCTTACTGGAAGGGAGTGTTATGTCTGCTACAAAGGTTATTTCTCTACGCCGTTTTCTCCAACATCAGGTGTTCCTCAAGGTTCAAATCTTGGACCACTCAATTTTTATATAAATGATTTACTATCTCTGTTTACGTGTCACGTCTTAGCATACGCAGATGACGTAAAGATATTTAATACTGTTGGTAGCATTTTCGATTGTAAACATTTACAAGACAATCTTCTTCGCATTAATACTTGGAGCAAGGTCAATTATCTCCCTCTGAACATCAGCAAGTGTACTGTGGTTTCCTACAATAACACTATTTTACACTATAACTACCAGATTAATGATGCAGCCATACCACGCAAATATCAAAACTTTGGATCTTGGTGTTTTGTTTGATAATAGACTGTCATTTACGGAACATATTTCGTCCATGTGTTCATCTGCTTCCAAAACTCTCGGTTTTGTCATGCGTTCTTGCAGGCATTTCTCAGACTTAGGTGTAATGAAACGTTTATATTATGCCTACGTTCGTTCTAAGCTTGAATACGCCTCCATTGTTCGGTATCCCCGTTATTTACACCAAGAGCTTATGATCGAACGCGTTCAAAAGATATTTCTAAAGTATCTCTCCTTTCGAATGGACAACGTGTATCCTGCAAGAGGTATCGAGTATTATAGCTTACTTGTTGAGCATGGTTTTCTATCTCTTGCTGACCGCCGCGAGCGTAATAGTGTGGAGCTTCTTTGCAGGATCCTGAAAAATACTATCGACTCGCCAGCCCTTCTAGCGCAAATAAACTTTACCGTACCTACTCATCATACTCGCTACTATAATATATTTCAAGTACTTAGAGCTAATACCAACATTTTGCTTAAGGCACCTCTCAGTCACAAGGTGAGGAACGCAAACAAAACGGGATCTGGAGCCATTTTTGTGAGTCTTTCTTTTTTTTGTTTCATTATTATATACATTTTCAGCATGTTATTATTGTAGGCAACACGATTTTAATTATTTTATTTTAAATAAGAATTGTATTGTAATTTGTACTGTAATTGGCCCTTGGGCTGTTGGGCAATAAAGGATTATTATTATTATTATTATTATTAAAGTTCACTCTTATTCATTGTGTTTTCAGAGGTTATTGTTATTTAACCACGCAATAATGTTTCCTTTGGACCAACCTAAATTTGGCGACTCCTCAAACACTATGATACGATGCGTTGTCCATTAAAATTATTGATAGTTCTTCTAAATTAGGGATTAGTTGAATTTCAACCCACTTTGTAAATAAATCGCTATACATATCATCATGGTAATCACCTATTTGTGATTTTGAGGCAAATATCAAATTTGTATTTCGTACAAAGCCGCTTCTGGTACTTCTATGTATAGCAGTAAATCGTTTACCATCATGACCTTCGGGTTTTCCGACACATTTTATATTGTCATCCTGCCAGGATTTCCTTTCGCTTCCCTTTGAAAACATTCAGGTTTCGTCTAGGTATACGATATCTCTTTTGAAAGGTGATGTTAACATTTCATTGCACTTCCTTAGGAAGTAAAATCGTAATACTGGAATATTATTCCTCTCCATAAGAACTCTGCGGTTATCATCTTTTCTAAACTTATATCCCAAAAGATCGAGTCAACGCGACAGTGGGGAAATGCTAGTATGTGAAATATTTCTATGTTCAAGCACCTCTTGTAACACTTGTACTATTACATGTTTTTCTATAAAAATATATTCAATGAAAATTAAAATTTAATTACTTCACGAACATCTTGAGTTGTACGGAGCTGTTGAAGCACTGGATGAAGGAACAGCAGGTGTAGTTTCTTTCTGCTGTTTTATATTGTGGACGGTACCAATTGAAATATCCAAAGCATTTGCAACTCTCTACAATTTATAATGTAAACCTTGATTTAACGCTAACCAACCATAAACCGAAGATATTAGAGGACTTCCACTTCGCTCTTCGTTCTTGGAATACTCCAGTAAACAACAAATTCACTCTCGGTAACAAGAACTAAGTCGTCGACCGGGCATTTTGAACTGTACCCTTTAAAAAAATGTTTTGTCTTCGTATGCTTCTGTAACATATCTAAGCTTCCCACAAACTAAACGGTTTAAAGACATTTTAACGAAGGAAATATTTGAATTAAATAAAAATAAACGTTGAAGACTAAGGAAGCCCAAATAAACAATATAAAGCAGATATCAAATGTCAATTAAAACAATTGCTTCAATTACTTCATGTACCCTGTTTATTCCATGCATGCCATCTTGTAGCTGAATTTATAAAGTAGATCAATTTATACTTTCTATCAAACAACTTTTTATGAAATCTCCAAAACGCCTTTATGATTTTAAGCAGCCTTCTCCGAACATTCCTCAGCCACTACAGAACGGTATTGACGAGGTGGAGAACTTGCTTTAAAGCTGTTTTGTATTATGAGAAATTTTTACACATTATTGAACCTTGTACCTTAAATTTAAATCCGCAAGAAGTCCAAGCAATTTTAGTAAGCTAGCGGTTGGTTTCAGATACCGAAATCCATACTCAAATAGAGCAAATTTCCGAAAATTATGCAATTCTTTTAAATACTATTTCCAAATTAGAGAACACCAAGCTGTCATTACATGAAGCGCTAAATATAGTAGATTAGCTTAAAGTCTCGATAGGAACTCTAACACAACATATAGGAAGATTAACAACCGATAAATTATGTGCGATTATAAATAAGAATCACGATTTTCAAACTATAATGCGTATAAGCAAAAGTTTAACCGAAAACCAAGACTACCAACTAAAGTAGTAAGTAATTACATTAATTATATTTAATATTTATAGTAACTGAGACGTGCGCTACTGCGAAAGCACTCGTTTCCACAGTCGTATTATGGTGTCATATAGTAGACACACTCCGCGCTATACAAGATAATCATTTATTCGGGACACAATGTTTCGAGAACACGAAGATCTTTAACGCACTGTATTTCGAATAAATGATGATAATCTGTGTGCTGTGGAGTGTATTATAGATTTGAAAATAAATCTGTGTTATTAGGCTTCAATTGAAAATTACCTTGCTTTTATGCGTTTTTGACTATCAGCTCTAAATTTGGCTTAATACGTTTTATTACCATTACTCCAACCTGAAACACATATATTAGGAATAATCTGAAAGTGAAACATCTAAATTGTCAGTTTCCATGAATACTAACTGATTATCTAAATAAGGACTTTTAGAGTCTACGTAATTGTATTTTTGGTGTAAATTCTTATTAATAATTCTTCTACGTTAACATTTCATAATTTCCTTCATAAGTTTTAGTTTTTATATCCTTAACCCTTAGCCACCGTAGTGCGGTCTCAGTGACCGCAGCGGATTTTTGTTTTTGTTTAACTTATCCTCATCTTAATATCACGAATCCGTTTTCTTGTTACCTTCATGTGAGTGCATTGTCAGTATGCTGCAAGAAGTTAAAGTCGATATTTGTTTCGGCAGTCGTAGGGCCGGTCTACAGTGCTAAAGCTAGTATTTGAGTTGCGCTTTTTGCACAAAATAATGAGCAAAAATCCTACTACATCCAAAACGGTTTGGTGAGGCGATCCTGATCATGAGAGCACTTTATTAGCATGGTATGAAGAGGCATAAGATGAAGATATTAGTGACCAAAACAGTGTAAATGAGGACAGTTATGAATAAAGTGAACATGAAACAGACTTAGAAATTGAACTTAGTGAAGAAGAAGGAACAAGAAACTAATGAACTGTCGGACGAAACTGAGAATATCGGCGACCTTTCTCAAAACAATGTAAAATTCTTTAGTGGGAAAAATTGGAAAAAGTGGTCATAGTAAAGTTTTGTTTCTCGCACGAGAACCCAGAAGCACAATATCGCTATACAGCCTCCAGGGTTGCGACGATTGACCGGATTAGGAAATATAGCTGATGCAATTACTTGCTGGAATCTCTTATTTATGGCAGATCTGCTACAAGTTGTATTGCAGTGGACAAATGTAATATTATACATCATCAGAACGAAATATATATATAAAAGTACTCAAAGATCTGAATTGCAGAATTTAGATGTGATTGTGCGGTAGTTCTAGAAGAAAAACTGGAAAAACGGAAAACGAAAAACATATTGCACTTGTTCTTCTAGAATTAAAGAAAAAAACCTTTTATGGGTGTAAAATTTGCCATATGCCTACATGTTTAGCACGCGCGTCAAAAATTTGTAAAAATTGTAAACACAATCTTTGGGTATTTGAGCCTCTACAATTTTTTATTTGTTTTAGGTTATTGCTTTTAATCGCATGATCATTTATTGTAAAGAATCTGTTCTTATTTTCGTATAGAATATTACTAAAGAAAAATTCTAACGTTTGTGTTAAAAAACAGAGCAAAATATGACATTTACGGATTTTCTGTTTGGTTTATGTTAATTAACGAACGAAGTATGTCAAAAGGCATCTTGCGTTTTATTTTAGGGTGCACTCAATCCGATAAGAATGTTCCCACTGGATAAAAAAACATATTTTGATAATTAAAGTTTGTTTATTATATGCGGTCATCAAGAACGCGCAATGGTGAAGACGTTACAGTATTTGCACTGCATTGGTTAAGGGTTAAGATTTATAAAGGCCGTATAATCAAAACTAACTGACATAATTTTAATTATTTTTGATTTATAATGCATTCACTTAAAGTATCAGCAAAATTAATAAAGATCTGCGATATGTCTTAAAGATACTTTGTAAGTTGACCAATAACCGGAGAAGATATCAATCACTAAAGAAAATAGCTTGCGTATATTCCTTCAGTAAATTTCTTATATCGCATGTACCATTACCCATCAAACTTTTCTATTTATTTACGTCATAAGTCCGGCGGAGTATCTCCGACAACGATTTAAACGTAATAAATACAGCATCGTTTCGTTTAGAACTTTTGTTTCGCCCGTAAGTTTTCGACACCGCTGATGCTTTTCATTATTTATCGTGACCGACGATGATCTCTTCTCGAGGAAGTCTCTCTTCCTATATCTCCCTTTCCCCGACATGGGGACGTAATAGTTTTCGCTAGAGCGAAGCTCTACTAACAAACTCCAACAGATTATGAAGATATATCAAAAATAACTTAGACTTAAGAAGTTCCATCGCTTCGCCGATGTTTCGCTTTAGTAGTTTCGGTAGGTTACGGTCCATTTATATAATAACTGTTTTTGTTTTCATATCATGCGGCGGTATTTATTCTTTCTTGCCCTTATTGCGTCAATAAGATGGAGATAGAAATTAAGTAGTAACTGCAGCAATAGCAACGTTATTGTTTCCTGTCACTAGTAAGAGAATTAGTAACAAGGATGACTAGGTAAAATACAAAGTTCTAAAGTGTACACGGTAAAATTGTGGAACAAATTAAAAAATTTGAAGCAGAGTGCTTTTGGAAGAAATATTCATACAAGTCAGTTCTATTTCTTTAAAGCACGCGCTTCATCAGTATAGATTTCTCTCACTTTTGGTAAACTTTACTTCTAACTTCCGTCTTTTTACATAGTATCATCAAAATTTTAATACCTCACATGACAAAAACTTTGTTTAAAAGTAGAAAACATAAATGTGATTAATAACAAAAAGCGAAGATGAATGCTGTTATTCAGGAAATGAGATGGTTGCTTCCTTTAAATTAAGAGTCCCGGGTGCTGGGGCGGGTGAGAATCAATGGAATGAAACCCCCCTCCCTCCCCCAGACCTTACGTCTATATATTTTTTTCTTGTGAAGGTATTTCAAATCAAAAATGTATGTTGCTTTCGATTCTTGGGTATTGTGATACGGCGTTGTTTCGCGACATTTTGATCAAAGTGTGCATTGGAATCCTACCAGAAATCATCAAGAGTTTTTCAAAAAATGTGAACGTTGGAAATTACTAGTGCAATTATAATGTATCATTAAAATGCCAACGATGTTAAACCACATTCCACATTAGATACTAAACCATGTGCTGAAAAAAAAGAGCACAGTCTACGAATTGTAATGGGGACTCGCTAATCCCAACCCTCGGAAATCAGAATTAGGAATAGTTCAAACTATGGCGACTAAACGAGAGCATAGAACGCTAACGCTTAGCGAAAAGCAGGAAATTTTGAAGTAATTAAACAGTGGTGCAAGTGGAAAGACCTTGGCTGTAAAGTATCGTGTTGGTGCGGCAACCATTTCGAACAATAAGGGTGAAATAATGGGGTATGTAGTTTATTTGTTCATTAACAGATTGTAGTTATCATGGTCGTAACGATTGTCGGATTCCTCCATGTCACTAGGTATTTTATCCCTGTGGTTTCGCAAACAATTCTGGAGGCACTGAAAAAGTACCTTTGAAAATGTGGCCGTAAAAGATTGGGATACTATAGATTCTAGTTATAATCGCAGTTAAATTTCGCATAGGTACATTGGGCATTGTATTTCGACACCAATTCATGACGCTTTCTAATGCCCACTTGTCTGCCGGTTCACACACAATAAATCAAGCGGGTACAGTTCCCCAACCTTACTCCTGAGTATTTGGATTGATAAACCAGAGATACCGCGCACCAATAGTGCACAGGGTGACTGCGCAATTTTAATACATCATGGTAAGTCTGAGGGATCATTTACATGTGCAGTTACCCCATGCACTGTTGGTGCGCACCGTCTTTGGTTTAGCAGTCCATGAGCTGCTCGGAGAAAGGGTTGGGAAATTGTACCCGTTTGTTTCGCTATGTTTGGACTGGCAGACGAGTATGTTATTGTTGTGGCATTAGAAAGCGACAAGAATGCTCACTTAGGCTGTTGGTTCAAATATGATGATAGTAACTGAGAGGGAAATGCAATGTGTTGAGTAAAGAAATCGCTCGAAACCATGCTGATGACGGCGGGTAGGCAGAAACATGTTCGTGTATTAACGTTTTTCTTTCCTCACATTGTCTTTCTTGTGAATGCTTCGACCAATACCGTGAATAGTTGTATTTAGCAGCATTATTATGTTAGGCATTGTTTTCTAACCGTAAGTCTATATCAGCAATGGCTGTTACCTCAGACATCGACAATGGTTGTTACCTCAGTCTTCCTCGAGCGCAGGCAATCAAAACTTAATTCTGGATTTCATCTTTCTATTGTCGAACGAACAAAAGTTCTTCAAATTACCAGCTCATTTATATCTTCATTATAAAAATTCATTAATTGCTGCAGAATATTTTTCAATGCTCAACTCTTTATTTTTACGCATATTATGCAAATAAAGTCCACTACAAATTACTTATTGAAACCATCAACAAACGGATGTGCAGGTGCAATTCCTAAAAATCCAGCGGTTAAATAAAATTTAAAGAAGAAACAATTATATCAAGCAGTGGTGCATCTACAGGTTTTGTTAGAAATATCACCGTACTATGTCTTAAAACCATAGCACCATGATTACCATAATGGTGATTTTTTCGATTGTGCTATTTTTCAATAGGTGATAGAATATGTTCTTCTTGTAAATTGCACTGGAATGTACGAGGCTTGCCTTGAAACCAAGTACCGTTTCGTTCTACTACCACCGTAGCATTATTGTCGTAGTTCCGAGTATGCACATGTATCTCTAGTTCACAGTCTTTTCGCTAACATGATTACAGCCGGATTATGTTGTGTTTACATTTGTTGGTGATCGTTTAAAATATTTCATACGATATCTGAGCCTGCCGACTGTGAAGTGCGTTCTATAATATGGTTTTTAAACGCAAGGAAGGCCAACCGAAATTAATCGTCAAGTTGTGGAGATTTATGATGAAAATGTAATGACAAATGAAATGACGAGAAAGCGGGTTAACCAATTCAATGATGGTCGAACCTATGTCTCTCACGAAGCACGGAGTGGGTGGCTTTGTCAATTATGGTTTAGTTAAAAAAGTTACCACAAAATTAGTAAAAAGAGATGGTTCACAATAAGAATGCTTAGTGATAAGTTTCCACAAAACAAAAGACGCGGGAGACTCGATCACGGCATTGTATTGCTTCCTGATAACGCACGTCCCCAATCTGTTGGTGTCACTCAAAACCTTAGTGAATAATTTGGTGAAGGGCAGTTCGATTACCCGTCGTATAGCCTTGATCTCACACTATCTGACTACCACGTGCTCGAACTTGAAGTGTACATTTTGGAGGGAGGTGCTTTAACAGCGATAACGACAAACAGCATTTTGCAGTGATTGTTTTCACTAGCGGCATATTTCTGTGAAGAGGGTATACAAAAATTGGTTTTTCACCATGACAAATGTCTGAGTAATGGTGGCTACTATATAAAAAAAAAAATTTAAGAAATGTTCCTTCATCGATATAAATTTTGTTTTAAATAGAATGTTTTTATGATTTTTTTCTAAAACAATACTTAGTTTCCAAGCAAGCTTCTTAAACACTCTGTCTGTAATAGTGTTGGGTTTACACTAGAGTTGACATTAAAATAATACTTAATTTTTAACTACTGTGGACATCTCCAAACAAATCGCAATATACTTCTAGCAAGGGATAGTGTTAAAAATTCTTTATTGTATAATCGTTTTCACATTTGATATTCCCTATTTTGAAAACTGGAATGGTAGTCGTTATTTTATTTCGTATTCCCCATATTCTTTCCGCCCGATACGATCTCCTGCTGTTCGTTTTCCAATAAAAAAAAAACAGTACGGAGACATCAGCGATATTAAAAAACAGTTCAAGACGTTATATACGATGTATAACTTCCAATTGCGATGTCATATTCGAATTCGATATTAAAAATACATATATAACTGTGACATCCGACTCCCTAGCTGTCTAAAAGCCCTTCCGAAGACATCTGCAGATAGCTACATGGCCCGGCGATATTTGAATATGGGAGCCCGTGCAAGATTTATAGCTTTTAATATGTATATGTGCAGGTTTCTGATATTGATATAGAAATATGGGATTGCGCATAATAATATATTTTCGAATTGAAACGATAGGAATTTATACGTAATAACGTTGGGCAACCCACCTAACAAGTGAGCGCGATTTGATGTACAAATTTGTATAAATTGATAAAAACAACGGCAGATACGATATGTTAAAAATAGAGAAGCTATTGAGATAGACGTAAACTAAAGAAGTATTAAGAACATGTTAAAGTTATTACATTTCAGACGTTTTAAAATCTTAACCGTTTTTATTCACTCTGCGAAATTTCCATAGTTCTCTATGATTTTGCAGTTCCCCTATAAACATTTAGCAACGGTATGAGTTGAAGATTACGTGGAATTACACAACTGAACGTAAAAAATAGCATAAACATTATTTCCTCAATATCAGAACTGTTCGATATGTAGGAGAAGTACCTGCTAAATGTATAAATACGAACAAAATTTCTACAATTTCCCAGAGTTAGACAGACATAGTATGAAATCAGGCTTTACCTTTCGGTGTAAAAGAAGCTTTTAAACATCTTCAAAAGTTAATTTATTGTTAAATATATATATATATATATATATATATATATATATATATATATATTTATATATATTGTGGTGGAAAATCTCAGGCTCGTTAAAATTTTTTAACTGGGTTCTTTGAATTGAAATTTTGACTTATTTTTTTGAATTAAGTGAAAATATTTTCTAAATTAAAATACCAAATGTAAAGTTAAAAAAAAAACAAATATATTGACAAATAAAAAAATATATATATATATATCTAAATATACCGCTTTTTTTACAAAAGAAAATGTTTTTACAGAAAACCTAAGGCAATCCCTGACTAGCTAAACTTGAAATATTCTAATTAATTTATGAAACTAAATATGAGATCGAAAGAATTAATTTTGAAGAAATTAAGAAGATTCGACGTCTATAACCTTTGAAATCGTACTCACTGGCTCGGCTTTAGGATGGACTGGCCTTCGGCTTCCAATGTAAGTGTCCGGAACCTCCAAATTTTGTATGTAGTATCAGTTGATACACTATTATTAAATATAATACGAAGATATTTATAATTTTATGGAGTTATATGAGAAAAATAACAACTTATACCTTCTTAGGAGAATAACATGACAACATCTCTCACTTTTGTTCCTGATCTTCATCTTTCTGTTCTTCTTTTGTTTTATATTCACGGCAACGCATTGGTTCGCCTGTTCTCCTGTATTGTAGGCCATTCAGTATACACCCACATACTCGACATGTGTGATATTATAAAGGAAATTACTGCCGGTCGTGCCATCCATTCGTTGTACGAGATATTTCAAAGATTATGAGTACAGTTTCGGAATAATGCATATTCATACAATGTAGTTAAAATGTGTGAGTACTGTATATTAAACGTCGTTTAAAGATGAAATTTATTTACATAAGAAATATGTTTACGAAAGATGAACGATAGTAAAGTTTATGTCTGTTGTTGAAGGGACTCTTCTTTTTTTTAACAAGAAAAATTGTGAATAATTAGTTATTAAAGGATACCCAAAGTAAATATCTGTAAAGCTTTTAAAAGAAACCTGTACAGATTGAATATCTGTGTTTAAAAATTTCATAAAGAGGGAGTACTGACGGTACTTCGCCTCCAACTTCTAACATCAACCAAAATAAAAATTAACGGCGTGCACCAAACAGTGACGAAAAATATATCTGCAATAGGTGAACTGGTAAAATTATAGAAGAAAATCATTGGTAAATAAAGGACAACAATTTATATATATATATATATATATATATATATATATATATATATACTCTCCTCTACCTACCTCTTTCAAAATTTATGTCAATTCCTTTTTCACCTCCCTGTTAATACCTCTTTCAATCTGGCACAAAATAATATAGACGTTTATACTATTATTATAGAATTTTTAATTCGTAATAAAATACGTTTATAAGACAGGGTTTTGGTTTTCTTTCACATTTAATTCCTATAATTCAGCTTTGTTTTCCATTCGTTTTGTGGGTTTCTCCTATTTCCGCGGCTCTGCATGTATTGTCTTGATTCAAGTCGGCACGATCGGCCCCGTGTCGTGAAGTGTGTCCTTGTGCTCATACTTTCGTATCAATTCTAATTTTATAGATTTTTTTACGTGGCTAAATGACTATTTGTCAAGGCCAAAAAAAGACACCCTTAGAAGTGGCACATAAAGAGGCAAGATTGAAATTTGCACAAGATCATATGAGAAAATATCATGAGTGGAATAACGTCATATTTTCTGACGAGAATAAAATTAACTTGAACGGGCCTGATGGTTTCAAATACTATTGGGATGATTTGCGCAGGCAGACTGAAGTTGCGATGAGCCGAAATTTTGATGGCGGTACTGTAATGGTTTGGGCGGCTTCTACCTATAACAATAGAACGCTTATGTGTTTTATTTCTACGCGAATAGATTGATTCGGATGACTTCCTTGAACAATTGTCAACGCAAGACTGGATCTTTCAGGAAGATCATAATTGCAGATAAAGGAAGGAGTGGTTTCATCAAAAGGAAATCAACTTATTACAATGGCCTGCTCGCTCGCCCGACCTAAAACCGATCGAAAATCTTTGGGGAATATTAGCAAGAGAGGATGCCAATAATAACGTGGTGTTGGAATGATATTCCTATTTCAACATTGACCAAATTGATGGACAGTATGAAGACCCGGATGTTTGAAGTTATTTTCAATAGAAGACCTAACACTCACTATTAATTTTGTGTGAATGGGTTTATAGGAATTTCGCTTAATTTTGTTCAAATGTGCTTTAGAAGCTATAGAAATTTCGCTGGATATATACTAATTTTGTTAATATGTATATCACAAGTAATCGCAAGCTATTTTGGATAGTAGCATCGAACTTTCCCAATCTGATACACTTGATTTCCTTCTCATCGACTTACAATGTGGTCTATATTTCCTTCATAAAATTGACATCAACATCACGTAGATCTTGTTCTATCTACATATGGACTCTTTAGCACCGAATATGACATTATTGCAGTTTTAACGCTCTGAAAACTTTTGAATAACAACATATTTTCGTTGAATCATTTCCGCATACTGCAAAACTTATGCAGAATTCTTGGACCTATTTTTTTTAATTTTACAATGTAGTAATATTTTGAATGAATTTATTGAACAGATGCACGAAGATGAATTAATGGTTACTTCCAGCAAAATGGTCCAACGGCACACAATACACAAGAAAATATTGCTTTTGTTTGTGAGTTTTTTGACGGTCGGATTATAAAATTACATGTGGAAGTTGAATTTCTTTGTCGTGTTTCCTCGCTTAAAGAATAGAATATTTAACTTACGTTGGTAAAATGCAAAGAAATATTGAAGAATATGCATTAATAACGCCCGTAATGCTGCAAAATGCCTTTAACAATATGCGAAGGCGTATAAACTTGCGAAAATAATGAACACACTCGCTTTAATCCCCCCTTTTTTACTAATACAAAACTTAAATAACAGCTGGGCTTGTTGTTTTATTGTAACTTTAAATCAAGTGACGCATTTATTGGTGTTACGATGACACTATCAAAATTATTTTAAAAAGTTAAGGTTGTGTTACGATTAGTCTCGCCAAAGTAGGACAAGTTACAGTGCAGTGCGGAGAACAACGTGAAGTCGCTGAGCGACCGTATGAAAAGCGAGTGTTCACCCCAACGTAGGAGGTAATAAATTGCATATTGTCGCACCAGTTGCGTTGTAGTATAAGACGCATGAATAGTCTCGCCAAAGCGGGGGCAAGTTACAGTGTAACGCGGAGAACAACATGGAGAGACCGAACGGCCATATCAAAGCGAGTGTTCTGTAACGTTTACGTACTCGCATCATTTAAGATCGTGACCTTCATAAGTGATCATAGGCGATATGAACCCAGGATGTTTACACATAAAATAATGATAAAAAATACATTATATAATGCGCTGAAACACTTACTGTCTCAAGAAGTTTCCACGAAATCACAAACTGGGTGGCATTTATTAAATATTAGAATCATTAAATATGTTTGCACATTTGTTTCAGTCAAGCGTGCGGAATAAATATTTTTTAATGATAAAAATGACCGTTCCACATCTAGTGATGTTTGATTTGCAAATTTAAAGTAATCCTTGAGGTATCTCAATGGATCTTTCGACACACCTTCATAAATTTGTCTTAGTATCAGAAAATCTGAATCCTTGTCAGTAACACTTTCAAATTTTCGTAACACACTTTCATTTTTTTGCCTGCTACCGTCCATCCGTAGGTGTGAGTTAATATCATCCACAATTTGAACAGAATCCACAAATGACATCGAATCATTTTGTAGTTTCTCAATTCCCTCCGCTAGTCCTTGCGAATACTTTCTAAGCCACACTTTACCTGACTATCTTTTTCTGGCGTTTCTTGATAGCTTTCACGTGTCTCGGATCGAATTGTAAAACTGCCTCCTTCGCATCATCAAAATGTTCGCAGTAGTAAAACGCAGCCTTTAACTATGTTCCCCAACGAATACTAATCGGCTGTGGTGGTTCAGGCATTTTGGGACACAGTTTGTGAAATCCCTTTGTACGTTTTGAAGGCTTTAGAAAGACTTCCTTCGTATGAGAAATTAAAACATTTACTCGAGGATAACATTTAAAGATCAATTGCGCCACTCGGTTTAAAGCATAGATCTAACATGTTACATGTAACAGATTGCCACTCTCTTCTTTAAGAGATCGGCCTAAGGAAAGCATGTTAGCGGCACAGTCACTCGCAACGATTAATAGTTGGGTTGTTGAAACTTGAAATTTGTTCAATACCCTCAGAACCCCTAAAAATTTATCGCTAGTACATTTTGCAACTCTTTTAGAAGTAAATAAGATAGGGGATGACGGTTCAAACTCCTCCATTGTACGCACCATTACATTCACCACAGAATTTTTTTGCCGATAGGTTGTTTCGCCTATACATAATCGCAATTTTTTATCTTTCAATTCAGCTTTAATCCTTCTTTAAACATAGTCACAAACAGAAGGCATAATTAGTAATTAAAATATGTACATACATAATTTCAACGTAATGATATGAGAATACCGAAACAACGCTGAAATCATAACATATTCAAGTTTAATCGCGTTACACTTTAAAAAATTTCATGTAACAACCGCAATTTTTTAACGAAGCGGGTTACAGAAAGCTGTAACGCGCTAGCTTTTTTAGGCGTGGGACACGCCATCCATATGAATCTCTAGTTTCCTTTTAATATCTCGTTTGGGAATACACAATAAATTCCGGCATAAGTATCGCGTTAAAAATAATGCGTCCGTAAGCACGATATGACATATATACGCGTATATACGAATGTATAGCGAGGCATACGCACTTAAGTATTTATCCTTCTTTTTATCCAGGTGGGTAGTAATGCCCTTATTGCGGGTTGGATTTATTAATTAGAACATATAAGTTATGACTGCGTGCGAGTAGAGCTTAATCATTGATATTTTTTCGAGGGATTGGTGCTCATTTTGTTCTAGAGATTTAATTATTTCCAACACGGTCACGTAATTCGTAAATACATAATTTAATTTTAGGAATGATCCATTAAAATGAAGAGGATGATGTCACAGCACGTTTTTTAGATGTTTTAATGTATTCTTTATGTTAAATATAACGATTTTATAACATACAATAGAAAACACTGGTGAATCCGATTTTTGTCGGTCATTTTGAAGATTTAAAAAAATATAAAATTTTAATTCCTATGTGGATAATTAAAGAATAACTTAAATACCACCTATTTTTAATTATAATGTATTTGATTACTGAAAAATACTTTACTATGGTATGGAAAATATGTTCTGTATATATAAATATTTATATATAAAAAAAAAGAGAAATGTGTCAGGTGTGGGGTTCGAACCCACGCTCCCAATTGGGAACCAGAGCTTAAATCTGGCGCCTTAGACCGCTCGGCCAACCTGACTGATAACTTTATTTGCTCATAGAGCGGATCATTCCTAGGACTCTTGCGCAATCATTTAAACTAAAAATAATCCATTACAACATCGAATATAAATAAATGGTTTTTGTAGTTAATAATCATAACGAACTTAAGTATCCGTTTGTGTATATGCACATAGATATGGAATATATCTACATTGAATAGTAATAAAGTGACAAAGATAATCGATACAAATATTTATATTATACAGCATAAATAGAAGTTACAATCTAAATTAAACGAGAAGCAAGCAGTAATAGTTGCAATTTGGCATGAAACAAAAATAACTGAGGCTTGTTGTTACTATTTAATTCATTGGTTAGAGAATAATAAGGATTACGCTCCTGATTTGTAAAAAATTATATATTTGAGAAGTAAAACTTATTCTTCTGAAGAATTTCGGTTGAGTTAGAGACGAATATTGGTACTAACTTTTCTATAAACTCTGAAATTTACCACAGCACACAATAGCATAACAGCTAATAAAATATAAAGAAACAAGGGAGTGAAGGTTATAACAAAACAGGCCAGAAGATCTAATATCACGTGGACTTATTTCTGTATTAAATGAAATATTATTAACATTATTAAGTAAAACAAAAATGTAAAATTAAAGTCGCAATCATTTCTGTCAGTAGCATTAGCATTGAAGAAAAATTCTTCGATATATCCTTTGGTTACAGTAGCACCTTTGTTACATCCCGCACTGAATAACATAAGAAGTAATATCTTGAAATATATACTCCACTGGTAGGTATTAAGCTTTCAGATGTCTCCACTAAAATTACATCTTTTTTAAAGCATTTGCTCCGTCAATTCTGGAAGCCTTTAAACCAAGCATTAATCGAAAGACGATCGGAATGAGCCTAAAGACGTGGCAAAGTGATTTTGTTACACGACAATGCGGCGTTTTAGACAGCAAAACCAGTGAACGACACCTTGAAATGGCTTGGATGAGACATCCTTCCGCACCCGCAGAGCAGCACTTCAGCAATTTCGAGAAAGTTGGAAAATGTCTCGACCAATTGTTTGCCGCAAAAGGGAAACTTATTGCCATTATTGTTTAAATGTAATTTCTAACATATGATTGTGGCGACTGGTTAGAATGAAGCGCAATGGCGGAGTCTAATTTTCGACTACTTGTCCGATCAGCTGAAGTTGTATATTCGCATCAACGCGGCTAATGTTGGTTTCCAAGTAGTCCCAAATTTGTCGCTTATCAGTATAGACTAGACACTTTACATATCCCCACAGGAAATAATCCAAACTTGCAATATGACAGGATAGTAGAGGTCAAAGCACAGGCCTACTTCGCGAAATTATGCGCTCGTTCCTGCAATAAATTTATTGAATCGTGTGCTATGTACCATCTTGCGCTGTCTTGTTGAAATCAGAGCTTTTCCACATTAATGCCATTCATTTTTGAAAGACAAAATCGTGGATCTATAGCACTCTCCATTGGCTGTAACGTTCTGTCTGTCTGGAATCATCTTTGAAGAAATTTGGGCCGATGACTCCCGAACCCATAAAGCACACTAAACAGTGATTTTTTGTTGGTGTCACGGCGTCTTAATTATGGTTTCTGGTTTTCATCACTGCAAATCCGCCAATTTTGTTTGTTAATCCAGGTATTCAACCAAGGATGGACCTCATCGCTGAATAAAATTTTGTGGTGAAAATGAGAGCAATCTTGTTTTCGGCCCATTCACCGAACCATCGTATGCCATTATGGTCACGCCGCTTCAATTCTTGAAAGAGATCTTAAGCCAAGATATTTTCGCAAAACTTATATAAAGTAGGTGCATACAGTTCTTTCTGGTCCTTCCCAACACTGCGCTTCACAGAACCAACTTCATCGGTGCGCGCTGTCGACGTCTTTGGGGATGTAAATTATTAACTACAATATACGTAGTGCGAAAAGGATTCATGCTTAATCGAATAACTTGTTCAGATGGACGATTATGACGACCATAAAATAGACGTAGCGGACGATAGGTTTTGCGAACTAAACTAGGATTTTAAAGCAAATTTGCACAAGTTGCAAGCGTTGTTCCGGCGTAAATTTATTGATTGTGAAATGGCAAACCATACTGAGCACCAATGCTCTATCAGATTAACTCTCAGTAGAAACGGAGTTGTCAGTTTGAAAAACAAACATTTAAAAAAAGACATTCGTTGTTTATGGAAGCAATTCCGATTACTAGTAGTTACTACACGAATTTATACTACATTGTCGTCACTGTCACCCTTACCATAACACTATAACTTTAAAGATAAGTGAAACCCACATTCACCATAAATCATCAAAAACGAAAGAAAGGTTCAAGCGTACGAGATCGAATATTATATTACAGTAGCAATAATTAATTACAGCTAATAAAACGTCTACTTCAATAGTAACAATCTCAGTGGAATAATAACACCATGCCTTCAATTCAAATGTTATTTAGCCTGTGATTTTTATTTGAATTTGGGAACACTGTGGAAGAGTAATGTTTTTCGAAAATTAAACATTGGCAACTATCATCTGGGTAATCTCATTTATTGTGAAATGTTTTAAATGCAATAGTATTTACCGAAATGCGTTGATTGCAAAAAAAAACTACGTTAAAGAAAATGCTCAAAATGCTGCCCCCTTGTATCGATGCATGCATGAATTCTGCGTTTCCTGTTTTCAAATGCGTTTGACAAATGTTTAAAAGTTAGTATATTAGGAAATTCTGTAATGTTAGTTGGGTTACAATTAAAGGTACCGTGAAAGTGTGACGTCAGTAAGTATTGTGACTACACTGAGAAGTTTCCAAACAAAATTTCTCGTGTTTACGTTGTTTACTGTGCTCTTTCGCAACCCTAAGCAGCATTATGTTCGTTAAGTAAAATTATGAAATTTATTACAATTATTATTAGAATATCTACTCATTTGCTTAACTTTAAAACATATCTAAGATGGATCGCAATAAATATACCTAGAGAATTACATTAATGAAATGAAGCTTCAGATTCCAATAATAATTGTAATGAATTCCATAATTCTACTTAACGAATAATATAATGCTCCTTACAGTCACAAAATAGCACAGTAAACAACATAAACAGGAGGAATTGACAGAAACAGGTTAATTTTAACACATGTCTTTGTTTTGTTTGGAAACTTTTCCAGTGTCGCCATAATATTATTGACGTCCATTCAACGTTGGTAATAACAAGGAAATTGAATTATTATGGAAAAAACTCAACGAAAAATTTAATGAAATATATTGTTGAATTAAATATACTGCGTACATTAAATCAAACAATATTTTAAAATGGAACCATTGGAGTTATTTATTGCAAAACATTGTATGTTTGGACCAAATGAATGATGTCAAAAAAGAATATATTTTTGAGTTAAAGAAATATATCTTTGCTGCTATTTAAAATCATGATTTGTTTGATTCAATGTTGTTTGATTTAAGAACATTTTTCAGTGTTTACCTGATACCAGACTAGTACTACCGCTGAATATTAATTCCATTTTACTCAAGAGAAAGTTTATATCTTAGACAATATACGTAAGTCCTAATTCACGTAAAGACTCGTTTGAACTTCTTTCCCCTGGAGCAGGGGTGCAATAAACTCTATATGTCATTCTGAAACCGCAAGTATATCGTGTCAATGTACACTTTCCATTACAAAAAAAATTAAGCAGAAATAACGCAATATGCAGAATTTAAAACATTCTTTCTAGTTTTTCTCAAAACGCTTGCGAGGGGTTGTTTTTAAAATGACCGATTCAATTAAAGATTAAGTTTCTATTCAAGAAATATATCAAGCATTGTTGTACTGTAGTGTATCACATTTTCTTATTTAAGATGCGTTAAAACTCGTCAAAGGAAAAAAATCCAAAAAGGCATTCATGTTAATTATCTAAATGGTTATAATCCAAAGCTTTACCTTCGAAAATCATAATAACTATTTCAGCATGTTCATAATGAAACTAATTAATTATCGTTACCAATACAAACACTCAAACGCCATAAAGTTTCAAATAATCTTAAGCCCAAACAGGAAAAATGAAAAGCAAGAATAATAATTTTTTGCGTGCGTAGTGACCACAAATTAATACCACTTGAGGGAAGGATTTAGCCCTTCCGTAAGAACTATTAAGCTCTAAATCGCGAATAATTTATTTCTATAATAATCACCACCCGATTCGATTTGCATTTACCAACGATTTACGCTAACCTTCCACAAAATCAACCCCCTGTCACCCGGTCGTCGTTTCTCATTCCACCAGCCGGCAACGGCCACAGCAAGCCTATACCGACAACGGCCCATGGCATGCGGGATAATCTCGATCGGCCGATCTAAAAAATCCATGATTCATGCGAAAACGTGCGCACGCCCTCTATAGTCCGCATACTTAAGTACGACCCGGACGACGCGAATTTATTAATTGCGGTTTACCTCCGTTGACAAAATTACATTGTTTTAAAATTTACTAGGTTGGCGTGCCTGTCGCCGTTTTACTGCGCCATATCGTAACCCCGTTCGCGTTAGTTAAGTTTCGAACTGTTGATATGTACGAGGGACGCATGGAAAATTTTTTATGTTGGTAAACGTGTTTGATGTATAAAGCTACGAGTAGCCTGAAAAATTCGGTAACTAAAGCATAGCAAGTAGCAACATTTCAATGAAATATGTTTTATTTTCTGACATTTTCCGACTCCCTCGAGGTCAATACATTTATTTACTCGATGCTCAAGTTTCTTTATGCTTTCATACTACTCATTTTCATCGAGCTGCTCAAAATAGTGGTCAACAGCAGCTATCAGCTCCTCATCCGAAACAAATCTCACACCGCCGAAGTGTTCCTTGAATTGGGGGAGAGATGATAGTCCGGCAGAGCTAAATCCGGTGAATAAGAGGGATGCTCAAGCGCTTCGAACTTTATTTGGCCAATTTTGCTTCGACAATTCCGCTTTTGTGAACTGGCTCCTTTGGGAAGGTAATCCGTAAGCAAGGTGCCTTCCGCATCCCAGAAAACGGGATTCATCACCTTTCCTGCCGATAGAATGACTTTGGCCTTATTTGGAGCCGGTTCACAACGTTGAGTTCACTGTTTTAATTGCTGTCTACCTGCCGGTGTGTAGTGGTGAATCCACGTTTCATCGCAAGTCACAAATTGGCGCAAAAAATTATTGGATTTTGTCAAAACCGCTCCAAAATGGATGTAGAATATTCCACGCGTTTGCGGTGGTGTGAGCAAACGCGGCACACATCTTGCACACCGCTTAGACATGTCTAATTTAGCGTTTAAAATGTACGTCACCCGTTTTCTGGAGATACCTGTAGCCTTTCAATGTTGATTGGCGATCGGCTTCCACAAATTTCTAAACTTTTTGCACACTTTCTGCAGAAGTAGGTGTTCAACTTGTACTAGCTGCTCACATTGAAGCTTTTGCCCAATATAGTCTTTTCCGTTTGTGCAATTTCCATATTTGAAAGATTTGTTTCGTGTAAATCGCATATTTTGGTGCGAAGCTCAGTATCCAACTCCCTTCTTTTTGGCATATATTCGATCAAATAAACTAACAATATGAAATAAGATCTTCCTAATGCAATCACACACGTCTCTAGCATCTCGGCAATATACTATATGCATACCGAACGTACAGTTTATTATAAGGCAGGTGGACGATTCAGTACCCCTCCCATATTCTATTTCATAACGCATTGCTTTATTGCTATCATCAAATTTAATGCAGGAATACATTGTTTGTGCGTTTAAGTGGATTTAGTTAGTTAGCTAGGATTATTGTTATGAATATATACTATCAACATTAGATTGTAGATCCCATTTTAAGAAGACTAAAATAGGTCTTATTGTTAGTGTAACACAATATATTAGGTGGGATCAAACTTATGACCGGTAGTGTACCGTTCCTAGATATTTGACAAACTTTGCAAGCAGCAGTTCTGTTCTGTAATCTATCAAATAAAATTGTCACATCGAAAAATGCCTAGAAGATTACACCAAAGATAAACACGCTATTAAATACAGCTTCCCATGGTATTGGTGAAATCATTCACGAGAAAGACAATGTAAAGAGGCAAAAAGCGCTAACACACGGACATGTTTCTGCCTACCCGGCGTCATCAGGGGTTTCTTGCTGAACACATTCCAATTTACTCTCTGCTACTATTACCATATCTATCCCTACAGTTCAAGTGAATGTTCTTGGCGCTAACAAGTGCCCAAAGAATGAAACACTTGTGTGCCGTAAGAATGATTTCACAAATACAATGAGAAGCTGTATTTAAACAGCGTTTTCATCATTGGTGAAATAAAATTGTGTTTAGATTTCGAACTCCGTCCACTTCCCTTAGTCGTTCTAGCATTTACCTTCAACCTCTTCGTTACTTCGTAATACTTGGATTTGCAAAAAATTTCAGTTTACTCCTCGTATGTCTATCGGGTGAGGCGAAGATAATATCGGTTTCACCGCTCCAAAACGGCGGTTCCCGTTCAAGACCTCCGCAACGGCATATTGCGCATATTTAAGACGACGGTACGACGACGTGTTAAGGTCTGGTGGTAATATGCGAGTAAAATTTATACTTAGTCGCTTGTCGTATTATTGTTTTCCCATATAGAAATATGCCGTTAGGTTACGAGTGTTACGTGTAACGATACATATTATCGTACATAATTTCGTGCAATTTCACGCTCGACACACAACAATAGAATGCAGGCGGAGGAAACAATAAATAAGGCGCTTTGAAGTAACTATTTATAAGGTACACCGTATTCTTGTACGAAATACATATGTTAGGAGAAGTTGGATTATAAAAAATATAAATTTTGCAAATGCTATTTCGCTTTTGATTTATTTAAACCACACCTTCTGAATTTTCCCTTCGATATCGTTCCAATAACTAAAGATGACGGAATAAATGCTAATAGACCTCGGGATAGGAATGAATAACGTTTAGATATTTACATTGGAGTGCTAAGTTTTTAATTTACTACGCCAGTTAAAAGTGTTCACGGTATGCGGTAAGATTTGAACCCACAACTCCTGTTTGCTAGGCAGGTATGTTAACCGGTTACACCACGGAGTCCGTAGAATTTTTTAATACACAAATTAAGTCATCAGAAATTAAAACAATGTATATCACTTAAAGTCAACGGAAATTGCATATGTTAACCTAATTGATTGCTCACTTAAAAATATGTTTGTATAGATGTTACGATATATCTGTGGATATTGTTGGATCAAGATATTAAAAGTCATTCGTTACTACGGACTCCGTGATGTGATTGTTTAACGCACCTGACTACAGAGCAAGAGTTGAGAGTTCGAACCCTGCAGAATGCCGTGGAAGCTTTTAAATCATAAATTCATTAATTTAAAAGCTCTAGAAGTCAAGGAAATTATGGATTTATCAACGTGTAGGTACCTTCAATTTAAAGCTTAGTGCAAACCATAATGTAAACGGTAAAGCGAAAAGACTAAAAATTTAGGGAAACTATGCACATCAAAAGAACATTACTTCCACTACAATAAATTTAGATGAATTCTTAGGTAGTCCATACATTTTCCAACATGTAACAGGTTCTTTCTTAATCATTATAGATACACTTTTCTTATGACTAATTTTGAAAAGATAATTGTCAATGAGTTAGTAGGATAGTAGGCAACCAGTTGTATACGCATATTAACAAGCGAAAACCCTGGGTTCCTAGCAACACCAGTTACGAATGCTACCATAGATATCTCTTAATTAAAATAAAATAACTACTCTGCAAATCTGATAAAGACATTATTTTATTTTAACGATTAATTAAGACAAACAAAGCAACATAACAAAAATGAAATCTACTTTTATAGTTGGAGATTTGGAGATAAATTGGCTGATCTTTGAGGCCATAATATGGAGCCAAACCTGCCAATCCACCGTCTTTGAAATGCGTCATTCGAAAAATTTCCGATGGCGTTTGTGGAATGTGGCGTAGTCCCATCGATTTTGGAGCCAAGGTTTATTCATTATTATAATATTCAGTATCTCAAATGATAGAATGATGTGGTCTCCCAACAGATTCAGATATTTTACTGCAGTAAAGTTACCGTTAATAAAAAATGGGCCAATAAGTCTATCGCTTATTATTCCAAACCAGCATTGAATTTTTTGGGTACTGTGTTCGGGTCAGGTTTTTAGTATAAGGAATTGTACGGCATCAATAGCTAACGGATTAATGAAAACGAAATTTCCTATTTCTTAATGAGTAGGATACTAACCGGAAACGGTTTTTGGATGAGTCCTGCTTGTACTTACTGAAACTCTTCACAATACAAAATAATGTTTCTCAGTAATGATTTGATTCATTTCCAAAAACTCATAATGGACTACTGCGCTTGCTGTCTTCCAAACATATAATAAAATCTTGTTTGGGTGCAAGGATGCCTTGGGAGTGTGTGATATTGGATTAATAGGTGACAATCAATGATACAAGTGCTTAGAATTTGAATACAATATCCACGTTACTTGCAATAATACAAATAATAACATGAGAGGGAGTGTTATTGTTTACCTCACCGCCAACAGAAAATAATTTAAGACAAAAATGTAATCAACTATGAACAAGTGCAATAAATAATTATCAAGATTGAAAAAGTTATTACAATAAATGCAAAGTATTGAAACCACAAACAGAAAAGCAGTACACACTCATATGACTTATGAGAAACTTTTCTGTATAGAATTTTTATATGTATGTATATTGTTCTACTGCACATATGTGATAGGCGCCATACATTCTCGGTCTGATATAGAAAGAGGTATTTTTCAATGTAACCTTCGCTAACTTCTATACATTTATTATAATGATTAGTCAGTAGAGACCGGATTATATCCAAAGTGGATATATTTTATTTTTTGCATATCTTTAATTATAGTCTATATGTAGATGTCTTACACTAATTGAAGTTAATTACCGCTAATTAGTGATTGCATATTTATGCATTTCTATGCATATTTTTACAAAAGTTGCATATATTGCATATTTAGGCTTTTTCTTATCCTTTCTATTAGTAAAAATGCCTAGTAATTCCTAATGTAGATCGACAACGGACAATTCTCAGAACGATAAATCTTTTACGCTGGTTTCTCTTATACTTTTTTCCAAGAACTGCACGTGTTTAATTTCGCCTAGCAGAAGGGATGTGATAAATACGTTTTATTATTATTAATTCCCAAATAAACTATTCATTCATTGAATATCTTTCAGCGAAACAGTATTTAATTTTGTTACGTTTCTAAATACTGTGCGTATATACAATGAACATAGCGAACAAAATTTCTTTATGGATTAAGCCGTATCCTGAACTGGTAAAGGATACCGACAAAACATTTTGTCGTGCCTGCAGTAAACTGGTAAGTTTAATTTTACTGAAAGCTTTACAATTGTTTCTAAATTCTTTAACTTTTAATATAAAATGACAATTGTTGTTGTAGGTGTCTTGTGAGAGAAAATACCTGATTGATCAACACGCCAAAACTCCATCACATATTGGAAAATGTGAAAAACTAAAGCGATCCGCATGTGTGCAGCAATCTATGTATATATCAATGTGTAGCATCAACTTCATGACACTCAGAACAAGAAGAATATAATACGGATCTGTGCAACGCATTAATTTCGTCTAACGTACCATTAGCAAGATTAAACAATGTTAATTTGAAATCATTTCTGCAAAAATATTGCAAACATAATATACCTGACGAAAGTACCTTACGAAAAAATTATGTCACATCTTGTTACCAGCAAACAATGGCAGAACTTCAACAATTGGTAGGAAATAATTTTATTTATATCATGGTAGATGAAAGTACGGATAAGTGTGGCCGTTATATTGCCCATTTGTTAATAGGAATTCTTCATGAAGATATTGTAGGTAAATCATATTTAATTTATTGTAAAGAACTTCAAAAAACAAATAATGTGACAATTGCCCAATTCGTTCAAGAAGATTTATCAAATTTCTTTTTACCTGAAAGCATACCTCGTGAAAAAAATTTATTAATGTTGTCCGAAGCTGTACCATACATGATAAAAGCCGCGCAAAATTTAAAATTTTTTTATAGTAACATTATTCATACCATTTGTTTAGCTCATGGGTTCGCCAATCCTGTAGCCGAAGGTATTAGGAATCAATTTTCTTTGATTAATGATTTAATTCGCAATGCCAAAAAAGTATTTTTAAAAGCACATTTACGAATCTAATTTTATGAGGAGCGACTTCCGGGTGTTAAATTGCCTTCTGAACCGATTATTACGAGTTGCGGTACATGGTTAAACGCTGCAATTTTTTACGCCGATGATTTTGAAGGAATAAAAAATGTAATTTGTGAAATCACTGCTGACTGCATTGCTCTAAAAAACTGTAAACAGATAGTAACATCAACAGAATTGCTACAAAACCTTTTGTATATTAAGTCAAATTATAGCTTTGTTTCAAGTTCCATTCGTAACCTAGAAACGCAAGGGATATAGTAGACGAATTTGATATGCTATGTAAGAAGGTTAAGGGTACAATAGGTAATTCTATATATGATAAATTAAAAAAAGTGATAAATAAAAATGCGGGGTATTTGAAATTGAAGGAAGTTAAGAAAATTTTGAACGATGAAGCAGTAAACGATTTCGACTTTAATTTTAGTTTAGAATGTATTGCAAAGTTAAGAAACGCACCAAATACATCTGTGGATGTTGAAAGAAGCTTTTCTATTTCAAAACATATGTATTCTGATACAAGACAAAACTTTCTTTTAGACAATTTTGAAAAACATTTAATTATAAATTGGTTTAGAAATATGTTGTAAAAAATTTTGTGCAATAAAGTTAATGTTTAAATTTCTGCTCTTATTTATTTTATGTAAAAGTTTTGCATATTGTTGTTTTTTTTTGCATATATGCCCCAGGTTTGTGCATATTTTCTCAAAAATAGATGCATATATATGCACATATATTCTAGTTTTTCTTTGCATATAATCCGGTCTCTATTAATTAGTAATTCGATAGCTTTAATAATCTGAAGTTTTTCCGCCAAAATGTTCTATAACAGCTGATTGCAACTCACGTCGTCCTTAAAACGACTTCCTCTAATGTATTTTTTTTTAAATTAGAAAAGAAATAACAATCACAAAGAGCCCTATCCGGACTATCTCTCCGCGGTGGATGTTCCAATTCCTGAAAGCCACATTCGTAGATGGCAACTTGTGAAACGACGGCAGTATGGACGGAAGTATTGTCGTGCATTAATCGCACACCTTTTGTCAATCTTTTACGTTTTACACGAATACTGGCCCTTTATTTATGCGATAAAGACCCATAATATGCTCCATTCACAGCCGCATTGTGCCTTTTAAGGTCAATTAGCAAAATCCACTCATAATCCCAGAATATTGTGGCTATTACCTTTTACGTTGATTGAACGACCTTCGCCTTTCTGGGACGAAGTTCATCAGGTCGCCTCCATTCCATGGACACCCTTTTCAACAGAGCATCGTAAAACAGTACCATTATTTCATTATCTGTGACAATGGACTTCAAAATCTGTCTTGGGTCGTCTCCACACATATTTAACAAAGACCGCGCAGATTTGACTCGACGTTTACGTTGAAGACCAGAAAGAAGTCGCGATACCCATGTTGCACTAATTTTGTTCATACTCAAATGGTCTTGGGGAATTCGGCGAATACTTGTTTCGGATACGTTTGTTATAACTGCTAATGCCTTCACTTTAAAACAGCGATCTTCTAGCACTAAATCTTTAATAATTGAAATTTGTTGAGGTGTTATTACTTCAATTGGTCGACCCGACCGTTTACCATCTTCCAGGGATTGTTGCTCCAAACGGAAACATTTTGTCCGCTCTTTTACAGTGGAATACGAAGGAGATTAATCACAATAAACGTCGTCTAAACGTTGTTTTATGTTATTAGGCATATGCCCTGCTATTGTTAAAAATTGATGACCACGCGCTACTCTATTTTCAGTACTAGTCACGTTGATTGGCTGGCTACTAAAAACTAGTACTCTTTGAACCGTCATATTTATAGCGTAGACTTTGCGTATGTGCATATGTTTGAACACACTTGAACCTGTATAAGCCTGTCAAGCCTACCTCGTAACAGTATGGTCTTCTCTCTTGTTATAATTTTAAAATACGCTGGTACTTTAGCAACCCCAAAAGTACCATAAATGTTTACTATACAAATAAAAACTATGGGAGGTTATGAGAATCCATATACTCAATAACACTTTCAACTTTGAACACAATTTGCAAATATGCAGGTTACAAATGAATATGATAAAAGAACCTAAATTTCGTATGTACCTCATAGTATAAAATGACGATATTTAGATCAGAAAATTGGGTTTTAGCGAGAGAAACTTCATTTCGTTCCACTATGCAACAATAGCTCTAGATGTATTGTGTTGACATTCTCCACAAGATCCCCATATTCTATTCTAACATAATCTGTGCCTTGCACACACATGTGCTTGCTGATATATTCAATAACTTATTCCCTTGTATGTACGTTATAACGCGATCTTCCCTCTCCGTACACCCATCAACATCGTAATTTGCTTTCATCCCCCATTTCTCTTGTTAAACTCGAATTTTCATAAACGATCCCATATTGCGTAATATCTATATCGCGAGCGTCTCCTATCAAAAAAGAAGAAAAGGCGTTCGAAAAGTTAAAGAAGACGTCTTTAGAGCGTCCCCCTTACCGCCGGCGCCAAACTTCGGATCTCGGCTTTCTCACATCAAACGACGGCTTGTTTGCCTTTTTTCGCTTTAAATCCCGGTCCATCGACGAGGCAAAGCGTCCCCCGACATTATCAGTCGATAAGCATTCGCTAATTCGATATTTTCACCCTCCGTTAGCTTTGCTCATCGGTCGCTTTTTCGAGTTACGAGGAATTTTTCCTTTTTGACGTTCTTCTCGTCCTTTTTGTAATTCGAGGGATCGATCGCGATGTAGGGTAAGAAGAGGATTACATCAGACGCGGACGATTGGCTTCGATAGACGTCGTCTTTCTTTTGACAGCCAAAATAGCTTCGTAAAGTTCCAAGCACGGAGTTCTTGTATGAAAGAATGTATGTGCAATGATTATGTGAGACTGTAGCTTTTATCCAATCTTGTCCATAGAATATACATTAAAATTCCATCAGTTTTTCCGGCTCTTTTTCTTTTTATACACATTTCACTAATATTTTATATAAAAAATATAGTTCGGACGCACCCGAACAATTATTGTATTTCTACTTATTCGTATTTCACATTCCTGTTTCATTCATGTATATTTTATCTATTATTATTGTAGTCAAATATTCTATTGTCATCAAATACGCGTACAATGAGTATCTCATTAAGTAGGCATAAGTGTCAGACCTAATCGAAATTCCGGCAATGTCCATATAGCTAACTTCTTATTAGTAACCAACAAATTATTTCCTAACTCTGATTTAGGATATTATTGTTGCGCTTTCCAGCTTTGACACCATCTTTCCACCATTTTCTAACCATGACATTATCGGTAATTATCTATAAATTTCATTACTGTAAGGTCACTCAGGTAATTCTATAATTACCGATAAGATAACCGAGGCCTTTTGGGCCCAGGACAATCCTTGTGAGTTACACCAGCGACCACTACATAGCGACAAGGTTACAATATGGGGTGCTGTATCATGTCATGGTGTTATCAGCCCTCATTTTTTTGCACCTGAGGATGGTAGTGCAGCGACAGTAACATCCGCTCGATATGTTGAAATGCTTCAAACATTTTTTACACCGAGACTGTACGAGCTTAATCTTAATATGGAAAACATGTGGTTTCAGCAGGACGGAGCCACGTCACACACTGCTCGACATTCGATGGCAGCAGTTCATCAATTGTTTGGAAGACGCATTATTTCTCGTAACGGTGACATTGAATGGCCTGCAAGATCCCCTGATCTTAATGTGTGCAACTTCTTCCTGTGGGGGTATCTTAAAGGCAAGGTGTACCGTACACGACCTGCAACAATCCATGGACTGAAGGAGAATATTCAACAAGAAATCACTGCCATTCCCCAAGATTTGCTACACCGCGCATTCCAGGGTTTCCATAACAGGCTGTTAGAGTGTGAACGCCGAATGGGAGGACATCTTTCCGATGTCATCTTTAAAAAGTAAAGAGACACTTTTGGACATTTTGATTGTAAAAATATAAATGGCATGCCGTTAATAAATTACTAGTGTTATGAATTTATTCGTGGAAATGACGTTATTTCAAAATTTCCCGTTCCCCTGTATTAAGCTTTTTCGAAAAATATTTCAGTACACCGACCCGAGCAAGAGCGTGGATACTACGCAATACAGTCTTTAACATTAATAAATAATAATTAGATGCTATGTATGAGCTCTTACATATGTATATATATATATATATATATATTACTAACGCACATTATATTTCTCTAGGAAATAAGATAAAACGCTTTATTGTAACAGTATCACGACTATTTGAAAAGTAATTAACCCAGTATAGTTGTAAATATTTTCCAAAATTTTAAAATTCTTAATAAGTTAATAGCAATTTATATGTATTATGGTAATTTGCGATAATCTACATTAACGAAACCGATAACTCGCATTATTTGATGTGATTATGATTTATCTTGTTAGTTTCCACATCGATGTGGTGGTGCAATTTGAGGCATTCCTTGGTCATGTAATCTCTCTTTTAAGGTATCAGAAAAAGCCGTATAGATCGTACAATTTAACGCCGGATTTTTCTTACAAGTATATGTAGACAGTCCCACGACGACACAAATCTTACAGGAGAAGATTTGACGCTGAATCACTGAAATCCAGCATGTTTATTACAAACTGTGATTGAAATTTCATCAAAAGAACAGAATGTGTCACCAAAGTCGGGGAGGGAATTCATCGGATGTGTAGTTCCATACATAATTCCCATACATTATTAATTAATTGAAAGTTTTAACGTGCTGTGCAATATAACATTCTCCAATAAATTTTAAGGTTTATGTAGTACACACTGTGTGAATTTTAACGTCGTTGTAATATTATCAACGAGAGTTTCCACGAAGAAAGATAGTAAAACCTTGAAAAACAGCACACGAGAAATAAAATCATATGAAATAATCGGAATGCATTATTTATTTGACTGCGGAATCCCAAACTCAACAGAAATTATAAAAATTAGGATTTACCACGTCCACAATCAATCAAAAAAAAAAAAAATAAACAATACTTCCTAAAACCGAAAGGTCTTAGAGTATAAAAAGCTTATATCCCAAAAGATAAATACAATTCATCGAGTATTTAACTCGTTCAAGTCTTCATTTATTACGCTCCAATTAATAAAGTCGTTTCACCCTTTTCGTTTACCCCGAGATCGTCCTCGTTCTTCACCCGATCCGGTTAATTTTGGGATTATCGCCCTTTCGCGATGCGAACGGACGATTTTCGAAGTACAAGAGGAGGTGAAAGGGCGCGCCCCCTTTCGCACCCTTTACGTCCTCGCCATCCACCATCGATGGGACAGTACGGCTTTAATAGTGTCCGGTCCCGGTTTTAGTTTTCGGTATGCCCGCACTGTTCCGTAACGGTCCACTACGCTTCACGCTCCGAAGATCTTTACTTTTGTATGGACCGGCTGATCTCTAATCGAATGAGCAGCGGTCCTCAAACGAATGGCGATCATCTGTGATCTAAAATATGTACCGGGATTATTCGAAATTTTATTGTACAATTACACCTTAGAATTGACACAAAAAAGGAATGAATAAAAAACATATAATAGTTAGAAAGTTAAATCTCTTTGCCAACTGCGGACTATTTTGAAATGATTTGGAAATGATAGATTTACGAAAGTTTCAAAGATTTTTCAAAACAGAGAATCAAAGAGGTTTGATTTTACTAAGAAACTAACATTATTTCCCTTGGAAAATCTTCTATTTGAAAACTTTGTTTCAAGAATTTTGATGGTAAAAGTTCCTTCTTACTCCATTTAGACATACACTGTCGCTCATAACTTTAAGGTCAGGTATAAATTCCTAGAAACTTTAATGAAATCGTCTACTTGTCCGGGTAGATTACACGTGCACGTTTGCTTGCGTGTGCTTCTAGGAAATGTTTTCAATCAATTTTATACAATATTTTCAGTTATATGTCTTTAAATAGTATCAAATGATTAATTTCAAATTAGTACCACAACCCAACCCAAAACTTCAAGTTCGAGTGACTAATTTTAGTTCTTAGTGTTCTCAAAACACAATTTTACAACTACAAATAATGTAAGTGTGTAACAACCTACTTCTTTTCAACTTTGACTATTCCAGCTAAAGATAGCGCATGCAGACGCCGAAATTAGCTGAAGACTATACAAGTTTATAATAAGGAATACATGTTTTTGATAATATCGGCAAAAATACTGTCAATACTGCACTACATCAATTAAAAATAACGCAGAAGACACCAATACAATATATTGTAGCGAAATGTCTCAGGATTTATATATTTTTTTGAATATATGTTCTTGAATCTAAAGTTTTGGTTTTTATTATCCTTGGTTTATATTATCCTTGAAATGCACACAGTGCCTCCAGCGAGTTTTCGATTTCTGATAGCAGTTCTCAAAGTTTTATTCTGTTAGGCTGTTTAGACGTCGTGACTCTTTAGATTTTATTTATTGCTCCATAATAGGAACCTTTCAACTTTCGCTTAAGCGTTGGAAAAAAGAAATAATCACATGGTCTCATGTGTAGACTGCAGGGCCAGTGTGGGAGTACTGAAATATTTTCTCTCCCAAGAATTCTCTAAGCGACAATGGGCTCTAATTGGGAGCACTATCATGATGAAAGATCCACGAGCTGGCAATGTTACGCAGCACACGCAAAATTTTTTCCCCAAACGTTTAAGGACCTAGTTGATAAAAGATTTATATCACTGTCTGGTCTTGCGATACGAAGTCTTTGCAGACAATTCTACGAGAATCAGAAAAGATGATAAACATCACGATAATGCTCCCAGTCACAGCTCATTGTCGGTTACAGAACTTTTACCAAGAAAAGATTCCAATGTTCCTGTGTCAGCCCTAGAGTCCAAATATGGCTGCATGTGATTATTTTCTTTATCCAACGCTTAAGCGGAAATTGAAAGGTTCCTTTTATGGAACAACAGCATCCAAAGAGTCACGACGGACGTTTTAAACAGCTTAATGGAACAAGACTTGTTACCAGGAATGGAAGAGTCGCTGGGGACGCTATATGCATTTCAAACGAGTACACTTTGAAAACGAAAATATTAAATTGTGGGTACATTCAATTAAAAACTTTAAACGTAATCATTCTCATTAATTCTGAGACTTAGCTTGTATATATGTAGCGATGAGGACAAAGATAACACATTTTCGAATCGCAATATATACCTATATAAATAAACGAACATTATACCACTTATAGCGGAAGAATTCCGAGCGTTAGAGCTGAAAGAATCGCAAATGTAGCTCATAATTTTGAATGTTAGAAATAAAATGTGTAATAACGAAGTTTACTTTTATTCACACCCGCAATCTCTATAATCTTAAGTCAAATTTCATTTAATTAATTTAGAATTTTGACGTTATTCAAGTTATTACTATGCCTTCAATTAAATTTACATGCAGAGTAGCCTATGATTTCCATTTAAATTAGGGAAAATTGTGGAACAGTAATATTTTTCGAGAGTAAAATTTTGACAACTGTCATAGTGAAGTCAATTTATAGAAGACTTGTCTTATTAGTTAGATTATTTATTAGCATATTGACTTTACTGTGACAGTTGCCAAAGTTTGACTTTCGAAGAACATTACTGTTCCACAGTTTTCATAAATTTAAGTGAAAATCATAGGCTAATCTAAATGAAAATTTAGATGTCTATCCGAAATTTCTCTCAAATTCATCAACCAAAACCAATGACATGCCAATCGCCACTAGTTGCGTTGCCTTTGTGCTGGTATCATAAGAACGAAGATATATCCTATGTAATTTCGCGCCTGGAGATATTGATTTTAAATGAGGAGTTTGTAAACTGCTGCGTGTATGAGAGTGCTTACCAAGTATTTTTATAATAAGTTTTATATGAGTTATAAATATTGTTTATAATATAGTCCTTACGTCACAGAAGTTTATGACTCCTCTGCTTCATTTAATTAAGGGAATCTTTCTCTTACCAAAAGGATATATAATAAAACGACTTATTTTCTAGTGACAATAATGATCTGTCTTTTTATCAAAAGAATTTAAATTTTGGAATTATTCTAAAAGTGAAATTCATTTGAATATGTATCAAATACTGAAGTTGCTTAAGGGAATTTGCGATCGTGAAATAAGTAAAAAATGAAAGGTAACTAAATAATTAGGCATTTGTAGATGTGTTTTTAAATAGAAAGAAAATTGAAAAATATTTTTGTGGAAAATAAGTCACACCAAAAGCCCACTATATTTATTGTTGGAAGAATGTTATGAAGTAAAACAATGATATACTGCACAAGTTTCAAAGAGAACCTCAATAGTATATAGTGCAATAGCGTGTACAAGCACTTACTACAATAACATTTAATAATTAATTTAAACATAGTGAAAACAGTGCCTACGTGTCATTTACATGTCAATGGTCCATATTTTGTTCTTACATTAATGTGATACCATCTAGAAAATAGATGGTACTTGAGATGGTTTACCCTACCACTTCTCAAAACTCTAGCAAACTTGAAGCCTTAATTGAAGTGATATTTCGAGCCTGAGCAAAAACTAACGCCTTCTATTTTTGCTCCTTTTGATTGTGAAGAAATTAAAATCTAAATACATAGGTTGAAAACGCCAATATTGATGATTAATTAATCTCTTTTCAATATAATCTCCGTCCATTTCCACCGTTTTGGTCCATCTTTCAAACAAGGGCATGTACCCCAGTGTGGTAATAAGCACGGTTCTACTTCATAAGCCATTGGCACACGGATGTTTTCAAGGCCTCCTCATCTTCAAAGTGAATCTCACGATAAGCTTTTTTTTAGTGTCCCGAGGAGATGGAAATCTGATGGTGCCAGGTCACTGACTTGCTGATTGTTACGGCCTGCCGCTCCGCTTTTCGTCAACCAACGGTGTTTGGCCTTCATCTTCGTTACAGAGACTATCCCATCGTTTAACAGTACTGACTTCCACTACTCTTCACCGTACACATTTTTCAGTCCCTTATGAATGCGAATGGGCGTTTCACCTTCTACATTCAAGTATTCAATCACAGAACGCTGTCTAAAACGGGCATCGATGTCGATTACGGGCGACTGCAATGCTGCCACTTATTGACGCAGAAAGTTACTACTGCAACAGACTGTAGAAAAAGGTTTGGATAATAACACCAAAATCGAATTTCTTACTTGCGTAACTTTATTTAAGTTGAAAAAAATACGGGGCAAACTGATGCAAGTAGTGCAAATAGTACTACCAGCTTGCTTTTTGCAAAAGCTTGCTTACAAAATTCGATCAGTAATATAAGTAATGGTGTTATACTATCAAAAGATGTTCGAAAACGTATCAGTTCTATTATAAAATAAACTTTGCTCTATTTAGACATCAATATTTAAACCGAATTCAGTAAGTTCCATCAATCCAGATGTTTCTAAATACATTTCTTTTGTCTTACTCTTCGATGCACTACAAGGTTACAGCAGTTTACGGAATGTTAGAACGTATAACGTAATTAAATTATCTCCTACATAATCTATTAAAAGTAATAAACAAAGGATCCACCAATATGCTAAATCAATCAAACCAAACCGACGATTTTATCCTGCGGAAACCGTTTCGGTACCGCTGCCGCCATGTTGATTGGGGCAAAGTCCTTAATTAACAAAAGACAAAGAGAATTCAGCCCGTATTGTCAATGAATAGGTATCGTTTATATACAAATACATCCCCTCACTCTTCCCAACAGCAGCAGTACCCGTTCCCGAAGCGATCCCTCTCTTACCCTTAAACTACCGCCGAAACGACAGCAAACCACTCTAGATTCGAACTAACGTTTCCTCAACAGTCGAATCTACTCAAACTGGCAGAAAATTGCGACGGCACTTGTAACAGACCGTGTACAATCGCTCCTCTTCTTCCATCCATCCTCTTTCGACTCTCATTTAGTAATAGAGTAGAAAGAAAGGTCGTAGAGCTTTGGAAACAGGTAAGTATGGTTAAGAATTAACTGTAAAATTCATCAATCCTGTAGGACATAGTATTGGAGAGAGATAGAAATAAATTTGAAGGTTTGATTTTGAATTTATATGGATGTCTAATAAGATAGCACTAGAAATTGATCTCTTTTGCTCCTCCTGAAGCTGCGAACGTACATAAAGCATTCAAATTAAAACCTAACAATTTGTCTCTCCTTTAAAGGTTGATAAGGTAATTTTGGTATTGGAATAGATATTTTGTGAAAATTATGTAAGAAACGTACTGAATCCGATATTAGATTTGTATAAAAAGTACTCATACCAATAATAGCTTATTGTAAATTGTTTCATTGCACTATATTGATACTCGTAATAGGAAGACGTTTTTGCCCTTATCAATGCCCTTTTCAAATTATTTATTTTGAAGAATATATAGAACGTTCCAGGTGGGAAGGTACATCAAGGTTATAACATCTCAAGCTTTCACTGCTCTTTATCATTGTAATGGTTATATTCAGAAAATTAGCAAATGTGTTCAAGTATGATTTTCACCATAGGATTTTCGGTCAACAATAACACTGGCCAACAGACATTCTGGTGTATCAGATTTTTTAAATGTAATTAAGCTATTTTGAGATGCGTAACCCAAAAATGCTGTCAAATTTGTTCTATCAGATCTTGTTCTCGAGATTCACTCCTTCTGCCCTATTTAGGAAACCTTCGCCAAAATTAGATATAATGTTTTAGTTGTGCATGTAACTTTTTAAATATTGCTATTTGATTCCATACACTTTTTCTATGCTAAACCTTGAAAAGTTTTGTTCCCAATACCCAAAAGCCTTAATAAATTGCTTCATAAGTTCCAGCTTGATATACAGTGGTGCTAAGATGATTTTGTTTCTGTCAACCAACGGTTCGTTAAGAACGTTGTGTTCTCCTTGAACATTTCTCAGACACCAGTTTCTGGTAACCCAGTATTGGGCCTTAGCTCTGTTGTTCCAAAGGCATAACAAACAAGGATATTTTATGCAACAACTTTGTTGCCCAAGGAGACAGTTTACAAATTTTAGATCGACACACATCACCCACTAAAACTTTTCATACTTGATAGTTTTCAGGACCAATGATATTGTCTCGTATTCTCTCTTTCATAGTGGTGGAATGTCCAATAGGTATAGAGCCATGTTTATTTCCATTGTGTAAACGTACACATTTTAAATTTCGAGATGAATTGTCTATAAAAAGGTTCATATAACCCCATTTTCTTCAAGATTCCACTTATATCCAAACAAAACACTAAGTTGTTTTCCTTAGAGAAATACGGCAGCAGATCTTTCTCTTCTTTTCCTTTAATTGTTTTTTTTCTTTAATCTGGAAGCAAGCAATTCGGACGACTCCTTTGGGAGGTTCAGACCTCTAACAAGGCCATTAAGGTCTCGTTGGGTGAAGCGTCGGGAACTCACTGATGGTCCTTCAATCATACTATCACCTTCACTTTTGTGGGAATTGCATCTCGTTAGGCGATGTATCTGAGTCATCTTCCGGAAGCATAGGTAAGTTACTGAACGTTGGATTATGTATTTCTTCAAAATAAGGACGAGGTCTTATTGCGATTAAAGCCTTTGATATTGACAGAACAAAAATAGCAGTCATCATGATAGTTACTTGGCCTCCTCCATACCATAGGTACTCAAAATTTTAAACTCTTTCTCTTTCTGTTTGTCCACTGTCACAAATATTCTACCTATGTTTTGCATATAAAATGTGGTGCCCAAGTGTTATCTTGATCTCCTAGCTGGACGCCAAAATACGCCAAATATGTCCTTTTTATAAAGGGAGATATGGGTGTTCTATTTTCCTGAAAGATGTATTCACCACAAATGTAACAAAATCTGGGTGGCTCACACAATTCCGTCTGCTTGTAGAAGCTATTATTGTCATTCGAATTTTTAATATTTATGCAACAATTTAAAGCAAATATTTAGTACACACTGATGCCGTTATCACGCGAAACCTCAATACTACACTGAACTGTGGAATGCAGATAGAAATACAGGAAACCCCATGTTAGAGGTAAATGAAGTAGTAGAGATTAGGAATGGGTTGGGTTAGATAGGTACATTTTTCGTGTAATGGGAAATACTGAGAATTATTATTACATTATAAGTATATCTTCAAAATTAGAGTTGCTAGAAAGAAATGCCAGTTATTTTTGGAACCAGCACATCAGAAATGTCCTAAATCAGTTCGTATTTTACAGGCACCGCGACAAAAAATTTATTTTGTTGAGCGGCGTAATTGTTTTGTGTCGTTTTCCATTTTTGTGATAATAGGCCTTCAATCTTAAGTGTTTTATTGCTGCAGGGTTCTTGTATTTGTCATATATTAAAGATTAACCTCATATCAGGCTAAAATAATAAACGTGAAAATTAATTTAATATTAGAAATTATAATTCATTTTAAAACATATTAAGCTCTCAGCTTTCCGACGAAACCACTCGTTTTAATATCTCCACTAGCCCCCACACGTGTTCGCTTCGAAATCTAAACCACATCAAAAACGTCCAACGTGCGCGTCTTTAATTTCAATTCAAGAACATGATGCACATAGCAGCCGAATAAAATTCATTCTGCCCACATCCAGGAATAGTAGAATTCTCTCGCGTCGAGAACCGTTCGACGTGTAACGTTAACCACGTTAAAACATGAAATGTACATATTTCCCGCTTCCTGCCTTTGTATTTTGCGTTTCTTTTTTCGCTCAACCACATTTTATCATCCGTAAAATCGTAGACGAATACTTTTCCCTACTTTTTCTCTTTCTCTTCGTCCTCCTCTTCCAAAAGAAACAACCAACGTGTTCCGTCTCAAAAGAACGTTCGAAATAAAAGAAATCCCGGGGCTAACGCGCGCGGACCAAAAGGGGCCGCAGCCCTTTGTAAATTTAAATTCTTGAAATACAAGAGCCGGATACTATAGCGGTAAAGGCAGAAGCTCGTAACCCTTTAGCGGTAGCCGTGTAATAGTGCTATACGTCCCCATGTTGCTTTACTCTTGTCGTATCAAAGAGTATAGGGGTAGATTATCAAATAAAGTACACGGAAATATTCTATTTTTCCGTTAACAAATAATCGTATGAAAGAAGTGATTATAGAAAGGTAGTCGTCTCTGTGAGGACAGGAAATTCTCAAGTTGAAACATTCATAGGCAACTACTACGTGTATGCATCAGAGAACTATACCAATTCTCTTAAAAATATCAAAAAATAACTTGCAACTTTCCAAATAGTTACTGAGCCCCACTAGGCAAATAAGAGGATAAAGGATCAGGTCCGTAGCAATAAAATCTAATAGATTACATTTCAACTGCTGATCGTTTTTAATAAACTGCCGAATGCGGAAAGTATTGAATGAATTACAAATACAAAACGTACTACGAGGGCCACCTAAAATGTTTCCGGAATCGACGATCAATACACTCCTCCAAACGGTGCTCCAATCTCTTCAAACCGTGGGAAAAATAAGATGTTTCGAGGTCTGCAAAATAGCCATCTGTAGCGGCGATGACTTCCTCATTGGAGGCAAATCTCTTTCTTCCCAGAGATTCTCTCAGGTTTGGGAATAGGAAAAAGTCGCTGGGGGCTAGCTCCGGTGAATATGGAGGATGACATAGTAATTCGTAGCGCAACTCATTTAATTTGAACACGACGATGCGGGATGAATGTGCCGGTGCATTGTCGTGGTGGAAAAGCACCTTTTTCCGCTGCAAACGAGGCCGTTTCTCCTTCAATACTGCACCGAATTGGTTCAATAAATTGCTGTAGCATTGCCCCGTGATCGTCCTTCACTTCTGGAGGTAGTCGATGAGGATCACACTTTGGGCATCCCAATAAATAGTCGCTATGACCTTTTCCGGTCGATGAAACGGTTTTTGGTTTCTTCGCCCCGATCCGCCCGGAAAAAATCCACTGTTTCGACTGTTCCTTGGTCTAATCCACGGTTACGAAACACATGGAGAAATCCCTTGGATTGCGGTGGATCCTAGCCAGACACTCCTCTGAAACGGTCGCCCGATAACGTTTTTACTCTGATGTGAGCAAACGCGATACCCATCGCGCTGAAAGCTTTTTCATGCCCAAAATTTCGTGTAGGATAGAGCCGACTCGTTATTCTGATCTCTTTGAGCTTCAATCGGCAATCGACTAACACGACATCATGAATCTTGTCGGCCATTTCTGCGAAACCGCCTGACTTGCAACGCCCTCTTAAACAACAACTATTGACAATCGACGTCTGAAATTTAGACAGTTGCCATAAAAAAGGTTGCCCTTGCCGACCAATAAATCCATTTCTACCTTCGTAAGCCATCTCTTGCCGATTCCGGAAAGATTTCAGGTCGCCCTCGTATGTAGATGTACTTCCATCAATTACCTACGATATAAATTTTTAAGAAAGGAGTATTTGAACTAAAGAACCCCTAGACAAAACACACCTAGACCTCTAGAAGGACATCCTAGACTAGCACTTATTCCCTCCAACTGTTCTAACCATACTTAGGGTACTGTTAAAATAAACGCATTAGATTGCAATTGCTGTAGGCACCAATACCTAGTCTGTTCCAGTAATAACAATTAATTTCTTTGTATTTACTCTAGTAATGTCATCATGCCCTATAGTCTCGTAGTCACCTATAACTCAAAAACATTACTGGAATAAATACTTCTTCAGATTCTTTCGAAGAGAGTAATACACTTCAAACGTATGTGAAATTACCTTTCATTCAACAGAACACACAAAAGATTTCAATAAACCAGCAAATAAATCGTAAAAACGCAGAAGCAGTGTCAGAACATGTAACAATTTTCAACTATACAAATCTGCTTAATTAACAATTTTAAATAGTGAAACTTTTCCTTCCATTGTACACCCCAAACATTAAAATCTAACCTTTATGCGTCCTAACTTAACGTACTATATTCAATATATTTAATTTAGCGCAGGTAAGATTATCAAGTAAATTGGTAAACAGGCGATCTTCGCTCTAATAAATCCGTAGCGTAACGTCATTTAGTCGTATAATTACACGCCTTGGACCGAAGCTACATTATGAAACTTGACACTTTGACCTGCTCGCATTGTATTCGCCCGTATTACCTTATATATAGTCCGTCGTACCGTAGGTAGAATATGTTACACGGTGGTATGTTGATGATTTTAATACATTGCCTTGCTACTTCCTAATACACTTTTGACATCGGACGTGTTATACCCCTACTTAACTAGGCGTATTTTAAGGGTACAATGGCTGGCTGTTTCACAAGGTGAGTCAGGATTGTTTAGGTATGATACGAGGGCGACCTGAAATGTTTCCGGAATCAGCGACAGATGGCGCACAAAGCTTGAAGTGGAAACGGATAAAATCGAAGTTCGTGCAGTGATAAAACATTTTCGGTTGGCTGAGAAAACGGCTGCGTAAAATCGAAAAACTTTGCTAGAGGTTCATGGCCGATGTACTCCATCATTTTCTACCATCAGCTTCTGGGTGAGCGAGTTCAAACGTGGCCGCACAAGCACAAGTGACGAACCACGCAGTGGACGCCCAAAAACCGCTACCAGAGATGAAATGGTCGACAAAATTCATGATGTCATGTTAGCCGATCGCCAATAAAAGCTGCAAGAGATAGCAGAGACAATAGGAATCTCAGAAGAATGAGTTGGCCATATCTTACACGAAATTTTGGGTATGAGTAAGCTTTCGGCGCGATGGGTAGCTCATTTGCTCACATCCAAGCAAAAACGAAATCCGTTTCGAAGGAGTGCCTGGCCAGGATCCAACGCAATCCAAGGAATTTCTGCGTGCGTTTCGTAACCGTGGATGAGGCTTGGGTTCGCCACTACGAACCGGAGACAAAGGAACAGTCGAAGCGGTGAAATTTTCCGGGCGAATCGGCTCCGAAGAGAGCAAAACCGTTTCATCGGCCGGAAATGCCATGGCGGCCATTTTTTCGGATTCCCATGGTGTAATACTCGTCGATTATCTGCAAAAGGGAAGGACGATCACGGGGCAATATTACAGCGATTTATTAACCCGATTCGAGAAACGGCTACGTTTACTGCGGAAAAAGTGCTTTCCCACCACGTCAATGCACCGGCTCATTCATCCCGCATCGTTGTGTCTAAACTGAATGAGTTGCGCTACGAATTAGTGTCTCATCCTCCATATTCGCCGGACTTAACACCCAACGACTTTTTCCTAATCCCAAACCTAAAAAATTACTGTGAGGAAAGAGATTTGCCTCAAATGAGGAGGCCATTGCCGCTATAGATTGGCTATTTTGCAGACCTCGAAACATCCTACTTTTCCGGCGGTTTGAAGAGACTAGCGCACCGTTTGAAGAACTGTATTGATCTTCGAAGAGACTCAATCGAAAAATAAAAATATAAAACCAGACCAATACCGTATTTTTCTTGTCGATTCCGGAAACATTTCAGGTCGCTTTCGTATGCTAAAAATTAGTAATGAATTAGTTTCTAGTTTTTATCGAAGTTGTTCCTAAAATTCTAGCTTTCGTCAAAACCTCGATACGATCCTGCGCCAAACAGATACCGACCAGTAGTCTAACGGAAGGTCAGAACATTACACCTCCATGCTAACACTGTAAACGCACACACGCCGAAAACGGGACTCATAATTTAGGGTACAGCGTTGCGCGAGGTGTTGCCAACATAAATTTCATCACACACCATCTTACACGTACAAGGAAGCACTTCTTGCACCGTTTCTCGGGCTACCGATATAATGAAAGGACCCACCTACTCCTTTTCGTCTCCTTCCGCATCGGATAGACGTTTTCCACCCGATCCACCCCCATCGCTAAGGCGAACCGCGGGGGCAGCGGAAAGGATTGTCTAAGGCGACCGAACGTTAAAGTTAGCCGTAAAAAGGGGCGTTAGGACGCGGCGGAGGTAAGTCGGAGATCTTCGAAAGGACGTCGGTATGGGGACTGTTATTTAGAGCCTCATCAGTTTACAATGACCTGCGAGGAAGCCCAAGGAGAGGCCGGATAAGGATCTTATGCGCTTATATATGTATGTACACAGGCCGTGTTGGCGTTAGATTTATGTCGATTAGTGAAAGTGGAAACCCAACACCCGCCGGATAAGACGAAGAACTCGGTTGGGATGGAAGGGGTTCGACGGAGGTGGAGGAGAAGGTGGGAGTGATTTTCTAGCAGCGTATAACGGCAATACTGCAATGATAAGAAACATCGGTGTGGAATTCATCGTGAAAGAATCATTACATTGTACATTGTCTCTACTGAAGAGAACATCGAGATGGTGTAAGCGATGGTTTTGTTTATAGATCACTGTTCTTGAGAATAAGTACATTTTCCTGGATTGAATGGGAATTTTTAACTGAATATCTCAAATTTGCGTAGCTCAAAATAAAAATCCCATGGCAAGACCACAATTTAACATTTATATTCGAAGACCTAACAATGAAGCCGTGATATCCTTAAAACTTTTTTCTAAGCTTTGAAATCTATAACGTTTCGCAATCGGTGTAATTGACTATAGAATCTTCCGTGACGTTTCCCGCCTTGTTGTTTCTAGTCAGCCGAGTTTCATTGTTCATCTTTCTCAAGGTTCGAACTCACGCCTTGCAATCTTTGTTATGATAGACAATTACACGTTAAACATTATTGTAATAATAATAAATCCATGGAAGAACAGACAATGAAGAACATAATGACGTCTACTAGGCAGATGCGATTGAAACAAATGTTCCAGAGAATAACTAAATCCAAAGAGTGATCGATAATATTTAATAAACCAGTACAGTACACATGACAAATGTATTTTACCTACTACCACTACCAACAAAATATTTTGAAAAAATAATTTCATGGCTTGCTAGAGGGTAAATTTTTGTGATCATGTACAAAAATGCTTGTGTAATAATAAGACGTTAAAAAGTGTTAATTACTCTTTAATTCTAACGACTATAGTTAACGTTTGAATTCATACTTCAATTGTTTTATATCACATTTACCCCACTTTTAAGGCGATCTGGGGATGGAGTTTTAAGATTCGCCGGTATTATCTTGTATAATTTGTGCCACCAATAACCTACTGATTTCGGTGTGGTGATCTCTCTATGACTGTAATTTTGGTTGTTCAACTGGAAATCTATCCATGTTGCAGTCATTATGCTAATACGTTGAGAATAAATCTACAAGGTAGGGTAAGCATATTTTCCCTTTTGAAATTAGTTCTGGAAGTCTCATTATATCGTAGCTACAAAACGTTCTAATGACTTTTGTTTTGTCGCAGTGGAAAATCCTCGTAACAATACACCACAATCTAGTAGGAGATGAAAACTATCATAGTAACCTGGTTGTCCTGTTTCGTGGGTTGCTATATAGATTAGTATTCCATATATGCACTACAACAGACCTGACATAAATGATGGTAAAAGTAGAATAATGAATGAGTTCTTACATTTTATTGATTTGTCACAACTTAATTCAGTAACAAATGCTAGAGGTAGAATATTAGATTTAGTTGTTACCAATGTTCACACTGTTGCTATTGATAGAGAGATGTTTCCTCTGGTTGCCAAGGACAACGATCATCCTGCTCTAGCGCTGTGCCTATCAATTCCATCGTCACGATATAGCAATATGTGTGGTAATAAAGACAAAAGAGTATATAATTTTAAGCGAGCAGACTTTATTAACTTGTATGAATCTTTATTAACTACAGATTGGAATTTTATTTACAATTATACCAGTATAGATGACGCTTGTTCTGCATTTTATGCTGAAATCTATAAAAATTTAGATATGTTTGTCCCCGTAAAAACCTGTGCGCATACAAATTATCCACAGTGGTTCACGCGTGATCACATTAATAACATCAAACTCAAAAATCATTATCGATTGATGTATAAAAGAACAGGATGCTTAAGCGATTTAAATGCTTTCAAAGATATGAGAAGGATGCTGAAAACAGATTCTAGGCGGTTATATAAGAATTTTATTCAGATCGCTGAATTCTCCATTTCAACCGATCCTAGACAGTTTTGGCAGTTTGTGCGATCTCGGAGGGATGTGGGAGGTATTCCTAGAACTATGAAGGACGACTACGGCAATACGTATAACGACCCACCTTCCATAGTGAGCGCCTTGTGGGAGTTTTTCCAATCGGTGTACCTTCCTTCATTTGCTCCAACGCCTGTTGCTCCGATTGCTTCGTGCGCTACTATGGTTGACCTAGGTTCTGTAACTGAGATGGATGTGGTGTATGCTATGAAATCCTTAAAGAATAATTGCACGGCGGGTAGTGATGACATTCCGGCCTTTTTGTTAGGGATTGTGCAAAATATATTTGCTTCTCCTCTTTGCTACTTGTTCAGTCTTGCTCTCAAAACATCCACCTTCCCGTCTGTGTGGAAGATTGCCAAATTGGTGACTGTTTTTAAAAATGGTGAGAAGTGTGTTATTTCCAACTATCGTCCCATATCGTTATTAAATAATTTTGCTAAGGTTTTTGAGAAATGTTTGTACAAGTATATTTATACTCAGGTTAGACCCTGGATTTCAAATGACCAACACGGTTTCGTTGCTCAACGATCTACGGTAACTAATCTTGTTACAATTACACAATACCTATCTGATAGTATTGATGCCGGTGGACAGGTAGATGTTGTGTATACTGACCTAACAAAAGCTTTTGATCGAATCGACCACACCGTGCTTATTAATAAATTGGACAATATTGGATTTTCGTCTTCTCTTTTGTCTTTATTCCAATCGTATCTTCTTGATAGAAAGTAATTTGTGACATACATGGGATTTGAGTCTGATTACTTCGCGCCGAGCTCTGGAGTTCCTCAGGGAGTAACTTAGGCCCACTTCTGTTCCTCATATATATAAATGATTTGTGCTATCAACTAACTGTCCAAAGTTGTTATACGCAGATGACTTGAAGTTGTACTCAACAATTAATAATTCTCAGGATTGCAATCATTTGCAAAGCCAACTCGATATATTCCACACGTGGTGTGTCAACAACAGACTAACAGTTAATGTAAACAAATGCAAAATTGTCACCTACACTCGTAAGACGACTCCAATTATATATACCTACCACTTGGCTGGATCTTCTTTACCTAGGAGACCTCTATGAGAGACTTGGCGTCGTCTTTGACTCAAGACTGACCTTTATGGAGCACATATCCAGTATTTGTGCATCAGCGTTGAGTATGTTAGGATTCATTATACGTGTTACACGACCATTTGCTTCTATAACAGCCATTCTTCCTCTTTATTTCGCTTTTGTTCGGTCTCGACTGGAGTATGCGTCCTTGGTCGGGTCACCTATGTACATCTATCAGATACATTTTCTAGAGCAGATTCAGAGAAGGTGTTTGAAGTTCTTGTACTTTAAAAATTTAATACTTACCCGATACAAGGATTTAGCCACAGTGCTCTGCTAGAGGCATTTAATATTGATTCATTAGAACTACGTCGAAAACAGGCTGAGTGTAAATTCCTATTTACTTTACTTCATAATGGTCTTGATGTCCCTGAGTTGTTAAGTAAAATCAACTTCATTGTACCACGTTCAGGATCTAGGCAAACAAATACATTTTACTGTTTCGCACCTAGAACAAACATCGCCATCAGATCCCCAATACACAGATTGTGTAGCAATTTCAACTCTATGGAGTTTGCCGAGTTGGATATACATACCTGCACTTTACAGTCCCTTTTGACGGTATGTAGATCATGGAGTGCGTTACACTTAGTTGAATACTTTTTCCGTTCTCTCTTTTTGCTAACCACTGGTAAACTACTTTTTTTTAATTTAAATTAAAGCAACTAGTTACTAAGTTTTCTAATTTGACATACTTTAATTTTGTGTTATTTATATTTGCATGTGTACATTATTTAACATTGCCTTGTAATTGGATATTTGTATCTGTTGGGCATTAAATATTATTATTATTATTATTATTATTATTATTAATATTATTATTATTAATATTATTATTATTAATATTATTATTATTATATGCAATATATTGAGTTCAAGGCACACTAGACGTAAAGACATCGACATATGCCTATCCCATTATTCTTGCATCGAGTATAACATCAAAAGAAGTGATGCCTTAGGTACTCTACAATCCACTTCAGTCAATCATTATAACTGCGCCATACCCAGTCAGAAGGAATATTTTTTTCGGTGAAGATTTATTAGTCAAACAAAAAGGAAACATTTTATCAATTCCACTGAAAATTCAAAAGTTCGTCAGTTATTCTTCCCAATAATACCGATTACACCCATTTCGTAATTAAAGAAGAGAAAAGGAAGTAGAGAAAAACGTCTAGCCAAGCAGAAACAATTACGCCGGATGACGCCGTATGACGCCGAATAATAACAAGTTATAAGAATCCGTTAATAGTTCATCATCGCGATAAAGTTGTCAGAAGAATTCATAGACAATATATAATATAGATGAGAAGGAGCAAATATATATCTACGTTCTTTATTGCACTAATTTATCCAGGAAAACATTATAAATAAAACTCAGTTTTCAGAAGAAACATATATTATTAAGAAAACGTCTAGCATACAACAGATATAAATATGATTTAATATATTTGACATCAATTGATTTATATTACTATATATTATGGTAAACCTTTAATTTTTCCTATTGCCTTTTTAAGTTTGGCATATTTTGTGTACTTAGAGTAAGCCAATTTTTTTTCGATCTTGCACATATCATCGAAATGCTTATGACAAATTCGGTAGCTACCCAATGTTTTAGCATCGTTCATTTTTGTTCCTTTGTCGGCAAGACTTGACACAACACGTACATATATACCATATTTGTGTGTACTTCAAGGATTGAATTAAAATTTGCAAACGCTATAGGATGACAACAAAACAACTTAACCAAAAGAGAGTTTTGCTTGTTTACACGTGGTACAGATATAACAGTACCGCTCATGCGGTGGAGTCACGAACTATGACCGCGAACGACCTTGAGCGTTTAACCGCACAGGCCCTGGAAGGGTTACAGATAAAGCTGGTCCAAGTTGAATAATGTCTAATAGAAAGAAAACGAAAAAAACCTTCATAATAATTCCTTAGAATCCCAACCTGTTCTTTAAAACAGATCATTTAATGATAACCTTCCATTGTCTTGTTAAAAATAAACCGCTATACGGAGACTATACAGAATGCATTTTAGTCTTAGCAGAGACGTGGGGGTGCAGTACGCTGCTTGTGAGGAATGGGCTCATGACGTCTGCACATTTAGTAAAAGGAAGATATTTCTAGGCGACTGTTGCAAGTAAGATGTTTTAACGTTCGTTCCTGACTATTACTTAACCAAAAAAATTATCTAAACAGTGTTCATTCACTTTATCTAATATTTTGTTTTATCCCATATTACTCTACTTACCTACTCCATATCAGCAGCTCAGACACAACGGTGTCAATCCAAAAAAAAATGGAATACTCAAAAGGTTATTTTCTGTCAAAGTTAAGACGGTCTCATTGCACCTAATTCTATGGGCTGCTTAATGTTGAAATTTTATAGCAGAAATTGTTTTATACCTCAATGTATGTTGGAAAATAACAATGGTATTGCGTATTACCCGAATTTATTCCCTACACCAGACATTACAATTTTAACTACAACAAAATCAATGAAACGTGGACACACCGAAATATTATTACAAATTATAATAATGACGGGTGCAAAGTACTACAGACAATTAATATCTATTCTTGCTAATATCGCTTACCTACCTCTTCAGCTGACCATCGCCGCGATATTACCGTGCATTAACGCGATAATGGAATATCCATCCATTATGTGCATAGGTAGTGTGGCGAGGGAAAACAACCGAACACAAATCAGACGGAAAAGCTTGATGTAATAGGAAAAGTGAACAGAAGTGGCAGGAGGCGGTGGAAACAAAACCGATTCGATTTGAAAGCGGCGCGCACACTGCCCGCTGACAAATGATAAGCGTAAATATACGTCATACGCGATTAATCTCATGGCGCACCTTGATGTGCCTAATGACTTTTCATTCGAACAAATGGTAATAGATTTGAAAGCATTAGTCAAAGCGGATACGGATTTAATGCGGCGATAGCCACGACCGGTTCAGGTTTTGCGATTGTCAAATTTTAACATCTTATGTATATACATATGTACGTAAATGATTGCTGCTTACTTGTTACTTTCTTAAATTTCGCACATAATGCTTGAATGGAATGTTTACAATTTTTTCTACAGACGAAGATAGAGTTCTGCAAGATGTAAGCTTTACTGCTTCTATACGTAAGTAGTTCATATTTACCCATGGTAAGATTAATTCTAATTTTACTTTGAATTATTATATTGAATATTCTTCTAGGGGAAATGCTTAGAATTCAAATGGCAAGATGGCCGAAATAATAGCAAAATTTTTGTACGGTTAACAGTAGAGAATCTGATACATGAAAGATGTAATCTACGTCATGGATAGTAGGAAGCGAATGTCAATGCGAGGGGGACCTAAAATGCTTCCGGAAACGACAAGAAAAACACGATATTGGTGTGGTTTTTTATTTTTATTTTTCGATGCAGTCACCTCGAAGATCAATAAATTTTGTCAAACGGTGCCCCAGTCTCTTCAAACCCTTGGAAAAGTAGGATGCTTCGAGGCCTACAAAATAGCTACCTCTTTCTTCTAGTGATTTTTTTCATGTTTGGGAATAGGGAAAAGTCGCTGGAGGCTAGTTCCGGTGAATATGGAGGATGAGGGACTAATTCGTAGCGCAATTCACTCAATTTGGACACGAAGATACGAAATGAATAAGCCGGTGCATTGTCGAGGTGGAAAAGCACCTTTCTCCGCTGCAAACGGGGCCGTTTCTCCTTCAATACTGCATTGAATGGAGTCAATAGATAGCTGTAGTATTGCCCCGTGATCGTCCTTCCCTTCTGCAGATAGTCGATGAGGATCACACCTTGGGAATACCAAGAAATGGTCGCCATGACCTTTCCGGCGGATGGAACAGTCTTTGCTTTCTTCGGAGCCGATTCCTCCGGCAAAGTCCATTCCTTTGATATGTAGTGGTGGATTCAATTCTCACCCACGGTTACAAAACGCATGAAAAAATCCATTCGATTGCGTTGGGTCCTGGCCAGATTTCGCTTTTGCTCAGGTGCGGGCAAACGCGGTATCCATCGCGCCGAAAGCTTTTCCGTACACAAAATTTCGTGCAGAATATGGCCAACGTGTTCCTCTGAGGTACCTGCTGTATGTGCTGTCTCTCTCAGCTTCAATCGGCGATCGGCTAACACATCATGAATCTTGTCGACCATTTCATCGTTGGTAGCGATTTTTGGGCGTCCAATACGTAGTTCGTCTCATCGTGCTTGTGCGGCCACGTTTAAACTCGTTCACCCAGAAGCTGATGGCCGAAAGTAATGGAATACAAACGCCATGAACTTCCAGCAATATTTCAGCGTATTTCGAATTTCTGTGGCCGTTTTCCCCGCCATCCAAAGATGTTTTATCACTGCACGAAATTCGATTTTAACCATTATTGCGAAACCTGCTGGTTTGCTACACAAAACATACTCTTAAACAGCTATTGACAGTAAACGTCTGAAATTTGGCAGTTGCCATAAACAGGGTTGCCCTTGCCGACCAATGAATTCACTTTAACCTTCGTGCGCCATTTTTTGCCGATTCCTGAAACATTTTCGCGTATTCTACTGGATTCTCAGCTACGACATCAAATATAGTAGCTTTATAATTTTAAAGTTAATGCTTTATCTATCAAGTTACTCTAATGGTCTTATATGCCCCCATGAATATTCTGGATATTAAGTTTGACGCAACTGTGAAGCGAATTATTTTAATTTATACTTAATTCATTTACCTTTCAACTTCAATCATCAATGATACGTTTAAGCTCGTCAACGGAGTTCAAGAACAAACTACTGTTGGCCTGCAGCTCTGAAGATTTTATATTTTACTACTGGAATTTACCAAATATTAACCCTTTCAAATATCAATAAGCTAAATTTTAAAGAAAAACGAAAAAAAGCAACGTCATCAGCGTGGTTTCGAGCAATTTTCTCAACCACGCATTGCAAATTCCCTCTCTGCTAAAACTCTGAATAAACGGGCAGTCAAAAGTAAGCACTTCTTAACGATATCTAGTGCCAAGAAAAAACATTTGCCTATCGCTCACAAACAGCGACACAACCTGTTACAACCCTCCTCCGAGCAGCTCAACAAACTTCTCCTCGGTGCCTTTTCCGTAAATGATCCCACTAATGCCATGAGTAGCTGTATTTAGCAGTATTATATTAGGTAATGTAGTAATGGTTTAAATTTTTTTCTTTTCCTTTTAAAGTGGCCGTTAGGCTGCGCTTGTAGAAGGATACATGCGATGTACAATGGAAAATAACTTAAATAAAAAATGTTTTTTTAAGCTAAATAAGAAGGAAAAGATATGAAACTAAGAAACTAGAAAATAAATGCAATTAATGTACAGGAACTAACGTTTGCAGATGATATAGTATTAATAACAGATTCAGAAAAGACATTACAGCAAAACCTGAAGATATACCATGAAGAACTGAAAAGAAGATAAACATGGGAATAAACACGGTGAAACCAAACACTGAAAACATAACATCAGAATCGAAGGAGCAACTTTGGAGCAAGTTAAAAGATATAATTACTTAGGAACAATCATTGAAGACAACGGCGGAAAGAAATAAATGGGAGAATAGAGAAATCCACAAAAATATATAATACATTTTTAGATACAAAAGAAATACCAATACAAATGAAGACAGGTGTATAAAACAGTGGTCAGACCAACATTAACGTATAGCAGCGAGTCATGGACAACCATGAATACAATCAAATCAAAGTCACAGCCGTGGAAAAAGATTCTTAAGAAAAATAGAAGGAGTGACAAGGAGACACAAAATTAGAAACTCGACAATCAGTAGTAGTCCAAATATCAAGCCAATAGAAATAATCATGGAGGAGACACTACTAGAATGGCTTGGACATACACACAATGGAAGAAGATCCAATAACAAAGAAGAATTTCGAAGCCAAAACAGAGGACAAAAACTGAATAGGTAGATCCCAAAACACGTGGAAAGGACGGATGTATAGAACATTAAAAAAAGAAGTATGGGATGAATTGAAGCTAAACAACTGGCCTAGAACAGGAAACTGTGGACGACAAAAGTAAGAGAATAGTAGTCCGACACCACAAGGTACACGTATCGTTTATTTTTTGTTTTGTTTTTAGAGAAGTAGGTCTTGACGGAATTCATATTTTGTAATTTAATCAGCGCTTACGAGATATGGATAAGTACACTATTTGTAGGAGCTTGTATGCTTGTATAAGAAATTTACTACAAATGTATTACCTAAAAAATAATTGGTTAATGATCTTGAAGGTTATTTTCTAAAGAAGTGTTTGGTCGCAGAATTCAACCTCTCCCTTAAATGGATAAGAAAGGCTTATTACAGCAAATTAATTCCGAGACTCTATAAAGACAAAAATATAAACTTCCCTTCAACTCTCCGTATTATTCGCGAAATCTCGCCGAAGCCGTTCTCCAAAATTTGCATCAGCCGCGTATCGTCTACACCTAGAATATACACCAATATATTCCGCTCGTCCGCCAAAAACCAAGGACCATCGCCATTAATAGCAATAACGGTAATGAGGAGGCCTCCGGATTAATTTTCTCGCAAAGATATCTCGGCAAACGAGACAGGAGCAGAGAAAGCAAATTATCATCGCAAGACAGTAAACCGTATCATCCACTTTCTTATCCTGAACGCCCAGCAGTCTCGTGTCACGCCGAAGATACAGGCGTAAGGAGTTCCGGGAGGAGGTGTATCGGATGGAAAGGGTGACTACACGGTTTTACCCGCCGTACGCCAACCCTTTTTCGGGAGTCGCGAGCGAAAAATATTACGTTTACATAGAACGGTCGGTTGTATAGCGATAGGCGCATGGTATTCCGCTGCTCGATACATTTGTATCAAGTATGGAACGCCGTGGTTCAATTTCGCATCCTTGTCTCTCAACGGTTTCCAAAATCGACCCCTTTCTTTCTTCTTCTCATGCTCATACTCGTTCTCGGAGACGTGAGACTGAGGTCGATTTCGGCGCGACCAAATTATACAATTCATACGTAAATAGATTACAGGTCCAGATTAGGGAATTTTAATTACGTACTATCTTTTGGGGGCTCCGGCAAAGATTTTATAACGATTTTCGGGAAAGTGGCAACGCGATGATGCCGACGATAGGAGCGACGTTATTAGTATAAATCAGTAATAATTTTCGCGAGCAAGAAAGGGGTAAGTTACACGCTGGAATAGCGCGTTGGATAAAAAAAGTACCCCAAAACTATACCAACATTTACATTAATTTCCAATATAAAGATGAGTTAGAGATTTTGCTTTAGAACAATGTGGTACAGTTTTTAAAAACATAATAATAGGAAGCATTACAGCTGCGAGCAAATGTTATAGGCAGTGTAACGTTTTTAGCGTTACGATAAGACGAGAATCTGAATACTAAAAAAGAAACACATAATTCAGTTTATAAGGTTCTTTTATTAAATAAATCAGTATTTAATGCTGCCTCCTCTAGCCTTTATTACAGCTTTAATTCTTTTAGGCATAGTAGCTACCAGTTTGTAACATGTTTCTGCGGAAATAGACGCCCATTCCATAAACACTGTTTGCTTTACGGCTTCTTTAAAGGCATGGTTGTATTTACGAACCCTGTCCTTCAATATATGCTATAGATATTCAATAGGCGGGAGGTCAGGCGATTGTGGGGGTCAGTCCAAAATCTTCACTTGGTTATCAATAAACCATTTCATTGCAGGTCGAGCCTTATGGCAAGAGGCATTGTCTTGCTGAAAGTAATACTCCTCTGAGTCCATATCATAAAATCTGACAATTAATGGTTCGAGAACCTCTTCCAACATCCGGGTGTAGCGTGCCCCATTCATGCGGCCCTCGCACACATGGACTTTCCCTACACCTTGTGCAGACATACACCCCCAAATCATAATGCTTCCACCGCCATGTTTAACGGTAGGTAAAATACACTCTGGGAAAAATGCTTCGCCGGACCTCCTCCGAACATAACTTGCTCCGGAAACGCTGTGCACCTGCACAGAATAAACGAAGGACGTTAACTTTTTGAATATTTCCATTTTGGTGAGAAAAGTAGGGGCGCTGAGTTCAATTATGTATATTGCAAGGATTATGAAATATTTTTAAGCACTCTATATTAGATTCATCGGACCAAAGTACTTTGGCCCAGTTATCTACAATCCAATGTCGGTACTTCCTTGCCCACGTAAAACGTTGCTTGCGGTGTAGCTCGGTCAGCAAAGGCTTGTGTCGCGGTTTCCGGGCACGTAAATTCGTCACAGTTAACCTTCTTTCTACCGTATGCACGGAGATTGGTGAGTCTCGTTGAGCGCGGAGCTCTGTAGAAATCGCTATCGCGGATTTGTGCCTATCCCAGAGCGCGATACGCTCTATCAATCGTTCTTCTCGCACAGTCGTTACACGTTATCTACCGCTCTTGGGTAGATTATGATACTCTCCAGTCCTTTGGTAGCGGCTAGTTGTGTTTTGTACTGCACAACACGAACATTTTATTGTCTTAGCAATTTTTATTTGTGACAATCCTTGTTTGTGCAATAAAATTATCTGGCCTCGTAAAGCCTCAGATATTCGGGGCTTTTTTGGCATATTGTGTATACACAAACTTACAAAAGAAGGTCCGCACTCTAAATGTACTTTTGAAGCCGAGAAACGACGTTTCTTACTCTACGCACAATATATTATTCAACCTAAAAATTTTAATTTCTGTCTTATATAGCTTCGCAGTTTATATTTTCTAGGAATTTCTACTTTAGATAACGACCAGGTATAGGCTCGCAGTACCCTTGTTCTAAAAAGCGCTACCTGCTGGGCGAAACACATGTTTGATTATGGTGCCTATAGCATTTGCTCGCAGCTGTATTTCGATTAATGATACCAAATCAACGACGTTCTTTATTATGTTCGGCGAGCGAACAGATTTGTTAACCGATTTCCGACATTAGAATACACTGGCACCGTTATTAAATGATTGTTTGCAATATCAACATTTTATTGTACAGCATTTTTGTGTGTAAAAGACATGTTAGCAACAAACAATATCGGTTAAATGCGCAACGTCATGTACCATATTATAAAGTTCTACATGACTTTATTTACACGTTACTCGTGTGCAACATTTCACAAAATATTGTTTATAATGGAGAATTTCGAAAGTTTTGGAGAAAATACGTTCCGGAAATTGCCAATAAGAATTCAAGTGCATCTGGCGAAAAACACGATTGCGGATCAAATAAAATATGGCTGACGGTAGATGGAACAACGGATGCAAGAAAGAATTGTATTTTAAATATGTTAGTATGCACTTTAAGCAACCTTACTTTTAATTGATAATACAACTTGGCATTGATATTAAAATATCGTGTCTGTCTAGATATCAGGAATATATCTGCAGCCGCTTTCACATCTGGGTATTAAAATTTCCATTTGAAATTTAGCAAGATATATGCCGATTTAAATAGCGATTTATTCAGACGGTCTCCGTAGTCTAAGTCGCCTAACACACCAGTCTAGCGAACAGGAGCTGTAGGTTCAAATCTTACCGGAAACCGTAGAATTTTCAATAATTAAAAATTTCACAAAAAACTAACTTAATTAAATTTATCATTGGCAGTAACAAGAAAATTGAATTATCAAATATGTACGTGTACACATCGTCTATTTCATGTTTTTGCCTACGTCATTGTTTTGTCGTATAAGTTAAAACAATCTATTCATTTGACAATCTTTATCTAGCTCTGTTGCTGAAAAAGGAAGCACGATTGTGAATGAATAAATTGTCTTAACTCATACGACAAAACAATTGCGTAGGTAAAAACTTAAATAAAATAAAATGTATGTATATATTGTTGAGACGGATGTTTTCGCAATGAACTCCGATCGTTAGCCGAACGAAAGCGTCCTGAAGAAGATAAGCGAGTCTTCGGTTTCTTTTGGGACTAACAGTATACGCGGTCAAAAAGCCGGAAATATTATTTTATATGTGTATATAATAAATATAAATATATATATAGTATATATAAATAAATAAATATAAATATATATTATAGTTGAACAAATTTAAAAAATACGAACCATAAAAACTGATAACATGAAAAATAAAAAATACCTGTAAACAGCAACGTAGTTTCAAACATTAACATCAATATTATGCGAAACTGTTAGTACACAATTACAGTAACCCTGTTAAAAAGTGAAATTAAAGGATATTTTCAGTTAATGAAATAAAATAAAATAAAATAAAATAATAAAAACAGCCAAAATGTCATAGAAAACCTATACATTTCCAAATTTAATGTTCTTCTTAACTCTTGTATGAATAAAGTTAAAATACGAGGGTGGATCTCTATGCTGTACCCCTGACCTCCTTACAGTAAAACTACAATGGCATTATATCTTTTTATTTATCGAAGTAGTCTCCCTCTGCACTAATGCACTTGGTCTATTGCTGCTCCAATATCTCACCAGCCTCCTAGAAAACTTTTTATCCGACCTCTGCAAACCACCTCTCTATAGCTTGCATCACTTCATCATTACTGGAAAATTTTGCTTCGCGTAAGACTTGCTTTAATTATTGGGAACAGCCTGTAATCACTAGAGGCCAGATCCGGCGAATATGGTGGGCGCTCCACTAATAATTAAAAGCCTGTTTGGTGTATAGAACAGCACACCGTAGCTTAAGTTTCCTCGGCGTTTCTCTTTAATAGCGTCACGCAATTTAGAAATCAATTTTGCGTAGTAGGCTACTGTAATTCTCTGCCACCTTTGCAAATAGTCAGTAAGGATGATTCCTTGAGCATCCCAGAACACAGATAGCAAAACCTTTCCAGTAGACGGCGCGGGATCATAGTGGTGCACCCATGACTCATCCACGGCCACATACCGACTAAGACAGTCCTTTTTTGTTTGCTTGGTACCATTCCAAAAGACTCTTGCAAGTCAATACCCGATTTCGCTTCTGATAAATGATTAACATTCGGGGCACCCATCCTGCACTCATCGTTTTCATATCTAATTCTTTAGTCAGTATGTTGTACAGCATATGATATGAAATGTCAGATGATGATCCAACTCAAACTCAGCGGCAATTACCAGAAGCATTACATGTGTCACAAGAAACAATCAGCAGACGTATAAGAGCAATGGAGAGTATCAGTAAACTCGGTAAATGGGTCCACCACGATTTGAATGAACGTCCAATAGAAAACCGCAAAGTTGCCTGTGAAATGCTGCTTCAACGCCACGAAAGAAAATCATTTTTGTATCGAATTGTGATTGGTGACGAAAAATGGATTTATTTTGAAAACCCGATGCGAAGGAAATCGTGGTTTTCACCTGGTGAAGGCAGTCCTTTAACACCAAGGCCAAATCGCTTCGGCAAGAGGACTATGCTCTGTATCTGGTGGGACCAGAGCGGTATTATGAACTCTTGAAGCCCAGCGAATCAGTTAATACACAACGCTATCGCAAACAAATCTTTCATTGAAACAACGACCGAAATGGGCCAGAAGACATGGCAAAGTGATTTTGTTACACGGTCTTACACACCAAACCAGTGAAAGACATCCTTCCGCACCTGCCGTACTCCAGAGACCTGGCGCCATTACTATCACCTCTTCGCATCAATGGGACACACGCTTTCGAGGAAGTTGAAAAATGGCTCGACGAATGGTTTGCCGCAAAAGGTAAGCAGTTTCTCTGGCGTGGTATCCGCCAATTACCTGAGAGATGGAAAAATAATTTCCCTTGAAAATTACGTGTTTTTTCAGCAAAGAAACAGGAAAAAAAACTTATACATACACCTGGTATTACAAACTATATTTAATTACACAATCGTGAAGACTGCAAATGATGCAGATTACTAGCCATTTACTTAAAAAACACGCTAGGTTTTATGTTACTTGGTTTAATATCGAAATACTACCTCGTTGTGCAATGAAAGCAATGTTATGAAATAAAGATAGTTGTATATAAACAAAAAAGGAGATACCGTATGCAATATATACGCCGTGGTTGTTGTATACATATATTATCGTGGAGGTGGTGACGCGATAGTGGTCCGCATTCGCTTAAATCTACGAACCCGTTCCCATATCTTCTCCTCCTTCCGTCTTCTCCTTATTCGAGGAGGAGTTTTCGACCGCGGAAAGATGAAGGCCGATATAATACGGGCTTCAGCGACCGAATGACTAAATACATACACCCCAGACCTGCTTTAACGACCGAACCCACGAAAATTCGAGCCCGCCGACCCATACCACCTCCTTGAGGATGCGGTAGGGCGGTAGTAAACACAAGCCGTATTAAGGCACTTCTTGTTTCTTGGCCGTATTGTATATTAACGGCCTCGCAATAATGGGTAATCTTTATGTCTTATATTCAAGCAGTTTTGCCTAGACAATAGGATTTCGTTATTACCCCGGAGTCCTTTTAAAAGTTTAACAGAGTATTGAACGCTGCTAGGGAATCTGTGGTTACTATAAGGGGTGTTAGTACATAATTACCTGCTATAATTTTTTAACGTGACATAGTTTACTGAAAAAAAATCTAAGTACGGTTTTACTTAACAAATGAATCCGCACCATAGAAAAAGTTTTAATTATTTACTACTACCCTGCGCATTCTTCTGTATTTTACATTCCAAAGAATACAGTTTTTCTATTTTCTTCCAAGCATGACGTGAAGACCAGAAAATTTCGTTATGGCAAAAGGGCGTTAGCTGAAATTATAAAAGCAATTGAAAGTAACAATTCCACCGTTATTAATCAAACAATCAACCTGCGAGAATGCATTTCTGAGTAGTTAAAGCATGGATCCATCAAATGAGAAAATCTACTATTAAGCATTACTTTGCAAAAGCTGGGTTCTGCGGAGTTTCAGAAGAACGGAATCAAAAAGATGAATTTTCGTTTTCCGACACACGAAATTCTTGGACAACCATGCAGACGTCTAGTCATGTAGATAGCAATATTGTATCTGATGATTACCTTGTCGTTAACGAAGATATTGTTGCAATTGAATACAATCTAGCTGATGAGAATATTCTGAAAGCTATAGGTTATAACCAGGGCGTTGAAATAGATGGTTAGGATGAACCTGTAAAAAACCTTTCTTATGAGCCACAATGGTATCAAAACGTCCCTGGAAATCGTTTTAGTGCTCTGAACAAATATTAGGTATGTCATGAAGAAAAGCCGCTTTTTAACTGCTGTATTCAAAAGAAAATTATTGTTTCTCTTCGTACGTATTATGTACAATAAACACGTATCTTGTATATCCAAAATCCTTTCCTTTTATTTAACTAAATTTTCTTAACAAACTTTTACGCATTATTTCGTTAAATAAAAGTTCGACCACATATTGATTCTTGTATAAATACGGCATCCTTACTTTTAACTTCCATTGTAAGTTCTTTCAGTGCAGTCTGTGTTCTTGTGTTATTGTTTCTTTGAGTGTTGTTGAGTGTGTTTGTGCGATAATGTAATAATTAGGGCTGAAAAAACGAGTGCTTTCGCAGTAACGTTAAGCCAGGGTACTTTCAATATTAAAAATAATGAATGTAATTAGTTACTATTTTAATTTGATTGTTTCATTGAAATAGAGTAACCCAAAAGTGCGTTGTAGTATTGTGTCATTAGTCATTAGTATATTTCCCAGTTCTGAATCAGCCATACTCCTACAGCGAGGTGAAAACATTGTGTATTTGGAAAAGAAGTGTTAGCAAATTTAAGAAGGCTGCGCATCATATTCGCGCTCTTGGTTTTCAGTTAAGCCCTTGTCTATACGCACTATAGTTTGAAAATAGGATTGTTATTTACAACCGCACACAATTTATCGGTTGTTAATTTTCCTATACTATCTGTTAGAGTACCTAACGGAGTCTTGAGGTAATCTACTATATTTAGCGCTTCATGCAATGACAGCCTGGTGTTTCTAATTTGCTAATAGTACCTACAAGCATTGAATAATTTTCGGAAATTTGTTCTACTTGAGTATGGATTTCGGTATCTGAAACCAGACGCTGACTTACTAAAATTGCTTGGGCTTCTTGCGGATTTAAATTTAAAATGCAAAGTTTAATAATGTGTAAATATTTCTCATAGTGAGGAAAGTCCGGACAAGCCTTGGAGATATAATGAAAACGTTTTTCGCAGAAACTATAAATTGCTTTACTTTTTGATATCTGTTTCTAATAAATTCAACTACAAGATGGCATGCACTTTCCAGCTTTAACCATGTTCGAATCCGCACCTGTAACCAATTTAGATTAACTTTCTGTTGGTTTTTCAGTGATAATTCAATTTCCTTGTTGTTGCCAACGATAAATTAAATTAGTTTTTTCCCGGTATTAAATTTGCCATTTGAATTTTAGACATATATCGCGATTTAAATACCGAATTGTTCCGTTCAAGAAATTTGTTTTAAATGTTATAAGAGATAACAAGCAAAGGAAGCTATTCGAGCTTGAACACCACAAGGATTTTAATAGCGTCAAAGTTTGTAAAAATCCTGACAAGTATAAAAAGTAAATCCTAATAATTTAAAGGTAGCTGTCACAACATTTGAAACATTACTAGAGAAGGTTAGTCTTTCATCATATATTACACCTAAATCTTTAGTAGTAAGTTAGCGAGCAATATTAATATTGTTAATGCAATGCTGAATGTTGATTTCATCCATCCTTTCTCTAGAAGGTATAAGAACACATTTCTTGCTGTTTAATTGTAGGTTATTGCACCAGGTATGAATCTTGCCCAGATTACATTGTAAAAAGTCAATATCAATGAAGGAATTAAGAGCATGGTAGATCTTAATATCGTCGACATGAGCTAATAAAGGGCAGTTAATAGGTTTTCGTTGTATATATCAAAAAGGAGTGGATCAAGACTCGAACCCTTGAGCACTTCAAAAGTAGAGTAAAGCTAACGTAATTTAGAACCGTCAAAGTAAGCAGGATTAATTCTGTTTAGAAAATAGGGTTAAACTAATCTTAGAAAATTGTTATCGATACCAAAAAAAAAATAAAAATAATGACGTAGCTTCATTATTCTTTTTGGCATGAGTCTTATTGTTCTAAGAATCTGTACATGTAACTAAATGGTTGTTGTAAATCACAACTTACATTTTTAAGAACATTATTTTTATATTATACTTCAAACAACAATCATCGATGAGTATAGATTGAGAAAAATTACACCGAATTAAGATCATGCGCATGCGCTTGTCTCTTTGTAGGTTGTATTGGGCGATATTTCATAGAAAGCTTAACCTCCACTTCATGAATTATGTGGCTATTTGAAGGAAAATATTGTACTCGTATAGTGTCGTTGAGATCATATATTCAAAAACAATGATTTCTTCAATTGTTTAAATACATCTTTTTTTAAATTCATTCTATATTAATAAATGACCTCTAATTTTCGTATAGCAGTGTATGCCGAGGGATATTTATGCATGTAAAGTTGGTGTCGACCGAAGATTACTACCGGTTGTTAATCTCCTAGGCAGGCGGTCGCGCAAACTTCCTAAGACGGCGGTTACCAACGCCAATATAGCCGCACTATCGTCGCGGCGGTGGCTTTTCGCAGCTTCCTCCTCCTCCCGCCTAACGTCTTCGGCAAAACGGCGGACAATGGATGCGTGAATTATGGATGACTGCGGCGAGGCGGTCTTTGTTCTCTTTCTTTCGCCGCGCGACCAAAGCTTCCTGTTCCTGTGCTTGGTTAGCGTACGTATACCACTATTACAGCTAAGATGCGCTGACGTCGGTGTTATGGTGTTATCGCCGCTCGGCTATGATCTTATTATCGTTATTGCATGGCGGTAACGGCGATGAAATGTTTTCAAACACAGATTTCGAGTTTCTCTAGCGGTTGTTAGGACGATTGCATATTGCATCTTCTTTGCATTTGTATTCGAAATTATATAAGCAGCGATTTTATGCTAATTATTATCAATAATTTTGTATCTAATAAAAAGCAATGCTAAGGAGAGCAATAAAGTACTATTCTTCGAAGTCCTTAGTATCTTACTGGAAGATATACGAGGTTCTTTTTTATCATTGCACATACATTCTTCCTATGTGTAACTTTAAGAAGATAATTGTCAATGATCTAGCAGGATAATAAGCAACCAGTCATACACTCATATAAACGAGCGAGAATCCTGAGTTCCCAGCAAAACCAACTACCAATGCTACCAGAGATCTCTCTTAATGCAAATAAAATAACTTCTGCAAATTTGATGTAGACATTATTTTATTTTAACAATTAATTAAGACAGAAATCTAATTTTATCGTAAGTTTTCTTAGTGTCCTCCGTGCATTTCAAGGCAATAACCAGGGCGATCTTGAAAGCAACGCAAGGTATTCCGCATAAATTCTTGGTTTACTCCATCACATGCAGTACGTATATGGTCTTTCAGTTCGTCCAAGTTACGTATTTACATGTTAGAAAGTTTACTTTTCAGGTAACCCCAAAGAAGGAAATCATTTGGAGATAAATCAGCTGATGCTGTGGACCAATGATATGGGGCCAGACTTGCCAATCCACCGTCTTTGAAACGCGACATTCAAAGATGATGGCGTTTGTAGAATGTGGCGTAGGCCCATACATTTGGAACCAAGGTTTCATATTCAGTGTCCCAATTGATGGAATTGGGTGCCAAATAAGGATTGTATGGCGGATAACCTATCAATTCGATATTTTGACCAGTTAAATATTCAATTATTTGGGTCGATGTGTGATAGCTCGTGTTATCATGGTGAAGAACGATACTATACCACTAGTTGGTTTTTTATTTCTTCAAAGACTTCTGTCAAACAAATGGCTGTGTACCATTCGGAATTGACCTTTCTACGGTTCTCGGCATTGGGTTTGGCTCATGTTGGAAGACCCATACAGTCGATTGCCGTTTACTTTCGGGCTCATACGCATAGATCCAAGATTCGTCACCTGTGTAAATGTTATATACAGCTTTTACCGCACAACGATTGTATTTGTTAAGCACTTCTACGCACCAATTAACACCAGCCTTTTTCTTTGAGCGATTCTCAAATTATGCAGAGCCCAATGAGCACAACGGCTAAATGTTCGTGTAAAATCTCGTGTATGCTTGTCATGCTAATGTCTAGGGATGCCTGAATCTACCTGTATGCCCATGACAATCTTGCTTTATCACTTCGCGCAGAGCATCGATGTTTTCTGGTATAACAATTGGTGTTGGACAACCTTCTTTAAATTCGTCCCTGAGCGAATGGCCACGATTGAATTCACTAAACCAGGGATATGCAGTGGTTTTAGATGGTGCTTCATTGACAAAACCTGAAGTCAGTTGATCGATGCACTGTTGTTGAAATAATCCACATCGAATGTCATAGTAAATCATCGCACGAAAATTCTCACGAGTTAATTCCACCGTTTGGCTGCGATAAAGTTTTCAAGTCACTAAACAACTCAAGTAGTATCCGTATGACAAAACGTTCTGAGTACGTATACACTCAAACAAAATCAAACTTTACAATGAATGTGTCAGATGGCGCCTAGCAACACTATTGTTGCCAATTCCAGATACATAAATAGTAACCCTCGTAATAATTAGTAGCCTTATCTGGAGTACATGGAGTTGAGTCTTGAAATGCACTCAAGAATTGATCCGAAAAGGCTCCAGTAATCAGCTACGCGTGTGCAAAACGTTCCCCATTTCTGTTCATCATTCCGGAAATTCTACTAGATGCTCTGCGGGTACCAATAAAAGGCGGAACGTTCTTAATATCCAAGCATGTAGACATTTCTATATATATATGATTATGTTCGATCGCTAGCCGAAAGAGACCGTCCAGAAGAGGAAGAGTGAGATCTCGTCGAAATGTCGATCTAAATCAAATTTAATGTTCTTCTTAACTCTCGTATGAATAAAGTTAAAATACGAGGGTGAATCTCTATGTTGTACCCCTGACCTCCTTACAGTAAAACTACAATGGCATTATACACTAGGGTGACAATAAAATAGACACCTACTAATTAAAAAAAAGATTCTATTCCCGTTATATATACAAAATATTTTAAAATTTTTAAATTAGACTAATATTTTGTCGATCCACCTTTACTTGCGTGAAGTGCTGCGAGTCGCCATGACATAGAATCTATTAAATGATTAATGGTGTCTTCTGGAATATTTAACCACTCTTCTGTAACAGCTGCCACGAGCTCTTCCCTATTGTTGGGTTTTCGGGGTCGTTTCGCCATATTTGTCTGGATTATGTGCCAAACATTCTCTATCGGATTCATGTCTGGTGATTGGCCTGGCCATGGTAAAATCCGAATCCTCTGTTCCTCTTTCCATGTGGTTGTTGTTCTTGCTTTGTGGCAGGGTGCTCCATCCTCCATAAAAGTGGCGTCTTCTTTAGATAAAATGGCGTTGTTAATATTTGGATATATTTTGACGCATTTATATTTCCGTCGCAGATTACTAATTGCGATCTTCCACCATACCATATCGCGCTCCACACCATGATGTTCACACCGCCGTATTTCACCGTCTGATGCAAAAATTTGTCGTCCAGTTACTGTGACGAACGTATCCATACCCACGTACGACCACTATCATTGAATTGGCAGTATCTGCTTTCGTCTGAAAAAATGACAGACCGCCAAAACTCTTCGGGCTTCGTTCGCATCTCGATTGCCCAAGCCATTCGGCGCCGTTTTTGAAACACCCTTTTATACATTCCCACACTGTGGAGGTATCGCGGAACGGTGCGCTGACTTTTCTGTGAAGTTGCCGCAAGCTGAGCTGTACTTTTTCGCGGTTCTTTTAACACTTCGCGCACAAGCACCCTTTTACTTCTTTCAGAAGGTCTGGCACGACCTGGTCGCGGCTCCACTGTTGTTTATTCCTTGCGTTTAAATTGTGTAATCACACAGCTAACTGTGGACAACAGAATATTTAAAAATTTCCTTATTCCACGTTGCGAAGCGCCGCGTTCACTCTGGCCAACGATGCGACCCTGGGTGAAGTCGCTAATATCACACGAACCTTGTAAGCGAGGCATAGTTGTAACGATACTAAACTATGACGAATTCCTTCCGATACATCTATCCCTACCCTAATGGCAAGAGAAAGTTCCTAATTCGTTCTTAGAATTTAGCTGTTTACATACTTATACAGCTTTACCTAGTGTCTATTTTATTCTGTCACCCTAGTGTACATATATGATTATGTTCGATCGCTAGCCGAAAGAGACCGTCCAGAAGAGGAAGAGTAGAATCTCGTCGAAACGTCTATCTAGTCGAAACGGTTCCTCTCAGGACCAATATTATTCCAGATATATGTATATATATATATTACATGATCGATCTATTGTTCTATTACATATCTTCCTGAACATTTTACAAGGGTTGCTTTTTTCAACCTCTCATGGCTTATAGAAAGTGTAAATAACAAAATAAGTTTATTACCATGGTTACTTTTCCACATAATCAGCGTGAAGATTGAAGCATTTGTCATATCTATGGACGAGCCTTCCAATCCCCTCTACGTAGAATGTTGCCGCCAGTGAGTTGAAATGGTCCGTGACACTGTTTTGAAGTTCCTACGTACTCTGAAAACTCTGTTATTCTAGCCACTTTTTCAGTTCACTAAAGAGATGGCAAACCACTATTTTCCTCGAGCCATTTTGTCAATGTCTTCAGATGCAATAAACTTGCGTCCTTGTCCCCCTTCATCGTGAGCATCGCCTCAGTCTTCTATAAATGTCCTACACCATTCACGCACAACACAAGTCTTCGCCGTATACTTGGCTCATACATCGATAAATTTTAGTTGGATTATTCCGTTCTGCTTAAAGAAATCGAATTAGACTACACAACTCGCACTTGGCAGGAGAATCAATTGCAGCAGCGATGTTTACGTGTTTGGAACTCAACTGAAAATGGCGTAATGACGTTGTATGTGACAGATATTACAGTGGTGGAGATGCGCAGTCACCTTCTGGGCATCCCCGTCTTCCACCGCTCGCGTCACTGTTTACAGGCACGAACGGAGGTTGACAAAAACAACCCTCGTACATTCGCCACCTTGAGATTAATTGCGGAACCCTACTTAATTCTTGTGATTGTTTCCCTAGTTGAAAACTTCAATATCACCTCCTCTAGGAGATAGTGGTAGGGGTGGCAAAGGAATCCATCTCCGACGGTTTGACACACACAAAAAAACGTAGTTAGAGATACATAGTTTCACTTTTTATTCATAATAACAGTGTAAATAGCAAAAATCTGAAAATCGTCGAAATTTTAGGGCAATTTTCGTTCCTTAAACGCAAGATTTCGCTGAAACGGAAAACAGCATTTTACAACACTCGATGGATTCTACAAATCTGGCAAGTTTCAATCCGATCGGTAATTATTGCCTTGAAATTTTCCCTTGTAGATTTGTAAAATGTAGGAACCTTTTCTTCAAAGAAAAAAAACTAATTTGTATTCTACTAACTTTATCGTCGTTACGTGCATAAAACCATTGAAATTGTAATGTTTTGCCTGATAGAAAAAAATAAAATTACCCCAAATCAAATTTCATGATTGAATTTAAAACGTGACAGGAAAAGAACGTATTTTCGAAGTTTGAAGCAAAATTGAACGTGCAATAAACGTGATCATACTAAAACATGTAACAGATATTGTGTTCAGAAAACATTGTAGTTGTCACGTTTATTTACAATTCTAGTGAATAGTAGTTTATTTAATAGAATATCATCTACCAAGGAGAGTTTCAATTTATGCCGATATTATTATATTAAATAGACATCAACACGCAATACGTTCCACCATGCCTATCTGTCAACGTTTGTTACACCATATACACAACGTCAAATAAATCAAATATATTGAGATACGGCGACAATGGAAACAGAAGTGGCAATACATCAAGCGGGTCATTAGGCGAATGACAATATTCGACAAGATATACGACGTGTGGAAGCCTTATTGATAACCCAGTCAGGTATGTTGCGCTACTCTTTCCCCAGCGGGGAATTCCCCCAAATGGCGTTCGGGCGTACGGGCTGGCATCGAGACACTGCGCCACCACCATCAATATAGAGATGTATTTCCTTTCACGGGGATGAGACCGTATATCGCCGGCAGGAAGTCTTGGAACGACCGTGGACGTGTCTGACCGGGTTGGTAATGAAGAAGCGTATAACGGAACAATCAATTTTTCTCCTTCCAGCGACGTCGGTTGATTTCATTCGGGAGGAAGTGGAAGCTATCATTTGTCATATTATTTATATCTTTCTGTTTTATATGGCGGTGGCGTAACAGGATATGTATTTCCTTTAGGTCTTGCAAATCGAAACAAAAGCTTCATGAGCCCCATTTGGCACTCCTCAAGATTTAGAGCAGCACACGTAGAATAAATTACTCTACATTTAGATAAACAACTTATTTCATTTTATTTCTCATGCAAAAGCAAATAAGTACAATCTTTTTTTCTCCTTTTACAATCTTAAGTTGCAGCAATTATTTCGTTTCTCAAAGAAAAGCGTCACTTAAAACCGGCGCACTACATAAGTTCACCAAACGATGGAAATAGCCCAACACAACAACTCTAATTATGATAATCCATCGTCAACAATATCACGTCAAAAACACCTTACTTTGTACAAGAAATGTTAGGTATCAAGTAAATCACTTCTTTGAATAAATTTCATCAAGCTCCAACTCTAAGTTTGAGCTATATATTTAAATGTTTAATTATAAACACAAAACAATTGAACATTATCCTTTCAAATTCTCTGATAAACATTACACTTATTCCAAGAAATTAGAGGAAAACCTTACAAAGGAAAGGATGGCGATATTTTTGAGTCGAACAACATATTTCAAAACTACTTATTAGAAGTTGAAAATTAAGCCAATATTTAAACAGGTTGAAAATTGCAGTAAGGTCGTCATTAAAGAGTATGAAGGGAATTAATTTCTTTACGAAATCTAGGTTCCTGTGCCGATACTATTCTAACACCCCCTAATTTAACCAATGTGAAACAAAAACCGTTACTTATTTCTGTGTGAAATAATTTAGCCGCCACACTACAAGGTACTTCCTTTTAAACGAATTACTCTGCTTAAAACGAAAAGAAATGTCGAGCTTATCAATCAAGAAAGTCATTTACTAGTTGTGGCAGAAGATAAACTCTATTAACTTTAAAAGGGTGTGTGGATTCGAGTTTGTTTGCTTATATTCTTTTACAGCGAGCCAACTCAGAAAGAAAATTAGAATAAACAAAAAACAAGAGAATCGTTCCCTAAAAATCAAGAGACTACACTTCACAATTGTACAATGAACGCTGCACCGTTGGAAAAAAATGTAATAATGTTAACGATTTGGAAGTCCTTCGATCGATTTTTCGTTTGTCGATGAGCATTATCCGCACCCAGCGGAAGTTTAGTTCACATATGATTTCATGAACGCAACTCTTGAGAGCGCCAATTATTTCACCAATTTTACGAACTTTAGTGGGACGATCATCTCTTGTCGAGTGACTTCCTTTTAGTTCAAAGCCATAAACGCTCTGTAATTTGCGATGAATCTTATTCTGATTAACTCCTTCACTTTACAAAACTCCGAATACCCTGCGATTGTCATGGCATGATTAGTTGCTTCCCGCAAGTTAAATTAAGTCAGACTATTATTGTATGGATGTGGCTAGTAATACATGCAGTGCCAATGTTGCCCAAACACCGTTCTTATAACAGCCACCGGTAATTTTAATATCCAACATCCTCCTTTCTCCCACCACCAAACGTTACTTGAACAGTGACTCTACACTTTTCTTTATTCCAATAAGACTCTTGTGAAGTTAACGCACCATAATATTATATCACGTTATAACGCAATATAAGTAGTAAACATTTCAAGCATGGTATAAAACTATATGGTGAATTTCCTGTGTAATACTATAATTTTTCGTCTAAAAATGTCGACGTAGTAATACATTCGAATAGTATCAGCTCTTATAATAAATTTACATTTCCAAATGAGCTTTTACTTTGTTGGCAGCGATATCAAGTAGATGTCCAGTGCAAATTGTAGAATATATGCTGGGTTTTCACCTTTCCGATGAGTGTAGTTTAATAAAAGCACAAAACCTGTACAGAAAACTTGATTTGCTTTAGAAACACATCTAAAATGCTCAGAAAATAACACCAAAGATAAAAATGCTGCTAAATACAGCTTCTCCTGGTATTGGTGTAATCATTTACGAGAAAGACAATGTGAGGACACAAAAAACGCTAACACATGGACATGTTTCTGCCTACCCGCTGTCATCAACATGGTTTCGAGCGAATTTTTGCTCAACACATTGCAATTCCTTCTCTGCTACCATCACTATATCTAACGTTTCAGCTCAAGTAAGTATTCTTTGGCGCCAACTAGTGCCAAAAGAATAAAACACTTGTCTACCGTCAAACACAGTGAAAACAAGCGGGTACAGTTTCCGAGTTAATACCATGGGAAGCTGTATTTAGCAGCATTTCTATCTTTGCAGTTGATTTGCTTTGTTTGTCTTTTAATCTCTTATTAAAGAAGATGAGCTAACGGTACAAGTTATCCAGTTAAGAGACTTTGCACAGTGGATCTAATATACGTAATCAGAACCGCTACCTCCTTAAATAATTGACCAAAGGAGATGTAAATTTAACTTCACCGTACCGTTTAGGGAAGAATGCAGCTATACAAAAGGTATAAAAAAATATAAATTCTTTCAATCAAATACGCAAATTTCCATTTATTTTTACATTTTAGTAATACCCTTGGTAATAGTATCAATAATAATAATAATAATATAATAATAGTAATAATTATACTAATAGATAAAACCTTTAGAACTATCGTTCCTGTGAAAATACTTCTTCACTTAAGTCTATTTGTAATTCGTGGCGGGAGAAACTTTCTTGTTCATCTCTGTTAATTACCAGTAATTGCAAGATATCGCCTAACTTCCTACATGGTCTTTGCGTAATATTAAATGAATTTAGCAATGGATCTATCTGATATGGTGCTGACGATATCACCTAATGTCTTTATTTTTCGATTCTTGATTCTCTTCAGATAGTTCACTAATAGGAAGAATTGTTTCTTTTACAATAATTGGACTTGGACCATGGATCAGTAGTTTACGGATCGAAAGTGGTATGTAGTACCAGTTGTATAATGAAACGCATTTCTCGGCAGTTTTTAAACAATACAAATCGAAATTATCGACATTGATTTCATAATTGCTGTTGTTTGTATGCAATAATATACTTCAAAATGTTTAATCAATTCTTCGTCAATCCAAGTAATTTCCGCTGATACAGATGGATTCGAAAAGAAACGTCTTATAGATTTCCATCATCTGTATTCCCAGATCCAGTTTTCGGAATGTGAATCTTTCTCTTTCGTGTCTCGAAAACCTCCTTAGGCAGTTCAAGTCGATATGAAATATGTAGAAAAATTGAAGACAAAGAACCTTAAGGAAATTCATCACAGTTGGAGGGTGTCCCAAGACACTGCGCAAACACAATCACTGAGTGGAGAATGGAAGATGTGCCGATCGCTAGCACAGTCCTTGGGAATTTAATCCCTATGGAGCGTATGGTGCATGTGTGCTGCATCAGCGAGTTTCACTTCTCAGATCAGGCGCATTTTCACGTTAATAGTAACGTAAACAGGCAGAACTGCCGTTATTGGAGTTCAACCAATCCAAAACAAGAGCATGACAGGCAACTTCATTCGCCAAAAGTTATTGTTTGGAGCTGCAATGTCGGTGCAAGAAATTATCGGCTCCTACTTTTTGGGAGAGGTCGTACAATAACCGTAAATTCCCAGCGATATGCCAGCTTTGAAAGATTTTAATGGCTCTAATTAGAACACTTGGTTCCAACAAGATGGAGCTACATCTCAGAACTTACCAGTTGTTTGTGAAAATTTTCCTGGAAAATTGATATCCAAACGCGGTGACGTAAACTCTAGCTCCGTCCCGCCACTAATGGGTTTTTTTTCTATGGTGCTACCTTAAATCGAAGTTATACAGCAACTCTGGACGAATTAAAACGCCATATTTGAAGAGAAATACTGGTTATCATGGAGAATATCTATGAATAGTGCCAGTAAAGTAATGGAACACACTTAGAAGATATAATATTTTGGGAATAAATTCTCAGAGCCTGTAGTTTAATAAAAAAGCTAAATATTAATTCATTAAACCTGTTGATTATTTTATTATATCCTTTTTATTTTGACGAAGATTTCAGGTACCTTGTATAAAGTAAGATATGGGATTTCAACATATTATATTGTAGAAATCATAATCCTCCATATGTATCAGAACCCTATTAAGCAAGCTGCTATCTCAATACACAACATGCGTACGCATTGATAACACGTCTTTCCTTCCTACCATCAATTCTCCCACTCATACACCACCATTTATAATTTGAACCGGTAATCCTCATAAGTATATACCTTAGCCGAAATTACAAACAAAACGGTACATTGACTAATTCAGATATTTCTTATATTATCCCTCTACTTTCATCGTGCATAGGCCTACGGTAAACCGCTTTTCCTTATAATATTGAATAAATGTCGGGGGGAAATCCGGAAACCCCCCTTCCTCCCCCGCAAAATTCAGCGAACGGGAAACGGATCCTGCATTCAAGCCGAATCTTCACCGTAACAACGAAACCCTCGCGCGAACAACCAAGCAAGCAAGGCAACGTTCAAAATCAAACATTGACACAAGATTAGCTACGATTCAATTCGTTTTCTTTGTATTCCGGTTACCTCTGCGCAACATATCAACGTTATTCACTCGTTCAGCCCTTAGAGTACACGATCGTATGTATGGGATAGGTGCATTCTTAAAATACGTATTTGTAAGGTTCTCTATAACGGTTGTATGTACATTTACAAGTATGTCGATGTAGGTATGTATATATGTACATATGTGTATATAAAGCGGATATACGTATTAGGCTGGAAAGTATAGGCTTTATACGTAAAGATTTCGCGATTTCCGCATGATTATTTGAAATTTCGAGTAGAAAATCGGATTTGCTGCGAATGAGTGACTCGCGTTTGTTTTAGCCTTACGTACTGTAAACGGAGTGGAGGGAGGGGGTAGAATACTACAGTATACCCATTCGCTCCTTTAAACGACGATAAAGTCGGTGTAAGATGTATATTTGGAATTAGAAGCTTTTCAATAAGATCCGATAATCTTATTTACTTATGTATTAACTTCCTACTACCTTTCAGTGACTAACTAATCTTCACTCATTTAGAACTCTTACCTGCTTAACATATTAATGTTAAGGAATATTCGGCGTATTAAACACAAGACTGATGAGTATGTGTGTGCACTACACACAAACACTGGGACTTAGCGTTTGTGAGTACGATTTTTTGGTCTTGAACGAAACTTGGGTGACCCCGGATGTGCCCAACTGCGAATATTATCCTTCATGCTACAACTTCTTAAGATGCGATAGATATTTTGCTTATACGGGTCGTAGTAGAGGAGGGAGTGTGTTATTAGCACAACCGCAATCGATAGCCGATTTCAGGACCATTGATATCTTTGTATGCAAGTATTCTCCCAATATGGCCAATCTTTGTATTTGATGAACTCGAGGTATTGATAAATTATTTTGTGCATCATTTGACATCTGACAAACTGTTTATTCTCGGAGATTTTAATATCCCTAACTTTGATAACTGTAATCCAACAGACTACTTGTATAACTAACTTTTGCGATTTAAAGGGTTTGCATCAATATGATAAGGTGTATAACTCCCTGAATACAACGTTGGATCTTCCATGGCAATTATAATAACAGTGCGCAAGATCAGTTCTAACTTAACGATAAGCTCAAAGTCACTTAAGAAAAAAATAATAAATTATTAATGATTTCGGTCAAATTCCCCAATAAAACTACTATCAAAACTAACAAGAAGCTATCTACTTATAAATACTGGCATACGTATATTAGTCAGCCTTGGAACGTGTTCCTTTTCTCTCGCATGCGAATTAATTTTCGAACATCTTATCTAGTCTTCACCATAGCCTACTAAAACATTTACAACAATATCTCCTTCCCTCTTACCTCGAATTACCCCAATCGAATATACCGCAGGTATTTACATTATTCACAAGGCCAGATAAAACAGAACGAACGCCAAACCTTCGACGCTCTTTTTTATAGCGCAAAGACAAAGGGAAACTCGTGGCAATGAAACATCGATATCAATCGGCCAGTTGGCGGTTACTACTTACTGCCGACGTTCGACCGTGGATAATGTTGGCATGACTGCGGGACATCATGCAATACGTCTGCAGGATCATAAATCATTGTTCGGTAGACGTTTCCGCTGTTTCAAACGTAACTGCCGGCGATTTTTCCATCCGACCCTACCGAATGGCTTCTCGTAAGCCGTATTTATTCTGTTTTGTTTTCCTTTATAGGTAGAATTATTTCATGCTGTCAAATAGTAACTGTATCGGATAATCAGTCGTATGGAATATACTACGCCATGCAGTAAAATGTATTTATGTACAGATGAAATCACGAAAGTTCGTAATTACATCATTGTTTCATCGATAAAGTGAGGCGCTATATCTAGAAGCATACGTATACACATTGTCCTATCTGATTATTTCTTTTGATATTAACATATTTTAATTTAATTCACTTCATGTTATGTTTTGTATGTCATATCGTACAGAAATATGTTTGTTACGTAAGTAAAATAAAGACATGTTTCGTTTAATGAATCATTCGTACGTACATCAGACTAAGCACTTTTATGTTTCTTGTTTTAATATTTTCTACATTTCGGTTTAAAAAATAAGTTTTTTCATATGAGGTCTATATTATTAGAGTGATAAAGGATTTTGTTAAGAAAATATTTAATAACTAGTTTAGCCCATTTGAGCTCTTTTCCGTAAGTACAAATGTATTAATACACTATTATGAAAGCATTGTCAATAGAATAGCTCACTATTTATAATCCTGTTGGTTACAATCACCCATGATTTGTGGTTTAAATGCATCGTTGACTAAAATGTTATCTAACCTGTTGTAACACATGGGCTGAAAAGTCCAGGGCCTAACAAAGAAAACACGGTTTTTTTGGTTCAAAATTAGCTTTATTCATCAACGTAATCTCCATCAAGAGCAACGCAATCATTCCAGTGCCGCTCTAACATTTCAATACCACTTTTGTAGAACGATTTATATTTTGCCTCAAAATAGGCCACAGTTTCAGCGATAACCTCTTCATTCGTGCGAAATTTCTTACCGGCGAGCATTTTTTTGAGGTCTGCGAACAGCCAGTAGTCGCTGGGAGCCAAATCTGGCGAGTACGGTGGATGTGCGAGCAATTCGAAGTTCAATTCATGTAGTTTTGCCATTGTTTTGATTGACTTGTGACACGGAGCGTTGTCTTGATGAAACAAACTTTTTCTTTGCCATATCGGTCGTTTCTTTGCAATTTCGGCCTTCAAACGCTCCAATAACGCTATATAATATTCACTGTTGATGGTATTTCCTTTCTCAAGATAGTCGATGAATATTACACCACGCACATCCCAAAATACCGAGGCCATAACCTTTCCAGCCGATTGTTGTGCTTTCGGGCGCTTTGGACGAGGTTCACCAGTTGCTGTCCACTCAGATGACGATCGTTTCGATTCCGGAGTGAAGTGATGGATCCATGTTTCATCCATTGTCACATATCGACGCAAAAATTCCGGTTTGTTACGTTTAAACATGGCCAAACGCAGCTCAGAATCATCAACACGTTCTTGTTTCTTGTCAACAGTGAGCAAACGCGGCACCTACTTTGAACAGAGCTTTCTCATAGTCAAATGCTCATGCAATATAAAGCCAATACGTTCTTTTGATATCTTCACGATGTCAGCTAACTCACGCAACTTCACTTTTCGATCATTCAAAACGATTTTGTGGATTCTTTTGATGTTTTCTGGTGTTACCGGCTCATTTGGACGTCCACTCCGTTCTGCATCATCGGTGTTTCTACGACCACGTTTGAAGTCAGCAGCCAACGTTTTATTGTTGTTTCTGATACAGTGGAGTCCGCATAACACTTTTCAAGCCATTGCTTCGCTTGAACGGTATTCTTTCCCATCAAGAAGCAGTGTAAAATTAAAACACGGAATTGTTTTTGGTCCATTGTTTTGAAAATAACAAAAGTACCGTGACTCTTAGCAAAATAAATCGCAAACTAATGAATAGAATATCATGAAATTTTAACAGCTGTCTTTTGAAATTAGTACTAACTGAGAGAAAGGTGACTGCAATACCGGGACTTTTCAGCCCATGTGTTATATGCATGTTACTATCACACACATAGATGGCGTGATAGACACACGCCAGTATATATATATATATATATATATATATATATATATATATATATTGATATGTACGGCCACGTGACACAATGATGTAGTGCATAGTATATTAGGAAGAATAAAATCATTATTATACCACAGAGTACTGTCTTTATACTGCCCGACTTCCCGACCCCAACGATATATTACATGGTGTCAGGTTTTTTTTCCCAAAGTTAAAAACAAAAGAGATATTACATAAAAGTTGGTTGAAGTTAGATAAGAGTAAGAAGTAATAATGGACTATTTCAATAAACCAAGAAAGCTGTTAATAAAAGGGAATCCTAACATAGAATGGAGTACATGGAAATGTAGTTTTACAAATTATATGATGGCAGCTCGTTTAGATACAGTATCGGATGTACTGGATCAAATTCACAAAGGACATTTTGGAATGGAGAAATGTAAGTCGAGAGCATGTTCTGTGGTATATTGGCCAGGGATTACGAAAGAAATAGAAAAACTTGTGAACAATTGTAGAGTTTGCGAAAAATTTAAACCAAGGAACCAGAAGAAAACTCTAATTTCTCATCCAATTCCAAATAGGGCATGGGAAACTGTTGGAGCGGATATTTTAACATTCCAGGGAGTTGACTATTTATTTGTGATAGATTATTATTCCAACTGGATAGAGCTGATTCGTTTACATAGCAAAAAAGAGGCAGTCTTAATTTTGGAACTTAAAGAAATTTTCTCTAGAACGGGAATACGTGAAAAATTAATGGCAGACATGCCTTTTAACAGCATTTTATTTAAGGACTTTGCAAGAGAATGCGATTTTAGAATTATTATGTCAAGTCCACATTACCCTAAGTCCAATTGATTAGCGAAACGCGGAGTTAAAATCGCCAAAAATATTTTGAAAAAGGCTCTTGAAGAAAGGAGCGAAATATATAACTATCTATTGGGATACAGAAATACACCTATCAAAGAATTGAACAATTCCCCAGCACAAATAATGTTAAATAGAAGGTTGCGAACCACGTTACCAACCATATTTAGATTGCTCGATCCAACTGTAGTACCAAATATTAAAGAAAGAAAGGAAAAAGCGAAAGGAAAAATGACATACTATTATAATAGAAGTGCTAAGGACATGAAGCAATTAGAGGAAGGTCAGAGTGTTACCGTATGGATACTAACCAATGGGAGGCAGCTCAAGTGGTGCGAAACTGCGATATGCCGAGATCATATATTGTAAGAACTAACGATAGGGAGTATAGACGAAACAGAATACATTCGCGAGAATCCACGCAAGAACCTCCTAAGTCCAGTCCTTATATAGATGTCACATTATCCTTCGACCCAACCACATCCAGTCCGAATATGACAGATAGTAACAATACCATGTCCCAATCAGAAAGTATTGGTAATATCAAAAACAGTATTGTTAATAGCAGGCCTCAAAGAAATGTAAAGGAACCTGCAAGGTTTAAAGATTATGTTAAGTATTAGAAATCCGTATTATTAATAAAAATAAATATATATGTACATATAATAATAATAAAAGGAAAGGAACAACATGTACTAAAGATGATAATAACCTCATCAAATTTGACAGTTGTTGTTTTCGTACAATTCATTACAAACATAGTTGGTGCACCTGAATTTATTTCAGACGCTAAATACGTCACAACCAACTATGACATAACTACAAAGTTTCGTGGTTTTCAGTGTACCTACACTATTCTTATGTATCTTGAAATTATTGGCTTCATTCGAGTTCAAGTTTCGTTTAAATAAGCAATTGTTTTTTATATTTGGTGCTATAAAGAATGCACGAAATGCTAAATTAGATGAGTGTGACCGATGAGTCATTGATGTAACATTTTACTGGTTCAAAAGTCAATTCTTTTAACTATATTTGAAGTCATAAAGTAACATAAATTTTCACGTAACAAAACATGTGTAATTATAGGTCAAAAATGTCAAGATTTACTAATGTCAGTGTTCAAAAATGTGATCATCACTTAAACTACCAGATTCCAGAAGTAGGTCTAGAAACCATTATCTAGGAAAACTGCTCCAAAACATTGCAAAAAGCTATTAACTACGATACATAAGCATATTCAGGCATCCAAATTAAATAATTCAATATTTACCAACAGCAGAAAAAGGAGGTGGAAATAGTAGAACAGTAGAGCGATAGTTTTTATACGAAGGAAACTGCAAATTTTTTACTTAAAATGGAAGACATTTCATACTTTTGAATTTGAGGAAAAGTCACTACATTTTATAGGTAAGCTAAAGCACACTAAAATAGGATCATTTTGTTTAAATCTTTCAATGACCTATTGCTTCATAAATTTATTCTACACATTTAATACGCATTATTATCTTGACAAATATTTATGTACAATACGCGTACAACCACATACAGAAAGAAATAGACACCGTACAAATTAGACATAAAAAATTTAATAGCACCCAAAATATATATCCTCTAACAGTTTGGCCACGTTTATCTTCATAATCTTTAACATGCACTCAGCAATTTGTGCATTGTACCCCTAGTTACTACCTCCATATTGGCAAAATATAGGACATTTACTAATGACTTATTTCTCGTGCATACAATAATTATATCGTCAATTTCGCCGTTCTTCCGGGTTCCACCTTTTAATAATAAGACGCCTAATGTCCTGCTAAATGGCTAACACGCACCAAGAGGAGTACAACAGCGCTAAGAATCGCCACCGCCGCGGCATGTGTATACTGACAATTAGCGTTCGTCAGGGGTGTGGTCCCGCCTACAGGTAATAATTAAAGGGTTAAACATCGTTTACCACCTGTATACACATCGGAGGGCCCCATCCCTTACCTTTTCGAACCGACACAGCGTTTCATATTTGGCATTTATACAGCGACTGCCGAAAGTTTAGAATGAAATGTTTTCGATTTCCAAATCGAGTGTACAAAAATGTATATATAAAATGGTAAATACGTCAGAACACAGATGTGATAATCTATATATGTGTTAATAGTAATAGTAATATCTTTATTTCATAATATCAAGGTATAAGATACGTCGGTCGAAGTAGGTAGTAATTAGGTACAAACAATGGAGAAAATTTATTTACAATTCAATTACACAGATAAAAAAACTCAATCGCAATGATGCGAATCAAACGTGATGAATCTGTTGGAATTAGTTTCTTTTCTGTAGATGTTGCGAACAACAAAAAATGTCCGCGATTAGTTTTCTGGTCAATAGACCCGTCAGATTTCCGCTAAACAAGAGCAGGTATGACAAAGAATTAAAGTATATCAAAGATGTAGCGAGGTACAATGGTTTCTCTTCTATGGATGTCGACCGTATTTTAAGGAAGGTCCAATACAAACAACACATCAGAAATTCCACGACCTTGACATCAACAAACACCGGTAATAAGAAATTTATAACTCTTCCTTTTCACCCAACAGTAAAAGGGTTAAGTAAAATTTTCCGACAACTAAATATGAACGTGTCTTTTGTGTCAAAAAACAACTTAAAGAATCTCTTAGGGAATCCCAAAGATAAACCGGAGATGATAATATAGCAAATCGCATGCAATGATTGTGAGAAAGTTTATATTGGACAAGCAAAAAGGAGTATCGAAACGAGGTTCAAAGAACATATTAGACACTATCGTTTCGACAAACCTGAACTATCAAGCGTAGCAGAGCATATGGTAAAATCCGGACATAAGATTGATTTAAAAAATCTGACACTACTTAAAAACGTGAACTCGTATAGAGAATTAGACGCGTACGAAACGGTATATATGAAAAAGAACGGAAACTTATTGAACAGAGAACCACCCCCAATTGCACACTCGAGTTTGATGAATTTATTACCATAGGCCCTGTTAAAGATACGGTTCGCTTTCGGTCCATCCTTTCCCGTAAAAGGCATGAGGCCACCTAGTAGATTGTAAATAGTCATATGGTTTAGAAATTTTAGAGCCTGCGTAGAAAATAATTTGCATGTGTGATACAGTTTTTACTTTCAGTCGGTAACACGGTTGACAATGGGAGCCCACGTGCTCTCGAAACGCTGCGTTCCGCATAATTAATTAATTTGTGTGAGTGGAGTTTACTGCTATACCTGTGAATTGTACATCCACACAGTCCTTGCAATCGTCATTCAATTACATAGATAAAAAACTCATTTGAATTGTACAAACATTATTGAATCAGTGTCTCTTTTAAATATTTTTTGAAATTTTTTAGTTTATATTCTTTGGATTTATGAGGCATACCACCATAAATGTATAGTACTTGTATCACTACACCCTTATGTTTGCAGTAAACGAAGAGTCGCGTTTTGGTACTTCCGAGTATCATAGTTGTGACTACTTTCGTTCTTGGCCAGCAGTTCACTGTAATGTTCTTTCGCGAAACAAGCACATATTTATAAAGTATAACATATATAAGGTAAGTATACTGTTCTCTCTGAACACAGTCCTACAGAGCCCTCTTTTCTTCAGATTAAAAATGCTTCTAATAGAGGATTTCTAGTGGATGAAGATCCTATCGGCATCCACGGAGTTTCTCCAGAAGATTATACGATTTGATAGCCATGAGCTTGACAACGCTGCTTCAACGTGAGCTTCGGTTGATATCGTTCTCAGTGTATGTATCATTCTCTCTAGCTTCTTAATAAGCGCGTGTACATTATCGTTCTTTTTCAATGAGAACTTCACTATATTTGTTCTGCATATCTTATGTTTTAGATTATTTTCGATGAACTAGTTCTTTTTCGCGAAAACATCAACAATTTCACCTTTTAGCGTATCATTGTTCTTCACCTTAAAAATAATTAGCATGTAATCTACACAAAAAGAAATAAAATGTTGCGTTACTTCTATATAACGTAAATAGGAATGCGCCTAATACCAAACCTTGTAAAACGCCCTCTTAGCTTTGTTTTTCTCTATCTGAATATTTAAGTCTTTTGTTACAATTTAATTTCATTAACCAGCTTCTTGCTGAAATTTAGTAAATAGTGCTCTTGTATTAATGCATCGTTAAATATTATGTCTAATATTTTAACTCTGTTTTTACAATCTATTGTTCTCGTACTGACCAAAATTATTTAGCTTTCTCTGGAGTGATTTTGGGATCATTGCTTGTAGATACATTTCTCATAACTTCCCTTAACTTTAGAATTGCTCCTGAACCTTGTATATATTAACAACCATTATACAGAGTGTATATTAACAAATAAGAGGCGTTTCAATTTCCCGCTTCTGATTTTTCTTGCTTCAAGTTGGTCCGAAAATACTAGTCAGCGCCTGTGAAGCTGTAAACATTATATATGATAGGCGTAACATAAAAATATAAGAACGTTGAGTATATTTGCGTGGATGTATTATGACTATTACGTTGCTTACCGTTCACAAATATGCGGCTGTAAAAAGGTGGCAATAAGAAAAGCCTTTACAATAATAAAGAAGCAAACTAGTAAACACGTAGATGAAAACAAAAATACCGAAAATCAGAACAATAATAAGATAGACGCTGCCAAAGGACGCCACTGATTATTATCGCCATCTCTTATGGAAATGGCAACATTCCCATACAAAAAACGTGGGTGAATCAAACACTTTTTAATCATTGCTGAACACGGTTTATCATCTGTATATACTATTGATACCCTCATATCCAAAGTTGTAAATTGTTTATACACAATAACAGTAGAAGTGCACCCAATATTGAAACTACTATGGTTCAAACTGGTTCCTCTGTGTTCTTATAATTTATGCAATAGTATTTAGTGATCCACTGACATAATAATGCTGCTAAATGCTGCTCATGGTATTGGTGAAATCGCTCACGAGACATAGAATATGAAGAGACAAAAAACGCTAACACACGGACATGTTTCTGTCTACCCGGCGTCACCACCGTGGTTTCGAGCGATTTCTTGCTCAACACATTGCAATTCCCTCTCTGCTACTATCAACACATCTAAACTTATTTCGCTAGTGAATATTCTTGACGCTAACTTTTGCCAAAAGAATAAAATACTTGTCTACCGGTTCAAACACAGCGCATGCACATGGATTGCTAAACCAGAGAGGGTTCGCACCAACCAAAGTGAATAAGGTAACTGCACATGTGAATGATTTCTTAGGCTTACCCCGACGTATTAAAAACACATCTAAAATAAATTATATTTTTTAAATTTTGTTATTAATCTTATAGGTTATTGCTCTTCCTCTGCAAAGTATTCTATTCACCTATTCACACGCGCAGCGATATTTCTTCTTCGCAAAGCAGTTCTGGAAAACTTCTTTTGTAATGTCCTTCATCGTCATCAATAATCTTGAACCACCATCCTTTCAGCAGATTTCAATTTCGAGAATAAGAAAAAAATCGCAAGAAGTCAGGTCTGGCAAATATTAGATCTTAAAATTCTAATCTATTAACGAATTTATCGGACATTCTCCTGTACTTCAGTGTTCTCTTTATATAGAGAAGTGAAATGTTAAGTGAACTACGTCATTACAATAATCATCTTCTATAGAAACTTATACAATAGAACAAACACTTCACTTTTATCGACAACTTTTGGCCTTCATTGTAAACATGGTGACGTTACATTATATTAGTCATCGGTTTCTCTACCCCGCCCCTCGATACCGTCCGATGGGAATCCTCTAATGATATTTAATCGATTAACTAACCACAGTAACAACGGTGAATGGGTTGAAAACGTATAGCCCGGCCGGTCACACGATACGACCGCGATATACGGTGGTAAATACGCGGTAGGCGCAGACATCATATGGAACCGACAGTACCTAATGGATCCGCTAATAGCGATATTTATATAAAAATTAATATGATTAGAGTGGATATATGGCTTCGAACATGCGATGCTTCGTCAAAGGGGTGGAGATGGCCATATAACCGGTAGTATAATAAGTGATCAACCGGTTGTTTTTTCTTTAATGGAGTTATTAATATGCAGGTGGATGGAAAAGGGTTGTCACTTCGAAATTAACTTTGAAAAAACGTTTTTTTTTTCTACGGAATTAACAAACCTCCACATTTAGCAATAACATGTGCGTAGCGCCCTCAACTACTTAACAGAATTAATTGGAACCGCTGAAATAAAATGGCGTTAGAATAAAGAATATACGGATATTTCAGCATTTCGTTTCGAAAGATATGAAAGAAAAATGTTACAGTATCAGCTATTCATGAGAAGAAGGATATAAAAACCATTCAAATAAATTTTATCTCTAATAGTCTATTCCAATAGAAACCTGTGTCGGTACTTGTACTATTTTCAGTTGCATTAATTGTCTCTTCGAGAGAGTATTTATTCAGATGCATAGGTGAAAGGAACTTCTTGAAATTATATTGATTATATGATTATACAAAAAACGTCTCGAATGATGTGGATGCTACTTTCAGCAATTTTTATAAGGTCTTACTCGTTTATTGCCAATAAACATATTTCATTCAGTTTTATGATTTTGACAATTATCATGTCATTCAAATAGCTTATAAAACAATAACAAGCTAAGACATAATTGTAATTTCAAACTCTACTTTGAGGTATTTTTTTTTTATTTATTGAACATTAACTACAATTTACTTAATTCTGTTTTTATAGTACAGTTTTACGAATATCTGACCTATATTTACACAAATATGCATATAAATACAAAGAAGAAAGTATATACAGGTAATTGGAGTTCTATACTGTAAATTTAATAACTGCGTAAAATGTATTGGATAATAAGAAGTTATTAGTAATGACTAGAGACCGGATTATATGCAAAGTGCATATATTTGATTTTATTTATTTGTTATATTTTACGTCTATTTGTAGATGTCTTACACTGATTACAGTTAATTAACTTTAATTAGTGTAATATATCTACATATAGACGTAAAATATAACAAATAAATAAAATCAAATATATGCGCTTTGCATATAATCCGGTCTCTAGTAATGACATTCATCTGTGAGCAGATTATACAATTTACATAATTCTAGAGAATATTTATACTTAAAATATAGGTCAATAGTTTGTATAAATAAATTGATGGTATCATCATTACACTGTAATTCCTATCTTCCCCGTAGAAACTCCTTTTTTTTTTCATTGTTAGAAACTACTTTCGATAAATATTTTTAAGCAGTGAAGACCCTCCACACTTCGGAAACTTATTTTACTGTATAAATAAAATGCATGTAAGTCCCATTTACAACAGACGGAAGTAATATATTTTCCATAATTTGTAGCATCACAGGTACTTCCAAAAACTGTCGTAGATTATCAAGAACATTGTCACAGATCTCCAAATTGTGTTGAGTATTTCTAAGGTTAACAATGCAACCGGAGAGGGGAACGTGAGCAACATGCAAGTTTGCCATTAGGATTACTATTATAGATGTTGTTTTTTAGAGATCTTAATAAACGATATTACCAACTTGCATTTACAATATTTAATAAAGCATATCAGTAATAGTAACTGTTTTCAGCAGTAAATATTATAACTCCTTTTTAGTTATACTTGGTAACACAATGATAATTAAGTTAAAGCATCATCTGGAATAACAATTCTATTTTCTATACATATAATAATTGAAATGTTCTAACACATGCGCTGAAAAGTCCCGGGTCTAACACATAGATGACGCTAGTTTTATTGCAGCCACCTTTCTCTCAGTTAGTACTAACCTTCAAAAGGCAGCTGTTAAAATTTCATGATATTCTATTCATTAGTTTGTGAGTTATTGTGCTAAGAGTCACGCTACTTTTGTTATTTTCAAAACAATGGATCAAAAACAATTTCGTGCTTTAATTTTACACTGATTCTTGATGGGAAAAATACCATTCCAGCGAAGCAATGGCTTGAAAAGTGTTATGGGGACTCCGCTCCATCAGAAACAACAATAAAACGTTGGTTTGCTGACTTCAAACATGGTCGTAGAGACATCGATGATGCAGAACGCAGTGGACGTCCAAATGAGGCGGTAACACCAGAAAACATCAAAAAAATCCACAAAATCGTTTTGAATGATCGAAAAGTGAAGTTGCGTGAGTTAGCTGACATCGTAAAGATATCAAAGGAACGTATTGGCTTTATATTGCATGAGCATTTGACTATGAGAAAGCTCTGTTCAAAGTAGGTGCCGCGTTTGCTCACTGTTGACCAAAAACACGAACGTGTTGATGATTCCGAGCAGTGTTTGGCCATGTTTAAACGTAACAAACCGGAATTTTTGCGTCAATATGTGACAATGGATGAAACATGGATCCATCACTTCACTCCGGAATCAAAACGATCGTCATCTGAGTGGACAGCAACTGGTAAACTTCGTCCAAAGAGCCGGAAAGTACAACAATCGGCTGGAAAGGTTATGGCCTCGGTATTTTGGGATGTGCCTAGTGTAATATTCATCGACTATCTTGAGAAAGGAAATACCATCAACAGTGAATATTATATAGCGTTATTGGAGCGTTTGAAGGCCGAAATTGTAAAGAAACGACCGCATATGGCAAAGAAAAAAATGTTGCTTCATCAAGACAACGCACCGTGTCACAAGTCAATCAAAACAATGGCAAAACTATATGAATTGAACTTCGAATTGCTCCCACATCCACCGTATTCGCCAGATTTGGCTCCCAGCGATTACTGGCTGTTCGCAGACCTCAAAAAAATGCTCGCCGGTAAGAAATTTCGCACGAATGAAGAGGTTATCCCTGAAACTGAGGCCTATTTTGAGGCAAAAGATAAATCGTTCTACAAAAGTGGTATTGAAATGTTAGAGTGGCGCTGGAATGATTGCGTTGCTCTTGATGAATAAAGCTAATTTTGAACCAAAAAACCCGTGTTTTCTGTGTTAGGTCCGCGACTTTTCAGCCCATGTGTTATGTACAGTTAGACACACAAAAATGTTAAAACGCATGTGCATAAAGTTATTTGTTTGTTATAGCAATTGCCTTAACATTCAACACTTTTTTTATATTTCAATGGAATAATTGTATTTAAACAATATAGCACTTTTCTAGTCTAATCTGTAAGTCTGTAACTACTAAAAACAAACATATATTGTTCCTCTGGTATCATACTTTTGCAGAAAGAAGAAATATCGTGATAATTAAATTTAATTAAATAATGGTTATTGAAGAATATGCATGCATTCAGCCCGCTCAATTTAGTAGTTGTTTTACATCACTAACAATTATAACGTTACATTCTAGCGCTGTTATCAATTCACATTACTTGTGTTGCACACCAGGCACCACAAGCAGCAAAGAAGCTAATATTATACATTCTTTCGAGTAATACTATTTATAGAAAATCAGTACCAAGTGCTATTATAGCATGAATGTGACATTTTAGAGAATATTATTCGAATATTACTAAAAAATTTCGAGAAAACCATAATGTAATATATATTCTTTTGTTGTAGTACACGTATTTGTACGGTAGAAAGAACGCATGGATTTGGATACGAATAGAAGAGAGATGATGGATGCCCTAGGGGTGTATGATGCCTAAACCCCGAAGTCAAGATGAATGAAGAAATATTTATAAAAAAGTTAGTTGCCCGTTGGATACCACATCTGTTGACCGAAGAACAGGAAGCAGGTAGGGTGAATTGGTGTAAAAAAAGAACTCTAGACCGCATCAACGTCAAAAACTTTGTCTGTGGTGATGAATCTTGGATTTGCTCACGCGAGCCAGAAAATAACCGGCAGTCCTCTGATTGCGCTCTCAAAATGTCTCCAAAAAGATAATAACGGCATTTGTCTTGAAAGCAGATCGTGTAGCAACAATTCCTCTACAAAATCAAACAACTGTTACTGCCGATTGGTATGCAACCATTTGTTTTCTTCTGTTTGTCTAGGGGACGAGAATTAACCAAAACGCGACCAACTTTTTGACATTCTAAGATGCTCTTCTCCTATCCCCGTCAAAACAATGGAAGTTCGCACAGAGCATGTAAAAAAAAATTGGATTTTTAACGCAACAAAATGTCGATTTGTTAGATCATCCTGCGTATAATCCGAACCTTAGTTCCAACGATTTCTTCACCTTTCCGAAAATTAAGAACGGACTGCGTAGTCAGTCGTCAAGAGGAGCAATTTATGCCTTCAAACACACCTATTTGACTGTACCAACAAACGAGCTGGAATAATTTCTTCCAGTGTTAGTTCGAGCGCATGCGAGAGTGCATTAATCTTCTTGGATAATATTTTGAGATACAACAAAATCATTAAAAGCTATCTACTGTTTTATTTCAGCTCTGTACGCAAAACTTAAAAGACAACCTTCGCATAGCAAGAGTAGAGATACTCCTTTCTTATATAATCTTGGTTCGGTAATTTAATGCTGTTCTTCTATTTCCAGTATTTAAAAGATCAGTACAACACATTCGACTTTCTAACTGATAAAATTACTCCACGAAATGTCAAAAGTATCAATCGTTATGTCTTTAATTCCATAGCATTTTCGATACTCCTGCGTAACACACTGCCAATATTTCGTGCCGCCACAAAGGGTCATTAAGAAGTGGATGAAGCGAAATGTCATAAATGCACCCCCCCGATCACGACGCGATGCTTTGTTTAGCCGAATTGGCCGGGCGCGTTATTGATATCCTTCGATATATCTCGAAAACCCCACGCGTCCTGTCCGGATGTTGCACGACACCCCCTCTGGTGTTTACCCCAGCCATTATCGTTAAGCAGAACGGTGAGATTCGATGGCGAAACGCGCGGAACATTAATAAGTGTCCCATTGTTGATGTTGCTCATTGATTTTAGCCGTGCGTGTTACTGTTGGTTTGTACGTATAATTTATATAGATATACGTATGTATGTTATACAGGGTGTGAGAATTTGATTTCTAAAATGCATCTTTTAAATGAATTAATCGTGAAACTGTACACTAAAAACTTCGTAATAGCTTCTTTGTACGTTTATTCACTTATTTATATGACAATTATCTTATTTCGAAAGTACCCTTAAATTAAGACGAGATAAATCATACCTAGTTCTTGGCAATTGAGTTAGAGTCACCTTGTGATTTTAAAGTTTGTTCCAAATTTACTAGAATTAAAGCAACATACACATATTTCCATATTTTAAAAACTCTCCTGGATCCTGTAAGAAGTATTATAAAGAGGCAAAGATTGCTCTTTATAATATTTATAAAAGAGCGCATCCCCCTTGACTTACCACTGATACTATCTTGTTTGAGACTGAGCAAATGAAAACCTACTAGAAGACCTTTTTTATGAAAATAAGTTCAAACGTCTGCTCTATTTACAAACAATGATGATTTTAACAAAGCTTTGTTTTATGCGGTAAAATAGAATAATTTCAAACGTATTCTTTAAGAAAATAGGAATCTCATTAGAAACCCGTGTCAATATATATATATATATATAGTTGTAAAGACGTATCTCATTTCAGTGTCTTGGGGCCACCACTATTTCTTATTTGTTTTAATGATGTCAATGCTGTCGAATGTCCTTTGACAAACTGCAGGCCCATGTTAATGACCTACTGCGATGACACTTCTTTGGTAGTTGTGAGATCTCCTTTTGAGACTGTCATCGACAATGGTTTCAGGTACTTGAGGTTACTCGAGCATTAATTAGCTGCTAATAGCTTAATTCTTAATCGCAGTGAAACCAATTTTATGTTCTTAAAAGCGAAAGAAATGAGTTATCCTGAGCTTCCGTCATTCAATAACCATGACCATGATGTGCAACATTCAGCACGTCTTTTGGGTCTTAATGTGGATAACTGCTTTAAGTTAAGCCATATAGATTTAGTTTGTAAGAAAATAAGTACTTTCTGTTATCGTATACGAATATTACGTAATGTGATTAGTGCTTGTTTACATTTCTATATGTTATCCGTATTTGGAGTCGTCTTTTGGGGAAGCAGTAGAAAACTCGATCATATTTTCGTTAGTCAAGAAAAAGTCCTGTTAGTTCTCAATTATAAATCAATCTTATAGAGGGGATTTTAGAGCTAACTGGTTTTTGACCATGTTTACAATCTATATTTTTGAATGTCTAGTTTATTTATTCAAACATAAAAAATTGTTTGAACATATTTTCCTTCACATTCACCGTACTAGACACAAAATAAATTACTGCTACCCCAAACACAAGCTACGGTTGACTGAAGGAAGTCAGTTATGTGAGTTTAAAAGTTTTCAATAGTTTTCCCCATGCAATATAACAAATAAGGAGCTTCATGTATTTATAAATCAATTCAGGAATTGCTATTAAACATTGAACCATATAGCATATATGAATTTCTACATTCCCGACCACATAGTATTTTTTTATGTCTTTAGTTTGGTTAAATTTATAAATGGTGTTTTAATAAGAGCGCAAGATTTTAAGGTTCAATAAAACATGGTTTTCTGCAGCAAAATATTGAAATATTTATTGATTAATAATGTATACATTTGGGCATTCTGTACCAAACAAAATATCTTGTAAATGAACACCAGGGCACTGCTGGCACATGCGCACTCTTTTGACTAAATTTGCAATAACATTGTTGTATACATGTGACGATATTTCATTGATAAAGAGTCTAATTTCTGCCTTCTGTAACTTCAGATAACCCCACAATTAGAAGTCCAAGGGTACTAAATCGCAAGAACGTGGCCACCAGTTCTGATCACTAAACTAAGAAATAACACGACCAGGAGCAAACTCGCGCAAGATAGTCGAGGGCAGTATGACGTGTAGCATCAACGTGCTGGAACCACATACCGTCAAGAGTAATATTTTCTAATTGAGGCACAAAAAACTGCGCTATAATAGCACGATAACGTTCGCCGTTCACCATTACTGTATTACCTTCCTCATCTTTAAAGAAATACGCCCCAATTATTCCTCTAGACCACAATGCGCACCAGACACTGACACGTTTTGGATGGATTGCTTTTTGATGAATTATTCGTGGATTTTCTGTGCCCCAAATGCGGCAGTTTTGCCGATTAACGAAGTCATCGAAGTGAAAATGGGCCTCATCACTGAAAGTGATTTTGTTCGCAAAACCAGGATTCACTTCTGTTTGCTTAAAAATCCAATTCGTGAACTCTCTTCGATGTGCATGGTCTGTTGGCAGAAGTCGTTGAGTCAATTAAACTTTGTAGGCGTTAAGATTCACTTCTCAAAGAGTAGCTGTTGCAATGTCCAATTCTTGTGCACGATGACAAATCGACGTCTCTTGATTTTCGACCACATTTTCAACTGCTGTAATATTTTGTTCTGAGCGACCTCAGCGAGCTCGTGTTATATATTTCACATCACTAACCGAACCAGTTTCTTGTTATTCTTTTTATACTAGATGAATTAGGAACATTCTGTCGAATATTTGACGCATTTTTATAAATGGTGACAATCAAACTTTCACCATCCTTGATAATAGTGTTTAACAAACAGGACGCGTTGTTCTATCGTGCAATGCTCCATGTTTACCAGAGATAAGAGACATTAATAGAGAATGGCAACTTAATAACATGAAATCACAATTGCATTTTAGCTTAAGAGAGCAAATTAAAATCCGCAACGGGGTATGCACTTTGCACCGTATCTGGAGATAGGGTTATCAATATTGGATTATGAACAGCGTCAACGCATTTTTTAAATGTCACAATTTATTATTGTATTGGGGAATCTGTGAAACGAACGTCAAAACATCTTCCTAATTAATGACATTACACTTTACGGGGGACATTGCTATTTGAGAAATATAATTAATTAACAATATATGTATCTACCTTAAAACGATTTATCCAATACATTAATTTTGTACGATTTAAATTCTAATATAAAATAATTGTTAATAAGAGTTTGTACTATATTAATCACTAACAAAAATGTAACAACCAAACCTGACTATCAGCAGAAATAAAATGATCACCAGTGTCTGCATAAAACCATAAGATTTCACCATTAGTAAGCAAACAACAGCGTTGCCTACCATCAGAAAGTAAATTAGAACTTGTATCACCCCACTTCTAACTTACTTCAACCCACGTGATGTTTACTAAATCCCATCTGTCAGCTTTCGATCTGTCACGTTATAATCACGTCTAATTGTGACTGTCAAACATGACGGGCAATTCAAAACTTGCGCTCTTATTAAACCCCCTTTATTATGTATTTTTCTTTTGACGTTTGCATTTGTAAAACTACAAAGAAACAATAAAACATTATTATTATATATATACATATATACAGACATAATCTGAGCAAAATCAACGGTTACAATACGCATGTGCATCTTCCGTTATTCTTTTTCGCTGCAGTATTTCCCTACAATCAGTCTATCAGTCATTCGCCGTAACCAGTACTTCAGTCTTGCCCTACTACATCATGGTTATAGCTATAGTGAAGGAACGTAAGATTGTAGATACCTCCTCGTCGTTGACTTTGTTCAAATTATGTCTGTGTAGGAAAAGAGATACTTGCTTCCTTAATAATTGTTTTTATTTAACTATATTTTGTACTCGTTGGAAAATCTAGATTTATTTTGATTAAATGGCGATGATTGTCCTTATTCTCTCACCCCACAGGTCATTGTGATAATATTTACAAATACCTCCACTGCTGCAAAAAATGTGAGTTTAAAATATAATTACATTTTCTCTAATTACTTTTTTTAAGAAAATAAATGCTAAATTATTGATATTAAATGACCAAAGAATGACAATTAAAAAAATTACTACCGAAACGGTCAACGATCGATAAAGTCAGACGACCGAATTAGCATATTATCTACCCTTCCTGGCGAAATATCACACATCCATTTAATATTTTCTAATTGCCAAGCAACGATATTCCATACAAATAAATAACTAAATCAACTCCCAGCGCGTAAAAAAATTTCCAAATCGTCATCTCCCGCTCGCTTTTTCCTCCGTCCAGATGGCGCCACCGTAAAACCCAAGAGCGTTTGACGTGAGGGCAAAATTGACCTCGATCAGAAGATATCGTGTCCATTGCCAATGATATCTGATATACGAATGTATTTTATATGACGCGGAGAGATCGGTTAGGGGTTACAACTCCGCATAGGCGATATGTTTGAATTAAATTTTGTATAAATTTGATCGTAGATAGGGGACGTTGTAACAGTATCAATTTGACAGTTATAGAATGATGTATTATTGCTGATTGTGTATTTTTTCCTCGCCTATATGCTTAGCGGTTCGTTCTTTTTCAGCGATAATAGGCGCAAGGCTTGTTTAATTTCAGATTAATCGACGTGATAAGTATTGGGTAGTACGTGCACTGTATGTTGTACATATTAATACCTTATTTTTATTGGTTTGTTCATTGGTCACTATTAGGTAGAATTTATGGAGTTTGATTGTTTTATTTTCAGTGACGTTTCGTGTCGATATGTATGTACAATCTGATAGCATAAAGAATTGTGAAAAATGTCACGCAAAAAATATTAAACGATGGAATAAGTCTAATAGTATACGATGGCATTCATACAGTATTGTACGAATTAATATGAACACATATGGTAATTACAAAATAAAGAATTGAATTTAAATTAGTTTGTAATAAACGAACTACTTCCGGAATTGGACCGTGTCATGATGAGATATATATAGAAAAAAAATGAGAGTAAGAGGTGAAAGAAAAATAAGAATAAAAAGAGATAAAAAGAAAGAAGAATGAAAAAAGGGGGGCGTTAAACAGAAAGAAATGTAAAAAGAGTAAAAACAGGAAAGAGAGACAGAAAAGGGCGGGAGGAGGGAAGAAAGAACGAGAGAAAACAAAAAGAAAAAGAACAAAAGAGAAAGTTGGGAAAATCACCGACGCAAATTCCAAACGATCTCCCCTAAACCTCACCGATGTCCAAAACCTAAGGTCGTTGTTAACCTGTCTTCTAGACCTCTATCCGATAACGAAGAATTAGTGCTGGCCAAAGGTCTAAATTATGCTATATCCCCAAAAGTATTCCCAAGGAGGGTACTATTGCTGAAGACGAGTCTTCTATACGCCCTCTACCGAGTGTCATTCCCGACCAAATCCGGTTCGAAACAGCCAAATGCCTCATCTCTGCCAAACCTCCCCGTTCGAACCTAACGCATGAAGAAAGCAAAGCCCTGAACAATCTGCGATCAGATTCGGACTCTATAATCCTTCCGGCTGATAAGGGAATGTCACGGTCATCCTAGACAAGACTCACTATACGTCGAGAGATCCCACCTTTCTCTTTTGTTCTCTTTCTTTTTCTTTTTTTTTTCTCTCGTTCTCTCTTTCCTTCTCTTACTCTGTTCACCTTTCTTTCTATTTCACACCCCCCTATTTCATTCTTCTTTCTTTTTATACCTTTTTCTTCTTATTTTTCTTTTCTATATATATCTCACCATGACACGGTCCAATTCCGGAAGTAGTTCGTTTATTACTAACTCTGGCCGTGGAAGCCTTTCTTTCACTTTTATAATCTTTCCAACACATTCCCGGCATAGAGTCAATAAGTTTTTACAGTTTTATAAAATTTGCAGGTCCCGAAACCATATCTGAGCTACAGCCTCCACTACTTTCATTTTTGTTGTATAGTCTATTTTACAGAGACTAGCCTTTATAACACTCCACAAATTTTCAATAGGATTTGTGTACTAATATTATAATGGGTTTTCTGTGGAATCACGATTGCTTCTGCACTCATTTTTATTAAAAAAACGCAGACAATGTGTTACGACAATAATAAGTCGAGAACTTTGAATGCTCTTTCAGGTATACCCCAAGGCTCAATTCTAGGACCGCTCCCCTTCACAATTTATACAAATGATATTTTAAACGCTGTGCAAACCAGTAATATTCAATCCTATGCAGACCACACTCAGTTGTTTTTCTAGTTTCCTATTGGTGATTACCGACAAGGAATTAAAGATGGTATCAACCGGGATTTAGATATTGTAGGGGTTGTTCCACCGCTCACGGGTCGTAACTTCTGCATAAGCTTTATTTTTAAGTTGGTTGGTGACAGTTTGTAATGAAAAACAGGTGTGTCTTCACTTATCTCATCAATAAAATGAAACACTTAAACCCGCGCACACAATACAGAAATAGGAGACTCAAGCTATGTAAACTAAAAATACAATGAATGTTTCTTGAAATTACTGAATGCTGCTGAATGCTTGACCACTGAATGTTCGCTATTACTTGACTAACCCAAATGTTTGTGGATTGCCTTTTATATATCTGAATTTGTTAATTGATTATAAATATCTGACCCTAATTAAGTCTGTAGACAATTCAAAAGGGGTTCAATGTTTAATATTGTGAGACGGCAACGATTAAAATGTAATAATATACACTACTAATGGCAAGGATTTTTAAACTGATAAAATGCATACATTTAGTCGTAAAGCTAATTGTTGGTGAAACCAGACGGTTGCAAAAGCTGTTAATCACTACGTCAAGTGTTTACCTAAACATGGAATGTTAAATAGGTAAACATATAATAATGCAAAAGAAAACATGTTAAATAAAATATAACATAAAACATATCTAAATATTCGGAATAATGTCCGAACAGATATAATTCATCATTTGCAACTTTCTAGTAATTTTCTATCTTTTACTGATGTCTCTAAAGATTTTTAGATTATACTGATACCCAATGACGATTTCCGAACATGTTACATACGTTCTTAAAATGCCTTAAGTTTCTTTGAAGCTGCTGTACACCAACAGGCCCATTTTGAATCCTAGTCTAAAGTTGCGACTTTGTGAGTCATTAGTAGCTGTTTGATGATAAGCACAGAATACAAAAGCTTCAAACCTCTTGCTGCAGATTGGCTTATAACCTTCCTAGATATGATCCTGTGATTGAAAGTATTAATAACTCGAAGTCGCTAAATATGGAGGACCGCCGTAAGTTGCGTTTAATTAGTTTCGTTGAGGGTTCGATTCTGCAGCTCTCTTTGCCTATTCCTATTAAAGGTTATCTAATTCAACCTCATTTTATTCATGTTCTAAATACTAGGCAACGATATCAACTAACGATACCTCAACACTCCACATCTTTGTTCAAAATATCCTTTAGTTATAATGCTTCTATAACTTACAATTCATTGTCTAATATGTCGGGGGCGCTGCGTATTCTATACTAACTTGGCTCGTGGAAAGACATCTAAACACTAGTTGTGACTATCATTACCATCATAATCATCATCATCATCATTATCATTATCATCTTAATCAGCACTATGGTCATCATCATTATCGTCACCTTTATTATTATATTCCACTACCCTTATCGCTATCATTATCGTTACCGTTGTTGTAGCCGTTTTCATTACCATTACTGTCACTGTCATCCTTACTGTTACCGTTATGATTAACATTGTCATTGTCACTGTCACTGTCACTGTCATTGTTACCGTAATTTCCATTGTCACTGTTATTGTCATTGTCACTGTTATTGCCATTATCATTGTTAATCATTATTTAGTATATGCACTCAGAGAAATGTTTGCTTGTATCAAGACTGTCCGCCTTTGTTCAAGAAAATAATCCTTTCAATTATCCACAATAGAATTACTGTTTCAAATCAATAGAAATATTTTCTCAGCATTTTTTTCTCTGCTAAAGGGAATTATATATTTGTAATGAAACAATTGTATTTCTTTGCTTAAGAAATTCGTTAGGTTGGTTTAAGAAACTCTCGTAGAAAATTTTAAAATAGGGATTCTTAGTAAATTATAACACAAAACAATATTTTCTTAAAGATCGTAAATACTTTTCTTGTATTGAAAATGTAAAAATTTTGTTTTTTTAATACAATTTGTTATAGAAGAAAATATGCTCTCGAAGGTAATAAACATTTTCTTATTCCTAGAACATTTATTAATAATTAGAGAGTTGTTGTTTGAACATTTCCCTCCACCGTTTGTTAAACTCATGTAGTCCAACCTTTCGCCAGTCTTTAAGGTAAGCCATGAGAAACGCTGTTTACTTGCCAGATTAATCATACGTTCCATGATATTGTAACTGCGACATATTTGTTTTCCCTATTATTTTATTAGTGAAACTGTCGTGTTGAGGATCGAACTCGATTGATTCGCTGCTCCCCGGATTTTCGTGTTCCACCTGACTTAACCACTACGTCAATAGAGGGGACAGAAATTATTGTATTAAACTTATATTTAAGCTACAATTTCCTGCGCAGAAAGGCGTGCACAGGAGACCGATCTTTTGCGCGTAAGCGCTTATGTATTCCGCTGATCCTTCTCCATTCAAAAATAGTCGTCGCAAGTATATTACTAATATATAACAACCCCAAATGAAATTATATAATAGTGGAGTGGTTTAAATAGTTGTTGCACGTTTTTCAAATACAGTGTTCTAATTCCAACTACAAAAGGATTTCTATTATTTCCTTTTTCTTTGTATAGTTTTACTATTTTATTTTGTTACAAAAAGAAAAAGGTATATGAATAAATGTATTGATTTAAAAACATTAATAAATAACACCTACTGCGATTGTGCTTCATGTGGGTGCCTGTTTTTCTTAGATTGCGTATACCATTATTAGACAAAAATCTTTAACGAAAGAGAAAACATATTACACATTTACAACTGATTTCATTTCTGTTAAATAAAAGTTTGTTTTGTTTTACTTTTATTTTTGGAACTACTCTCAAAAAAGTAATATTGCCAAATATCTATTCAGAAATTAATTTATAAATTAAACCACTTTTCTTATTTGCAATGCTATTGAATATTTCCTTAACTTAAGACTAAACGATTTACTTCGAAGACACAATTTTCTGCCCTGCATTTATTTAATTTTCTAACTCTAAGAAAATATATATTTCATGCACATATAATTTCAAGAATATTATTTTCTTATATTAAATATTTTTTTAGTCTTGAAGAAAAACTATTTACTTGAATAGTAACAGATTTTTGCGAGAAAATCTGATTTCCTAATGCAAGAAAACACTTCTCTCAGTATGACGACTCCCAAAAAGTTGACGTTAAATAAGAAGGAATCCGGCGAAATACATAGAAATATTCTTGTTGATTTTAGAAACATAATTTTAGTTTTTTTTTCTTGTTAGCAATAGTTTAAGCTAAGAAATGCAAGATTCGGCAACTGTTAAGGCGCGAAACATCGGCACCATTACCCATGAATATTTCCCATTTCCGAAACCGCATTACATTATCTTCTCTTATCGCTAATATAATTTAATTTCTACCCAAAACAGAAGCCACAAATTCGCCAACAAATCAGCAACTTTGCCTATAACGTTTAATTACTGGCCCCCTGTCTCTCGCAAGAATCCGAGATAAGGGGCTCGCTTGTCTTTCACCACTACTACAACAACAACAAGAACGACCCCAAGACTTTCTCCTCCGCCTAGACGCAATACTCTGTACACCATACCATCCCACCAATCAAACGGAAGCCTATTCCCAGGACGTATGGGTCGGGGTTCGTTTCCGTGCTCGCTAACCGAAATAGTTAAGATTCGAACACGAGCGGGCGAAACCCGCATGGCAATACGTACCACGTCGAAGACACGGGCAGGGGAGCTATAACCGGTTCCCGCCAATTCTCAACACTGTCAGATCAAGACCGGAAGTCTTAAATTAAATTTAATCAAAGCGTCCTTGTAATGCGGTTGAAGCGCGGACTAAGAATCGTGAATAAGCGTAGAAGGGGATATGAGGTGTGGAGGTTAAGATTTGCTACTGTCGCTCTATTACTAAAGTGATCTTAGTTTACTGTAAAAATATTGAAACAAGAGAAAGATGAAAGTGAAAACATGATTATTATTATTAAGTTAAATTACCACATGCATGTACGCATTAAACAGAATCTTATTTGCATCATTCTTGCAAAATATGTCAAACATAATTTGAATTATCAATCTTACTATGATCTAACCAAGATTTAACTATCAAATGGACACTACCGTCCATATTGGTTGACACACCCAATTAAATACAGCGAAATTTCCCTTCGCGGATACCCCTCTTACACGGACACCTCCCTTAAAAGGACAGTTTCTCATGGTCCTGACCGGCTCTCATATAATTTCCATTGTATTAACTCTTTCTTGGACGGACATTCTCTTGAACGGAAGCGGACACGAGGAAGTGTTCTCTTAACCGGACAAAAAATAAAATAAAAAGAAACGCCATTTTTTTTATTTTTATATCGAGAATATTGCATCTCTCAATCGCGCCGCGCGCCTATTTGACTAGGACTAAACTGGAGATTTACCGACTTTAATGTTTCAGCACAAATGCAGCCTATGTCGTGCATTTCTGCCTGGCGTGAATTAGGGACTTCCCCAAGTTGGTCGGGGATTTACCGTTCTTATTCTTTGCATGTACGCTTTCGATTGAATCTGCTTTCAATATTAGTCTAATGTCTATGTGGAAAAGGCACAGTGGCCGACACATTCATTGTAGAAATGGCTCCAAATAGAAAAATTCTCACGCTTAAATAAAAAATTCGGATTGTTGAAGTTTACAATAAAGAGAAATTATATGTAAGGAACTTATCCAAGCGTTTTAATAGTGGAAAAACACAAGCTGCAGATATAATTAAACATAAAGAAATCCTTCTAAACAAATGGATATTGAACAGCAATTTGAATGAAAAAAGAAGCTTTTTGACGGGTGATGGTACTAAAATTGACAAATTGTGTTATGACTGGTTTGCAGCAGCTCGGCATAAGGGGATTCCTTTAACGGTATGCATATGATTTGATTAGATAAGGTTTTCTTGTATTAATGCGTTGATTTTCTTTTCATATTAAATTCTAAAATAGATAAAAAAAGTGAGATTACCAATAGGTTTGTCGTGACAAAAACGCAAAAAAACTTATTTTTTTTTTAGGTCCGCTAATACGATGTAAAGCAGAAATAGCCTCTTCTTTAGGACATTCTACATTCGGTGCTTCTTCTGGTTGGCTCAAAAAATTTAAAATCCACTACAATATAAGTTCTAAAGCGATTTCGGGAGAAGGAGCTTCGGTTAATGCTGAAGATGTTTCATCGTTTTTAAAAAAATGTCCTTCTTTAATTAAGGGATATTCACCGAGAGACATCTATAATGCCGATGAGACAGGCCTGTATTTTAGGGCTCTACCCTTCAAAACGCTCACATTAAAGAAGGAAAAATGTGTTGGGGGTAAGTATCCCAAAGAGAGGTTTACAATTTTGCATTGTGCAAATATGGCGGGTGAAAAAGAAAAACTAGTCATTGGTAGGGCGGCTAAACCCAGAGCTTTTAGAAACATTAATATAAATAACCTGCCTGTAACTTGGAAATACAATAAGAAAGCTTGGATGACAGGACAAATTATGACAGAGTGGTTGCAAGACCTAGATTGGAAAATGGCTAAAGAAAAAAGAAACATTTTGTTTTTCTTAGAGAATACGGAATCTCATTCGAAAGACGTTCGCTTAATTAATATAAAAATATTATTTTTACCCCCTAATTGTACATCAGCTTGTTAATCACTTGACCAGGGAATTATAAAGAATTTTAAAACTTATTACCGAAGTCTAATACTGAAACATCTGCTAGTAAACATTGAAACTGCTGGTACAGCTTTTGAGTTAATAAAGAAAATTACACCACTGGATGCAGTTTATTCGGCAAAAACCGCTTGACACCAAGTAGCCAAAGAGACAGTTCAAAATTGGTTCCGCAAAGCAGGATGTAATCATATAAATATGCAAAGTGAAGACCAGTTAACTGAGGTTGATACATCTGACCTAAAAGATGATTTGCCTCTTAGTGTACTTTCAGATATCGTCAAGAATAAGAATTTATTGAAATTGACGGATAATGAAAACCTTAATGATTTTTTGAACGTAGATGAAGATTTGTATGTTGAAGATCCAGATTCAGAACAAGAAATTGCAAATCCAGTTGAAATACAAGAACTTGCGGAAGACTCTGATGTCGATGAGGTTCCAGTGCCAACAGAAGCTATCCCAAATTATTGTAAAGCTATTACACTGACCAAGCAGCTCAAAAGTTTTGTCGAAAATCACGGAGATACAGAGTATTTGGAGCTTCTTTCTAAATTAGAAATACGATTTTAAGACGTCATTTTAAAGAAAAAGAGAAGACAAACAACAATATATGATTTTTTTCGTCCTTAAAGTGACTATTTATTTCATTGTTTTGTATTACATACTACATCTATGTATCTATGTACATAAATTATGCTTTGTATATATATATCTAAAGGAAATAAACTTTGTTTTAAGTTTAAAGTTTCTTATTTATTTTAAAAACATTTATATACATATACGATTTAAATGTCCCAGTTTCTTTAATATATTCATTTTTCGTTAAAACACGATTTTTGTTGTATCTACTACATATTTCTTTTATGCGGACACCCCTCCTGAACGGACATCTTCAGTTGGTACAAGGGAGATTTCACTGTATTGTAAATTCTACTAAAAAAAATATAATTGCTTTTATATATAAATAACATGTATATTAGGTCCTATGTAAAGTTTATTGTTTTTAATTGCACAGGCAAGCTTCCAAGAATATCGATTAGAAAATTATTAAAAACCTATTATATTTTATGACCCAATATAGTAATTTTCAGAATAATCCTGATCGTCACAAATAAGATTATCTTTGGAACAATATTGCCCGTAATACATTTACAATACTCTTTGGGGTGGAAGCAGGCCACCCGAAAGTGTATTGCGTATTGATAAATGCTTTAACTTTTAAATAAACCTGCTTGCGCGTGCGTTAGAGTTACGAACGTACATATCTGTTTGTGTGAATCTGACTAAAGTTGCTAAAATGCCGAAAAGGAAACCGACAAGTTTACAAAAGCGCTCTGTAATTGTTTCTTTTCATCAAGAAGGTTATTCAGTGCGTCATATTACCGCAAAAAGGTACACGTTAATAAATCGATTGTTAGTGATATCATTCCGAGACATCAACGCACGGGCAGTTTAACAGATCGAACAAGTTCAGGTAGTAAGAGAATAACAATCCACGTCAACGATGATCATATAAAATAGATGAGCAACCGAAATTGGAGACTGACAGCACCAGAAATCCCCGCTGAAATAAATCGCAACCGTGAAGAAGAAAATTTCTATTACTACAGTAAAACGAAGATTAAAAGCTGCAAATCTTCACGGCCGCATTGCAACAAAAAGAAACCCTGTTTCGAAAGGGAAATAGGTAAAAGCGGCTACAGTAAAGAGAAACACATAGAACTTGGACAGTGGACGATTGGAGAAAGGTGCTATAGACAGATCAATCAAAGTTTGAAGAGATCGGACAATCAACGCGCTTTTTTGTAAGAAGAGCCAAAAAATGTTGCAGAGTTGTGAAGAGCCAACTGTCAAGCAAGGAAAAAGTTCTGTGCTTGTTTGGGGTTGCTTTTCCTACGCCGGTACAGGAGACTTGAAGCGAATCGAAGGTATGTTGCGAAAAGAGGGTTATTTAGAAATACTGGAAGAAAATGCAATACCATCGGGGCAACGTCTAATCGGCGAAAATTTTTTATTCATGCAGGATAACGACTCCAAACACTCAGCAGTGATATGTAAAAAATTTTTAAATGAAGAACAAGCACTTTGCAAATAATGTCAGGGCCACCGCAAAGCCCCAATACAAACTCCATCGAGTCGTTATGGGATGAATGGTACAGGAGGGTGCGAAAAATATGCCCTACCTCCGCAGGCCACATATGGAACATTTTACAAGAGGAATGGACTAATATGCCAAATAGAGTCCTTGAAAAACTAGTGGAGCCGATGCTTCGAATTCTGAAAGCTGTTTTTCTGGCAAAAGGGAGTTTCTTTGATGAACGGAATGTTTAAGAAGTTCTTGTTTATTTTTCGTTAGAGTTACTTTTTTTATATTTTCCCACTTTAATTTTAATAGCTATTAATAAAATGCAATTGCGTGTTTTGGAAAAATGAGTTTGAATATGTTCTCATTTCTTAAAAATTTACTTGCGTGCCCGAACTAACATGGACGATAGTGTAGTTGTAAATAACATAAGAATAATTCATAAAAGCCTCCTCTCGATTACGTTTTCTTTGTGATTGTATTATACACGTAGCACATGGGCTGAAAAGTCCCGGACCAAACACATAGATGAAGCTAGTTTTATTGCAGTCACCTTTCTCTCAGTTAGTACTAACCTTCAAAAGACAGCTGTTAAAATTTCATGATATTCGATTCATCAGTTTGTGAGTTATTGTGCTAAGAGTCACGCTACTTTTGTTATTTTCAAAACAATGGATCAAAAACAATTTCGTGTTTTAATTCTACACTGCTTCTTGATGGAAAAAAATACCGTTCAAGCGAAGCAATGGCTTGAAAAGTGTTATGGGGAATCCGCTCCATCAGAAACAACAATAAAACGTTGGTTTGCTGACGTTAAACGTGGTCGTAGAGACACCGATAATGCAGAACGCAGTGGACGTCCAAATGAGGCGGTAACACCAGAAAACATCAAAAAAATCCACAAAATCGTTTTGAATGATCGAAAAGTGAAGTTGCGTGAGTTAGCTGACATCGTAAAGATATCAAAAGAACGTATTGGCTTTATATTGCATGAGCATTTGACTATGAGAAAGCTCTGTTCAAAGTGGGTGCCGCGTTTGCTCACTGTTGAACAACAAAAACAAGAACGTGTTGATGATTTTGGGCAGTGTTTGGCCATGTTTAAACGTAACAAACCGGAATTTTTGCATCGATATGTGACAATGGATAAAACGTGGATCCATCACTTCACTCCGGAATCAAAACGATCGTCATCTGAGTGGACAGCAACTGGTGAACTTCGTCCAAAGCGCCCGAAAGCACAACGATCGACTAGAAAGGTTATGGCCTCGGTATTTTGGGATGTGCGTGGTGTAATATTCATCGACTATCTTGAGAAAGGAAATACCATCAACAGTGAATATTATATAGCGTTATTGGAGCGTTTGAAGGCCGAAATTGCAAAGAAACGACCGCATATGGCAAAGAAAAAATGTTGTTTCATCAAGACAACGCACCGTGTCACAAGTCAATCAAAACAATGGCAAAATTACATGAATTGACCTTCGAATTGCTCCCACATCCACCGTATTCGCCAGATTTGGCTCCCAGCGACTACTGGCTGTTCGCAGACCTCAAAAAAATGCTCGCCGGTAAGAAATTTCGCACGAATGAAGAGGTTATCGCTGAAACTGAGGCCTATTTTGAGGCAAAAGATAAATCGTTCTACAAAAGTGGTATTGAAATATTAGAGCGGCGCTGGAATGATTGCGTTGCTCTTGATGGAGATTACGTTGATGAATAAAGCTAATTTTGAACCAAAAAAACCGTGTTTTCTTTGTTAGGCCCGGGACTTTTAAGCCCATGTGTTAGTGAATGTTAGTGAACAATTAATTTTGAAAATTTCCTCCATATTTCCTTTACACTTTGTCTTTTGAAACGTTGCGTTAAAACGTCATTTTATCTACATAGTTTCAGTTTCAATGGTTGTGTAAACCAACAGTCTAGAAAGAAGCAAAAACAGTCCAATTTCTGCATTTACTGTCTCTGAGTACTTGGACGATTGCAGTCAACAGGATCGCCCTGAAAAGGGCTCATCATTTAGAGAACAATTAGTAGGACTGCGTCTTCCCTATTGTTTATTATTGAAAATTATCTCTATCCAGTTTATAAATTTCGAATTCTTGTAAATTCCGAAACATTCAATCACTAAATTATTCATGACAATAGAAATTAATTTCTTTGAAACCTGTATTGTATTTTTACAATTATCAGGAAAGTATATGTGTATATGGAGTTTAATAAGAGAGAAGATACTAAGAGAAAGTTAGTGTTTTGACATTTCTAAGAACTCTTTTTATTGCAGATAAGTAGCAATAACTACGTTTCACATAATTATGTATATATCATATTTTAGATGAAAATAAACTGTACAAAAATATATAATTTCCGTTTCCATTGCTTTTTACAACTTTAAAGGACAAACCAATAATCTGTTGTAGGTATTCCCAGATATTTATATGATTAATTTAGTTTGGCGTTAAAAATATACCAATAACAATAATTACCTTAAAGGGTATTTATCATAGTGGTGCGCCAATGACTCATCCATGGTTACGTACTGACTAAGAAAGTTCTCTTTACTTGCTTGGTACCTTCCCAAAAGACGCTTACAAATCAACACCCGATTTCTTTTTTGATCAACGATTAACATTCGGGACACACATCTTGGACTCATTTCTTTCATATCTAATTCTTTAGTCAGTATGTTGTGCACCGCATGATAGGAAAAGCCAGTATCTTCCACAATGCCCCTGATAGGTACTTGGCTTGCGGTACGATATCGTGTACCTTTTTAATGTTTTTGTCTATTATTACCGTGGTAATTGGTGGTCCTGCCAACCAGTTGGTTTCACAGGATGTTGTTCCGCATTTAAAATCACGACACCAGCGTTTGACTATATCATAAGAAACTGCCGATTCATAAATAGTTGCCATAATATCTTTATGAATTTTCTGAGTTGGCGTCATGTCCTTTTTGCTTGTATTATTACTGCTTTTTATTCTACAGGATCCATTTTTATGAACAATCACGACACACAATTCCAGAATTAGCCACAGCATTGAGATACGAACTTGATATTACGTAGATATGATTTACAAATATCAGTTAACTAAATATCGAAAGCATTAATCAAACAACTAATTAGAAGTAGATGAGCAGTAGGGGCATGAGGTTCCACCCTCGTAAATTATACCTATATAATTTTAGAGTACAAACAATTTCTTTGCTCTAGGTATTGCTTGCGAGAAGTTGATAATGCGGAATTGCCAATTTATTATTTGTTATATATTGTTTAATAAGAAACAAAACAGAATTTTTGATGAACAAACCGCAAACACTTAGAAAATGCGCTATGTGAAGGTTGATGTCTTTGCTTAGTGTAAAGGTACGTGTATTCTGCGCATCAAAATTACATATTTTGTCTGAGTCATAATTACATTATTTCTACAATGGATTTAGGTCGTATATAAACAATTTTCAATATAACTGCTGATTAGAAAATATTTTGCTCATGACTGTATATTTACTGGGAGATGCAACTATATTTACATCCGTGTGTACCTTTCAAAAGGCACTACCTCAGAAAGAGTTAACGGAAGTATCTTATGCCACCTACCTATTCGCTTTTCAAATCCCCTTACCACCCCCACACACCCTCCTTTAAAAAGGGTGACGAAAATATAAGTTCTAATTTGTAATTTCTCCGACTGCGTTAGCTACTCCTCTCTAAGACTCGTCGCCTCGAGAGGGCCGTTAAGAAGTTGCGGAAAGTCGCGCAATTTTGATTATTAAGCTTCAGCAACATCCGCATCCGAATCTGGTCTTTATCCTCTCGCTTGGGTTCCGGTAGGCTTTCGCGTCGGGTCGACACCGACAGTGGAGTGTGCGATTAAAATTATTGCGAATGTGGCGCCGCCCCTTCTCTCTAAGTATGATTGTATTATTTAAGGTGTTATTTCGGATGCGTGTGTTTTGTTTTCGGACCGCGGAAGGGTGGGGGAAAGGAAGACGCGTCGTACGCTGCCGTCTCGGTCTATCGCATCGTCCGATAACCGGAAAGGCAACGGCGATAGGCGCGATCGTGAGGTAAGATTCTGCCGGCAACGTGTATTACCGTAAAGTATCTTCTTCGGGGGGGTATGCGGAAGAAGTTGTCGAGGAGGAGAAGGACATTTCGCGCGATTGTTCTTAATATTCAGTGCGTTTTCTCGGCGATATTGACGTTAGAGGTTTTAATGACGCGGTCTTACGCGAACGAAGCTGCGGTTCTTAGGGGAAAGTCGTTTGGTATACGCGAAAGTTGGTTCTTGCGAATGTTAAATTTGAGGTTTCTGTAATTATTATTTGCCATCTACTTAAAACAAGAATAAAATAAGATAAATCCTTAAGATGCGTGTTGATGGATGTATTTAATTAGAAGAAATAGGAGAAATGTAGATTACATAAAACGAATCTTGATTATATTGGTTAATATAGAAAACGACCTTTATTTAAAAATATTATATCAGCAGTTATTACAGTGTTTACAATAAAGCAGAAAGTGCCTACTAGCAGGCGTTTTATTATTGCTCATTCTAATTTGGTCAAAAATAAGTTGCTTAAAACATTAGCTTATTTACCATTACTATACTTCGTTTTTAATTAACAGGAGTGTTTCCAAAATCGTAAGCTAGTTTGGCTTGTTATCAGAGACAAAGAACACTGGGAGAAGGGCATCTTAAAATGTTACAAAGTTGGTCACGTTTTGGTTAATGTTCGTCCCCTAGGAAAACAGAACAGAACAAATGGTTGTATACCAATCGGCAGTAACAGTTCTTTGATCTCGTAAAGGAATTGTTGTACATGACTTACTTTCAAGACAAATGTCGCGACCATCTTGTTGGAGACATTTCACTTTGGAACACTCAAACAGACGACTCGCGATTATTTTCTCGTTCGTATGAATAAATCACCAAAATTCATTACCACTGACGGTATACATTTATTTTAGAGTTTCCGGCGCTGAAACGGTTTAGGGTTTTTTGACATCAATTCACCCTATCTGCTTTCTGTTCTTCGGTTAGCAGATGCGGTATACAACGGTAAATCAATTTTTTTACATAAATTTCATCATGTAATCCCCAATGGTACCTCAACCTCGCAATATGTCAGATGTCGATCTTTGTTGATGATCTTGTACACAGCATCGACGTTTTCTTAGGTAACTCCAGTTTTTGGTGCACTTGCTCTCGAATCGTCGCTAAGATTAAGTAGTTCACGATTTAATTCTCCATATCAATGAGAAATTGTTGACTGATGTGGTGCTTGATTGGCGAAAGCAGAAACCAACTCGACGAAGCATTCTTATTTCGATAATTGTCTTCGAAAATTATGAAAAAAATACTGCACCAAAATACTTTCGGATTCATTCTATTTTTCATTGGATTTGAAATAATTAAAGATGGAGGTTACTTTTTAGTACTGACATTTGATTAGTGGTGCCCTCTATGCCCTAGTATGTAAAACTTAAAAGACATCCCTTGTATACATAAAATAAGATCGATTAGTTATGATATTATACTGATGAAGTAAAAACAAAACGAATCTTATTTACTCGTAATTCCTTTAAAGGCAAAGTAAGAAATCATAACATAAATCTATTTTGACTGGCAGTATTTGAAACAGTTGTCGTTTGCAGCATGAACGATTAAGATAGAGATAAGAGACAATAGTAGAGATTTGAAACTTAATAACATGAAATCACAATTGTGTTTTATGCCCTCTACCTTAAGAAAGTAAATTAAAATCCGTAACACGGTATGCACTGTACACCGTATCTGGTGGTAGGGTTATCAATTTTGGATTATGAGTAGCGTTAATACGTTTTTCAAATCTGTCAAAAATTATTTTTGAATTGGGGAATCTGTGAAACGGAGGAACTCCATCTTCACAATTAGTGACACACTTTATATGGGGCAATGGTATTTGGAAAATATGATTAATTGAAAATATATCTATATAAACTTAAAACGACTTGCCCTATTTATCAATTTAAATTCTAAAATTCTAAGAAAAATTTAACGACAAACCTGACAAGCAGCAGAAATAAAATGACTCTCAGCCTTGTCTCTCAAACATGTGTACACAAAACCATAGAGATTTTACGAGTAGTACACAAAGAACAGCGTTGCCTGCCATCAGAAAGTAAACCAGAACTTGTATCACCCCACTTAGAACTTACTTCGCCCCCCATAGATATGACTGGTTTGGAGACACAATAGCAGGACAGAAACTAATGGCATCGATGTCAATATTACATGATCGATTGTGTCAAAGATCTTGCTAAAATCAGTGTATATAACATCCACTTGTAGACGTTGTGCCAAGTTGAATACAACAGAGAGGGGATCACAAAGTACTGGAGTACAATAATGAATAAAAAAGCTTGTCCACATAATTGTTTTAAATTTGTTTAATGCCCGTAGAACATCATTAGAACTGAAGAAACTGAGAATGGTGAAGAAACAGCTGTTGAAATCGTGGCAAGGATAATTAAAGCTGGTAGAAATGTTGCATGTGAAAATATCTGAAAAAATATTAGCAAAAGCCTGCACAGGTGTGTCAAGGGAAATACCAATCCTTGAAGTAGAGCGTTTAGAGTCTAAGAATCGGCAGAATAGGTTTGAACCATGACGATCCTGTTCTCGATGTTTATGATAGTCAGTATACGCTTTCTTAATCTGTAATTTAGTTAGAGCCCTCAAACGAGAGAATTCAATTTGGTATGAATTTTATTTTTGTTTCCATCTTATGTAATAATAATGCTTTAATTGTAAATTTTTTCTAATCTTGGCGTTAAACCATGGAGGGTAAGCCGACAACTTCTGTACATTGGCACAAAATCATGAACGCATCTAAACAATTGGCCATAGAACACAGAAACAGCTTTATCAACATCAGTGTTGATGAAGGACCAGTCAGTTGTACAGTAATTGGAAATTAGTTTTAGTAAAGTTATACTTTAAGTTATTGTTACAAGGAAACTTTACAAATTTGGTATTAAAAATGTTAAGTAATATATTTAAAGCAGGATGAAATACATCTTCGGCTACTAACGGATAGATGTCTTGAGTAGCTATAATTGCATACGTAACGTTAAAAAATAATAAATCTAACATTCTATCTTTGAAATTCAATACATTGTTTTGTTGTTTCAATCTCAAGGCAGACATGAAATTGTTAAGTGCAGTAGTTTCACGATCGTTACAAGTGTCGCAGTTCAATTATGGACAGTTAAAATTTCCAAAAATTAGTTTATTAAGTTTGTCAACAAATATCTCATACCCATTACAAGTAATATGTGGTGGAACATAAATATTAGCTATAAATAAATACACTGCACCAAGTTGACACCTAGAAACAAGAAGATCAATAGATGGCACTGATTGTGAGTTTATAAGATTTATTGATAATTTCCTGAGGTGTAGTTTTTGATGGTCTTGTTCACATATCATCTTCATTTCTCATGTTACCACGGTTGTATTATGCCAACTATCATACTCCAAGATCTCCTACATATTATGAAGAAAAATACTATGCACAACACAAAATTGAATTCACTTTGTAGCTACCCATTTTCAATTGAAAGGCCTTATAATCTTTCAACCCTTTTAAAACAAATACTTGAAATAAGAAATGTTTCCTTAGTACCAAACATAAAGTAGGTGCTATAAAAGTCTTACTGTAGTTACCTAGCCCTAGGACATTTTAAATATTGCGTAATTGAAGTTTAACTAAACTAATATTCGTTTTTGAGCATATACGAGGGCGACCTGAAATGTTTCCGGAATCGACAAGAAAAACACAATATTGATATCGTTTTTTATTTTTATTTTTCCATGAAGTCTCCTCGAAGATCAAGCCGTCGGAAAAGTAGGATGTTTCGAGGTCTGCAAAACAGCCATCTGTAGCGGCGATGAGCTCGTCATTTGAGGCAAATCTCTTTCCTAACAGTTATTTTTTCAGGTTTGGGAATAGGAAAGGATCGCTGAAGGCTAGGTCCAGTGAATATGGAGGACGAGAGATCAATTCGTAGCGCAACTCATTCAATTTGGACACGACGATGAGTGATGAATCAGGCAGTGCATTGTCGTGGTGAAAAAGTACTTTTTTCCGCTGCAAACGAGGCCGTGTCTCCTTCAATACGGCATCGAATCGGGACAATAAATCGCTGTAGTATTTCCCCGTGATCGTCTTTCTCTTCTACGGATAGTCGGTGAGGATCACACCTTGGGAATCCCAGAAAATGGTCGCCATGACCTTTTCGGCTAATGGAACGGTCTTTGCTGTCTTCGGAACCGATTCGCTCGGAAAAGTCCACTGCTTCAACTGTACCTTGGTCTCCGATATATAGTGGTGGACCCAGGTCTCATGCATGACTACGAAACGCATGAAGAATTGCGTTAGATCCTGGCCAGATACTCCTCCGAATCGGTCACCCGATTTCGTTTTTGCTCCAGTGCGAACAAACACAGTACCCATCGCGCCGAGAGCTTTTTCATATCAAAAATTTCGTGTAGGATATGACCAATGAATTCTTCTGAGATCCCTATTGTCTCTGCTACCTCTTTCAGCGATCGGCCAACAAGACATCATGAATCTTGTCGACAATTTCATCGCTGGTAGCGGTTTTCGGGCGTCAACAGCATGGTTCATCATTTGTCCTTGTGCGGCCACGTTTAAACTCGTTAACGCAGAAGCTGATGGTCCAAAATGATGGAGTACATCCGCCATGAAATATTTAATTTAGCAAAATATTTCGAATTTCCGTGGCCATCTTCCCAGCCATCCAGAAGTGTTTTATCACTGTACGAAATTCGATTTTATTCATTTCAGCGAAACCGCCTGACTTGCTACACAAAGCATACTCTTAAACAACAACTATTGACAGTAGACGTCTGAAATTTTGACAGTTGCTATAAAAAAAGTCGCCCTTGCCGACCAATGAATACACTTCAACCTTCGTGCGCCATCTCTTGCCGATTCCGGAAACATTCCAGGTCGCCCTCGTATTCCTTCTATGACAACTACCTAAAATTAAATATAAAATAACGTATTCAGTGTATTGCGTGTAACGTTTCGTTTGAGGCCATCAAAACGACCGATCCCAGATTTTAATAATACATTTCGCCCATCCATACGCGTCCTCATGCCTGATATTATATGATTATTGTTTTTTTTTCTCTCGTCATCCTATTACGCGTACGCCCGCAGCCATGGCGGGCATTTCTTCGGCATTACACCAACCAACCTATTTATAATAAAAGTGGATGGAACGATGCGGCAGTGATTAACAGCGTATAACTCGTAACGTAATCCGCAGCGCGAGTTGGACTATCATGGGATGGGTACGACGAATAATAGTGAATAAAAGAGGTCGGTTTCGGGAGAGAGGGTGTGTTTCCAACGAAATCAAGTCGAATTAATTACGCCTCTTTTACGCGGTAAAAATTCTTGTCATTTCGTATAATTACGTTACAACCTGCGATAACAATTTCATTTGTTTTATTGTTCCGAAGTGATATACGAAATATGGGTGAGAAAAAAATTGCTGGATAGATAAAATGGAATGATGACCGACACGGTTTTGGTTTTTTAGAAGATTGAGTTAATTACGACGAGTAGTTTAACGCGTGTTATTCTTTTACGTTGTGGTTGGCGACGTTTGAATTGAAAAACGTGTAACCGAAACAAAGAAAATACTGTAATACGGATGATGCAATGATAAAAATTATATTATTCCTATCGGGAAATCCGTATTAATGTAAAGTTTAATAAGCAATGTTATTGTTTCTCAAAATATTTGCCTTTGAAATCAATTCAATTTTCTCCACTCTGACGCATCTACGAGGGAGGATTCCTATGCTATATTCCCGATTTCCTTACAGTAAAACTACGGTGGTATTATATTTTTGATTTTCCGACATACTCTGCCTCTACACTAATGCACTCAGTCCATCGGAGCACCAATACCTCAACAGCCTCCTGGAAACATTTTTGTTCTACCTCTGCGAACCACCTCTCTCTAGCTTGTATCACTTACTTATAGTTACTGGAAAATTTTGCCCCGCGTAAGATTTCTTTTAATTTGAGGAATAGCCTGTAGTCACTAGGGGCCAGATCCGGCGAATATGGCCGGTACTTCACTAATTCAAAGCCTGCTTGGTGTATAGCAGCCATAACAATACCAGATATTTGGCTAGGGGCATTATACCGATGGAAGAGCACTCCGTTCCTAGCTTTCTCGCAATTAAGAAATCAACTGTGCGTAGTAGGCCCCTGTAACGCTCTGCCTCTTTTGCAAATATTTAAGATGATTAAGATGATTCTTTAAGCATCCCTGAACACAGATAGTAAAACCTTTTCAGCAGTCGGCGCGATCTTAAATGTGCGTGCAGAGGGAGAACCGTGAAGTTTCCACGCTTTACTTTGCACTTTGGTCTCGAGATTATAGTGGTGCACCCATGTCACATACTGACTAAGAAGGTTCTCTTTGCTCGCTTGGTACCTTTCCAAAAGACGCCTCTCTTTTGGTCAATGATTAACATTCGGGGAACCCATTCACCTCTTTCATATCTAATTCTTTAGTCAGAACGTTGTGCACCACATGATATGATAAGCCAGTATCTTCCACAATGTCCATGATGCGTACTCGTCGGTTTTGCAGTACGTGTACCTTTTTCCAGTTTTGGTTTCTTATTACGGCGGTCCTCCCACGGGCATGTTGGTTTTCACAGGATGTTCTTCGGCACCAGTGTTTGACTATATTATGTATAAGAAACTGCAGACTCGCCAATAATTGCGATAATGTCCTTACGAATTTGAGTTTGCGTCATGCCCTTTTTCTTGGAATTAGTTTATCGCGGCTTTTGTTCTACAGGATCCACTTTTATGAACAATCACGATACACAAATCAAGAATAAACTGTACGAAAAGAACACTTACGATACAAACTTGACATTGTGTAGATATTATCCAAAAATGTCAGTTAACTAAATGTCAAAAATATTAATCAAACAACCAATTAGAAGTAGGTGAAGGGTGGGGCATGAGGATCTGCCCTCGTAAAACCAGTGCTAGGAATCTTTGAACGATTGCCTCAGGAGACGAAAATCATCCATTAAACGTCTTATTTTTGATATTTGGAAATAAAATGAAATCATAAGGTAAGAAGTAGAGAGTTGTGTGACCGCTACCACGTTGTCGGACCGGATGGCAGAGATGCTGTCCATCTCTCTGTCAGTGGACGTTCAAAAATCTATCACAACTGTATATAAAGATGTTCAAAATTTATCTGAACAAAATTTAAACAATCTAGACAATTATCTGCTGGCAACGGATTGATCCGCTGTAATTAACTAAACTGATATACATAAACTTGAAATTGATTGACATACATATTTAATATCAACTTGTCCAGAAAGACTTGTTAGGTATGCTATACAAGGTAATCACAAGAACTTAACTATTAATAAGGTCATGCAAATATCTGCCTAAAGAAGAATTGCAGATATATTGAAGGGTGTTATTAGCCAAAGAGAATATAAATTATTTTGCCGAAATTAACGAAATGAAATTTAGCATTTGACGTGCGCACTATACTCTACGTTTACAATCACCTCAGGAAATAAAGCTAAAACGACATGGAAATCACTTAAAGAAATTATTGGTAAAGGTATTAAGACAAGAGGCAATCCCGACATAATCAAGGGGATGCAAACAGACGCTAGAAATTTGCAAAAAAGCTGCTTGATAGAAATACGTACCTTATAGTAGTATAGTTGCAAGAAATTTGAAAACAATCTGCCTTTGTTACTAAATCAGGAAATAAAGTCAAATATATTGTTTTTAAAGCTCACGTCTCTAGGCGAAGTATTCAATGTGATACGGGGTCTGGAGGATACTAGGTAGCCAATTAAGACATGTTCACACCATCTTATACATCTATTAGTTCATTTGATAAATCTTTGTTTTGAGAGGGGAATTTTCCTGAATAAACTTAAGAAATCTACTGTTCGTTTATAGTTCTTTCGTTAATTGGGAATAACTATTAACCTGTTCATAGTTAATTAAATAATTCCGCGAAAGAACTCCTTTGATGAATTGAATCTCTTTCATTCGATCATCGTAAGTGTAATATAATTGTGTTACCATAATAATAATAATAATAATTAATAATAAATATTTAGTAGTTATTGTTCTTGTAAACAGCGAATATCATTAAAATTATCTAAAATTTGAAATTCGCACAATGATTGTTGCTTCATATAATCTTGGCCGAAATAACAGAGGTATTGAAAGACAATTGAAGTTAAGTGTCCAAACTGTCGACTATAACGTGAAAAAATGCCAAACGAAGGATGACGGAAAGTAACGACACCAGCAGAAGAACGTCGAAAGATGACTACGACTGACGGAACAGACGAGAAATCGGAGTTAAAGTTGAATGAAGAGTCCAGGAGGTCATTTCTACGAAGCGAAGATTTAATATTTTTATCTCAAATAAATTATATTATAGGATATAATAAGAAAATATTATCAATTTCTTTGTTTTAAGAGTGTTTTCCTACATACAGTACTCTAGTTTCTTCTTCACATAACGCTTCTCTTATTTATGGGTTATTTCTTAGGGTGGGCAAAAGTTTTATCAAATTCTTGCAGTTGAAATAGGGCTAAGAGCAAAAATCAGAACAGTGGTCATTGATGTCACAGTTAGCCTCTTCTTATAATGTAACCGCAGAGCAAATAAAGTCCTATTTAAATTTAAACCACCCTTGATGTAGAAGCACAAACAAGTATGGCTGAAATTTGGACAGGATCACATGGAATGGAATCATCAACAGGAGAACACCATATTTTCTAATTAGATGTAGGAATTTACTTTAAGTGGCCCTAATAGTTTCAGATATTGTTAGTATTTGTACAAGAATACTAAAGCTACAATGAGTCAAAATTTAGGTAATAGTAATATTATGGTTTGAGCAACTTTTACGCATAATACTAAAATAACAGATTTTTTTCTTTGTTTTCTTTATCGTTTGCCTTTGTAGTTTGTCTGGGAGTATACAGATTTCGTTGAGAATATTATTCAACACTTAACTAAAAATATATCAAGACATCGTTGAAAATTCAACAAAGGAAACGTGCAACCCCTCCCTTACGATCCCATTTGGTTCGATTGAAAAGGGAAAACGGTGGTTTTCCTAAAACGCAAGCGACTTTTTCGAAGGCTACAAATTGAATGCGATCTTCATTCATAATAAAACAGGATATTCGAAGTCGATATGCCTGCAAGGAAAATGTATACATACATATGTTATACGTATATACAAACATCTCAGCGTCAAATAGAGAATTATATACACATACAAGGGAAGCATCCCTACACCCGACCTAGCCTTTTTATACCGCGTTTTCGATAACTGACACGTTAAACTTTAAACATGTAAATTTTACCATCGCCTCGCGGGAATCGTCGCTTCCTTCTCATCCGATTCGTGACGGAGTCGCCTCTCTTGACGCTCTCTTTTTTTTTCATCTCATTTCGGCTGTTATTCCTCCTCTTATGTGCATATACATATGCATAGCTCGAGCGCGCAGTGTTTGAACGTAATTGGGTATGACGAAGAATCAAAAAACGAAAAGGATCCGAAGAGAAAATCAAACTCGTATGAGTCGCGACAGGCGTTTTAAAACGTATGCATATTTAAAGAAGGGGTGGCGGCACGGATTAATGGGTAAGTACGGAGATCCATAAGTGAACGTGACGCATACTCTAGCGAGCTTTATTGTCTTTTACGGGAAAAATATTCCAATATATGTATATATCTTGGAAATAAATTGATGAAATTAAACTGAAAAGTATTCACATCAGTATTTGGGAAATAACTATTTAATATTCTATGTAGATGATAACCACAAATAGGACCAATTAAGAAACTTAATGTAATAGCATTTTATCTGTTAGCACAAACTAAAATATGTCGGAAACTTAATAATTTAAACATAAAACTTTAGTGCAGAAAAGGAAAGACAGCCTGGATATTCTTTTAAAATGAATATTTCCATACGAATCGTGCAGGTATTTCTAGTGTACAACAAAATGGTTACCGAAAAGATAAACATAATCCACAAACAAATGTATCAGCAGTGTTATAAACTCTAAAAACATTTTTACTTTATTTTGCATTTTAAATCATTTTTCCGCCTACCATCCATTCTCAAATGCATCCATTCTATTTTCGAATGTTATAACTAGTCTCGGCAAAGTGGAGCAGGTTACAGTGCAGTGCGGAGAACAACGTGGAGGGGCCAAGCGGCAAGGCTAGTGTTAAGGTTTGGAAAATTAGCAGAATTACCCCCGTATTTAAGAAAGGAAACCGATCTAACATTGCTGATTATAGGCCTATAAGTATACTGCCCAATTTCGCTAAGGTATTTGAACATTTGCTTTACAAAGAAATATCTACCAGCATAACTCCTTTCATATCTGAGAATCAGCACGGTTTTGTTGCAGGTAGGTCGACGATCACTAATTTAGCATGCATTGGCCAATATCTTGGTGAAGCGCTTGATAAGCGAAAGCAGGTGGATGTTATTTACGTAGATTTTTCTAAAGCTTTCGACTGCATTAACCACGGGATGCTACTACAAAAAATGGACAAATTTGGTTTTGGTGTGGGTTTCCTGACGTTGATTGAGTCTTACCTTACTGGAAGGAAGTGTTATGTCTGCTACAATGGTTATTCCTCTACGCCGTTTTCTCCAACATCAGGTGTTCCTCAAGGTTCAAATCTTGGACCACTTCTCTTCAATTTTTATATAAATGATTTACTATCTCTGTTTACGTGTCACGTCTTAGCATACGCAGATGACGTAAAGATATTTAATACTGTTGGTAGCATTTTCGATTGTAAACATTTACAAGACAATCTTCTTCGCATTAATACTTGGAGCAAGGTCAATTATCTCCCTCTGAACATCAACAAGTGTACTGTGGTTTCCTACAATAACACTCACACTACTTTATACTATAACTACCAAATTAATGATGCAGCCATACCACGCAATATCAAAACTTTGGATCTTGGTGTTTTGTTTGATAATAGACTGTCATTTACGGAACATATTTCGTCCATGTGTTCATCTGCTTCGAAAACTCTCGGTTTTGTCATGCGTTCTTGCAGGCATTTCTCAGACTTAGGTGTAATGAAACGTTTATATTATGCCTACGTTCGTTCTAAGCTTGAATACGCCTCCATTGTTTGGTATCCCCGTTATTTACACCAAGAGCTTATGATCGAACGCGTTCAAAAGAAATTTCTAAAATATCTCTCCTTTCGAATGGACAACGTGTATCCTGCAAGAGGTATCGAGTATTATAGCTTACTTGTTGAGCATGGTTTTCTATCTCTCGCTGATCGCCGCGAGCGTAACAGTGTGGAGTTTCTTCGCAGGATCCTGAAAAATACTGTTGACTCGCCAGCCCTTCTAGCGCAAATAAACTTTACCGTACCTACTCATCATACTCGCTACCTTAATACATTTCAAGTACCTAGAGCTAATACCAACATTTTGCTTAAGGCACCTCTCAGTCACATGGTGAGGAACGCAAACAAACGGGATCTAGAGCCATTTTTGTGAGTCTTTCTTTTTTTTTTTGTTTCATTATTATATACATTTTCAGCATGTTATTATTGTAGGCAACACGATTTGAATTATTTTATTTTAAATAAGAATTGTATTGTAATTTGTCCTGTAATTGGCCCTTGGGCTGTTGGGCAATAAAGGATTATTATTATTATTATTATTATTATTATTATTATTATTATTATTATTATTAACATTTTCGCATTAACGTTTACGCAATCGCATTATTTATGATCGTTACCTTCATGAATGAGCATAGGTGATATGGAGGCAGGAATGTTTACATAAAGTGATGATAAAAAATATATTATATAACATGCTGTGAAATCAGAAACTGGGTGGCATCTGCATATTAAATATTAGAATCATTAAATATGTTTCCACACTTGTTTCAGTTGAATGAGTACAGCCTACGGAATAAATATTTTTTAATGATGAAAATAACCATTGCACATCGAATGATCCTATATTTGCAAATAAAGTAAGCCTTGTGACAACTTAATGGATCTTTCGACGCATCTTCACAAATTTGTCTTAGCATGAGAAAATCTGAATTCTTGTCAATAACACTGTAAAAATTTTCGTAATACACTTCCATTCTTTTCGCCTTCCGCCATACATGGGTGTGAGTGAACATCATGCACAATTTGAACAGACAACTTCCAGCCCACAAACGAAATCGAATCATTTTGTATTTTTTCAATTTTCTCCGCTAGTTCATAGTAGTTCTTGCGAATACACTTTTCAATTCACTTTTTACCTGACTATCTTGAAACCTACTCTGGCTTTTCTTGATAGCTTTGGGGTGCCTCGGATCGAATTGTAAAATTACCTTCTTTGCAGCATCAAAATGTTAGTGCTTGTAAGGCGCAGCCTCTAACCATGTTCCCCAACGCTTAATAATTGGCTGTGATGGTTCAGGCACTCTGGGACACAGTCCGTGAATACCTTTTGTACGTTTTGGGGACTTAGAAATATTGTCTTCGTATGAATTATTAAAGCATTTACCTTATAACATTTAGGGATCAATTTCGCCACAAGGTTGCAGATTACCACTCTCTTCTTTAAGATATCGACCTAAGGAAAGCATGTTAGCGGCACTGTCTCTCACAAACGTTAAAAGTTGGGTTGTTGAAACTTGAAATTTTGTTCAATGTCGTCAACACCACTTCTAAAATGTCTTCGCTAGTACATTTTGCAACTGTTTTCGAAGCAAGTAAGATAGGGGATGACGGTTCAAACACTTCCATTGTACGTACCATCCCATCAACACAGAATGTTTTTGCCGATCGGCTGTTTCGTCCACACATAACCACAATTTTAATCTTTAAATTCTGCATTAATTCTTCCTTCAAACAGTCACGAACAGATGTTATAAAGTTCCTTAACGATGTCCGGCTTGGGAATATATAATCCGAAATGTATAATCCGAAAACCTGCTCCAGAAGAAGTGCTTGTTGGTGTAGTAAAGTGAACGGTACATTATACCTCTATCAAATATTAATTGTTCGCTGCATCGTTTGCTACGGATTGCAGAACAGTGTTTTATACTTTTTAGGTGGCGTTCACACTTCCACCTGCGGGTACACGTCAAATAATTGTCGCACTTTATACATTTCTACAAGTCTATCTTTGATATTCTAAATCCGGCATACACCCTATTACGTTTTCTAGTTTATTTGAAATACACCGTTTCCGAAACGTACCTAAATGCGACATTTTCTATGTTTGTACTGTCAAGCACCCACAATAACCAGCCAAACAATACTGAACAAGCGTGTTTTGATAAGCATACTCAATTTTCCGTGCCGCGCGCTTCATCCCTCCCCGTCGTTCTCTGCACGGCACTGAAACTTGTCCTCTTTGCCAAGACTGATTATAATGTATGTACTGTACATATTTTCCTACTATAGACTTCAATGTCTCTGCCATACGTGCCGACATACCTTTCGTCAACGAAGAGAGATATCACCCGTCTTTGGATATCTGTCTTACACGCGCTGTTGAATTGAAACACCCCAACTTCATAACTTACTTTGTGGTGTAGATTAGTCTTCCCTTTCAAATTTTAATCACATTGACAAAGCTGTTGGTAATTTCTATTTGAAACTTAATTTGGTGTTTCATTTGTGTATTCCGAAAAGACGAAAAGCACCACGATTTGGTTTACTTCTGAAATTAAGCGGAATACTAATAGAGTAAGAATTACTACAGAAACAAGTGGTTTGCTACTCAGAACCAAATCTACGCCAAGCATATGAAACATATCTAACCACCGTGCAGCAGAATATGAAGATAGATATATCAGCATTATGAAAATATATCGATCAAGAGCGACGTAGTGGCTGGTATTATGCGTAATGGCAAGGATATACTTGAGAATCCACAGGACATTAACCTTTTGCCAGTTTGTTCTCAAATGTTTTTCGAAGAGATGATTTAGATAATTCTGTTGAACTCGCAGACGCGCTGTGCAAAAGCACTCCTACAATACATCTTGATTTTGTCACCGAAGACTGCTTACTTTCTAATATGTCTAAACTTAGCAACAAATTTACTGCAGGTCACGATCAGATACCAGTATGTGCACATCGTCGTTCTGCGTTGGCTGAGCCATTGACAATGATTAATAAATAATTAATGAATCTTAGTTTAAGAACAAACATATTTCCTACAAAATGGAAAATTGCGCGAACGGCCTCCATGCTGAAAAAGGGAGAAAATGATTAATTGCAGAATTATCAACCGATCTCTATTCTTTCTAACTTTGCCAAAATATGTGAGCAAGTACTCTACAGTTTAATTTATCCCAGGTTCAATGAATATCTTTCACCACTCCAGCACGGTTTTATTTCTCGTTAATCCACTTTGATGAATTTAGCTTGTATAAACCAATACATCAGTGAGTATCTCGATGACCGTGGTCAGATGGATGTGATTTACCCGGATTAACACTATAAACCGTTCTGTTTTTATTCATAAACTGGATAGTTTTGACTTTCCTCCATCTCTATTACAACTAACGGCTTCTTATTTAAAAAATAGGATGGGCTATATATATATGCTATATACTATAACGGGTTCGCATCATTACAGTATAAGATATTATTTGGTGTACCCCAAAGATCCAACCTTTGGGCCCATTACTGTTTATATTATATATGGATGACTTACTCACTACACTATCTTGTCCAGCATTAGCTTATGCTGATAACTTAAAAATTTATTCCGTTGTCACTGGTGTGGATAGTTATATTCTTTTGCAGCGCGATTTGTGATGTGGTGGCTGATTGGTGCGAGCGTAATCAACTGAAGTTGAATCTTAACAAACGCTGTAAGATAACATACACGAGAAAATCATCACCTTTCATATATTCATACCGATTTCGTGACACGTTTTTACCTACAGTCGACACTTTTTGCGATCTTGAAGTGCTCTTCGATGCCCAGCTTTCATTTGTTCCGCATATTAATGAACTGCATAAAACGGTATCCAAAACAATGGGTTTTTTTAATTGGAAGATGTAAGGAATTTACAGACGCTGCTACAATTAAATTGCTATACATGACATTTATTATCAGCAAACTAGAATATTCTAGGTTCATTTGCTTTCCAATTTAGTGAACATATTCTCAAAATCTGGAGCAGATTCATCGAAGGCTTTTGAAATTTGCTGCTTACAAAATAATGACTGTTTACCCCGAACGAGGTTCAAATCTTACTGACATTACGGAACAACTTAACTTGCAGCCGTTGTGAATTAGAAGAGAAAAGCAGAGTGCAAGATTTCTCGCCAAACTATTGAACAATAGTATAGATTGTACACATCTTACTGCAAAGATTTACTTCAACGTTCGATGATTGGCAGCTCGTCCATCTGTACCTGTTTATTTACCTACAGCCAGGACTAATGTTTTGATGAGCTCGCCTGTCTACGTTATGTGCCAATGAACGATCAAACTTATGAACGGTAGTGTACGTAGACAACAATAATAATAATACACAATCTATCCCAAAAAAACACTAATGCCTTAGTGGCAATAATTGATAGGAGAATATTGGAATGCTGGTCAAAAGTATCTGCTGCCCAATTGCCAATTTAGTCCATCTTTTTTGATCACATCGTATTTAAGAAAAGCAGGAAACACTATCCTCTAACTTAATCCTCCAGAGCTTACCCGCGTGTACATCACAAAAGGTCACGAAACAGATTTCCTTTCAGGCAACGAAAGATAGAAACTTATTGCGTACATATGTTATCTCGAAAATAGCTTTCTGTTTGCTGTTCGGACGTATAACGGTCGCCGTTCAGGCCATCGGATCCATTCAACGAAGGTAATGAGTCCTTTCATTATTAAAAAACCAATTCGACAGATGCCCGGTATTTTCCCGGTTTGTTTATAAGCGGAGCGCGATGCGTGGGAGGCGGCGAAGGGAGAACGAAAGCGGTTGTTTGGCTTTGGCGGATGGTGAATGGGGATCGCGCCTCGAGTCGATTGAATACTTGAAATGTCTTGGGTCAAGCGGCGCATTGCGTTTGTTGTCCGCGTGTGCACGGGTAGGATGCCGTGCACAAAGGGACAAAATTATCGGATGAATATTTGAGTTTATTTGTAAAAGATTTATGGACGGTGATTGCAGTAGCGCAGAGAATGGGTTCGTGCTTCAGCTTTTGGTGGAAAAGAAAATATCTTCAGATAGGTTCGTTAGTAATCCCGAAGCTTCTTCTACGAGGTCTTTGAAAAAGTCTTATGAAATGTTCACTGACAAATTACTCACTCCAATTTTTCTTACAATAAGAAAAACATTTCTTATTTAAGCGCCCATTGCTTCCTCTTATACAATAACCATTATAAAATTGGCATGAAATGGAAAAGAAATTACTTAATATTGGAGTAATTACTGAAGAGTTAGGTTGTAGACTATTAAAACAAAGGTTTTCACATAACTTTTGTGTAATTTTATCTTTATTTTACACAAAGTAGAGAAAAGTTTTGCAAGATAAGCTTCAATATTTTAATTTCATACAAAAAAATATCAGAAATAAAATAAATTAATAATTTTTAAAACTTGATTAAACACTAAAACTGAAGGATGTTGTGTATTTTTATACTACATATCCTTTCTTTAAATAAAACTTTTTAGTTTTCTCAAACTATTTTAACTGTATTTTAACAAAGACTGTTCATAAATGACTAAACCATCAGTAAAATGTGAAAACATAACATTGATAGACAGAAAATACATACAGAAACAACATTTATTAATTCTATCTCTACATACAAATAATAAGCAACAAAAAAAAAAGAATTTAAAGAACGATGTATAATTTCATTTTAAATTTTTAATCTTTCTTTTTGTAGAAATATCCACTTTTGACGTTTAAAACAGCGGCATTATATTCTAAATGTTTCTGCGCTGCGGTTACTCCAATCCCTTTGTAAGATTCTTTCATCTTCTGAAGTTCGATACTCTTTAGGATTATAAGTGATTAAGAATCGAGCTATACGGGGACCACCACATTAGTTGTAGGACAATTACTTCTGCTTATGCACATAGGTATTGTCCGACTAAGGAAATGGGTCAAGTCAAACAGCAGTGTCGTTTTTCTATGTACACTCCAAGGAAAAGATTAGCACGCCAGATTCAAATGAATTGTAAACTATATAGGAAGTATTTTGAGTTAGTTAACCTATGACACACAGTTATAATAATCCAAAAAGCATAATGTATGTATGTAGGTATGTGAGATATAAATACCTACATATGTATATAATTACACTACCCAACACAATTTGGGTGTGCTGAATCCTAACATCGTGTTACTTTTCAGGTATCACTCAAAATCTAACTTTATACCATACTCTACTCTTTAGAGAATCACTAACGCGGTTACTTGAGAACCAATAAGGTATAAGGAAAGTATATAATTTTAATAATTTATTTATTTATTCAAATAGAATATTACTCATGAGTATAGTACAACCAATTATTCTAACATCAATAACAAAATTACAAGTAAAATCACAAACAACAATCAGGAAATAAATTTTCGTTTGCTGCACTTTCTGCTGTGTATTTTGGTTTGACGTCCCTTTGAACACTCCAACAGTCATCGACCATCCATCTTACGTGGTTTCTAAGTATAGATGAAATCTCTCGCCTTGTTCATCGTTTACAGTACCTAAATTTTCAGGAAACCTGTGAAGATGAGTATGAAGGAAATGAATCTCAATGCCCATGTTACAATCTAGGCGGTGGAATGTTTGAAGCATTGATTTCAGTAGATCTTTGTAATTGGACTATAGTGAATGAAGCCCAGGATTCTTTGTCAGCTGTGTTTATAGAGTTGGTGAAATTTCGCTCCGTCATTGAAGTTCTAATTTGAGGTCGATTAAATACCCCAGCTTCAACTTTGTCATTTTAGTCGTGGAAACTTTTGACATATGAGGTGAGGTCCAGAAGTTCGTGGAATGAAAGGGTTTTAAATAAAATAAAACAATAAATCTGTTTTTCCTTTTCAATATAATCACCCTTAAGCACAATACATTTATTAGACCTATGAATTATTTTTTCTAAACCATCATAAAAATATTTTTTATCTTTCGCCTCAAAATGGGCTAAAATTGGCTCCTTTACCTCATTGTCGTCGGAAAACATTCTTCCACGTAAGTCTTTTTTTAAATTGGGGAACAAATGAAAATCACTAGGTACCACGTCTGGACTGTAGGGTGGATGGACTATTGATTGAAAGCCAGCGCAGAGCAGCCATTGCAACTTTGCTCTTGTGAACCGGCGCATTGTCTTGCAAGTGCAACACACCCTTGGTCAATTTTCCTCGACGTTTTTCCTTGATGACTTCCTTTAATTTTTCTAATATCGCTGCGTAATATTCTCCGGTTATGCTCCTACCTTTTTCTTTGTAATCAATCAATAATATCCCCTACAATTCCAAAAAACAGTAGCCATTAACTTTCCAGCCGATTCTGACACTTTTAATTTCTTTGGCGGTGGTGTCCCCTTTTTGTACCATTGCATGGACTCCTGTTTGGACTCAGGCTGAAAGTGATGAAACCATGTTTAATCTCCGGTAACAATTCGCTCCAAAATCTGTGCAGGTTTGTCTCTACACAGCTCCAAAAATTGTTTGGACGCACAGACGCGCTGCTGTTTCTGCAGCGGCGTGAGCATTCTCGGTACCCATCTTGCACTGACTTTTGTCATACACAGGTGGTCATGTAGGATACGCAAAATGGTGGTATCTGATGCTCCAACTAATGCAGATAATTGTTTTTTCTTCAAACGGGCATCTTGCAGTAGAAATTTTTGCACTTTTTCGACGATGTCTGATGTGGTGGCCTCAATTGGCCGTCCTGAGCGGGAGTCGTCTTCAATCAACTCCCGACCATGTTTAAAAAGACCATACCACTTATAAATCATTTATTTACTAGGACACTGTTCCCCATAAACGGTTCCCATTTCACTCAATATGGTTTGAGCGTTCTTTCCTTGCTTTGTAAGGAACTTTATCACAGCACGGTGTTCAATTTCCTCCATAGTTTCAGTTTTCTTCCGGATTGACTTGTTTATCAGGCAACTATTCGTAAACGACTGACGCTATAGGGCTGCAACTTAACTTATATACTAATGATGAGTCGCCCATCAGAATGACATCTATCCCCACTCCATCCCCTTCATTCCACGAACTTCTGGACCTCCCCTCGTACGTACCTGAAATAATCCCCTTGCAAATCTAGAGATCTAGTTTTGGCAAACACGAAATATCGTAGAAAAAAAAACAGTGACGTGATAGGGAAAAATTGGTTTCATATTTGGTACCGATATCAGTTAAAATCAAGTGTCAAGTTAGTTAACAGAAAGAAAATATTTATTGGCCAGCGATTATCCGAAAAATCTCAAACTAAAGTAAAAAATGCATGAATGATTTCTTATTTAATTTAGTATGTCATAAAATTACATGTATATATACATTAAATCTATTACTTTCAACAACTACATACATATGTTATATTGCATTAAATGTTGGTATCTTTAAAAATTATAATTCTTCATCATATTCCAACCAATCCATTTCAGAATCCGAACCATTTAAAGATAAAATAAATGTTTGTTGCACTCCTTTTCAATGTTTTTAATATGTCTACACTGTCTTTCCAAAAGCAACGCTCCATTAATAAAACATATCTCAGCACCTGCATTACATATAATCACTCTACTATCCACGTCACAAGATATGTACACTACTGTCCTCCTCTACTGTCTATCGATTTTCTCCGGGACTATTATGATTCATACACCACAAGCGCCAAGCTCTCCATATCATTATATCTTGCTGCTTCATCAAAGGTCTTCTGTTTCATTCACATTTTTTATATTTATAGCCCATATCAACAAGAGTCCTACGTAATGTCTCTTTAAAACTATTTAATTCAGTGTTAATTTTCATGTACTTGAAACACTTAACGTTGGTATAGTCTTGGTACAGTATAATACTTGTTTTGAAGTACACGCCAAAAATTTATACGAATATAAATATTGAACTAAAATAAAAGTTGCAGCATTTCAAGAAAATTGATTTATCCAAAAATAGATGTATGTTAAGGGAAAACACGAAGAAATAGATGCAAAGAAAATAACACGAGAAATGTTGAACCAAATTCGACAAGTGACAGAAACGGCAAACAAAACAAATATATTACCTTAGATAAAAAGCGCGCCAAATAACCTGGCAATGCTCTTAATTCAAAAAAAAAGACAGTGACATGCGAATCAATATAAGGTAATAAAAGAGGCTGGAGTCCATATGACATAATACTTCGAAACTTGAGTAATACAATTTTCTTGCAATTTCCAACGTATTAAATTTGCGTAGATATAGAGATGTTGGGTTCAAGTCCCCTCCGAGACAGATATTTTTTCGGAAATTTAATATGTTGGAAATTGCAAGAAAATTGCAATTTTATCATTACTAATGCCAACGGTGGTTTAGTATTGATATTCATATTAATATTAGTATTAATATGGACGTTAGTTTGAGTAATACAGAGTATAAATTTCAGTTTTTAGTTTTGAGGACAGTTAGAAGAGGATAGGATAGGTTATTTGCCAAATTTATTTTGTCTAGAGATGAAGGAATATTTACGAGATGATATAGAAAACATAAACTTAAAAAAAAATACAAGTAATTTTATTTTTTATTGTAATTTCCCCTAACTTCTATACATTTATTACAACGATTAATTAATAATTCGATACCCTTGTAAAAGTAATCTGAAGTTTTTCCGTTAAAATATTCTATAACAGCTGCTTGCAACTCACTATCGTCCTTAAAACGACGTCTCGTAAGGTCTCTTTTTAAATTAGAAAACATAAAAATCACAACAAGCCAAATCCGGACTATACGGTGGATGCTCCAATTCTTGAAAGTCACATTCGCAGATGGCAGCTTGTGAAACGGCGGCAGTATGGACGGGAGCATTGTCGTGCAATAATCGCACACCTTAAAAGTAAATCTTCAATAATTGAAATTTGTTGAGATGTTATCACTTTAATTGTTCGACCCGATCGTTCAGCGCCTTCCAGGGATTCTTATACCAAACGGAAACATTTTGATCACTTTCTTACAGCGGAATACGAAGGAGATGAATCACTGTTTACGCCGTCTAACCATTGTTTTATGTGATTAGGCGAATGCCCTTCTTTCGTTAAAAATTTGATGAGCGCGCGGTACACAATTTTCATTATCTGAGACATTTTCATGCGCTAGTCACGTTGGTTGGCTGACTACTAGTAACTACTACTACGCAGAAAAAAATACTTTTTCTGTTTCCACAATAACTTTATTTTAAAACGTTACAGGTATAGGTACATTTATGAAGCTATACCTAGGGAAAATACGTGTAATAAAAAGAAGGACCAGGCATGTGTGCTGAGGATTCTTAAAAATTCAAACCTTTTAGTTCTCATTTCGTTATAATAGCGGAATAGGAGCACAATCTTAAACAACTGCAGAGGGCTACCAAAGATGCCGCCACTGCTTTTAGTAGCTAGCTTCAAACAACTCCTGAGCAAGAAACGCATCAATCAAAACCAGAGATAATATATATATGAGATAGGAATCTGTTTGATATTATTTTGTGGCTGCTTAGCGCCACCTACCGTTTGTCTAAAAAGTATTTCAAAGCGCCAAATCCAAATCCCAATTTCAAATCATGTATATGTAATATACTTTGCATGTTCTATTGCAACAAATATTCTTCATACAATCTGCTCCATATGTTGCCAATATAACAACAAGAATTTTTATTACACAATAAAACATGTATGCCGAAATAAGTATGTATATTGCCAAAATAGAACTGCTTCCATAATACTCTTGGAAAGCAATGTATTCCTATCTTAACAAACCAGAATTGTAAAACAAATAACAATAAATTTTCGAAATTTATTGCAGTTTAATAGTAATAAATAATAAAATATAATAATAAAAACATACACAATGTAAACGGTAATGCATTTCATTTGTACAATCTTTCTATGTCTGGCACTTATATATACGAGAATTAAATAGAAGTAAACTATGTAATTTTTAAATGTATTTGCGTATAAAAACGTAAAACATTCAACAAAATTAAGCGTTAAAACTGTCCCTAAATCACAAAAACCAAACAAATAACTAATAACCATGTGTAACAATAGAAACATAACCTCACGTAATTTCTAACGGAATGGTAATATCTGGGTAATATTTAAGAACGCGCATGCGTATTTATCTGTATAATTCGATTCTTGCGCTCTCTACCAAATATCTATGAACGAATAAAAAAAGAAAAAGAAGATGAAGGTCACAAATATAAGATCGCTCCCCGTGATCAAAACTAACACGAATTTTCAGGTGTTACAAATATCCCACGTGTTGCCTTTAGACGAATAAAGTACAACAAAAAATAATAATAAGCATCTGCACTTATCTATTTCTAAAAATATATTGTGAATGTAATCAGCTATTTATAATTACATATTAAGAGATTTGTTCTAGTAGCATTTAACAATATACTCTATTTCATTTCTTCATTACGTAGCTGTAGTTGTTATTTAAAAAAGGTACAATATTTTCAATAATTGTCATTTCCTTTATAAAAAGCGAAATAATAAATTGAGTAGTGTATTTTTAATACACTGTACTGTATTTTTTAATTCGGATGAGTGTTTTTAAATTGAAGCGCCAAAAAGTAGGTTAACTGTTAATCAGTTTTCAGCAAAAATTACACTAGCGATATTTGATATATTGCCGGTCGTCATATTGTTACAACTGATTGACCTTTAGATCATGTATTTCTCAGAGTGCGTTTGTATTTAATTTTTTTCGCTAACTCTGCGTTGTAATCACAAATACATAACTACAACTTCTATAAACTTCTAACTAGCTTTAATATTGTTACCAAAAACTAATTTTGAAAAATTCCATTGTGTAAACGCGTCTTTTCATTTTACCCCTCCGAATTAAAAAAAATATCGCATACTTACCTTTTAACCAAGCATCTCGCTCTACAACTCTTTATGCGACTAAAATTCTCAATATTAATTTATATTTCGAAATTACGTTAGATAACGTAAAATACAAATAATAGTCGGCAAACAACATAGCATACGGTAGAAAGCATTGTTTGAACATCAACGCAGTAAATAATAATGAAAGACCGCACATAAGGAACATTCTATCGCATAGAAATGGACAAATACAACCATTCAACTTGCATATGCAGTTCCCGAACAAAGTTTAGAACTACCCTCGTACAATGCACATGCACCGTTGTGCTGAATGTTTTGTATATAAATGGACATATTATTATATAAGATAAGAAATACCATTCAACGGCGAAATCGTAAATTATTATTAAACTTACCACCGTTCCGCTCACTTATCGTCAGTTGAACAAATATATTCCGCAATATTCCGCCGTTTATTATAATTACAATCATCGTGCGATAGGACTTGCTCGGACGCAAAAACTTTGAATTTAGCGCCACGGTGTTCTACCAGTTAAAGTTAACCGGCCGCCCGTACTATTTTCGCGTCTACGAAGTTGGTCCAACTGCGCGTCAGCTGGTCTGTTATTGTTTTGTTAGGTTAAAAGGTCCGGTTCGAGTTCGTACAATGATTTCTACCGATTTTTTGTGTTTAAACGATCATCAGCTTTTTAAAGATCTGCGCGAAACGTTGCCGAAGAATATTAAAAAGACGCAGAACATCATGTGCGTGAAGGACGATGTGCTGTACACCTGGGACTTGCAAGATAACTGCATCCTAACCCTAAATATTAAAGCCGCCAGAAGCGATGAGTCCGAAGGCGTCATACATCAAGTAAGTGCATTTTATTAATTGTTTTAGCCGTTTTATTGCTATTTGAAGTCGTTTTATGTTATCGGCGGTTTGTTACGATGTTTGTTTACGTTTCTCTAACCTACAAAAACGTTAACGGCGTGATGTCAGGTATGCCAACGCAAACACGGGATACGACGATGATTTCTTGCTCTTTAAGGACCTGCGCCCTTTAAACTTAGTCTTCTACTTGCATTGAATGCTTATTTAGAAGAATGGGATCATATACAGGGATACCTCATTTCGATTTTTTTGATTGTATCAGCCTAACGTATTCATAATTATGCAATGATGTTTAGGATATACGTGACATAGATACAATGGTGTTCGAAATATAAAATTATTAATGGATAATTACCAAAAATGTTCAAAATCGCATTTAGAATCACAAGTGCTTCTTAGATATTTTCGTATACTTAAAAGATAACTTGATTGCTTTCGAATCGCCTGAATTTTGATCGGAAGATCCTTTTCTTATGTAAAACAAATAATGTGAATTATTGGCTGTAGTTGCGTACCGCATCGAGTTAGTGATTTTAATGGATTCGAACGGAAAGCTCACCTTTAGCTGTTTTTTTTTTTGTTTATTTTGAGTTTAGTTTAAGGTGCCTAAAAATCGATTAAAAGAAGGCTATTTCTAGGTTATGTTTAGTGGTATAGGAATCATAGTTTACCAAATTTAGAGTGGTACTTATTGTGGTTGGACAGAAAAGTTACAATAAATAATTTAATTATTTATTATTGGTTTTGAATGCAGTTAACTAATTATTACTTCGAAGATCACTGTGTGTACCGAACTGGTAGTAAATTACATATATTATATATAGCAGCTAAAGGTGTTCACACCTAGAAGATTGAGTCCTGCTGGAGACCTACCAAGGCTTTGTTTGTCGCTAAATGTTTTGCACAGGAGACTTTTGCAGACCACCTTGTGGAATTGTTATGGAGTAGGGATGTACGTATGTAAAAGAGGTGTTGACCTCTTCGGGGAACTGCTAGTCGCTGTTAGACAGCAGTACCTAGTGTAAATTTCAGGTCTCTTTTTTGTTATTATTTCCTATGAGGGCAGTGTGTTGGTTTTTTTTCAATTAGGAATATTTTTTCCTAAAATCATACATCAATACATATTGAACTTGTATAATTTAAATATCAAAGTTTTGCAGATCCTTAATTGAAGAATCCTAGAAGTTTTCCTCATGATATTTAGACCATATTACAGAATTACCTTTCTTTTTTTGCTAACATATTGTTTACTTTTCTGATTATTTTCCAATTTATTATTCGAAAAATATTTTGTAGTACATTATTTTATTCCAAGGATTATTTGTTAATCCATTAGTTGTTTATTATTTTAGAACTATGTTTTTGTTGCTTTATTTTCGTGATTATTCTCAATTAATTAATCTTTTACTATTTTAGAACTAGTTTTATTTGTCCTTTTATGGTAGTTGCTGTGCTACTCAGGAATTAGTGCCTTGACGTTTCAAACAATGCAGACTTAATATACCATATTAATTTTATGTTTCGTATTGACGGACGGGCTTACTTGAATGTGTCTAACAAAATGACGTTAATATTAGAATGCATTTTATAATATACTACCAGTTCGGTGCACTTTTTATGTAATCTTTGAAATAATAATTAGTTAATGACGTTAATTTCAAACGGAGACTAGCAAATTTAAGCCCCTTAAAAACTTTACATTGATAATGATTTTGTCTGATATGTAGTTTCAATCTCATCCAGATTTTGTTAGTTCTTTGGATATTAATTCGACCTTAGAGAATTTAGATGACAAAGATTTTTTTTGATTACGTCATGACGTATGTTACTGCGGATCAACGGTCTTATCTTCAAGTTTCAATTTTAAGACACCTGTTGTCGGTTTATTAGATAGTGGATCGAATAGAAGGTTAGTTGGTTTAAAGACCCTGATTTGTTACAGCGTATAGGGTTAAAATTGTGATAGCATGTTGTTGAATGCGTAGCAGCTAATGGTGAAGATGTTGTTGCTGGTAAATTAGTGGGCACCACATTTCTCTGCGAAGATAAAGGTATTGTTGCTGGAGAATTCGTAGGCACTACATTTCTCTGCGAAGATAAAGGTATTGTTGCTGGAAAATTCGTAGGCACTACATTTGTCTCCAAAGGAGGTGAAGGTGTTGTTGCTGGAGAATTCGTATACACTACATTTGTCTCCGTAAGAAGTGAAGGTGTTGTGCTGGGGAATTGGCAGGCATCACATTTTTCTCCTGATATTGCCAATATGGAAAGACCAGTTTCCAGAAATCGTTTTTGCTCTATTCACTTCCAAAGCACATCTGAATTTGTAGTTTGTCAATGAAAAATACAAAAATATCTGTTCCTAGATTGTACTTGCATGGGAAAAATTAGCTCTGGCCTATCTTAGCTAATGAATGTTAAATGAGATTGGAGTCCGTACTGTGAGAAAACCTTTCAAATCCTAAAAAGAATCGTGGTTTCTGCACCCATTCTGACTTGTGCTGATTTTTCAAAAACCTTTCATTTACAAACGGATGCTTCAGTATTAGCGGTCGGTGTGGTACTGATTCAGCAATTTAAGGGTTAAGTTATTTGTTATCTTTCGCGTTTCCTAACACCCTTAGAGCGTAAATATAGCGCTACGGACCGTCAAGTAATTGAGTTTTTCTGATTTGGACTTGTGATTGGTCGTTTAGGGTTAAAAACTTAATTGGTATTTGTGCCGAACCCTGTCCTTGCTGAGACCCGGCAGCTTTTGCTATACTTACCGTTCATTCTTCTTATTCCGGGCATAGTTTGGATACTTCTTGCTATATTTTGTTGCTGGTTTTAAATAGGTGTTGGTTAGGTCTGGTACGTAGATTCGTCGGTTATGGGTCCACTGATTGGATTTTTTTTCTGTATCTTTACTCTATTACCTCCCCAGTGTCGTTGTGCACGACGATTTTGTCTAGTGGCACTATCGCAACGCACGGCACTCTTCTGTACTTTACTCTTCAGTTTCTTCGTCTTGATTTCCTTTTGTATTCTACTTTCTATTTCTTTCTCTGGTTTACTCTTTTTATTTCAATTTTCAATCCAATTAGGTGGTCTTTGGAGACTCGCTCTCGAACAAAACTGGGCCTGGTCTGTTTATTGCTTAGGTTAGTGCCAACTTCATCGCGATAAAAAGGACACCATCATTATTGGTTTGACTTTTGGCCAACATTTAGTTATTTTTTTCTTTCTCCTTCTTTTTCTTTTACTCAATAACTGTTCAGTTTTGGTTTCAGTTCTTTTCGGTCTTTATCGAAATTTACGTTGTAAATTTCTTTGGGCGTGGGAGAGGAGTACAGAATTTTACCTTGTTGCTTTTCTTTTTCACAACGCTGGATACTCGACTTTAAGCGATTCGAATCGTATCACTTTTTGTGCGTTTTCAGATTCTGTTAGGGTCGAGCATTGTGCTGCATGCTCTTTAGTTGCTTGGCTGTAATACGAGATAGAAGTTTCGAGGTGATTAGGGTTCTAGTAGATTCTATCCGTTGATTTAATTGCGTACTTCGTTGTAATTTTCGGCTTATTGTTGGACTTGAATAATTTATTAAGCTTCCCAATTATTTAGTTATATTCGTAATACATTTAATATTTTTTATTTGATTTGCGAACACGCACGTTTTTTGTTTCTTCATTTTATTTCATTTTAAATTTACAGGGTTTTAATTGTTACGTAAAGAAAAAAACACAGAACTAGTAATATAGTAGTGATATCAGATTCTGACAATTATTGACAGATAATATTTGATATTTAAAATTTAACATAAAACACAGGCTTAAATCAGGACATACTATTTTTGCACAAAACCTAACTTTGGATTTTTCCGTTACACAATATTCAACATTATTTAACATGCCTATACTTCATTCACGTTAAGAGTGCAGTAGATAGCGCTACGGTCGGCGGCTATATTACACTGGTGAAATTTAACAAATGGAATTGTCAAATGACAACATCGTAAACATCCAAGTTTAGTTATTGAAATCTTGTATAATAAATAGCGCAGTTTTTTTGTATTTTATGTGCAATGGTTGTATGATCTGGTAAAATGATACCGCAATAATAAAGTAAAAGTAACATCAATTGCAATATAAATGTATTCTTCAGTTGTTTCATTTACCAAAATAGTTTTGACGAAGTGATAGGGAGCATTATCCAATATGATAATGGAACCAGGTTCAAGAAAAGGAAGAACGTTTCGCATCCATTCAGTAAATACTGCGCTGTTCACATCTTCATGGTAGTCTTCACTCTTCATTCACTATTGTTTCACTTAATCCAAGTTGTGTTGAAGTGAACTTAACAGACGTTGACTTGCAATTTTCCTGCTTCAGTTGCAGATATAAATTGTAAGCCATTAGCCTCTGCCTACTGCCAATATGCGTTCCTTGAGGATTTTTCAATGGTCCTGCAATTGGATGTACTACTGCTTCTTCAGCCATACCGAACCAAAGCTGTGATCTCGTAATAGTAGAGTAAAAGTTATTTTGTTTACATAATTGATTGTATAGTGCATGATTAAATGATGAGGTAATCTCTCATGATTAAATGAGATCTCTCTAACGACATTTTACTTACAATAGTACATTGGTGTCCCATTGTAGACCAATATCAACCGAAGGAGCTCCTTAAATGGTGTAAGACCGCCATTGACACGTTTATTTTTGTTTATTTAACAGTTCAGAGCTTTGTTTGTAAAAATAAATTTAGGGTGAATTTCTAAGGCAGCTTACAACCCCAAAATATACACGTCTGCTGCTGCCGACGAGGTCTACAAACTCAGAAGGTTTTATCACAATCGGCGATTTATACCTCGGATTCCTTTCCTTGTAAGAATCCTGGAAATTTGTTCCACCTATATTCCGTATTTATTCACCACGATTATAATCCTACACGTACAGTAACATGTTCAACACACACTAAAGTACCTTCTAACATTGTTAAACAACGACTCGAGCACTTTTTCAGCCATCAAGGATCATTTACCCGCGAGTTTCTAGCGATATAGAGAAGGCGAGCGATAATTCCCAAAGAGGGCAACAGTTCTGAACGACACTCGAGGCCCGGATTCTTTTGTGCGCCGACTTCAACGGCGGTACGCCCGTAATCTCGTTTTACAAATCATAACCCGTACGGGTTATTCGGTATTAAGTACATAAATATGGGGAAATTACGTACTTTCGAAAATAGTAAAACTTGAGCGGATAAGTTGTTATTATGTCGAGCGTAAGGACCGTAAGGCATTGAGAGATCATTTTCGCCTTCATCAACCAACCCCTATCATCATCGTCGTCGCAGGTTCTTTTATTCGCGATTATAATAGACATCGTTCTTCGGTTAAAGCGGGTAGGTATACGCACTCCGGCAAATTAGGTCGTCTTCGAATAGTCGTTTTTATTGTTATAAGCATTTTGAAGGGCTTAATTATCGTATTGTTCTGCAGCAATAAAACTGCTAAAGCAGAATATCGTTTGTTTTAACTAGTAAGGAGCTCTTAGTATAATCTTAGACTGTTGGTATATTCAGAATTCTCTTTATAAATAAAAGCTATTCTGCTGTAAACCACTGCACTTACAGGTTTCCATATGTTATACCGGTATTGTTCCAAATTAATTGTACCTCCGAGTTATATTTGATTCATCGAGGGACACCTGATAAAGCAATCAGATAAATATAATTCTTGTTGAACATAATTGAACTGTAGAAAAAAGTTTCTTAATTTTTATCTACCTCTTTATTAATATGATTAGTAGTATTTTCATTTAAATTGTTTAATTCAGCCAATTTATTCAGAAAAAAAGCAAATTCTCAACTAGGTCTGGGTAACCTACCAATCCTATATCTCTACAAATCAAGGTTGAGATGATTTAAATCATTTGAATAAAATTATAAAATGAGCGTTGTTGACTCAGTGTGAGTTCATATTAAAATATAGGAAAAGGAAAGAAAATGGGACCAATCTCACAGTCTCAAGCAATTTAATTAATTAATAACCAGTCAGTGGCTACTGATTTCGTGCACATTTGCACATCATCAAACCAAGCTACCCTAGAAGGGACTACAGAATCAAAACAGATGCAAAAAACATCACCATGGGAGTAAACCTAACTTAAAAGAAGAACAAATTTAAAATTGTATAAGGACGTACACAACAAATTAAAATGCCACTAAGGGGGCAAGTTGTTGTGTGCGTCCTTATACAATTTTAAATCTGTTTTTCTTTACAGGTATAGCAGTAAACTCCACTCACACAAATAATTAATTATGCGGACGTTTCGAGAGCACGTGGGCTCCCATTGTCAACCGTGTTACCGCCTGAAAGTAAAAACTGTATCACAGATGCAAATTATTTTCTGCGCAGGCTCTAAAATTTCTAAAACATATGACTATTTACAATCTACTCGGTGGTCTAATGCCTTTTTCGGGAAAGGATGGACCGAAAGCGAACCGTATCTTTAACAGGGCCTATGGTAATAAATCCATCAGACTCGAGTGTGCAATTGGGGGTGGTTCTCTGTTCAATAAATTTCCGTTCTTTTTCATACATATCGTTTCATACGCGTCTAATTCTCTATACGAGTTCACGTTCTTAAGTAGTGTCAGATTTTTTAAATCAATCTTATGTCCGGATTTTACCATATGCTCTGCTACGCTTGATAGTTCAGGTTTGTCGAAACGATAGTGTCTAATATGTTCTTTGAACCTCGTTTCGATACTCCTTTTTGTTTGTCCAATATAAACTTTCTCACAATCATTGCATGCGATTTGGTATATTCCAGACCTTTTTATCATCTCTGGTTTATCTTTGGGATTCCCTAAGAGATTCTTTAAGTTGTTTTTTGACACAAAAGACACGTTCATATTTAGTTGTCGGAAAATTTTACTTAACCCTTTTACTGTTGGGTGAAAAGGAAGAGTTATAAATTTCTTATTACCGGTGTTTGTTGATGTCAAGGTCGTGGAATTTCTGATGTGTTGTTTGTATTGGACCTTCCTTAAAATACGGAAGGTCCAATACAAACTTATTGAACAGAGAACCACCCCCAATTGCACACTCGAGTTTGATGGATTTATCACCATAGGCCCTGTTAAAGATACGGTTCGCTTTCGGTCCATCCTTTCCCGAAAAAGACATTAGACCACCGACTAGATTGTAAATAGTCATATGTTTTAGAAATTTTAGAGCCTGCGTAGAAAATAATTTGCGTGTGTGATACAGTTTTTACTTTCAGTCGGTAACACGGTTGACAATGGGAGCCCATGTGCTCTGGAAACGCTGCGTTCCGCATAATTAATTATTTGTGTGAGTGGGGTTTACTGCTATACCTGTGAATTGTACATCCACACAGTCCTTGCAATCGTCATTTGTTTTTTTTTAAGTTAGTTTTACTACCGTTGTGCTGCTGAAGCTCTTTTTTGAATCTGTTTTGATTTTGTAGCCCTTATTTGGAGTGTCTTGGCCTGATGATGTGCAAATGCGCCAGAAACCGGTAATCATTGATTGATTAAATTGTTTAAGATACTGTGGAATTGGTCCTGCTTTCTTTCCTTTTTGTTATATTCTTATAATTTAAATTATGATTTAAATCGAAGTGATGTTTTAATTAAAAAAAAATTATTTTTTTTAGCATTTTATATTTTTTGTACTATCTATTCATATAATTAATTACTGTACGAAAAGATACAGTGCCTTCAAAAAGTCGATGGCTGGATTCAAATAATAAGCGATAGACTTATTGACCCATCACAGAAACTTTACTACAGCAAAATTCCTAGATCTGTTACGAGACCAGATCATTCCATCAATTGAGATGTTAAATGATAAGTAACCTTGGTTCCAAATGGATAGCGTATCGCCATATTCTACTGTCATTAGGCATTTTTTCTCCAAGATTGTCTTCGAAAAGTACAGTTTACTTAACAACAAACTTTTTAACTGCAACAACTTTAATATGCGTTATTGGAGCTGGAATTACTGCGGTTGCTGGCGCAAGACTTGCTCTGCAATTGATCCTCGTTGAAGACTTCGAAAGGTTCATAATATGTGTAAATACATAACCTAGACACAATGAAACGCAGTATACGTACTATATGTGATGGAGTACGGCCAGATTTTATAAAGAATACGTTGTGGTGCTTTCAAGAACAATTTGCTTATTTCCTTAAAAGACGAAGGTAACACCTTGAAAAACTAAATTTTACATTTTCTTTATTAAAAACAACCAAATTCTTGATAGATTTATTCTGGTCTATGTTGCTAGTACAAATATTACTTCTGCACCAGATTCTATTATGCTTTCGTAATAAATTTTAGCAGTTTCGTAATAGATTGAAGAAATTTCATGTATACTGGAAAGTTTAATTTTTCAGCACAGAGACAAAAATATAATATATCCCTTCAAATGAAAGCGGCAGATTTCCAGAATAATTATTTTACTTTCATTAAAGCATATCTGTTAAGAATTTAATAACTAGTATTGCTGGGTTTTGCTAGAAGTTCATCGTTTCAAACTCGCCAAATTGTAAACGTATAACTGGTTGCCTACTATATCACTAAAGCGGTGACAACTTTCTTTTTCAAATTAGACAAAGGACAAATGTATATATAATAAAGAAGAAAGAACTCGGTATAATTAGTAATTTGTATAATGCATTCATTAAGACTAACATCCTTTCAGAAAAGATTGATTAAGAATTGAAATGTTGCCGAAATCCAAAGTATCTACCGCGGTCTTGTACACGACTTGAATAATGTTGAATATAACTTATCACTTAAGCCTAAAGGCAATTCAATACCGCATATGCTGTTGCTTAGATATTTTAGTTAGGTTGTCAAAAAGTAAAATGGAGGTAAAGTTAGATGCTTACATGACGAAAGGTGGCATTAGATGCTTACATGTTAAAAATCATTCTATTATTCGCTCGAGGGGAAAAGATAACTGCATATACAGTCTGTAGCTTAAGAGCGTGTGGGTGTTTCACAAAATATGTAATAAGGAGGATCTGCAATGAGTAGACAATAGTTTTTCCTTTTATGCATTATAAAGGATATATCTAGTATCGTTTGAAGTTGCAATAAATGCAAACGTTTTCTAATGTGAATGCAACGTCCTCCTCTCGCCACAAAGTTACGTTTCTCTCTACACACCCAAAACGCCCAAAAATGAATATAGAATCCTTTATTAAGAAAAAACAATTTAATAATACAAGAACACTCGGTGATTTACTGGAACGAGGCAATACGAGAAAGTGAGGTAAGACCATTGGAAAGTCATTTACTGAAAAACCTGCAATTAACGCTGCGTCAACCTTAGGCGAAATTTATCAAAACATAACTACAATTAAATGACAATTAAAAGACTTTCGCATAAAGAGGCGAAATACAGAACTAAACCTCTGCACCTAGAATATCACGCTATTCTATGATTAATATGGACATGCGAAAATATCAACAAAGATTGGAGAAATGTACGAGGGGAGGTCCAGAATTTCGTGGAATGAAATGGTTTTAAATAAAATAAAACAGTAAATCTATTTTTTCCTTTTCAATATAATCACCCTTAAGCACAATACATTTATTAGATCTATGAATTCATTTTTCTAAACCATCATAAAAATATCTTTTATCTTTCGCCTCAAATTGGAGCAAAATTGCCTCCTTTACCCCGTTGTCGCCGGAAAACCTTCTTCTAAGTAAGTCTTTTTTTAAATTGGGGAACAAATAAAAATCACTAGGTGCCAGGTCTGGACTGTAGGGTGGTTGGCCTATTGATTGAAAGCCGTGCTTGTGCAGAGCAGCCATTGCAGCTTTGCTCTTGTGAACCGGCGCATTGTCTTGCAAGAGCAACACACCCTTGGTCAATTTTCCTCGACGTTTTTCCTTGATGGCCTCCTTTAATTTTTCTAATATCGCTGCGTAATATTCTCTGGTTATGCTCCTACCTTTTTCTTTGTAATCAATCAATAATATCCCCTCACAATCCCAAAAAACAGTAGTCATCAAGTTTCCAGCCGATTCTGACACTTTGAATTTCTTTGGCGGTGGTGTTCCCTTTTTATGCCATTGCATGGACTCCTATTTTTTCTTCAAACGGGCATCTTGCAGTAGAAATTTTTACTCTTTTTCGAGGATGTCTGATGTGGTGGCCTCAACAGGCCATCCTGAGCGGGGGTCGTCCTCAATCGACTCCCGACCATGTTTAAAAAGACCATGCCACTTATAAATCATTGATTTACTAGGGCACTGTTACCCATAAAAGGTTTCTATTTCATTCAATATGGTTTGAGCGTTATTTCCTTGCTTCGTAAAGAACTTTATTACAGCACGGTGTTCAATTTCCTCCATAGTTTCAGTTTTCTTCCGGATTGACTTGTTTAGCAGGCAACTATTCGTAAACGACTAAACTTAACTTATATACTAATGATGAGTTGCCAATCAGAAGAAGACACCTAGCGAGCGCCCCTATCCCGTCTCCATCCCCTCCATTCCACAAACTTCTGGACCTCCCCTCGTAGTTACTAGTGATGAGTTATCATTTCGGACTTGTGTCCTTAGGAAGGAAGTATGGACTTGTCATGGATCTACAGCGCTGCAAATGAATTTTAAATTAACTCACCAAAAAAATTCGTATTTGTAGTTGCTTCAACATTCGGGTTTTGGACCATTGGTACAGAAAATTCAGATACGCTAAAAATGGAGGAAATTTATGGAAAATGTTTTTGGAAAACATTGATTTGGCAATTCCAGAACGAATTGGATACAGTAAGGAGATAAAAATCATAAATAACAAAGGAACCTGCTTGAAAAATAGAAAATCGGTTCAATGTCCTAGAATAGCCATCACAGTCGCAATCTTTCCAAATTCAACAACTTGATGTTAAGCCTGCAGAAATTAGGGCGCACTCACTGGCGGCGATGATATATTTCGAAAGCGGTAGGGGATAGCGTAGTCGGGATTCATACGCGTATGGTTAGTATGTGTATGAATAGGTATTAATAGATTTTTTAACCGATTTCCGGCATTAGAATACCCTAATTAAAATATTATTAGATTCATTATTTTTAATATTGATAGTAACCAAGTTGTACGCTGCTACGAATGCACTCGCATCTGCAGCTTTACTTGGTCAACAATGTGTCCAAAATTTTGTGAAAAGTATGAACAGAAGATACCATATTAAGGTGTATTTAATAATGACGACGATTGAATATTTTACTTGTTAAGTGTATGATGGTGATTAAGATATCCTTCTAAGCAATGTATAGATAAATGACTGCACAAACTAGAATAATTACGTACATAATTTGGGCAGAAAATGTAGTAATAGTAAAGTAGAAATAGTGCAAAGTATTCTATATTTGAGACAAAATGGTGATATAAAAATCTTAACTAAACGTCCTATTACAATATAATCGTCAAGCTTGCCGTAAATAATTTAATTAAAAAAAACACTACGCTTAAAACAAATAAATCTGAAATAAATTTACATCAAAATAGTAGAACATAAACACTAACCTGTATCTAAATTACTCTTTTGGAAATCTGAATCGCTGTCATCGATTTTCCACTGTTCCAACATTAGTATTCTGCACGCGGTTAGCATGCAGAATGCATTTTTGCCAGTTATTACGATCAATTCTCTCCAAAGCTTGAAACCAACTTTCCATTGCATCACCCTTACCCTTAAGCATCAATTGTAGTATCCGTGTTTTTGTTGTAATAATCGTTGCAATTAATCTCAATCAGTTCATTAGATTTAATTACTAATAGTAACCTGTTAATTTTACATTATTATGTCCTTTTCTTCAGCTGTTTTTTAGAAGCTTACTTGATTTGCATTTTGAAGGTGTATCAATTGTTAACATGGGCCGATTCGTTTCCGAAAAGTTTGTTTGTAATATATTTGGTTGAAACAATGTTCAAAATTTGAATCCGTAGGAATAAATATTGGGAATGAGTAATTGCGTTGAAGAAACTACATTTTTGCCTCCAGAAGTTTTTTGGACGGATACGAAATGCTTAATTCATCAATCAGTTTACCGAGAAGATCTTAGCTATGCAATTCTTATTTACAAGAAAGCAATCTCTGTTTGTAATATCTTCCTATTGATATCAAAATCTGCAAAATTATTATAAGACAGATTCAATGATTTAATTACTGAAACCGATGCTAACCTACATACTTTCATCTAATAGACGAAAAGCAGAGATCCTGAAAAACATTTCATTTCATTATCCATTACGTTTGAATAAACAAAAAGAAATAAACAAAAAAAACTCAGTCGGTATAAATAAAACGAAAACGCAGATAAATGCGTTTTCACGTAATCGGGCGAAATTTTTTTGTTAACAAATGACGAACATTAATAAAATTACCCCTCCGGCCCGGGTTGCAACCGAATCCATTCCATTTCCACGTGCTCACTTTCCCTCACTCGTTCCCCGTCTTTCCGTTCCGTTATATACACCTCTTCGTCGACGTCGTATCGTAAATGAAAATAAATTGCGTTAGAAAAAGGAAGAAAAGTAGTTGAAGTCGCAGTGAGCGAGTTATGGTATTCTGGTATTGACTTCAATTTCTCTTATGCTTACTTCTATGACTAATATAAGTAATTTCTATTTCAGAAATATATATTTATAGCTGACTTTTACATTTTCTATCCGACAGTTTATAAGTGAAACTATAAACATTTCGCTGAGTATGCCGAGAACGCACATTTAATTGATATCCGTAATTTTGCATAAAAGAAGGGTGAAATAAGATTTCTATAAGTTAACAAAGTCGAGAAATATGCATGCTATTCTGCAGGGCGATTGTGTGTCAGATGTACGATTCGATATACCACCTCCAATCCGCGGTATACTATCACTGTCTAACGGTGTTCTTTAACCACTATTATAAAATGCTATTCTCACATCGATCTTTTTAATTTGAATTGATTCAATGAAGCCCTCAATCCGTATTACTGCGAGGTCAGGAGGACGAATTGCTGGATATGCGTAATACGTTTCAAGTGAAACCGGTGTTTTTTGTGCAGTAAATTATCCAGAAAAATCAATTCCTATTATTCGTAAGATGGTTTGGCCTTTACATGTCCTTGCGAAAAACGTCAGTGATCGAAATTCAAGTTTATGCATTAGTGGGATTAAATCCTAGCATGAGATCTACACAAATTGCTCGCGAATCTAATATTAGTGCAACAACGTTTTACATAAGAATAAATATCGGTCGTACAAAACTATCACATCCGACGTTATTACCGTCGCTTGAAATTTTGCGAAATAATGATGAAGAAATATCACGATAACGAATTATTTTTTAATAATGTTTTATTTACTGATGAAAAGCCATTTCACGTTCATTGGCGTCATAATAGCGCAAATATTCGTTATTGGCCGCGTAAAATCTCCATTTTAATACATCAACGCGAACGCAGTTTTTATAAAAATTGAACGTATAGGCTGGTATTGTTGGGTGTGAGATAATCGGATCTTTTTTTAATTGAAGGAAATTTAAATGGCAATAGGTATTTAAAATTATTGCAAATTGATATCAGTTATTATCGGTAACATTATCTGATGCTTCGATATATGTACACTACCGCCCATATTAGTTCGGACACGCAAATAAATTAAAAAAAAACCTTCAAACTCATCTTTCCAAAACTTTTATTAATAGCGGGTATAATTAAAGTTTAAAAGCAAGAAAAGTAATTCTAATGAAAAATAAACAAAAACTTCTTAAACATTCCGTTCATCAAAGAAACTCCACTTTGCGCGTAGAACAGCCTTCACAACCCGAGGCATTCACTCCACTAGTTTTTCAAGAACCCTATTTGGCATATTAGTCCATTCCTCTTGTAAAATCTTCCACAAGTGGCCTACGGAGGTAGAGCATACTTTTTGAACGCTCCTGTCCAATTCATCCCATAATAGCTCGATGGGGTTTAGATCGGGGCTTTGCGGCGGCCATGTCATTATTTGTAGAGTGCCATTATCTTGTTCTTCATTTACAAATCTTTACATATCACTACTGATTGTTTAGGGTCATTGTCCTGCATGAATACAAAATTTTCGCCGATTAGACGTTGCCTCGATGGTATTGTATTTTCTTGCACTGTTTATAAGTAACCCTCTTTTCGCAAAATACCTTCGATTCGCTTCATGTCTTCTGTATCGGCGTAGAAAAACAACCCCAAACAAACACAGAACTTCTTCCTTGCTTGACACTTGACACTACAACATTCTTTGGCTTTTCGCTCTTCTTACAAAAACGCGCCTTGATTGTCCGAATACAATTCAAACTTTGACTCACCAGTCCGTAATACCCTTTCCAATCATCCACTGTCCAATTTCTATGTGTGTCTATCCGTTGTAGCCGTTTTTGGGTGTTTCCCCGTCGAAGTAGGTTTGTTTTTTGTTGCAATGCGGCCGTGAAAATTTGAAACTTTTAATATTCTTTTCACTGTAGTGACAGAAGTTTTTTTTGTACGGTCGCGATTTCTGATGCTGACAGTCTTCTATTTCGCTTGCTCAACAATTTTATACGCTCATCGTCGGCGTGAGTTGTTATCCTCTTACGACCTGAACGTGCCCGATCTCTTAAACTGCCCGTATGTTGATGTCTCCGAATAATATCACTAACTGTCGATTTATTATCATGTATTTTTTCGGAAATTTGACGCACTGAATAACCTTCTTGATGAAAAACAACAATCACAGAACGCTTTTCTAAATTTGTCGGTTTTCCTCTAGTCATTGTAATGATTTTAATCAGGTTCGCACAAAAAGATACAGTCTTAACACTAACGCACGCACACATAGATTTAGTTAGAAACTAAAGCGTTTATCAATACAGAGTGCACTTTCGGGTGGCCTGCTCCCACCCCATAGAGTATTATAAATTTATTACCTGCAATATTGTCCCAAAAATAATCCTATTTGTCGCGATGAGGATCATTCTGAAAATTACTATATTAGGTCATAAAATATAATAGGTTTTTTAATCATTTTCTAATAGGTATTTTTGGAAGTTTGCCTCTACAATTAATAAACAATAAATTTCATAAAGGCCCTAGTATAAATGCTATTTATATATAAGAGCAATTACTGTAGTGCATATACTTAGAAATAAGCATGAATAAAGACAAGCCAATTGCAGTTTATTGCGTTTTTTAACTTCGTAAATCATGTTTACAATAGCTGGCTTAGACAATGGTTTATTAATTTCTTATTCACATCCTCAATAGCGATATAAGAGTGAACTTTAGCAACAAAACGAATATCGCTCATTTTATTTCGGCTGAGCTATAACGAGCCGCCGAATGTTAACAAATCTCTGCTGCGGCCTCGTGCTTCTGTACGCCTATAGCTGGAGTCCTTCCCACTTCCAATCGCACAAAATTCAATCCACAGCCTCTAGCGTTTCATCCGATATATTAGTTAAAGTAAGACTGATGAATCGAGCTAATCCTTAACCTCGTCACAGTTACCATACATTCCTAAATAGGAAATAACACTCAAAGATATATTAGTTAATTATTCGAACAGTAATATGTTAATGACGAAGAAGGAGAAGTATAGACACTCAATTCTGAACTAAGCAATAAAGGTTTCGATCTGGAAACAAAGAAAAAAAAAACAAACGAAGAAAAGGGAAGCGAAAGAAAATGAACTCCATCACTCGAAAAAATTCCCAGCATCCGGTAACAACCTGTAAATTGCCGGCGTAATACTCGGAACACGGCGGCCTTTTCTAAATTAATATCAAATGATTAATTCAAGTCAAGATGGCAATTACGAAGGCTCATCCAGTGTCGGTCGAATATCCTCTTTCCGACGACGGGAGATCGGTTCAGAAGCTCGAGGGTGTCTTGCGAGAGCGACGGAAATGTCGACTGTAATAACGCGGAAGTATTTTGTTTTTTAATAAAACGTTAAGGCAGTTTGATTGTGAGCAGTCAGTTTTCCAACATATTTAGAACCGTTGATTTGTAACGTAAATTTTCTGAGAGAAAGAGTTTGGTTAGTTGCACAACTTCACACGTGCAGACAATCTGTTGAAGAATCTTTTGGAGGTTATTTTTAATGAATTTTACCCTACAATTCTGTAGAATTAAAATTAAGAACTATTTACGCGAATGGAAGTTCCCAAAGTATGCTTTTCGGAACTAAAACGCCTTGTTACATTTATTTCCATTTTTCGCAATGTAAATTCAAATGTATCAACAATGCTTAAATTTAACTACTTAAGAGATACATTGCCTCAGATTTTTTGAAAACAGTAGTGATTCCAACAAGGATACTAAGAACTGCATCAGCCGACTGTTAAGAGATAAATAAGCGGTTTAAAGGAAAGATTGAGAATTTAACTACCCATGATTTCTAGTTCAAAGCATTATTACCAGTTTCATAATTAAATTTATGTGCCTTCAGATTTTAAAGTTGATTTTATCAACGAAAGTCGGTTTCATAATTCTGCTTTAAATTTAATGTCTGCTTTAAAAGAGCTATTTTAAAGCCAACTCTGACATAAACTCAAGTTTAGATACAGGGACTTCAAAAGTATGAATATGAAGCCGACCATTGGTATAAACTATATGTAATGTTGAAATTGAACGGCATGATATCTTCTCGAATAGACTTCATCGTGTTGTATTTAGCTTGTCATAATATAAGAAATGGATTTTCAGAAAGAATGGCAGAAAAATGTCAATCGTCCTTTCACGCAATTCATGTAAATTATTGATTTCCACGCTCTTACTATAGTAACCAAAAGAAAGAAAAAAATCAATAATTACTGAGTGTATTATAAGGACTGTTAATTAAATTATAAAGAACCATTATACAGATGTTCTTACTATGTTCTTGCTAACCATTTTGCTGATACCAAATTTATTGAAAATCTATGAAGTTGTTGTAATTCAGATAATTTTTGATTTTGCCGCAAATTCAAATACTTAGGTCTGTCGCAATTTCCTTTATTAAAACACGGACCAACTACGAGGGGAGGTCCAGAAGTTCGTGGAATGGCGGGGATGGAGTGGGGATAGGGGCGACTCATCATTAGTATATAAGTTAAGTTGCAACCCTATAGCGTCAGTCGTTTACGAATAGTTGCCTGCTAAGCAAGTCAATCCGAAAGAAAACCCAAACTATGGAGGAAATTGAACACCGTGCTGTGATAAAGTTCCTTACAAAGCAAGGAAAGAACTCTCAAACCATATTGAATGAAATAGAAACCGTTTATGGGGAACAGTGCCCTAGTAAATCAATGATTTATAAGTGGCATGGTCCGGAGTCGATTGCAGACGACCCCCGCTCAGGACGGCCAGGCGAGGCCACCACATCAGACATCGTCGAAAAAGTGCAAAAATTTCTACCGCAAGATGCCCGTTTGAAGAAAAAACAATTATCTGCATTAGTTGGAGTATCAGATGCTCTACTACAGATGGTTACTGTTTTTTGGGATTGTTTCCTCTAGTAACCAAAGTGCATCCATCTTTACAATATTTCACTTAGAAAGTGATCACAGCTGTATTCCGAAACGTAGATTTGGTATCCTACAAAGTGCATGTTGTTCTTGTGTTAACTATTCGATGTCATTATGATGATTTTCTTAATGGAAGGATTTATTTTATTAGTCATATTTTACCCATTATCATTTGTTAGCCTGTTAATATAATCTTCCTGGCCTTAGGAAATATAATGATTTTTGAATCTATTGCCGGATTTCTGCAAAACTGTAAGCCAAAGCAATAGTAACCACATCTTTAATCCTCCTGTCCGCTGTCTAATTAATCCGTTTTCAATTATTTTTCCAAGTTATTGTTACTGTACAGTTCACGAGGGTTATGACTAGAGGCCGGATTATATACAAAGTACATATATTTTATTTTATTTACCGATTATATTTTACGTCTATATGTAGATGTATTACACTGATTAAAGTAATTAGCGTTAATTAACTTTAATCAGTGTAATACATCTACAAATAGACCTAAAATATAATAAATAAATTAAATTAAATATATGCACTTTGCATATAATCCGGTCTGCAGTTATGACTGATATGATTATTTAAAAAACCTCAACAGAAGCATTCAGCTTTCAGTTATACTCTATCCTATAATCCAGAGTTGTCCAAATTTTTTAGCGTAAGGATTCTGCCAAGTTCCAAGAGTCAACACCTAGCTAGTCCATCAACAATGAACTGAATTACACGCAAATTTCAGTAGTACAGCGCTATCCTGTGGAGAGCTGCGATAAGTGGTGCTCGCGGGCAGTAGTTTGGAATGCCAGAATATGATATTTGGACTTTCTGGAGACCAAAATCTAACAGTGGACCAATTATCTCCACTTCTCCTTTGTAATAACATCTTCTCAGAAAACATTTTTTCTAATTTAACCTTCCAGAAAAGTCTATTAGCTAGCAGCTATCTTATAGAAACATTTTCCTTCTGTTAATTCTTTACACAGCGTCCTTGGTTGTTTCTATTTCTTCAGAAATTTGTCAATAAGCTTTAGAGGAAGTCAGCTTTACCATTAACCTATGTTTTTTTCTATTCATTATTGGCGTTGTTTGAATGACTTCGCAATGTATCTCCTTTCTCTAATGCTCTCCCTGTCTTCGATATGTTAAATGGGTATGAGGTAGGGCGAGTTTCAAGTACATGTATTATTATAGTACTAGTCCCAGTCTGCAAGAAGGAAATTGGAAGCTTTTGAGATGCCGTGGATGCAACACATAACAAACATCGAGCTACTTAGGACACATAATGAGAAATGAGAACAGATTTCATCTACTGCAGAATATTCTACAGGGAAAAGTAATGGGAAAAAAAGGGTATTGGTAGAAGTCGAATTTCTTGATTGAAAAATGTCAGAACCTGGTTCGGTGTGAATACGACTAAATTATTCCGAGCGGCAGTCAACATCCGAAACGGATAGGAACTATTAGAAGAAGTAGTACTGGTATTTGGTTTCCTGGTATTAACTCATCATTTTGTATTTCTGCTATGGTGATAACAGCTAGGAGGAATCAACCTATTTTAGAAATTTCATTGACACACATTTTTTATTACCGTGTATAAATATTCAGAGTTGACGAAGACAAAGTTGGCAAAGACAAATAGAAATCCTACTAAGATGTACAGTGAACTACAATACTTCAATCCGAGTCAACCTTTATATCGAAAGCTTTTACAGAAAACGGTAATTTGGAAAACAAATCGATCTGTTTAGGGTTTTCCATGAAAACGATTTATTTTGCAAAAAATACATTTGTACATTATATTGGGAAAACAGCACACCTTTAACAGTTATTAACTGGTTGTCCCAAACGATGCTGCAATCCCTGTTTCACCACCCACGAGTAGTAAGGCTAGTAAGGCCGTATGCTATGGTAACCTATGGTCAGTTGCAGTGTGGTATTTACTCTATTCACGTCGTGAGCGAAATATCGTGTGACAATTTTTTAAAATGCCTCCGCGAAGAGAAATTAGTACGGAAAAGCGTGCGCTTATAATAGCTTACCATAAAAGTGGCATAAGTAATCGACAAATTGCTAAAAAAATGAAAATACACCACGCTACAGTTGACTATAACGTAAAAAAATATCGGGAAACTGGCAGTTTTCTTAATAAAAGACGGAGTGGAATGCCCAAAAGCGACAACATCTGCAGATGATCGCAGAATAGTGGTTACCAACAAGTTAAATAGACGCAAAACAGCCCCGGAAATCACGGCAGAATTAAATGTTGATCGCCAAAAACTAGTCGGTGTTTCTACAGTCAAACGTCGCCTACAGAAAGCTGGACTCCATGGACGTATTGCGATGAAAAAGCCATTAATACGCAAACAAAACAAGACAAAGCGACTTAAATGGGCTCGTGAACACCAACACTGGACCATAAAAGAGTGGAACAACGTCCTATGGACGGATGAGTCCAAATTTGAGCTGTTCGGAACCCGAAGACGCATATTCGTAAGAAGATCTGTGGGTGAACGTGCCAGAGAAGAGTGTATTGCTGCTACCGCGAAGCATGGTGGAGGTTCTATCATCATTTGGGACTGTTTTGCTGGCACTAGTGTAGGGGACATTGTGAAAATTGACGGTATATTAAAAAAAAAGCTACTGCGAAATTTTGAAGAACCACGCAATACCTTCGGGAATTCGACTTATGGGTCAAAATTTTATGTTCCTGCAAGATAATGACCCAAAACATTCCTCTAAATTATGTAAAGACTATTTACGCCATTTAGAAAAGGAAGGAACTCTCAAAATTATGGAATGGCCTCCCCAGAGCCCCGACTTGAATCCAATCGAGTTACTATGGGAAGAACTAGATCGGGAAGTACGGAAATCGGCTCCCACATCAGCTACTGACGTGTGGAACAAATTGCAATCGAGTTGGACCTCAATAACACAAGAAACTCTGGCAAAACTTATTGCGACAATGCCTCGATTGTGTGCTGCGATTATTAAACCAAGAGGAGGTCACATAGATGAAAGCAAAATTTAAATTAAACGTTTTAATTTTCACATTTATTTAATATATTTTTATTCATGTACGTGTATCTGTACATAAAAAATAAATATTATTAACATTGTTGCTGAGGTCTTATACATTTTTGCTGTCAGTGAGAGTGCCTAAACACTTTTGAGCGGTAGTGTATATGTACAGTAGAGCTCAGTTATAGTGCCATCATCGGGACCGACAGTTGTTTGATGTTATAACCAAGTGACGTTATTCAGATGGTAGGCAAGTTTCGGAAAACTGTAATATAAAGAAGTTTTACATAGCTAATTCGAAACGTAACATACTTTATTACTTATTTTACATAATTATACACTATATATTATGATAAATACATAAATTAGTACACATACATACCTATTATGAAGTACGTATTTATCCATATTTCAAGAAGGGCTGTAATTTTGTTTTGTGAACATTTCTCACGCCAAATTATAACGCTACACCCGAATTGCTGCTATAACTGCTGACGGTTTTTCACGCCTTGTTGACCATGTTGTTGGTCCCGAAAGAGACCGTTTCGACTAGATCGATGTTTCGACGAGATCTCACTCATCTTTTTCTGGACGCTCTTATTCGGCTAGCGATCGAAGATGAATTCAATTTCTAAGAACAACTCGCGAGTAGTATGGCGTTTCCGATAAGGCAGAGGCAACATACACTTTCCCTCGTTTATTGTTGGGGGGCCTCGCCAAAGCACGTGTGTCACATTCTGACATTCTTCGTGAAAGGCTTTTACCCACCGTTCGATGAAGTAAAGCAAATTCACCGCAAGCTTGTTTGGAGTCTTTGGTGACGCTCTTATGCTGTACGACCTCGGACACATTTAAGTTTTTTCCAATTTCACCGCTCCTGTTAGGAAAACATTCTCACTTCGCTAAATTAGATCGCTGATTCTTGATAAACTCGGTTCGTTTCGCCACTGTGACGATGCGTAAAGTGGGAAAGACGTGTCCAGTAGGTTTGAAATGGGGTGATGCTTGATCAATTTGTAATATAAACAGCATTACCTGATCTTATCGCATAATGACCCTCTTTCACCATTGCCACTATTAAAGTTGCGACCCTCGTAGAAATGGTAAGGTATCATACCATTATTCCTCCCACCTCTCGACACCTATTCAATTCTCTTCGCAGTTAAGATGACGTACGGCAACAGATACCAATTCCGCAAATTACAATAAGCCGCTTCGCCGTCGTAGACCGTCTTCTGGCGTGCCATCGGACAATGCGCCGCCGGACGAGTCCGACACGACCGGGCGAAGCTGGCAAACCGAAATCACGTATCTACCGCCATATACATCGTCCAATACACGTTCATAGTAGTCATGGATATAGTAGGCCCGCGCGTCTTCACAAAAGATGACAAATTTCGTCATTAGGAAAGTGTCGTGCTTGAAATGTTGCCAAAGCACACGTGATATTCGGGCAAGTACCATCAGCGCTTTGTCACGCGGCAAGGACGTAATATAACACACGAATAACACAGGACGGGAGGGTATATAACAGGAAACGCGTTAACTCGCGGGGGAACGGCGAGGTAGAGGACGCGGCGATATACTAGGATTATAATTCATCTCGTTTTTATCAAGGGGCCTCTCATGCCGGTATAAATCTGCAATTGTTACGTCGCTCGTACAGTGGACAAACACCTAACGATGGCAATTACCAAAACGTAACGCCGGTAAATTCGAACAGATTGTCCTCAGTTATTGCGGGACGGCCTTGGTACTGTTCCGAAGAACTATTTGTACGAGGTCGGTTTCAATAGAAAGATTAAACGGGGGTCATCCCGAAGGATAATTGCTGAACGATTATTCTTCAGGTGGTATATGCGACGCGGAAGAGTAAGTAGAAGAGATTTCGGTAGTTTGCGGTTCGTGGGAAAGGGACAATGGCCTTTTCCCGGTGTATCCCTACTATGTGGACGTATTCGGTTGTGTGTATGCGTGTTAGATGTGTCCTCTTAAATAGCTCCGTTGACTAGGGTTGTTTGGTAATTGTTAGAAAATTTAATCGGGATAACTACCGCCCTCTATTTGTCTCTGTAGAGATATCGCGTTGAATGGATACTAATTGCGAAGTATTTACGTTTTATGGATTAAAGTGACCGATGATTTATTTAGCGATGTCTTGGAAGATTCTTTCAAAGAACTCATGTTACAATACACACTCAACGCAATTTTTTTATAGTTTCAAATAATTTGTCTAATTCCTCTATAAAGACTTATCAATCGTAAATGTTGAATCGCATTTCTGAAAGACCTTTAATAGAAATACATGTATTAATATGAACAAAATTTCCATAGTTTCAAGACGTTGCACGAAGTTACCTATTACCTTGCGATACAAGAAATCTTGCGTTAAAAAGTTTATTTCTTACTAAATGCACACATTAATATGTTACTTGACATGGAAACTACAACACCAAGAAAGGGTGCGAACTTTTCTATCAATGATCTTCTGGAGCTGCAAGGAAATGCATTAAAATATGCTAATACATTCAGTAATACGGTTATAACGCAACTTGGTAGATTTACACTAGGGTGACAGAATAAAATAGACACCAGGTAAAGCGGTATAAATATGTAAACAGCTAAATTCTAAGAACGAATTAAGAACTTTCTCTTGTCATTAGGGTAGGGGTAGATGTATCGGAAGGAATTCGTCATAGTTTAGTATCGTTACAACTATGCCTCGCTTACAAGGTTCGAGTGATATTAGCGACTTCACCAGGGGTCGCATCGTTGGCCAGAGTGAACGCGGCGCTTCGCAACGTGAAATAAGTAATTTTTTAAATATTCCGTTGTCCACAGTTAAGCGTGTGATTACACAATTTAAACGCAAGGAAAAACAGCAGTGGAGCCGAGACCAGGTCGTGCCGGACCTTCTGAAAGAAGTAAAAGGGTGCTTGTACGCGAAGTGTTAAGAGAACCGCGAAAAATTACAGCTGAGCTTGCGGCAACTTCACAGAAAAGTCAGCGCACTGTTCTGCGATACCTCCATAGTGTGGGCATGTATAAAAGGGTGGCAAAGAAAAAACCTCTCCTTACGACGTTTCAAAAACGGCGCCGAATGGCTTGGGCAATCGAAATGCGAACGAAGCCCGAAGAGTTTTGGCGGTCTGTCATTTTTTCAGACGAAAGCAGATACTGCCAATTCAGTGATAGCGGTCGTACGTGCGTATGGAGACGTTCGTCACAGCAACTGGACGACAAATTTTTGCATCAAACGGTGAAATACGGCGATGGGAACATCATGGTGTGGGGTGCGATATGGTATGGTGGAAGATCGCAATTAGTAATCTGCGACGGAAATATAAATGCGGCAAAATATATCCAAATATTAACAGAAGGACTACTACCGATATTCGACAACGCCATTTTATCTAAAGAAGACGCCTTTTATGGAGGATGGAGCACCCTGCCACAAAGCAATAACAACAACCACATGGAAGAGGAACAAAGGGATTCGGATTTTACCATGGCCAGGCCAATCACCGGACATGAATCCGATAGAGAATGTTTGGCACATAATCCAGACAAATATGGCGAAACGACCCCGAAAGCCCAGCAATAAGGAATAACTCGTGGCAGCTGTTACAGAAGAGTGGTTAAATATTCCAGAAGACACCATTAATCATTTAATAGATTCTATGCCACGACGACTCGCAGCACTTCACGCAAGTAAAGGTGGACCGACAAAATATTAGTCTTATTTAAAAATTTTAAAAGTACTTTGTATATATAACGAGAATAGAATCTTTTTTTTTTAATTAATAGGTGTCTATTTTATTCTGTCACCCTAGTGTACTCTTTCGTATTGTAGAAAATTCAATTCTATTCATTTAAATTTATTCTTGTTCTATCGTTGAATATCCGGCAAGTTGTATCAATAATCCTCAGATATTTTCCATGAATATAAAGTAAATTCAAAATTTTGAATACCAAATATTTGAATAAAATTAAAAATTAAAAATGTTTTGACTGACACAACAAGATTACAGAATTACTTAAGCTTGTTGACTGCAGGTTGGAGATGTTGCTTGGTGGAAAAAAATATAAATTCTATAACTTTTAATTTTGTTTGCAGACCATGGGGATGTGCGGGACAATTATCCACTATCCGAATTCTTCCTCTTTGTTGCTTGTTAAAAGATTTGTCGAAAAAATTTCGCTCATCATCCAAGCCCTTTTGTATAAAAACGTACGCCACTTCTAGTTGGATTTTTGCTTCTTCCATTAACCAGTAGGTCCAGTTTTCCCATTCCAACCATATTAATGTCCAACATAACAAGTATCTTTTCTTTCCTCTGCTTGTCCCCGCGACATTTATTATGTTTAAATGTGTTGTTTTCTTTAGTAAATACTTGAAACAGACTCCAATTTTATCGTGTTGAGAATCGTCTTTAAGTGAATAAGTTTTACAACAGTTTCTCTTCATCAATCACAATTAATTTCACTGTATACACTTTCTTCAAATGTAATGTTCTGTACTGCACTATAACGTATTTGTCCAAGCATCAATTTTTCGCGTGTAAATGAAAGTGATCTCGAATTGTAGCATATCTCTTAGCTCTCCCCTTTAATTGTTGAACCACATATCGTGTAATAAGTTCTTGAAAGAAGATTTTGTTTTAAAATGTGTTTATTCCTTTTTTTAATTTATGAAAGAATGATAATTCAATTTCCTTGTTATTACCAACATTAAATTTAATTAAATTAGTTTTTTGTAAAATTTTTAATCAATAAAAATTTCACGGTTCCCGGTAGGATTTGAACCTAGAGCTAGACCGGTGTGTACCAACTTACACACCAACTTACACTACGTAGACCGTCTGAACAAATCGCTATTTAAATCGCCATATAAGTTGCCACATTGGTAAATTTAATATCTAATGTAATAGTGCCTACAGATATACCCATGATATACAGGCAGACACGATATTTTAATATTAATGACAAGTTAGATTATCAATGAAATTAATGATAATTCAATTTCCTTGTTATTACCAATGTTGAATTTAGTAATATGTTTTTAATAAAAAAAAGATAAAAATTCAAAAAACAAACGAAAACAAAAAACTAATTTGATTAAATTCAACGTTGGTAATAACAAGGAAACTGAACCAATGGAAGTTACTCTAAGATAATTTGAGTAATTACTATTAGACTTATATATTGATATACCTGTCAAACATAAATGCAGTATGGTCTTAGCCCCGTTCAACATTTTTGTTTTTTCTGCAAAAGCTATTTCTTCGGCACTCATCAGAAATCGTTTCTCTTTACTCTGAACAACAGACTGGCATAGATGATGTGCTTGTCTTCTTATGGTATCTCCTAATAGAAACAATTTGAATATGTAAAATATCTCTATGATTGAAAACCTTGAATCTTACTTAATTCCCTACGAAATTACCAAAAGCTTGCAGCCAGCTAACAGTTCTCTAAAACAGAAAACGCAATAAAATTACTTTTAACAATAAAGAACTTACAAATGCACTTGCAAACAAACACAAAAAAAAACGTAATACAAACGACAAAACATCCCGAATCAAAAAAAAATCGACAGAAATAAATGTTAGCATCCATATAAAGCAGATAAAAGGCCTCACAACTAAGGAAGCTAAACTTCCAACAATATTTTCGTCAACGTTTCGCTGTTTCCCGTTTATCTCCCCTTCCCCGAACTGCATTATTCAGGAATCTTCGGATCACAAATATAAGAATTTCAATGCGACCCTTAGAGAATTCCCTCGACAAACTTTGGCGACGAACCGTTTCCCGCAGAGAGCGCGAAGATCGGCAAACGGTATTCGACAATTGACATTATTTAGGGGTAAATAAAAGAATAACTGCACCCCTAGCGACGCTATGCGCGCAGGTATCGCATCTATTATTGCCACGATGTATTTCCGGGAAGAATTCACGTTTTGCATGGAATACGAAAGAAGAAAATTCGAATGGATTATGTATTGGTTTTGGGAATAAAGATGACATATAAAATAATGTATTACAAAGTCATTTATATCACAAACAATAGTTAACGAGAGTGGATCAAGATAATCATGATTATTTTCTAAATTAGATTCTTTTAAAAGCTACCCTGAGAAATATTCCAATGCATATCATTACTTAATGCTGGGAATAATATCCTCTCGTGATAAGTTTAAGTCACCTAGGAACTTTTTATATGGAAGATGTTAAAAACAATATGCAAGGAACAGAAAATACCAATAATCTGATAATCCCGATTTACAAGAAGGGGGAGCAGACCCAATGCGATAACTATAGAGTTATATGTTTAGCACAAATAGGCTACAAACTATACACAAGAATACTGAAAACACGACTAAGAGTATAGATGAAACAAAGACTAGAGGAAGAAAAAACAATACCTATATAGCGAAGAACTTAATAGAAAAAACATTGAAAAAGGAGAAGAAATGTTTCTAGTGTTCGTCGATCCGGTGGGTCTATTCTAGAGATCGGTCGAACGTTCGATGTGATCATCTGGCGGTTGTTTTGTTCGAATTCGTATTCTGGAGTTTAAATCGGTCGCTCTTAGTAGTTGCACATGCGGTAGGCGGTCGAACGATTACATCGCATACCATACCACAAGTGATACGTCAAATTGTATGATCTTCTATACGTTTCTAAAAGGGTTAGATTTTGTTGAATATTATTTAATTTTTTTAATAAGCGCTGATTTGAACGTCGCGTTTTAAGTTATTTAGGTTGTGTATTAAAAGGAAGGTTCTATAATAGCTCATTTCCATCATATTGCAAATATATTAACAAATGCAGTGCAAGAAATGGTGGAAGGTGAACTTTTGCATCATGCAAGAGTATTTGGTGGTAGTACTGAGACATTTTAAGTAGCATAAAACAATGTAATTTATTTATAAGAAAGTGATTATCGTTGAATTTTTGCAATTAGTGAGAGTTAGACAGTATTTTTATTAAAATAAACTGTTGTGGTTTCATTAAATTTATTCCTGACCTTATATCAATGTTAATCAGCTATGAGTGTGATATACATATACACTAGGGTAACAGAATAAAATAGACACCTACTAATTAAAAAAAAGATTCTATTCTCGTTATATATACAAAATATTTTAAAATTTTTAAATTAGACTAATATTTGTCGATCCACCTTTACTTGCGTGAAGTGCTGCGGGTCCTCGTGGCATAGAATCGATTAAATGATTAATGGTGTCTTCTGGAATATTTAACCACACTGATTAAAGTTAATTAGCGTTAATTAACTTTAATCAGTGTAAGACATCTACAAATAGACGTAAAATATAATAAATAAATAAAATAAAATATATGCACTTTGCATATAATCCGGTCTCTAATGATCTCCAAGTGAATATGAAATCCAATATGGAGTATTGTATTTTGACCGTCATATAAATAGAAGTAATACCAAATGCAACATTGCGCTTAGTATTTTCCTAGTGCTACGGTCAGCAACCTCTTCCATTATGAACATAGTACGTTTTCCTGTAGACATATTAACGACGATTCACAAATAAAGGAAATAAAGTTAGCGGAAAAACTCCCCGTTCAAACATTCAGCGTGAATTGTTTTACAATGCAACTGTTACTAGATCCTACCTAATAAAATGTCGTCCAGCAGACAATGGACAACATGCGACTCACAAAATATCCGATGGATTACACTAAGGGGATTCCGGTTGATTTGAGACAACATGTGCTGGGTGATACGCAGTAGTAACATACATAAAAATTAATGTTACTACGAGGATTGGTTTATTTAGTGTCCTAATTACACTGGGGATTTCGTTTCGGTAGGAGAAAAGAAAACAATTCATGAAAACTGTTTTCGCGAACTAAGCTATTATCTAGTTACACCTACGATACATTCCTGTTAGATTTAGTATATAGTATATGGAGTTGTTTTTTAATCAATGGATATTCTAGAAATCTACGGGCATCTTTAAATAGTACACGGTTTAAAATATAATTTCTCAAAAGATAATAATAATAATAATATATTTGTCACTAATCCTAGTGGACATTGACATGGTAATGTAATGACAATATTATCAACAAAGTAAATACAACATTAATATAGCAATGAGGATTTTACTAAAGAAGATACGAAAAGGAAAAAATATATTGAAGCACTACATCCAATCTTATCGCGTAAGAACCTAATAAAGAAAACAAACAATATATATGTATCAAACTATGATCCAGCCAGTATTGACATACGGGTCAGAGGTGTGGGTTATGGATGAGAACAAGTCACTGAAACTCCTCTCAACCGAGATGATGTACTGGAGAGGACGCTCGGGTTTAGCTTTACTTGTCCCTGTAAGAGATAAAATCATCAGGGAAAGAATGGGGGTAAAGAGTACGATAATGGATGATATAATTGAAAACAGCTAAAATGGTATAGAAATCTACACAGAATGGCCGAAGAAAGTATGCCAAGAGAGAAAAATAAGCGGAGAAGGCCAGGAAGAAAATGGATTAGAAAGATCCGTACCGAGATGAAGAGTAGAAGCCTTGGTGAAGGAGGTTGGTACGATAGGAGATGATGGCGTGTGGGGTGCTGGAAATGACATTAGGTTGCAAAACCCACCAATAAAAAAATACAGCATGTAACATTCCGTATATAAAAAAATTAACACTAAAACAATAAAATATGAAAGTGGTGAATATAAATGAAATCGAAAGCCTAGCTGTCCAAGAACTCACTCACTATAACACATAGGCTGAAAAGTCCCGGGCCTAACACATAGATGACGCTAGTTTTATTGCAGTCACCTTTCTCTCAATTAGTACTAACCTTCAAAAGACAGCTGTTAAAATTTCATGATATTCTATTCATTAGTTTGTGAGTTATTGTGCTAAGAGTCACGCTACTTTTGTTATTTTCAAAACAATGGATCAAAAACAATTTCGAGTTTTAATTTTACACTGCTTCTTGACGGGAAAAAATACCGATCAAGCGAAGCAATGGCTTGAAAAGTGTTATGGGAACTCCGCTCCATCAGAAACAACAATAAAACGTTGGTTTGCTGACTTCAAACGTGGTCGTAGAGACACAGATGCAGAACGCAGTGGACCAAATGAGGCGGTAACACCAGAAAACATAAAAAAAATCCACAAAATCGTTTTGAATGATCGAAAAGTGAAGTTGCGTGAGTTAGCTGACATCGTAAAGATATCAAAAGAACGTATTGGCTTTATATTGCATGAGCATTTGACTATGAGAAAGCTCTATTCAGAGTGGGTGCCGCGTTTGCTCACTGTTGACCAAAAACAAGAACGTGTTGATGATTCTGAGCAGTGTTTGGCCATGTTTAAACGTAACAAACCGGAATTTTTGCGTCGATATGTGACAATGGATGAAACATGGATCCATCACTTCACTTCGGAATCAAAACGATCGTTATTCTGAGTGGACAGTAACTGGTGAACCTCGTCCAAAGCGCCCGAAAGCACAACAATCGGCTGTGCGTGGTGTAATATTCATCGACTATCTTGAGAAAGGAAATACCATCAACAGTGAATATTATATAGCGTTATTGGAGCGTTTGAAGGCCGAAATTGCAAAGAAACGACCGCATATAGCAAAGAAAAAAATTTTGTTTCATCAAGACAACGCACCGTGTCACAAATCAATCAAAACCATGGCAAAACTACATGAATTGAAATTCGAATTGCTCCCACATCCACCGTATTCGCCAGATTTGGCTCCCAGCGACTACTGGCTGTTCGCAGACCTTAAAAAAATGCTCGCCGGTAAGAAATTTCGCACAAATGAAGAGGTTATCGCTGAAAGTGAGACCTATTTTGAGGCAAAAGATAAATCGTTCTACAAAAGTGGTATTGAAATGTTAGAGCGGCGCTGGAATGATTGCGTTGCTCTTGATGGAGGCTCGGGACTTTTCAGCCCATGTGTTATACAATGGTTGAGCTTTAAAGTAGGCTGATAACTCAGTTTTAAATTACAGTTAAATTACTTAACTTTATTATATATACAGTTAAAAAACATAAATTACAGTTTTATAATAAAATATAATAATAGCGTGCCTGCACTCTAAATATAAGTGATATCTAAAAACAAAAAAATTGTCAGGAATTACGTCGATGAGAATACTGCAAAAAGAATATTACTTCACGGTATTCTCCAGTTAATCACGTTCATTACGTCCTTTTTAGCTTCCAACGGAAATCTTCTGCAGTGAATGTCAGCTTGATACAATTAAATTTTCTTTTCAACAACTGCATACCAGAGATGAAAAGGATGTCTTCGTGGATTTCGTTTTATCATCTAACCATCTCTAATAATATAACGACCCGCGAAAGGACTTCCACGTGTACCGCCTCCCCCATCGCAAATCCCCTTTCTCATGCGCCCACACCCGCTCCAGGTCTACGTATTATTATAACGATCCCTATACTATTAACGCGCCGGAGTCGCAGTTATCACCGTGATAAGTAGATTCTGAAGATATCGCCTTCACCGTCGTCGTGGAATAGGAAAAGGAACCGGCATCGTCCCGACCTCTCGCGCGCGTCGTTTCCCGCTTAAAGACGTTTCCGGTCTTTTATGCGAAACACACATAGATTTCGTCTTGACGGCCCGAAACTTTCGTAATGCATCCTGCGATTCCTTCCTATTCCTTCTTCGCCGGTAACGACCTGGTTAGCTGACGTTGCGCCCGCTGATGTTCATCAAAACATTCGCCGTTTCTCCGTTGCGGCGCCCGGCATAAACCATCGCATTATAATCTCCGCTCGCTAATTTATGCCCTTCGCTCCGGGACCACCGAGTTTCAGGATGCGGCGGGGGGTAGGTATATGTGAGTGCATGTACTACGGCGGTGTACGGAGGAAGAGCCGCGAAGTCGTCGGGTTAGCGGCGGCGGTTATTTTATTGCTGATCGAGCCATTGTTCCAAGGATCTATTTATTGTGGTTGGTAAGATCGTGTTCGCGATCCCTGCAAGGATCCTTCGAGGAAAGATAGTGGCGGGTTTATGGTATGAGCGGTGAAAATGAGAAGAACTGCCTAAATAACTAGAAACAACTGTTTATATTATGTCGGGCAATGTATTGTAATGGGATTTTTGGGGCCCCTGCTCTCGTCAAGAACATGCCCATTTTTTTTATTGCATTTGCTAAACTCACCTTTAATTTTACTCATTTACCGTAATTGTAGCTTCCTTTAATTTAATGGCATCGTTAGGGAGAATGCAAGGTTGGACTCCCTCTAACATCGGATAGGACTTTAACATTATATTTAATCACTAAATATCTTAACGTATTTGCAATTTTCTTGTGATGTATTTTGCATTTTTCTACAATTTCCCTTAAACAACAGAAGACGAGAATAATGAAATTATCCTGTCAAAAGTCTATATCATATAATTAATTTAAAATTTTATACAAATATATTTAACACACACGCGTATCCACACCGCACTTAGCGAAGATCACATCCAAAGGCTACATTACCACCACTGAAAGCACGTAGGAGATGTTTTCGTTGCCATGATGACCCTACTGCAGTCATTTGTCGCCGAACATCCGGATCTAGTAGTGGTTTACGAGCATGATCGCCAATCGACACGCGGAACAATTGACTAATAGCGTCGGTATTAGATATCTGAGCATCAACAGAGTTTGTGAGCTCCGTATTTAGCGAATTTCGCATATTATTGCACCTTAAAAAGTTTTAAAAGGCTGTAGTGGACTTATCACCACATTAAAAATACCCGAATATCGGGTAAAACACCGCTGATCCAGCGGAGCAACTTCGGTGTAACCTTGGGACTTCCGTCGTCAGAGCGAAGGTAGGGAGATACACCGTCCAATAGCAAAGTGCGTGTGTGAGTAAAGAAAGTAAAGGACTTTAACCTTAATAACGTCATTTATTATTAAAAAATTTAAAATACAGATTTTATTAGCTAGCTAGGCATTGTTATAGATATTTTGTCGAACACATTCCCGATGTAAGTGATATATTATAAATTTGTTAATATATTGTTAGTTCCTTTATTTCAATCTAATCTACTTTTCATTTATTTCATTTAATTTCATTAACATCTTCTAAATTTATTTCAAAAAGCAAAGTCTCTGATCAAAGTACTCGCTAGTTAACTTTTTCGAACGTTTTTATATTTACTAATAATAGAGAAATTACATGCACCTTCAAAGGAAAAAGATACAGAAATGAAACAAAAATTCTACGCACACTGAGTTAGATACAATTTATGGAGGAATTAGATGTTTCTTCATACGAAATTAGATGTTTCTTCATACGAAATTAGATGTTTCTTCATACTACATGAAAATAATGTGTGGAGTATTTTCTGTATTCTTTATAGATTTTGTAAACGGAAAAATGACCAAGTTGTATCTACTTTCAAAGGAAGGAAATCTGCAAAGAGGCATATGGCCACCAACAGTCGAACAGATAAATTAGTTTGGCCACATGCAGTGTAATTTCTACAATTTCACATAAACTGTTGAATACAATATTATTCTTTTAAAACTTAATAATGGGCGTTGGATCCCTTATTCAAAATAACAACAAAAATCGTTTTTTCTTACTGTATACCAACTTGTTTACTGTTGAAATAGTAATCTTGTTCAAGCACCTCCTTAGTATTGATTTCAATTCACTGACACTATTATACTGCTTATTATTGCACTTCAAGTCAGACCAACGAGTTGGCCATTCTTATAACTTGAATTTCCTTTCTAAAGCACTAATTTCTTGTTCGCCTGCAAGTATGGACAAGAGTATTGTCCTCCTGAAATATTCAGTCTTATCACAACATTGATAAATTGCTAAATAACTGAAATTAATTTAAATTATCCAATAAACAGCGAACCGAGCGACCAAAAATAACAACACCAGCAGCAGATTGCGCAGTTACAATCACAATCAAACGAAGTAGATGTCAAGCACCGCCGGAAATTGCTGCCAAAGTACATATTTCACGCCCAAAATCAGTTAGCAGCATCACAGTCAAAAGGCATTTGCGCCATGTTGGTCTGCATGGCAAAGTTGCTATGCAGAAACCGTTATTACACAAAGCAAACAAAGCTAAACGGTTAGCGTGGGCGAGAGAACACAAAGACTGGACGTTGGAAGATTGGAAAAATGTATATATATAGCTCACCTTTGTTTCAAACACAAGAACATTTGTCCATAGATCGAAAGATAGAGCACTAGAATCCTGTATTACACCAACAATAAAATATGGAAGATCAGTTATGATTTGGGGTTGTTTTGGAAATACTGCTGTGGGCAATTTGGTCAAAATAGATATCCTTAGAAAAAGTAGTTATAGGGAGATTTTGGTGAGGAATGCCATCTTATCTGGAACTCAAGTAATCGGTGAAAACTTCGTGTTTCAGCACGATATTGATTCAAAACACACTGCGAAGATATGCCGTGAGTATTTGGAACAACTGGAGCACAGAGAGAAAATAGTTGTTATGAAGTGGCCGCTCCAAAGTTAAGATCTCAAACCGATCGAGCTTTTGTGTGAGGAAATCGACCGACATGTTCGAAAATCTGCTCCAAATTTGACAGTAGTACTTTGAGCGCAAGTACAGGATGCGTGGAGGAAAATAAAGCTGCTAACACTAGCAAAACTGCTAAAGAAAATGCTAATATTGTGTGCGGCAGTAATAGAAGCGAAAGGTGGGCTCATTGACGAATCGCAAAGTTTATTTAGGATTATCTTTGTCAGCTAATTAGTAAGCTGATTGTTATTATAACTGTTACAGTGTAAGTACAGAATAAAGATTTATTTTGTTATAAGTTTTTGACTTGTTTTTGTAATATTTAAAAGGTGGGCAAAGACATGGTCGATAACGTATGTATGTCATTCACTGGTTATAATATATAATTTGGTGCTGCAGCTTTCTTGATACTTATTCAAATAAAAGTATTCACCTATATACTCGCACATAGTGCTAGTAAAATGCTTGACGTTACATTGATTTATAATTTAATAATTTATGTAAGAAAAATAAAACTAAAAAATACTAAATTGCAATTGTAGAAATCGTTAAATTTCTGATTGAAGGAATGTGGATTCTATGCATCTTACAAGAGTAGATTTTGTACATCGTGTGCCTTTTCAAGGACCGTCACGCAGAGGCCTGCTTTACGAATTTAGCTGGACAAAACTTTCGTCATATATACTATTTATACCGTCATATTTATGTAAATAGTATTTTTATGTTCTATTAGGTGTATATTAGCTTTAGAATAAACATATATGTGTCTATACGGAATAGTAATATTAATTCGCGATAAAAGTGGTTCACATTAGCTGTACCTTTTACACTTGGGGTGGTCCTTAGTTTTGTTACTATTTTATGCACATATACTAGGAATTTTGAAAATAGTTTTTATTCATAAAATGCGAGTCTCATTGTTTTCAGATGAGTATTTCAATTGTACTAACGAACATCACAATATAAATATATCAAACATGTCGTAAATACATATGTACCAATAATGATAACAAAATGTGGAATTATTTTCCACATATGTAGACATATAGTACATATGGGATGAAATAAATATTATTGTTCATCCAAATCAGGAGAACTTTCTTCTTCCAAATATTCCTCTACCTCTATTGTAGGACACTTCAATAGGCTTCTTATATCTTGGTGAAGTATTCCAGTTTTTCCATCAAGAGCTCTTCTGTACCTACTTAGAGGGTCAGACGTTATTAGTATTATGTGAGGGAGATCCAAAGTAGTATCTTTCCGTGACATTTTCCTGACGTGTGTTTCTCTGTATCTTTTACTGTCTAACTTCTTGGACCTCTTCAGACATTTGTCCAATGGGTAATACAGCTTGCTGAATAATACACGCACCATGTATTAATATCTCGTGTACTGTAGGTGGCATATAATACCCATGGATATAATTCGATATATAATTTTGCTGTCTCTATGGCATATTTGTGAAACGTTTCAGTATCAATTTCACATCCACGCGAAATTATTTTTAAAATTGTCACAAATCGAGTTCTGCATTAATACCCGGGGTCTTCAAAGAATCTTTTCCATCACTTGTAGAACCATGCCCTCGCTTTGGCATATCTATCAGCAAACCGACTTGTTCTCTAAATTTGACTTGTATATCTTTAATATATCTAGGAATTCACCATGGCTTGTTGTTTGTTTTTCTACCTTCCTTTTTTTTAATTTTTGCATTGCTCTGAAGGCATGATTTTTTCCGGTTGACTAGTTTCGCTAGAATCTCGCTTAATATACACAGCTTCAAGAATATTATTTGGTAAAAATATTTCTTTCTCCGGCCACTCACTGTTTTTTAAAATATTTTTTTTATAATGCGACGCCATTCGCTCCATTTTGCTTTGAGTTTAGAACAAATTTTACTTGTAATGTGGTGACACACAGACGCACACGGTATATACACATACAGACGTGACATATTTCAAGTAGTTGTTGATAGTATTTGACATTAATAAACGTGGAAATCAGCAACTATTCTTTTAACATACATAATAAACTGGAGGATGAAAATAGAATAAGAAAGGAAAATTAGTAGAGGAATAAAAATCCGAACCTAAAACGAATACTCACATACGGTTATCTAATTTCTATTATAATGGAATTGTTAATAGAAAACTTAGTTGCAGTCCTAAAAGGCATTCAATCTATCCAGGTGGAACAATTACGTTTACTTCAAGACAGGAGCACTAGTACTACGCCAGTTAGAGGTCTCGATTTACATGGAATTAACCTCTTACCGTATGATGAAAACAATGAATCATTTAATACACATATTGAGAGATTAGAGAATCATCTAAGTTCACGAAATATCACCGAAGACGCATCGGAAAATGATAAGAAAATGCTACAGATTTTCTTAATTTACTTAGGCCCTAAGATGTATAAAACCTTAAGCGATCTTACTGTACCTGATTTACCAAATTCAAAGAGCTATACTGACCTGGTGAGAATGTTAAAAGGACACATTTGTTCACCACCCAGTGAGGTGGCACAGCAACATAGATTTTCAATAAGAATTCAGCATGAAAGTATACCAATTTCAAATTATGTCGCAGATTCGAAAAGGTTAATAACAAATTGTAATTTCGACTGTCCAGAATGTAGCAAATCCACTGTAAACATGCACTTACGATCGCTGTTCATAAAAGGTACATAATACATGGGCTGAAAAGTTCCGGGCCTAACACATAGATGACGCTAGTTTTATAGCAGTCACCTTTCTCTCAGTTAGTACTAATCTTCAAAAGACAGCTGTTAAAATTTCATGATATTCTATTCATTAGTTTGTGAGTTATTGTGCTAAGAGTCACGCTACATTTGTTATTTTCAAAACTATGGATCAAAAACAATTTCGTGTTTTAATTTTACACTGCTTCTTGATGGGAAAAAATACCGTTCAAGCGAAGCAATGGCTTGAAAAGTGTTATGGGGACTCCGCTTCATCAGAAACAACAATAAAACGTTGGTTTACTGACTTCAAACATGGTCGTAGAGACACCGATGATGCAGAACGCGGTAGACGTCCAAATGAGGCGGTAACACCAGAAAACATCAAAAAAATCCACAAAATCGTTTTGAATGATCGAAAAGTGAAGTTGCGTGAGTTAGCTGACATCGTAAAGATATCAAAAGAACGTATTGGCTTTATATTGCATGAGCATTTGACTATGAGGAAGCTCTGTTCAAAGTGGGTGCCGCGTTTGCTCACTGTTGACCAAAAACGAGAACGTGTTGATGATTCTGAGCAGTGTTTGGCCATATTTAAACGTAACAAATCGGAATTTTTGCGTCGATATGTGACAATGGATGAAACATGGATCCATCACTTCACTCCGGAATCAAAACGATCGTCATCTGAGTGGACAGCAACTGGTGAACCTCGTCCAAAGCGCCCGAAAGCACAACAATCGGCTGGAAAGGTTATGGCCTCGGTATTTTGGGATGTGCGTGGTGTAATATTCATCGACTATCTTGAGAAAAGAAATACCATCAACAGTGAATATTATATAGCGTTATTGGAGCGTTTGAAGGTCGAAATTGCAAAGAAACGACCGCATATGGCAAAGAAAAAAATTTTGTTTCATCAAGACAACGCACCGCGTCACAAGTCAATTAAAACAATGGCAAAACTACATGAATTGAACTTCGAATTGCTCCCACATCCACCGTATTCGCCAGATTTGGCTCGCAGCGACTACTGGCTGTTCGCAGATCTCAATGTTCGCCGGTAAGAAATTTCGCACGAATGAAGAAGTTATCGCTGAAACTGAGGCCTATTTTGAGGCAAAAGATAAATCGTTCTACAAAAGTGGTATTGAAATGTTAGAGCGGCGCTGGAATGATTGCATTGCTCTTGATGGAGATTACGTTGATGAATAAAGCTAATTTTGAACCAAAAAAACCGTGTTTTCTTTGTTAGGCCCGGGACTTTTCAGCCCATGTGTTACATACATACATTTACTTTTGAAAAGGCTTTAGGATTAATCTCTATAGAAATGTCAAAAAGAGAAAGTAAACAGCTGTGGGGGAATCCAGCATTGCAGGTAAATTATGTAAATCGACTTAAAAAGTCACAGAAGGAGCAAGTGAAGGCGAAAGCGAATATATCCTCACTGTGGGGTAAGTGTTTTTGATGTGGTAACACACGACGTAAGCAAATGAATGTTTTGCGAAAAACAAAATCTGTAGAGGCTGTAGTACAAAGGGTCATTTAGCAACAGTGTGCTTGTCACATATTTCAAGTAGTTGTATGACAGTTTTTGATATGAACGTGGAAATCTACAACTATTCTTTTAATATTTAATATACATAACACTTGTAATCTGTCTAACACACTTCCTGATATCATCACAATACGTAGGAATAAACATTCACGATCTTATCCATATTATCCTCTTCAGTCCAAATGTCAGTTCTCATGGAGTAATGCGACTTCCACCTGAAATTCATAAATAACTCAGAAAGTTGCAGGAAGTAGCAGCTGATTTTCTGTATGCAGATTGCTTAATGGTTACTCTACATATCAAAAAAGAATTAGGCTGGGATGTCTTAGTTAAACTCTGCTGAAGTCATACAATATCTTCATTTTTCTATTGAATAAACTACGATGAGTTTGGTTTATTTTTACCGTAACTGTACAAATAAATTCTTGTTTGAATTCAGTAATTTGAAACTACATACATTCACTAAGTTGTTCCATGATACAAAAAACACAAGTTTAAATACAAACGAAACATTATCCATACACTACAGCATTCGAAAATGTACGGATAAACACAGTTTCAACATTCGGAGAATTTACCTGCGACTGTTGTAATATCTATATTACACTAATAACAATACTGAGTACTCTGTATCATTAAAGCCACATTATTATTACTTGTATTAAATGCATTCGCAATAAAATTCTTCAAAATAATTTTCTTCACCTTTGTCCAGCTAGAATCGGAAAATAGACTACTGTGCATGCCGTGCCTTTCATGGCACATCTCCTATACAATTTGGGGGCTTGAAAACATTCTGAATGCTGTATGTGTAGGGAATATTTTAAATTACCAGTCCTGTCATTACGTCAAACTTAATTTCTCTACTTTTGCACCGTTTTAAAGTCTATTTACTTTATGCCGTGTCTTAGAAAGTTACTAATAATCAAACATGAAGTGCTAAAATAAAAATTATGTAGGGTCCATATCAAGAAATAAAAATAAATGTTACTGAAATCAGACCTTTCACAAAAGGGAACCTCGACTTAATTATCGCATAATTGAGTATCAGTATATGTGCCTCTATTCTCTTAAAGACAATTCCCCGTTCAATTCTCATTCACACCTCGAGCTGTCACCACAACCATTAGCATTTGCTTCGTAGCGATTATTTTTTACTCTTTGCGTAGATCTTAATTCATCGTACGATAGAACAATTTCGTTGTCCTTAAATCCCTGAAACGAGCAGTACTACTTGATCTCAACAAGTTCCCGTAATGGAGGGGGACATCATCTTTCACTCCTCCCAATTTCTTCACCTACCTGGCCGCTATAATTAGACCGTCTAAGCGCCAGTGGTACACCGCCGCGGAGAGAGGACGAACATCGGAAAAATTCATCCCAGGTGAGCGAGGGCGAAGTTTGTACGCTCGCTTACTTCCCCGCGATGGATATGACACGCCGCCGCGTCCCCCCTTTTTCGGACGACCGACGCCACGGGGGGACGACGAAGCGCCACACCACCTGCCCTGCTTGCTCGCCTGCCTGCCTGCACGTGCACAAGAACGCTGTCACGGTGACTCTGTCTTGCTCTTCTGGAGCTTTCACGTGACCGATCGCGGTAGGCGTTGACTTCAACTGCTTCGGGAGACGCCTACCAATTCAGGCCTAGGCGCTTAGATTCCCGAAGGATCTCAGGAGCCGAGGACGACGACAATATCACGTGGACCGTCATTAAGTTTAGGATTCGCTAACTTGAAGTTCGCAGCTGTTTAGAAATATTTGTGGGTTGGTAAATACGATGGAGAGTTTTCGACACCTTCGTATCATATGGAAAGAGAAATATTTTTAATGTTCAATTATTTGGTAATTGTATTAATTAACGCGACAAAAAGCTCCAAGTCACATACTTCAATGTACGTAAATACATTGTTCTGGACTTACAAGAGCTTAGATATAAGATACGCTACATTAGCAAGCAAATCCATACTGTGTATTTTTTTGCATATTCAGTGTATAAATAACTAAGATGCCTTTGCAAAAGTTTTGCACCAAAATTGTGAAAGAAAAGTTATAAATTGGAGCAATATCTACTTGAGGATAACTATAGATGCAATAAAATTCCTGCATAACCACAAGCACAGTTAATTGAGTTAATTAATTAACTAGCTAATTAAGATTCGCAGAAACAAGTAACATGCGTTCAAATAAATTTTACCTTAAAATAACCTTTGAATTATTATGTCTTAGCTGAAACTCTTAATACAAATTTTGTTTGATATACGCTATTTGAGTGACATTACAATTGTCAAAATCATAAAACGAAATTTTTTAACTGAATGAAATATGTTTATTTGCAACAAACATGTAGAAATAAGATTCAACTATGAATGATTTATGTTGTATAGTAAATTACAATACAATTTTAACAAGTTCCTGTCAACTACGCATCTAAACGAATACCCTGTCAAATTGACAACTAATCTAACTGGAAATAGTACAAATTACGATAAAAATCTTTTTTTTGGATGGAGTACTATAGTCTGCTCACTTTAAGAATGCAGTAGATAGTGCTGCTATCGGCGTCCGTGTTACATTGCCAGAACTTGACTCGATTAAGCGAATGATTTGAAAGTAAAATATCAGTTGTAGTGTAACAGTTATTAGTTTCTTTGAAAGTAATTCTAAATTCTAATGGCAAATATTTTAGTAAGATGTTTACAAACATTCATTTAAGTTTATTGCAATTTATTGAATCCAACTAAAAGAAAGGAAATAATTTTACTTTAGATATGTCGTATATGTTATTATAAGTCACACATGAATAGACTTCTATGAGATACTTTAATAGTTCTTTTCTAAAATAGCTACAAAAATTACAATTATAGAACGATGTGCCAATTACTTCAAATATATATCTTCACAATTCGAAACCATCACTAAGTGAGGACATTTCTGGTGATCCAGTATTAGCGGTGATAATAAATTCTTCCAACATATATTCAGCGACGTTATCTAACGTATACATCTTACTTTCTTCGGTAATGATGTGTTCAATACAATTTTTCCATGCCTCGGGAGTTACCAATTCGAGTCCTTCAACTAATAATTCTTTTATCTCTAGCGATTTAAAGGTTTTGTTATTTGCAGTTACATACTCCTTGACTTGAGTCCATACCATTTCTATAGGAATTAGATTACAATGATACAGTGGCAGCCTTAAAATTGTACGACCAATTTCGGCTACCATTTCATCGATTACGTAGCGTATCGGATTATATAAGGGAATTTTTAGCGAGTGCCGAAAGTTCTACCTTTAAGAACGTGTTATCCGTGGCAATTCCTGTGCGAAATAATCCAATTAATTAAAGCATCCCTTTTCCATGCAGTTGTTGGGATTTTTTCTACGTTGACAGAATGATTATCTATTGCAATAACGCAATTTGAATCTAAAAGTGGCAGAACATTTTTCCTGATTCCATCATTAATAATCATAATCTGAAGCTCTTTTTTTTTCGATTGAAAATATAACAAATAATTCGGACGATGGAAACAACTCTAGTTATTATGAGAATCAATCGTCAACCATATCACATCAAGAGTTAAAACATTATGTACTTTTTCTTTAAGGCGAAACCCAAAATTGCCTTAAATATTGCATAAACTATATTATCGTGTCTAAGGAACTTCCTACTTCATTTAATTTCATGCTTCATTGTTCAAAGTATTTCATAGCGTTTATTAAATGTTAGAAATTGATATTTACAAAATTGAGGTGCTTTTCTAACGTCAAATTTTGTAATAATCTCTTGCATTGTTCACTGGTTAGAAATATTTAATTTAATTTGTTGCATAACTTTTGTGTAACATTTTGTCAGATATTGTTTTTTGATTTCATTCAATTAGGTTGAAGCAAAATATGATAATTCTATAATATGAACACCTTTTGCTCACTACTGTATGTCCTTTTGCTCATAGCAAGAATCATTAAAATCTCTTATCAAAAGATAAAATGACATTCGCTACATAGCACAGCAGAAAAATGTACTTTAGTCGGAAATAAACTAATTTACTATAGTTTTATGGAGAGGAGAGGGTAAGTATTTATTTGTCTGTCGCTCGCAAGCGAGCTAAGCAATAACAATTTTTGAACATATATCGCCATCCATTTAATTATAATTCATTAGGTAAAAATCTGTGCAAAAACAACTATTATACATTTATATATATATATATATATATAGATTTATAAATACATATATATATATAGATTTATAAATACATATATATATGTATATATAAATAATAATAATAATAATCTTTATTTGTCTGACGATAATTTTCATTTTCAGTTACACTACAAACAATCGGTGCAGTTAGATTGATTATATACCTCATGTGTAATACCATTTCAAATCAACACACATATGGAATACGTTTCATAAAAATAAACATAACCCTAACATAAACAAATATTGTATGAGTATATTTTATTGAAATTGGTGACCATATGGAACATAGGCGATTTGGCCAAAATATTTGTATTGTGCCTACACGACACGAGAAAATCAAGCGATCGTGTGTAACGTGGTGGTACTCGGAAATCGACATAAGCTAATGACGACGGTGAACTTATTTCATTAGTTTAAATAAATCTTGCACTATTTTTATCGCAATGATCTTCTAATGAATTAAAATTATGTTGCTGCAGCAATGTTACATAGTCTGATCCGCGATCAGGCTAAGTACCCCTGGCCTTATAGCCAAGGTATTTGAGGAATCGCTTTTGTATACGTTCAATTGAAATCACCTGATACGTCTAGTAAGGATACCAAATTAAGCTGGCATCTTTCAATTTAGATCGAACAAGAGCATAGTACAGAGTCCTTACCACTGAGATGTCACAAAAGGCGGGACAAGTTCTTATTAAAAAGCCTAAAGGTTTCGATGCAGAAAGACATATAGCAGATATATGATTAGAAAAGCTTAGTTTTGTGTCAAATATTACTCCCAAATCCCTCACTTTTTTTGTTCTTATAATAAATGTTGAATCAACAGAGTAATTAAAAATGATTGGATGAGACCGTCTCGTATAAGAGATCACTAAACATTTGCCAATATTTAGAGATGTGCCATTCAAAGTATACCACTCATTAATCAGGATAAGGTAAATCTGCAACTTAACACAATCAACTAGGGAATCGCTAACATTGTAGATTTTAAGATCATCCGCGTATACTAAACCTCACATTGCAATCTATCGAGCAAATCATTCAGAAAAATATTAAATAATAATTAATTAATAATATTACATATATAAGTATATATGGAATAAAACTTATATCTATTTATTAAAAGATTAATTTTAAACGAATAAATTAACATTTCACGATAATAAACAAATTTGTCTTCTCAAAGTTCTGAAAGCATTATTGCTTGTTTAATGACATCTTCTGCAACTCAGTCAAGTTAATCCCTCGATTTTCCGAGGAACTAGAACAGGTAGTACGGCAAACGTAGATATTACGTGCGAACTAGGTGAAAGGTGTTGCCATTCCCAGTTAATCTAGAAGGTCGAGATCGTTGTGATAGTTTTTAAAGTAATCGTAAATCCTTGGGTGTAATACTAGCAACAATTTTAACTAACATCCTGCCCCGGGCTTCGACGTAATTTAAGGTATCCTTCTCATTTTCCCTTGGCACTCTTATTCTCTAGGTATTTTGAGAACTTGAATACCTGGTTTACGTAACCAAGATGTTTAACAGTTAAATTAATGGAATGTATGTTTTATAGGCAATTACATTGTCAATAATAATAGCTGAAGGTGGTGTAAGGAAGCCACACCTTCACAATGCTGCATTTATGCGCTGTTGGACTTCTGTTTGTACGAGATATGAGTTTGAAACAATGTAGTTTACGTCCGCGGGAGAATTGTTGAGTTGTTGAAACAGATGTCATGTCATTTTTTCCAATTTCATATTCTTGTGTAATATTTACTTTTCGATTAAAAATACAATGAAATACGTCTATAAAATATTAATATTTAAAATAAATAAAAAAAAACGAGAGCTGTTTCATAGAAGTCGATTTTTCTTAACCGAAGTTAGTAGTAATAATATCCTTGTAGTATACGCATTAGTAACACTTCAATGAAATCTTTCGCATGATTTTTCTCCAATTTCAACGGATAATTTATTCCAATGCTTCAATTTAGAGTTAATCTACCATCAAAAGTAACCTGTTATCAAACTAACATTCCAATTCTGTGCTTGTCAGTCGCCCAAAACGTCATTCATAAAAACGGTAAATTAGTATAAAAATAACATGATATTTAAGAAAATAATGATTTAAAACTTTGTGCACGTACTAAATGAGTTACCGAACATTAAAGTCCATATTAAAAATCATACCTTAAGTTTCTTAGTAGGAAGCTCGTATAGCGAGAGTCCATGTAGCCATCTCTCCTTTCTCAAACAGTTGCAGCAGTATCAACGTTAATGCATGAGTTCATAAATATTTCTTTCTCAGATGTTAGTCTTAACTCTAGTGACTTGAATATGTCTTCTTTGATGAATAACTTATTGCAGTAGCACTTATGTGTAGCTCAAGTTTGTTATACACTGAGGCGTTAATAAGTTGAATTCCTCTTTATTACGAGAATTATATTCAATCTTTACAATAGGAACCCTCTATATATAAAATTTATATTAGATGTCCCTAAAGTCCATTGTCCACTGAGTTATTTCAAACCGACGGTAAATTATCAACAAAAATAATAGAATATGATTTTCTGCTGAGTTAAAGGGCACTCAAACATACCTTATAACTAAGTGGTAAATTTGTTAGAAAACGCTGCTATAAAATAATTGTTAGTGAGACCAAGGTTTTTTAGGGGGGCTTTTCTAACTCTTAGCGAACAAAGATCTACATCTTAAGTTGGTAGCAATACAGTGTCAAAAGACCTTAGCAACAACTCAAACATCCAATTGAAGAAATATCACCCGAAGTAACTAATAAATTGGTGCTTTATATGAACGACAGAATAAGTGCCGTCAAAAAAGCCATGGATAGCTCGCTAAATATTAAGATAATTAAAAAAATTAATAAATTTTTCATTTATTTAGTTGTTTGCTGTTTTGAACTGGACGATTTTCACTGTGATCACCAGTGTATTACATATAATATGAAATTAATTAAGCCAGATTTTAGAACATATTAAACTGCAATAGTAGGTCGACGAGTTTCACTGTAGCAAACACTATGGAAGATATAGTAACACATGCGCTGAAAAGTCCCGGGCCTAACAAAGAAAACACGTTTTCTTTGGTTCAAAATTAGCTTTATTCATCAACGTAATCTCCATTAAGAGCAACGCAATCATTCCAGCGCCGCTCTAACATTTCAATACCACTTTTGTAGAACGATTTATCTTTTGCCTCAAAATAAGCCTCAGTTTCAGCTATAACCTCTTCATTCGTGCGAAATCTCTTACCGGCGAGTATTTTTTTGAGATCTGCGAACAGCCAGTAGTCACTGAGAGCCAAATCTGGTGAATACGGTGGATGTGGGAGCAATTCGAAGTTCAATTCATGTAGTTTTGCCATTGTTTTGATTGACTTGTGACACGGTCCGTTGTCTTGATGAAACAAATTTTTTTTCTTTGCCATATGCAGTCGTTTCTTTGCAATTTCGGCCTTCAAACGCTCCAATAACGCTATATAATATTAACTGTTGATGGTATTTCCTTTCTCAAGATAGTCGATGAATATTACACCACGCACATTCCAAAATACCGAGGCCGTAACCTTTCCAGCGGATTATTGTGCTTTCGGGCGCTTTGGACGAGGTTCACCAGTTGCTGTCCACTCAGATGACGATCGTTTTGATTCCGGAGTGAAGTGATGGATCCATGTTTCATCCATTGTCACATATCGACGCAAAAATTCCGGTTTGTTACGTTTAAACATCCTCAGAATCATCAACACGTTCTTGTTTTTGGTCAACAGTGAGCAAACGCGGCACCCACTTTGAACAGAGCTTTCTCATAGTCAAATGCTCATGCAATATAAAGCCAATACGTTCTTTTGATATCCTTACGATGTCAGCTAACTCACGCAACTTCACTTTTCGATCATTCAAAACGATTTTGTGGATTTTTTTGATGTTTTCTGGTGTTACTGCCTCATTTGGACGTCCACTGCGTTCTGCTTCATCGGTGTCTCTACGACCACGTTTGAAGTCGGCAAACCAACGTTTTATTGGTATTTCTAGCGTCATATATGTGTTAGGCCTGGGACTTTTCAGTCCATGTGTTATAATGTATACGATTGGGGATAGATGTCTTTCTTGCGGTAAGCCGTATTCTACATACAGCAGATCGCTTTCTTCTTGCTTATCTCTGTGATTTATTATCTATCGTTTAAGTAGGATTTTAAAAGGTTTAATTCGGCTTCTTTTTCTAATGCAGAATTCTTTGAAACTATTCCAATATTTCATCTTACGCGTTTTTAATTCTTGTGCACGGCAAGTTTAATCTTAATTATTTATTCCATGCAGTTCAGATATTATAATTGAAAAAGAGAGAGCTGAGTACAACAACGTCCTAAAGTAACCGACCTCATAAATATGAATGTAGAAAAGAGAAGAAACAAAAGAACACCGTTTCATATCGATGAAGTTCAGTTCCGGCGAGCCGTGGAAACGTTCCGGTCGCCCCTCGGGGGGCAGAAACAAAAGCGAATCTCGTTTTAAAATTGCTAATTCCCATTGTGTATCGCCGCCGTTGCGCGGATATTATCAATTCCTAACCTCACTTTTGCCGGACAATAAATTCGACTAGACGCTTTCCGAACTGGGCGATATGATAATGCCTCTCCGGTACCCGGGATGGAAGCGAAGTAGGTGGCCGTGACGGTATGCAGTAGAAACAATGAAAGAGAACCCCCTTTTTTGCGGTTCCGGGACCGTACCCCCTTCGCGTTTCTCTTTACCGCCTTCCTCCCTAGCCGTCTCTTGAACAAATTCGGATAAGTTCTAAGCAACGATACGCTGAACGGACGAACTGAACAATTGAAAGAAAGCAAAACAATAGCGAATGGCGATTTGCATATATTTCGACCAAAGGGGGGCGAGTTTTGAAACAATTGCTACGTCTACGTCGTTGATAATCGCGGTGCCCGCGTAGTAGTCAATTGTCGCAATTGGATGCCGGCCTTCTAGATCGGATTGTATTTTGTTTAGGTCCTGGTTTTAGCCGGTAAAGGGATAATACGGTAGAGAATAGCGGTGAGAATGATAATTGGGAAATTTTATCCGGAACGAACGTTAATTCTTTTGTTTCGCGCTTTTCGTCTTTTTCATTTAAGAAATATATATATAGAGGATGAAAGAAGTACCGGACAGGTCCTTTGTATTTAGATGTTAATCGACTAAGTGCTGTTAAAGTAAATGAAGTAGATTTTCTCTGATTTATAAAGGGCTTTCCGTAATTATCTCTCTTTCTGAATTATAAAAAGAATTTTCGTTTAAACGGAGCATATTTTCTTTTGAAGTAAGAATGGTAATTAAAATACGAGATTACAGTTAGACTTTATAGACTAACTGCTTATGTAAACACCTTTTAGACTACAAATGTTATCAAGTATTTTTGCCTGTAAGCTTTCTGAACATCAAAAATGACCCAACAATATATTGCAGTAATTCTGATTAGATGTATCAATATTATTTATACGTACAGTCCCTGTCCAATTTATTAGGGCCACTTGCTAAAATTCGAATTTTGTAGTTACTAACAACATAAACCGCTGTAAAAATGGGTTTTGTTTTGTTCGAACTTCTCCTAAACCATTCGTCGAAAGCTGATGACCAACAAATTTCTACTCGGGTGTTAGTAAATGCTTTAATTCAACGATTATTCAAAATAACATTGTAATTTTCATCCACCACTTTTGGTGTTATAGAAGTTGATAGTTGTCCACTGCGAAGTTTCAAGGTCATTCTCGATCTTTTAAATTTCCTTACAGTTTCATGATTATATTACCAGATGTGCTTCTTTCAATAGATATTTTATAATACAAAAAATGAAAAATAAAATCAGTGTCTGATCAAGCATTTTAGGTTAGGTAAGTAAACAATAACTGTCAAAATATGACATTAATTGTATATTAGATAGTAAAGTGATGGAAAACATGGACGAGTTATTGATTTTCTAGGCCTTCCTTTTTACAGTACAAGCACCAGTAACTAACATCAACTATATTGTTCCTCTTTTAATTATGTCTTACTGGATAACAAATTTGAATATTAATTTTTTAAACGTTGGTATTTTTAAGACAATCTTGCGCAAACTAGATAATCTTTACAAATTTCTTAGTGAAGAGTAACATAACATTTTGAATAAAGCAATTTTATGGAGTTAACCAAGCTTACGTTTCTGGTGCAAATACAACTGTATTGTTTGTGCGCGAAGTGTTAAGAGAACCGCGAAAAAGTACAGCTGAGCTTGCGGGAACTTCACAGAAAAGTCAGCGCACCGTTCTGCGATACCTCCACAGTGTGGGGATGTATAAAAGGGTGGCAAAGAAAAAACCTCTCCTTACGGCGTTTCAAAAACGGCGCCGAATGACTTGGGCAATCGAAATGCGAACGAAGCCTGAAGAGTTTTGGCGGTCTGTCATTTTTTCAAACGAAAGCAGATACTGCCAATTCAGCGATGGTGGTCGTACGTGGGTATGATGACGTTCGTCACAGCAACTGGACAAATTTTTGCATCAGACGGCGAAATACGGCGGTGTGAACATCATGGTGTGGGGCGCGATATGGTATGGTGGAAGATCGCAATTAATAATCTGCGACGGAAATATGAATGCGGCAAAATATATCCAAATATTAACAGAAGAACTACTACCGATATTCGACAACGCCATTTTATCTAAAGAAGACGCCACCTTTATGGAGGATGGAGCACCATGCCACAAAACAAGAATAACAACCACATGGAAAGAGGAACAGGGGATTCGGATTTTACCATAGCCAGGCCAATCACCAGACATGAATCCGATAGAGAATCTTTGGCACATAATTCAGACAAATATGGCGAAATGACCCCGAAAACCCAGCAATAAGGAAGAAGTCGTGGCAGCTGTTACACAAGAGTGGTTAAATATTCTAGAAGACATCATTAATCATTTAATAGATTCTATGCCACGACGACTCGCAGCACTTCACGCAAGTAAAGGTGGATCGACAAAGTATTAGTCTAATTTAAAAATTGTAAAATATTTTGTATATATAACGAGAATAGAATCTTTTTTTGTGTCTATTTTATTCTGTCACCCTAGTGTATATATATGCACTATCTTGCCTTCCTCCTCCTGGGATCGTTATCTTCTTGGAAGATAAAGTTTTGACCACATAATCTTTCTCTACTTGAAGGAGAGCAGCATTTTTCTCTAAAATTCTCAGACAACCCTCCTTACACAGGATCCCATCTATTTCTATCGAATCGCCTACAACTGTACCACCAAAACAACCCCAAACCATCACACTACTTCCATCATGTTTCAACCAGTAAGAACCACGCATTGGTCACCCACTCTTCAGTCTGCAGCGTCACAGATGACCGACGTTTTAAACCAAAGGCTTGGAATTTGAATTTATCTGTCCATAATACTTTATACCATTACTCAAGGGTCCAATTCTCGTGTTCAATAGCCAATTCCAGCCCCTTTTTCATATTTTATTATTTCGGTAATGGCTTTTTCACAGCTATTCTTTCTCCTATGCCTGTTGCGAGAAGTTCCACTTAACTGCTGTGAGAGATATTGCTGTTCTTTTTGAAATATTGAGTTATTGGGTGATCCCTGGGGAAGTGGGAAAGCTATTTCGTTTGGAATGTCCAAAATATTATAATAAACTCATCCTCAGAGACTGTCGTTCCTCTCTTTTGCCTTGACCGGTTTCTATTGCGAAAGGAACCTGTTTACTGCAGTCTCTTAAGAGTCCTAAATACTTCATGTTCTGTTGCCTTTATTCTTTTAGCGATTTGAGCTATTGAATACCCTTCACCACATAATGTTATAATGGGTGAATACTTTTCAATTCATGTTTCTTGTCGTTTCGTCATTTTTAACTGCGATCTTACACGCGCGATAACAAATATTTAAACTGACGCTTTTTCGACAGGAACCTGTAAGTTATAGAGATTTTGAACAATCATCATCAGTGGAGAAATAAGACGAAATTATAACCAATTACAATGACAAAGGAATGTTGTAAACAAACAAGAATTAAGTATATATAAATATGGTTTAATGTTTAAAATTCCGTAGCATTGAAATTACAATTCATATTCCCTATCTTAATTTAGTTACGGTGAATCTAAAGATTAAAAGGTATGCTGCAAAAATGAAGTTACTTAAGAATCATAGAAATGATAAGAAGAGATAAAATGAGAAATGGTGCGATAAGAGGCAAGTTAAAAATTTTGAAGTTTTGAATACACTAAAAGAAGACAACTAGTGAATGGAGTCTCTTGTAATAAATGCTGGATAGAAAACTTATTAATTTATCTTCTAGTTCTCCACTTCAGGTTTTAGGCATTTTGCCTGTTACGATACCCATCTTTTATTTGGTTTGCCTACACTTCTTCTTTCCAAACACCTACAAAATCTCGCTTTAGCTGGTAGCCTCGTCACTTGCATCCACACTGCATGTTCTTGTTCTCTGTTTCACTACCGTATAAGGGGGTTGGCACTGCTATTGTCTTGTAAAATTTTATTTGTGTATCCTATAGTTTTTCTTCTATATCTTTGTTTCCATCATAAGATGCAGCCTAAATACTTAAAATGTTTCACCTGTTCCAGTGCAGTATAGTTTATGACTATTTTTGTCCTAATTGGATATTTACCAAGGAAGACCATGGTTTTGGTTTTATTTGCCGATATTTTCATTTCATAGTTTTGACAGATTTTTTGTAATGTATATATCCCTTTCTGCGGATCATCCCCTTCTTCCATTAGGAGTATTAAGTCGCCAGCATATAAGATAGAGTTTGTTGTGGTGTTCCGGTCGAAACAAATTTGTTTAGGGCATTTCTTTTTGCATTAAATAATGTTGGCAACACACAGGGGCCTTGTTTGTTGGTATTTCCCTAGTTAATCTACCGCCTATATCTACTGTAATTCTGGTATGAGTATATAAATCCTGCATAGTTCTTATTAAATAATATGGATATTCCTGTTCTTTCATAGTATCCCATAATTTACATCTGTTTACATTATCGAAAGCCTTCTCGAAATCTATAAACCCTATGTGTGTCTCTCTGTTGTATTCCCTGTGCTTTTCTCTAACTTGTTGTAGAGTGAATATTCCATCTGTGGTTGATCTGCTCTTTCTAAAGTCCATTTCCTCCCCTTATATTAGTTATTGCTTAATATTCTGGCGTAAATTTTATAACCGGTGTCTTATATAATAATAAGCTGATTCCTCAGTAATATTGAGGGTTATTCTTATCGCCTTGTTTCAACAACTAATCTATTTTTGCGCTCTTCCAGTCATCAGGATTAATACTATTTTTCCAACATTTATTAAATACATCTGTGTATATACACAATATGTGCTCGGTCATTTCTCGATGTGCTTCATATTGTCGACAAAGTTGATCTACAGTTTTCAAGGTTTATGTAAATGATTATGATTATGATATTTCAGACCTACGCATATGTCCTGTCAGTATTCTTCCTACTAATCAATGGTCCCTGAAAGATAGCAGTGTCTTTACTGTACTTGAATGCCTTTGCGTGATTTTATTCACGAATGTTTCTTCTAGCACGAGGCATTTTGCTGTTCTTTCCGTTTTGTGCATGTTTTGAGTGACTTTTTTCATAGACCACACCAGGGCTCCAGGTATGCTTACAGCTTCTTTGACTAGCTAATCCCTTGGTAGCTTTGGATCGATCAGTGTGTAGTATGACTTTAACATCATATCTGCCTTAAATTTTATGCACAAATCTACAGATCAGATTTGTATGTGTGGGCTTCGATGCTATCTGACGGTTAATGGATCAAACCGGCTATGATTTTCAACCTGTTGTTTCATATTCTGACGTAAATTTTATAAACTGTGTCGAATAGGCTTTCCTCGGTAATTTTTTATGGTTATTCTTATCGCCTTTTTTGAACAAGTAGACTATTTTCGCCATTTTCCAATCATTAAGCAAACATGGGAAGGTAAAGTATTGGAAAATATGAAAAGAGAGAGGCCTAAGCGAACGTAGATTACAGTAATGGAAAACGTGTTTCAAAAGAAAGGAAGAACTTAACACCAAACAAACATGTCTGTTAAAGAAAGGGATTACAGAAATTTATTAAGAAATTGTTTTATCGTAACAAGACAGAAACAGTTAGTTGATTTTATCGATATTCAACCATTCTATCGCTTTACCCATACTTCCTGGCATATAGAACTAGTATTATTCATATTTAATAATTCAATTTCTCAAGATTAGAAACCGCGACAATGACTTACGCGTTCACGACGGGTATTCGGGTCGGGAGGAAGAAGGTATGGTGCCGCAGAACGGAAGATTATACCACTACATGTATATATCAAGAAGTGGGAGAGGGGACATCGACGGTGGTAACGGTAATGCGATGTACCTAACCCTATTTATCAAAATCGCGCTCGCCCCTGCGCTCCTTATTACTCTTATTATTATTACTTTTGGTGTTATTACCGCGCGTTGATGTGACGTCGAGCGCAAAAAGTTAATGAAAACGATGTGGCCCTGCGCGAATTTTCCTTCCTTCCGGTGGGTACCGGCGGAGGGCGAGTCGAAGCGGGGGAAAACCTTTATTGATGGCGATCATTTTTTCGCATCAGCTTCGAGCCTTAGCAGCGCCGAAGAAATGCGACTCATTTTTTTCGCAGTGATTATACGAATTTTCCTTTCTTGTATCGTTTCGGGAATGTGGGTTTCTCCTTCCAAGGCTACTTGTCACTGAGAGCTACTTATATTCATATAAGGTTTTCTTCAGATTACGATTTCATTTTTCATCACGCTTTTGTTGCAGAAGAAAATATGCAAGATTCAAAAATTTAAACAAAGCTAACATGTAACGTATATGTACGAGGATGATATGTTAAATACTTGCGAATACCGAAAGTCGTGACCAAATTTTTCTGCTAGCTGGTCTCATAGATACATCTTAAGAGATTTATGTCTAAAATATCAATATTGACAATCATTCTATAATTTCTATTTGCCTACGAAAAGTAGACTGTAGTATAGGTGCACTGCTCATTGTAATAACAGATGCTCTTGGTAAAGAGTTGTTCTGGATAAAAATACCAATTTTGCATTACAAATAAATTCTTTATTTCCAACATGGAAACCAATATATCTGAAAAAAATACCAAAATGTAATATTAAAATTAATAAGTAACTGTAGAATTATGACACTTTACGAGACATTATTATTAACCTGTCACCATCAACCTCAGTTGACTTAGAGGCCCTCAAACCACTGTCTTGCTATTGTATCATTTCAAGAAATTTAAATTTCATCAGGAACCCAAGATAACGCCATTAGTTACCTGCATAGATCGTTTTTTTTTCACTTAAAGCTGTAAATATATCATTGTGGTATTCGTACTATAAATATATTTTCTGCATTTCAACTTACGGTTTTCGTATACGAGGACGATGTGAAATGTTTCCGGAACCGACAAGAAACACACGGTATTGATGTGGTTTTTTATTTTTATTTTTTGATGCAGTCTCCTCGAAGATCAATACACTTTCTCAAACAGTGGACAGTCTCTTCCAGGCGTCGGAATACTAGGATATCTCGAGGTCTGCAAAATAGCCGTCTGTAGCGGCAATGAACTGATTTGAGGCAGGTTTAGGAATAGGAGAGATTTGCTGAGGGCCAGGCCCGGTGAATATGGAGGATAAGAGACTAATTCGTACCCAACTCATTCAATTTGGACATGACGAAACGGAATGAATAAACCGGTGCATTGTCGTGGTAGAAAACCACTTTTTTCCACTGCAAACGAAGCCATTTCTCTTTCAATACTGCATCTGGTCAATAAATTGCTGTAGTATTGCCCGATGATCGTCTTCCCTTCTGCAAATAGTCGATGAGGATCACACCTTGCGAATCGCAAAAAATGGGCACCATGACCTTTCCAGCCGATGCCTTCTTCGGAGCCGATTCGCATGGAAAACTTCACTGCTTCGACTGTTCCTTGGTCTCCGGTATGTATTGGTGGATCCAAGTCTCACCTACGGTTACGAAACGCATGTAAAAAACCCTTGGATTGCGTTGAGTCCCGACCAGACACACCTCCGAAACGGTCACCCAATTTCGCTTCTGCACCGGTGTGAGCAAAAGCGGTCTCCATCATGCCGAAACCTTATTCATACCCAAAATTTCGTATAGGAGATGGCCAACGCGTTCTTCTGAGATTCCTGTTGTCTCTGCTATCTCCTTCAGCTTCAATCGGCTAACACGACATCATGAATCTTGTCGACCATTTCACCGTTGGTAGCGGCATCCAATGCGTGGTTCGTCGCTTGTGCGAGTTCAAACGTGGCCGCATCGTTTGAACTCGCTCACCCAGAAGCTGATGGTCGAAAATGATGAAATACATCCGCCATGAACCTCTAGCAAAATATATCGAATTTCCGTGGCCGTTTTCCCAGCTATCCAGAAGTGTTTTATCACTGCACGAAATTCGATTTTATCCATTTTTGCGAAACCGCCCGACTTGCTACACAAGACACAGTCTTAAACAACTATTGACAGTAGACTTGTGCAATTTTGACAGTTGCAATAAAAAAGGTTGCCCTTAGCGACCAATGAACCCACTTCAGCCTTTGTACGCCATCTCTTGCCGATTCCGGAAACGTTTCAGGGCGCCCTCGTACCTTATTGATGGCGGAGATTGACTTATACCCGGGACAGGAACTACCTTTCAGGTGGGGAAATTCGAAATATAGATTTTAGATGTGCGAAGTTATGTATCTATTTAGTAAATTTATAGCTGACGTTATTACTCTTTTCTTTAAATAAAATTCGATGACGTGTCTTAAATTTAATGGAAGAGATACATTAAAAGTCTATAAATGTAATATTCTAATATTGGAGATGAAATGTATGAAAATATACAAATGTTATTTGCACAACTCGGTGCAGGTGTGTATATTTTTGGAATATACAAGAATTTTTCTATTTAGTTCACCTAATAAGCAAAGGGGTTAATTGGAAGAAAACATAAATTATACAAAATACCCATTTGTTTGTCTCTTTTTTTATTTAAATTTGGTGTATCGAGCGAATGCTTTTTGTAGCACATCACTACAATCTTCCACATGGGAATTTAGTCCCTTTAGCGTTTTATTAATTCTAGTTAAAAATAGATAAATATATAACGAAGTTAGTTCTTCCACAATAATTTTAAGGACGCTGTGTTGCTCAGAAGCTCTTCTCTATTCCTTCGTTTCCAAGTGGTCCGGATGATATAAAATGCTCCACATGGAATGTTGTTTCACTACTTGTCTTTACTTTACTCGAAAAGGGCATTTGCTCGAACAGGCAATGGGAAGGTGATTTCATAGATTATTGTGACGAGATATTTTCACTTACCCAAATCTGGATACCAATTATACACATTCCTTCACAGTCATTGCAGTAGTTGTCAATGGTATTACTAAAATATTTGCTTTACGATACGCAAAGTTGACATATGTAACATATACTTACTAGCATGATGGAGTACAGAATAATCGTGATCTAGCTGAATAACACTCTTCAATCAAAAGCGAGTGACTGAATTCCGTTCAGTGTGTCTATCATGAAATTCTGTAGATAAAATCATGGGATATAACAATCTTGTCGATAAAAATATTTGAACGAATCAAACTGTACATTAGGTAAATGATTTGTCTTGAAACACATTAGTTTCTAATTAATGTTTCCTATAACTTCTTTGTGAAGCATTCTACTTTCAGCTTCTAGCCTTTTAATAATTATTAAATCTTAACAGGTAATTTAGTTACAAATAAACTTCGACTGCTATGTGTTACAATTCTTGAAAAACTACTGAAAGTCTGGTATCCATCACTCTGAAATGCTCATATAGCAAACTTTGCTTCCATTGAAGGTAAATTTTCACTGCCTATACGACTGCCATAACTCACACACCTAACATTCAGAAAACTACATTTACACTAAAAAAATTATGTATATACAATAATTTACCTTTCGCATCTTTCTAAGCGAAACGATGTAGTTTCGTTTACTTGGACGTATTGTTACACGAAGGGACAACACGTTAGAACCATGATTGTTAAACGCTTTGATTCACTTTAAGAAAAGAAACAGACAATTTACCAATCTGTTACGCGTCGGTTAAAATTTCAAGCAATATTATGACGTGCGAGTATTTAAATACGAAATTGAAGCGGAAGTCCTGTCGCTTGTGCTTGGAACCCGTACTGAGAATAATGTTTGACCTTGGGATATGATCTGAATCCTCTATGGATTGACTACTAAATTAAACGAGGTATTGTTAGTTACTCAAACGTGCTGCATTCAGATTTGAAGTGTATTGTCAACCGATTACTCAGACAAAAATTGCTCTGGTATTTAGTTTGTAATACTCATGGCTTGAATCTGAGCCTAGCCCAGTGGTTTAACCCGGTTATTTTAACGACTAGCTACGCTGTATATGTGTATATGTAGAAATATAAAGTTGTAATGAATTAATGTTGCTTTCCCTTTAACAATAAGCAAAACTGACTTCTTACTAACTCATTCTAACCAGTCGGGCGGTGGTTAAACGCAAATTAGTTTCTTTGTTTGTTGCGATTTAAATTGAATTCCATGCATGCCACGAACACCTACGTCTTTCATTAGACGCAAATCGAGCGATTGTTTGTTCGTAACGCGATTCATTTGTTTCGACGCTGACTGATTCTGATTTGTTCGGTTGTTCTCAGCGAACGCAGATCGACTATGTAGCACAAACTTAATTTCGTGCGTTCAGAAACAAAGCGAGAAATACCTGCCTATGTGTATATGTTACAAGTTCGGTTGTAGAATTAATTAAGAAGAAAATGGAACGAATTTTCAAGAATTTTAGTGCAAATAGTGTCCCAATGGACACTGAATGTGCGCATTGCTTATAAGATCTGTATAAGGTACGAATTGGTTTTTAATTAATTTATTTATTAAAGACACGAAGAAGATTTTGAAGGATAAAACAAGGAATTGCCTATGGTTAAATACGTTTTAGGTTATGTTTTGCGAATGTGAGGGATCCAGTTTTTCTCTTCAATTTGTTCTAAAGTTACGTTGTTTTACTGGCAATGATGGGAACCTGACTGTTTATAAAATCGATTGTCTTCTTTTATCTACGAGATACTGCTGTTGGCAATACTCTGTTAATACAAGTCTTATATAAGAAAGGTGCTAGAAATTACGCTGGCCATCAAATAAAAAATTGTTTTCTACTTACTAATCAGATACTTGTTTTTAACTAACCTAGGTACGCTAATGCCAAATACGAAACCTATTTTGGTCATGTCAGGTTTTTTTTTTCTACAACGTTTTCTTTCGCGATTAGAAATTTCATGAAAATTGCTGACTAAATCCAGCAAATCCTTAATTGCTCAAATCACTGTAAGTGAACATTTAGTCGACGAAGAAAAAATAATTTGGGTCTTAACACATGGGCTGAAAAGTCCCGGGCCTAACACATAGATGACGCTAGTTTTATTGCAGTCACCTTTCTCTCAGTTAGTACTAACCTTCAAAAGACAGCTGTTAAAATTTTATATTCTATTCATTAGTTTGTGAGTTATTGTGCTAAGAGTCACGCTACTTTTGTAATTTTCAATACAATGGATCAAAAACAATTTCGTGTTTTAATTTTACACTGCTTCTTGATGGCAAAAAATGCCGTTCAAGCGAAGCAATGGCTTGAGAAGTGTTGCGGGGACTCCGCTCCATCAGAAACAACAATAAAACGTTGGTTTGCTGACTTCAAACGTGGTCGTAGAGACACCGATGATGCAGAACGCAGTGGACGTCCAAATGAGGCGGTAACACCAGAAAACATCAAAAAAATCCACAAAACCGTTTTGAATGATCGAAAAGTGAAATTGCGTGAGTTAGCTGACATCATAAAGATATCAAAAGAACGTATTGGCTTTATATTGCATGAGCATTTGACTATGAGAAAGCTCTGTTCAAAGTGGGTGCCGCGTTTGCTCACTGTTGACCAAAAACAAGAACGTGTTGATGATTCTGAGCAGTGTTTGGCCATGTTTAAACGTAACAAACCGGAATTTTTGCATCGTTATGTGACAATGGATTAAACATGGATCCATCACTTCTCTCCGGAATCAAAACGATCGTCATCTGAGTGGACAGCAACTGGTGAACCTCGTCCAAAGCACCCGAAGGCACAACAATCGGTTGGAAAGGTTATGGCCTCGGTATTTTGGGATGTGCGTGGTGTAATATTCATCGACTATCTTGAGAAAGGAAATACCATCAACAGTGAATATTATATAGCGTTATTGGAGCGTTTAAAGGCCGAAATTGCAAAGAAACGGCCGCATATGGCAAAGAAAAAAATGTTGTTTCATCGAGACAACGCACCGTGTCACAAGTCAATCAAAACAATGGCAAAACTACATGAATTGAACTTCGAATTGCTCCCACATCCACCGTATTCGCCAGATTTGGCTCGCAGCGACTACTGGCTGTTCGCAGACCTCAAGAAAATGCTCGCCGGTAAGAAATTTCACACGAATGAAGAGGTTATCGCTGAAACTGAGACCTATTTTGAGGCGAAAGATAAATCGTTCTACAATAGTGGTATTGAAATGTTAGAGCGGCGCTGGAATGATTGCGTTGCTCTTGATGGAGATTACGTTGATGAATAAAGCTAATTTTGAACCAAAAAAAAACGTCTTTTCTTTGTTAGGCCCGGGACTTTTCAGCCCATGTGTTATAAAGCAAAATGTTGAAACCCTAAATTTGCGAGGGTACGGTTTCAAGTACATGCGTCAAAAATATCCACGACTCAAAATTAAAGCCGAATCTGAGAAAGAAGCCCCTGCTTCATTCACTATGGTCACGAACATTTTCTTGAAAAACCAAACGAGCCTCCAATTACAAAGATCTAGTTAAATCAGTACTTCAAATATTTCACCGTCTAGGTTATAACATGAACGTAAAACTTCATTTCCTTCATCGTCATCTTGACAGGTTTCCCGAAAATTTAGTTGTAAGCGATCAATAAAGCAAGAGATTGCATCAAAAGTTCAAAACCATGGAAACTCGGCACCAAGGAAGGAAGATGAGATCCTCATATGATGACCGACTACTGTTGGAGCGTTCAAAGGGACTGGGTCACTATCTTGTTCTTCATTTAAGAAATTTTTACATATCACTGCTGCGTGTCTGGGGTCGTTGTTCTGCATGAATACAAAATTTTCGCCGATTAGATATTGCGTCGATGGTATTGCATTTTCTTGCAGTATTTCCAAATAACCCACTTTTCGCTTCAAATCTCCTGTACCGGCGTAGTAAAAACAACCACAGGATTTCTTCCTTACTTGACAGTTGCCACTACACAATCCTGCAATATTCTTTGGCATTTCGCTCTTCTTACAAAAACGCGCCTTGATTGTCTGAGCACCTCAAGCTTTGACTCATCAATCCATAACACCCTTTCCCAATCATCCACTGTCCAATTTCTATGTGTTTCTGTCCACTGTACCCTTTTTGCCTATTTCTCCGTCGAAATAGGTTCTTTTTATTGCAATTAAAGATTTGCAGCTTTTAATCTTCTTTTCACTGTAGTAACAGAATTTTTTCTTGCACGGTCGCGATTCACTTCGGCGACGATTTCTGGTGCTGTCAGCATCCTATTCCGCTTGCTGAGCAATTTTATACGCTCATCGTCAACGTGAGTTGTTATTCTCGCATGACCTGAACGTGTCCGATGTCTTAAACTCCCCGTGCGTTGATGTCTCCGAATGATATCACTGACAGTCAATTTATGGACATGTATTTTTTCGGAAATTTGACGCACTGAAATCTTGATGAAAAACAACAATTACAGAGCGCTTTTCTAAACTTGCTGGTTTTTCTCTCGGCATTTTAATGACTTCAATCAGGTTCACATAGAGAGATATGCTATCAACACTAACCCATCCACAAGTAGGTTTATTTCGAAACTAAAGCATTTATCAATACCCAAAACACTTGTGGGTGGCCTGCTCCCACCCCAAAGAGTATTGTAAATTTATTACCAGCAATATTATACCAAAAATAATCCTATTTGTGGCGATGAGGATTATTCTGAAAATTACTATATTGGGTCATAAAATAGGTTTTTAATAATTCTGTAATCGATATGCTTGTAAATTCGCCCGTGCAATTAATAAACAGTAAACTTGTAAAATGTTATTTACATATAAAAAGCAATTATATTATCTTTTAGTAGAATTTACAACATTTTACTGGGTGTCCGAACTAATATGGACGGTAGTGTACATATACCTTGATTATTTTTACAGGTACTTTCGTAATTTTTAATGATTATTAAAGTAAGTGTTTGTACCATGCCGGTGACTAATGTTGTATTTAAATAAATAACTGAATTATGAGAATTTTATATTTTGTTTATAACTTATAGGTTAACAACTTAGCCGCATTAGTGATTCTTCATGGCATAAAGTTAAATGTTAACGTGATATGCAAAAACTAAAGTGATTTTCGAATTCGGCACAACCAAATTAATAAAAAAACAAGTCTCATACAGATTGTGTTGGACTGTGTTTCAGGAAGGAAAAGAAATAGTGATTTATTAGAAATAATTCTCGTTTTTAATGATTTTTAGTTGGCTAATCACAGCTGTCTTCGTTTTGTTCTTGCAAACATTTCTTCACAGTGAAATTTAATTCGTGTTCGCACTTAACTCTGCTCCTCTCGGTCGGAACAGATCTTAAAACATCGACTAACACATAAAATTCTAATCTCGTCGATTCGTCGCGATCTCATCAGACGGCATTTCCAGATTTCCAAATAATACGGCATCAGCTTACTAATTAAACTAAAAATTTCGCCGTAGCGCTCGACGTGTCGTGTCGTCCTGACGCGTTACACGACTACAACGGAAGAATTTGATATACAATCCGTCCCGTCGTTTCCATCTAACTAACCGTTATCTCGCTCGCTCTATCGTTCCATTCGACACTCGGATTTGCACAAAATACTAGAAAATTTAATCAAACGGGGAATTTACTGTCAGAGCGCGAACTAATACCTTCCACTCGTTCCTTCCTTCGCGAGGAGAAGATTCACCTAACAAAGTAAATTCCTTTTATGTGCATGTAGTATCTAGCTTCTTCCGCCGGCTCGGATCAGCTTGGCTGCCGTATCTATCTAAGCATATCTGCAGGTTTTCGGTAACTACAAGGGGGGTGATGTCCTCCTTTCTACATCGTCTGTATTCGGGATTTTAGAGCGCTAAATTAAAGGGATTGATTAGTGTAGACATTGGGATGAATTAATTTTAATTTCGAATAGAAAAATATAAGAGTTGGATTTAGTTCGTGGATTAAAGCGAAGGACTACGATATAAATTTACCCTCTAGCAAGTCATGAAGTTATTTCTTCAAAATATCTTGTTGGTAGTGAGTAGTGAATTGACAGTGACAAATAAGGTACATTTGCCATATGTACTGTATAGGTTTATTGATACATAAGTGTTTAGAATAAATCACAAAGTTTTCATTATCGAATCATTGAATTTTATACTCTTCCTAAAGTAAATGGTATAAAATTAGAGAATAAGGAACTGTCGTACTCTTTACAACCACTTACAGATGAATTTCGGGCAGAATTTCCAAATTTTCCAGTAACATTTGACAGCTTGCGACAAGTTATTGAAGATTCAGTGGCAAAATTTCGTGAATCAGTCTGTCCTGAAAACCAGGTAGTGGTAGACCATGAAAACGGACAGGTCGAAATATAGCAGATGTTGAGGAACTCATATCACCTTAAAAATCTATTCGCAAGCTTTCAGAGGGAGCGCAATTTTCATTTCTAGAAAAAGATCTACAAAAACTTCCATACAAGCTTTACTACGTAGAGGAGCTTTTACTCATTTGCGTGATCCGGCTTAATTAGTGTCAATCGTTTTTAGATTCGATAAATAATGATGATTTTCTTGACAAATGGTTCTTCTTGAATGAAGCATAGTGCCACAATAATTTAATTCAATTTCATGACAACGAACTCTACGAGGAACACTTTCAGCAAGATAATTCAACGCCTCCATACGACAAGAGAAGCGATGGATATTATTGCATGAATTCTTTGATAATCGGATGGTAGACTTTCCACCACGATCTTCTGATTTGACAATTATGGATTATTTCATATATCCACAGCTAAAATATAGAATATTTACAAATCGTCCCCATACAATTCACAAACTTAGTAAAGCTATCGAAACTGTCTGCGACGAAATTACACCACATAATTTAAAGGATGCCTTTAATGACATAAAACGAAGAGTGGTATTATGTATAGAATGTGAAGAAACTCTCATTGAACATTTAATTATTTATTTTTCCAACCGAAACGTTGCGTGTAGTTATTTGTCAAAACGTCGAAACCTAATCGTAGATAGACTATGCCGCTTCTGGCGCAAAATTCTTTGTATTTTCTTGTGGAGGTTCGAATTCACATTTTATCTCCTCCTACTTTGATGGCGCAATCAGTGGCCGTAGTAAGGATATCAGTGCATCCGCTGATGGATTACCAGTACATCCGTGGGAATCCAGGTGTAACGGCTATGTACACAGGGTGTCTCAAAATCAAGTATATACAGGGTGTGTCACAACAACATGTTTTTAAGGTACCGGTATAAAGATGGCGTTAACAAGGTGGCGGATGACATCGTGCATACACAAGATGGCAATCGAACGTATGACATCGCACGGTAACAAGATGGTGAATGACGGTTCTTTGTGAAGTAGGTACAAATATAATATCAAAGTGTGTACACTAGTCAACGTCGGCACTGATAGCGTGCGAGTGAACTCATTCTATTTATACAGTTAATATCAAAATGCCCCCTAACCCTAGTCGGTACTGTGAACTCGACACGAAGTACTGATATCGCAAATATCAAAATGCCAGTCGTAGTGGGCACTGAAGTGTCAACAGAATGTACTGATATGGTAAATATTAAAATGCCCACTCGTAGTCGATACTGATAACGTGTGAACTCAGCAGGAAGCACTGATACCGTAAATATCAAACTTTTCGCAGACTGCGGCGGCGGCCATCGTCGTTAAGCTTTCTTCCTTCAACTTATTTATTAAAAATTATGTGTAACTCTAAATATTGCTTTTTTGTTTTTCCACACGCGCGCACACACACACATACAACTAGAGAGTCGATTGATGACTGAGTTCACAGTAGTACTTACTGCATACTTTGACCTACTACGGTATCAGTAATTCCCGTTGAGTTCACAGTGCCGACTATTGTTACGGAACAATAGTCGGCTAGGGAACATTTTTATATTAACAGTATCAGTAGAATGAGTTCATACGCACATTGTCAGTACCGACTGCGACTACTGTACACACTTTGATATTATATTTGTCCCTATTTCACAGAAAGCTGTCATCCATTATATTGTTACCACGCGATGTCATCCACTCAGCCGCGATGTCAGATGCACGACTGTCATTTTAATTCCGCCATCTTGTTAACGCCACCCTTGTACCGCTATCTTGAACACATGCCATTGTGACACAGCCTGTATGTCCTTGATTTTGAGACATCCCGTATAGCTAGCCGCTACACCTGTATTCTCACAGACGTACTAACAACCCGTCAGCGGATGCATTGATAACTTTACTATGGCTACTGATTGCATCATCGAAGTAGGCGTGGTGTGGACAAAAAGTTAAAAAGAACCTCCATAAGAAAATACATGAGGCTTTGCGCCAGAATCGACATAGTTTATCTACTAATCTGGCAATCGCATCTCAACGATGTAACAAAAACTGAACCACCTACACTTAAGCGCTGACACTAATGCCACAGAATATGTCAATTTGCACGTTTTTAAAATTATTTTACCAACTTAAGCTTAATGAAAAAAAATTTCATGTCTTGCTAGAGAGTGAATTTAATCGATTATATGCTATTTGCAATTAGTTTCTCTATGTGGTACATAACTATTGGCAAGTTTAGGCAACTTAACACATGGGCTGAAAAGTCCCGAGCCTAACAAAGAAAACACGGTTTTTTTTGGTTCAAAATTAGCTTTATTCATCAACGTAATCTCCATCAAGAGCAACGCAATCATTCCAGCGCCGCTCTAACATTTCAATACCACTTTTGTAGAACGATTTATCTTTTGCCTCAAAATAGGCCTCAGTTTCAGCGATAACCTCTTCATTCGTGCGAAATTTCTTACCGGCGAGCATTTTTTTGAGGTCTGCGAACAGCCAGTAGTCGCTGGGAGCCAAATCTGGCGAATACGGTGGATGTGGGAGCAATTCGAAGTTCAATTCATGTAGTTTTGCCATTGTTTTGATTGACTTGTGACACGGTGCGTTGTCTTGATGAAACAAAATTTTTTTCTTTGCCATATGCGGTCGTTTCTTTGCAATTTCGGTCTTCAAACGCTCCAATAACGCTATATAATATTCACAGTTGATGGTATTTCCTTTCTCAAGATAGTCGATGAATATTACACCACGCACATCCCAAAATACCGAGGCCACAACCTTTCCAGCCGATTGTTGTGCTTTCGGGCGCTTTGGACGAGGTTCACTATTTGCTGTCCACTCAGATGACGATCGTTTTGATTCCGGAGTGAAGTGATGGATCCATGTTTCATCCATTGTCGCATATCGACGCAAAAATTCCGGTTTGTTACGTTTAAACATGGCCAAACACTGCTCAGAATCATCAACACGTTCTTGTTTTTGGTCAACAGTGAGCAAACGCGGCACCCACTTTGAACAGAGCTTTATCATAGTCAAGTGCTCATGCAATATAAAGCCAATACGTTCTTTTGATATCTTTACGATGTCAGCTAACTCACGCAACTTCACTTTTCGATCATTCAAAACGATTTTGTGGATTCTTTTGATGTTTTCTGGTGTTACCGCCTCATTTGGACGTCCACTGCGTTCTGCATCATCGGTGTCTCTACGACCACGTTTGAAGTCAGCAAACCAACGTTTTATTATTGTTTCTGATGGAGCGGAGTCCCCATAACACTTTTCAAGCCATTGCTTCGCTCGAACAGTATTTTTTCCCATCAAGAAGTAGTGTAAAATTAAAACACGAAATTGTTTTTGATCCATTGTTTTGAAAATAACAAAAGTAGCGTGACTCTTAGCACAATAACTCACAAACTAATGAATAGAATATCATGAAATTTTAACAGCTGTCTTTTGAAGGTTAGTACTAACTGAGAGAAAGGTGACTGCAATAAAACTAGCGTCATCTATGTGTTAGGCCCGAGACTTTTCAGCCCATATGTTATGACAGATTTCGCTCTTTCATTGTATTCTGTTAAATCTACTAAGCAAAAATAATAATTGTCTGCGAGTTTCACAACATTGGCGTGCTAAAAATCCATAGACTTTTATTTATCATTATACTAATTAGCGTAAACAATATATTCACCATCACTTACTTCAAGGACAAAGTAGATGATCTATTGAATAGAATTGTATCCTTCTCTCAGTTATTACCGAAACTATGTGGATTATTTTTGCGTGGTATATCTATCTATTTTGATACATCAGTTCTCTTCAATTAACAACCAGATTGAGACTAATGTACAAATAAACCAAATACGTTGCATATTTGCTTATTGATATGCGGTGCATATGATATAACACGTGTATTTAGTTTCTGTTACACCATTAAAGGTGTATAACTATTTTAGTTGTGTAACAACTTTGTATTACACATAAATTTAACCAACAATATGGACATATAAAAAGTTATTTATTATCACAGAACTCAACTTTACAACAAGCCGATTGGAAATTGAAAATCCGTCTGTATTGAATTAAATCAACTGAATTTTCAGCTACACCTATATATTTTAAAATATCCCTCTTTAGAAAAATCAGCCGACTATATTCTTCCTACTCCCTTAGGTAACGGATACCTTTTAATCCTCGCTTTTCCTCCTTGCAATTGAATTACGAAAAAAATTATCCGTCGCTCAATTTCATCCTTTCAACCCGTCGCCCATTCTCCGACCGTCTCCTGTTTTAAATAACGATATCAATTTTGCCTTTTACGCAAAGGGGTCACTACCGCGCTCAGTAGCTGCGTAGGTATTTAACATCGGAGCCAAACCCATCCTCGCACTCCTAACCCTTCCGAAAAAAGGCGAAAAAACGTTCAAAATTAAGAGAAACGTCCGGGGAAAAGGGTTAATATAAGGGCATTAAAAGTTGTCTCTCTCGAAAAAAAACCCTTAATTTCAATTAGCATCGATTAAAACGAAGAGAGCAGTTGTTGCCCTGCTGTACACGGCTCGACGTCATCTTGTAATAGATCCCTTTCTCCCCTCGGTTTTGCATTAAGATCGAGAGGATTGGATGTATTATCATCTCCGTCGAAATGAAGGAAATAAGTCAACAGCAAGCAAGATATTTTGTCATTCGGTACCGTTCTTTTCACCAGCACACCCGCCCGAGTTAAACATCTTTCGAAAATATAATTAACGAACTCCTTTTTTGTCTTTTGTCGTTTTTTCTTTCCGAAGGCTAAAAGAGGACAGCATCATCTTTTATTTATCTTCGTTTAATATGGATCTAAGAAGGCATGTACGGGGATTAAAAAAAAAGAAAGAACAATGGGAAGAGCATAATGACTTACACCAATTCCTAATTAAATTAACCGTTTTTTTCTCCTATTTTTTCTTCTGCGAAAGGGGTGACTGGTTCAACGGAGCGATCTCGTCCCCCCTTCGACATTACCCTTTCTTTTTTCGGGCGAGATCCTGATAGGGTCGGTTGCGAAAAAGGTCCTCTTGATCTTGTTATCCTTCTTTTTATTGCGGTCTTTGCTTGTCTGAGCTGATGGGGTTTCTTGTTTTAGATCGTGTTCTTTTTTAATCCCTTTGATAATTGTCGAGCACTTCTTTCCGTTATTTAAATATAACCATTCTAAATTTTCTCTTTTTGCCATCGATATGTATGGAATATAAATAAAAATTTGTGAAAGAGCATATGCATGACAACTGTATCTTTTTGGTTAAACGAAAGCAACCCAAAGAATATACAGTGGCGGCCAGATAAATAGCACAGGCAACAAATTTTATTTGAATTAACCGCTCAAGCTGTTCCCGATTAAGTTTTTATTAAACTAGCGAGGGATTCCCCGAGAAGGTTGCATGTATTTCCCCTAGCTACGTATTCCAGAACAATAATATGGCATTCAATGGAAAAATATATTAGTTTCACTTTTCTAGCAGGCACATAAATAGAACAGTTGTCGGTTCTATAGTGGAAAATTAACGTGTTATTAATAACAAAAATTTAGATGTTAGTGTGATGGAACGAGGAAAACATTACTCACCAGAGAAAAGATAGTTAATTTGCACCATGAAAGAGAAGGGCATATCAATACCAGAAATATCACGAGCATTCAATTGTTCACGCAAACTAATACAAATTGCGATAAAGTATACTTAAACGGAAGAAACTTTAGAAAACAAGAAATGGAAGATTAGGCGTCGTAAAACAACCTTACGACATGACAACTTTATTCGTCTATTAGGTCAAGAAGATCCTTTTCGCACAGCTGCACTAATAAAAACCGAATTTTATAAAGAATTTGACATTGATATATCGAGAAGAACAATACGACGTCGGTTGAGGGAATTTAACTTATATGGGTGTATTGCAGTACGAAAGCCACTCGCGTCAAATGAAAATTATCAAGGAGGATTGCAGTTTGCGAAAATGCGTTAAAAAAAACCGCTCTCTTTCCGGAAATCTGTACTTTGAACAGATGAGATCAAATACAACCGATGAAGAGAATTCTTCCGGCCTATTTAGCCGTGGGTCCGTTGGAATTTCTTCCGAACGTTTCGTTTGCAGCTGCGGTAAACATCTTCAGCGGCGATGTCGAAGTGTTCGCTTTAGTGGCTCAGCGTCGATTGATTCGTTGTCTGGCGTGCAGCCGTTATATGTATGTATATCTTTTGTTGGTCGGGTCTGGCGCGTTTCGCAGAACCGGGTATCAAATCTTGTTGATTACACGATTCTCTTCTTTCCTATTGAAATTACCGGGGTGCTTGCAAATTTCTATTGCCACTCTTTGTAACCGAGTGTGGTAGTGTGAAACTGTTGACGGAACCTCGGTGTTAGTAAAATTAATGTTGTGATTAGCGACGGATTTGTTTGTTTTGTTGCGCTTGTGCTCTTATATCCTCGTGTTAATGGTGCGTTTCGTAGTGCCGATATACACTAACCCACGGAAACAGGGAATTCTGTATACTCCAGTTGATGTTAGGGGATCCTTGGGGTCCTTCACCGAACGTAGCTGGTGGCTTTAAATACAACCGACTTGGGTTTGACGGGAAAATGTATGTGCGACACCCCATCAATCAATGATTCAAGTCTAGGTACACTATAAAAGCATTGAAACACAGTGGGGGAAGTGTTATGATATGGGCTTCCATGTGATGGCGCGGTGTAGGGCATATATTCAGAATTATAGGAAAAGTGGATCAGTATATATATTGAAACATTTTAGGAAACGTGATGGGACCATATGCTGTTGAATTTCTTCCAGTAACCTGGAGTTTAATGTACAATAGTGATCCCAAACATTCGGCGAGGACCGTAAAACAGTGGCTAGAGAGAAACAGATTCGAATGTTAGAATGGCCTGCACAAATGCAAACCCCATAGAAAATCTAAGGGGGGATGTTGAAGTTGTTATAAAGTCTAAGTCTCCAAGTGAATTATGGTATACTATTGAAGAAGCCTGGCATAACATTCCTGTGGAGAGATGTCAAAAATTAGTTGAAGGTGTGCAGAGAAGATGTGCAGCGGTGTTGGCTTGTAAAGGGTTTCCAGGAATATATTAAATGTAAAAACAAAAAAGAAATAATACAATATTTGGTTATTGTTATTAAGTGCGCTATTTCTACGCCCACTTAAAAAATACTACTAGACGTGCCGCAGATGTCATTATTATTTATTTCGTTATTATGTTATTATTATTCGAATTTGGAAGCATCTTTTTCGACACCATTATAATTATTAAACTGTCAATAAAAGTCAACGAACGATACATTTCGAAAGTAAAAAAATGTATAGGAGTAATTACACGTATCGCTACTAGGAAAACTTAATAGAATAAAATTTCCAATTTGATTAGTTCATTATCGCTAGCTAGATCAGGCATTAGCGGCACCTAAATCGACAAACACTAATACAACAGGTGTGACTTGTTCGTACGCGCTTTGACCTGTTCGTTTATTAATAGGTTCGCTTTGTATAGCACCGGAACCGCACCCTGCCATCAGGCCGACCGCCGCACCGACATCATCATGCTACCAAATCCCGTCGAGATCCTAATTCCAAAGCTAAACATAATTAAAGTAAATGGTTTTCTAGTAATCGATGCAAACCTGACGACGAAGAAGGATGGAGCAATGCAATAATATCACATTTGTTTTTTTGTTAACCGAAATACTTGAATTTTGTTAATTAGAAAATGAAAGAGTGAAACCACTTACTACTTCTTGTTGTATTGCTTTTCCTTACTGTCGCATATAAGCCATCTTGTAATTCAAGTCCTAAATTTATGGCACATATTTATGAGTTCCTAATAAAAGTCTGCTCCGATGTAGCTTACAACGGCCAAAAGAGTTGCTCCGATACCCCCAAACTGCGTCGAAAGTATATTTACGCGTATAATTAAAGAATTACCAGATTTAATAAATAAATGTTTATTTTTTTATTAAAATGCAAGTTTTGGAAATTTATTTCTCAAAAATCATGTCTTTTAAACGTGTTTCGTATTTTGTTAGAACTCTTTTAAACGTGAGACATCTTTCAAGAACTCGGTATATATTCTCCATGTTAGCCGCCATTTCTCTTCGAATATTCTCTTTTAATTCATTCAGAGAGTAAGAATTGTTGCTGTATGCATTTGATTGAAGGCAGCCCCAAAGGAACAAATCCATTGATGTCAAGTCGGGGCTACGTGCGAATCAATTTATATCACCGCGTCTGAATATCAATTTTCCAGGAAAAATTTCACGAAGATCTGGTAAAGCCACATTAGACATGTATAATGCCGCTCCATATTGTTGAAACTAGCTGTTTTGATTAAAACCATTAAAATCTTGAACGCTGGCGTAAATAAATTGTTAATCATCTTCATATATCGGTCGGAATTTACTGTATAACCTCTATCATCTTCAGAGGAAAAAGAAAACCGTGAGAACAGTGAAACTTTTGGCAAGTGAAGTGGCCTCTCATGATTTTGTTGTGAACTTGTTGAACTCCAATTACGGCAGTTCTTTCAGATGAAAATTCGCTGTATCTTGAGATGTTTTTGTAAAACTGACATACCCAACACGTATGCTCCGCTAGCGTAAAACGCTTCATAGCGACTAAACTTTCAAGCATGGAGCTAATTGCCATACCCTCTACTCATCAACAATTGTGTTGGCGCAGTGACCAAAACAAATTGAAAAAGACTTTTGGAACACTCGGTATTTAGATACAGTTGGCATTCAACGTTTGTACTCCATTAACTAAGTACTGCACCACGTAATATTTAGGGTTATATATTATTTGTAGGTAATATATGAATATACAAATATTAGATTAAATAATGTTTATTTAAAAATAATAAATTTGAGAAACAAAAATAAAAATTCTCCTTAACATATATTTTATCGATATCTTTCTATGCCAAAAAAGTGATTTGATCCTCTATAACTGTATCGTTATCTCTTCGTAAGGGGTGCAGGTACAACAAAAGAAAAGAGACTTATTGCCCGATTAACCCGATTAAAAAGAGATGGCTGGTGATGGAAGGAGTAAGAGAAATATCCTGCCGATAACGCCGGAAGGGTTAGCCTCTTATCTTCTAGATGTGATTCCTATGCAAATTAACAGTCGAAGAGACGTTATTTCTGATTATTTCCGTCGGTACGAGGTTACATCAGCGATGGCAAATGTTTAGCACGGAACGGGTATCCTTTCTTTTTCGTTTCCAAAACGTTAAATGAATCTCCGCTTATCTGTAGGGTGCTTAAAAATATAACGCGATAGGGTTGATTTAATGAGTGATTCAGTATTTTTGAGGATTTTCGATTATCATAGTGGAATAGAAAAAGAAACATTTTCAAATGTCTGTTGTTCTATAATGTAGAAGTTATTTTTAGAGATCGAGTAACCGAGTATGTGATTTCAACTTTTCAACAGTGATGATAAATTTATAATTTTCTTGCAATTTCCAACGCAATTAAATTTCCGAAAAAATATCGGTCTCGAAAGCGAGTTGAACCCAACTTGAGTCACCTTAAATCTCCCTAGATGTCACGATGCCAGTAGATATGTAGGGGGATTTAAGGTGACTTGGATTCAATGGCCTCGTGGTGCAAGGGTTTAGCACGCTATACCGGAGATATAGAGATGTTGGGTTCACGTTGGAAATTGCAAGAAAATTGTAATTTTATCATTACTAATGCCAACGGTGGCTTAGTATTGATATTCATGTTAATATTAGTATTAATATGGATGTTAGTTTAACTATTACGCACCTGTCGTTCAATAATATAATGTCCGTAAGATATTACAAGATATCTACTGGCATCGTGACATCTAGGGGGATTTAAGGTGACTTGGATTCAATGGCCTCGTGGTGCAAGGGTTTAGCACGCTATACCGGAGATGTAGAGATGTTGGGTTCAAGTCCCCTCCGAGACCGATATTTTTTCGGAAATTTAATTACGTTGGAAATTGTAAGAAAATTGTAATTTTATCATTACTAATACCAACGGTGGTTTAGTATTGATATTCATGATGTTGGTTTAATTTTGCACAGTGCTTTGTGTGTGCTACAGTAATCTGCTAGTGCGTTTCTTCGTAACCCTTCTTTTAAAGATTCCTTTTCCTTTTACCAATTATGACACATGAATAGTTCAGGAGTTCCATAAGGAAGAGTCTTAGGACTACTTCTGGTTACTATAAACTGCCGACTTGTCTATCATCCATTCCACACTTTTAGTTAATTTCTTTTCCTGGAACCTTCTGTTTCGTTTTCGCCTCTAGCGTGGTTAGGCCGTAGAGTTACCGTGACCTTCGTCCAAAGTGGTTTCGTCTCTAACGTGGTTTACACGTCGAGTTACCGTGCCACTTTGGTTTCCCTGTTTTCTCCTGAAGAAGCCTCCTACGACGGAGACGAAATATTGAGATTCCACATCTAACGGAATTTCTAGAAAATAACACCAAACATAAAGACGCTGTTAAATACAGCTTTTCTCCTGGTATTGGTGAAATCATTCACGAGAACGACAATGTGAGGAGACATAAAACGCTAACACATGGACATGCTTCTGTCTATCCGGCGTCTTCAGTGTGGTTTCGAGCGTTTTTATGCTCGACACATTGTGCTACTGGGCTACTGCTACTATCGCCATATCTAACAATTCAAGTGATTATTCTTGGCTCTAACTAGTGCCAAAAGAATGAAATACTTGTCTGCAAAGTCACAGCGAGAAGAAGCGGGTAAAGTTTCCCACCCTTCTCTCGAGCAATACGTGGATTACTATTAATAGTAAACTGAACATGTCTGTGTGTTAGCGTTTTATGTCTCTTTACATTGTTTTTCTCGTGAATGATTTCAACAATACAATGAGAAAAGATGCATTTAACAGCTTTTTTATATTTGGTGTCGAGATCCCACCATTCTCTTTTTTCTTTTTCTTCTTTCTTTCTTTTCCCCCATTTTTTTCTTTTTCACCCCCTTTTCACTTTCTTCCTTTCTTTTAATTATTTTTTTATATCTTTCTTTTTATTACTTTTCCTCTTACTTTTATTTCGTTTCTATATATCTCATCATGACACGGTCCAATTCCTGAACTAGTTCGCTTATTACAGATTAAAACTGTTGTGTAAAAAGAACAAACACATTAAAAACAAAGTTTATCAAAGTAGAAATTGACCTGAGAATGTATGAAATTCACGCGAAATTGATCGCGTAATTGTTTAATAATAATATTTGTGAGAATTAGTCCCTATTAATTTAGAACTACATTTACTACCCTGATCTAACACCGAGACAACAACTTATGAACTATTATTATGATTGTTTGAAAGGAATGTGTAACATATTTTATTACATTTATGTAATTGTTTTGACAATGTCGATATCGAATCTCAACCGTGACAATAAACTACATACTAAACAAGTTGGGAACACTGATAATAATACACAGTGTTCATTTATTAATGGCCAGAGAAGAAGGCGTACGTACATTAGTAAGATTGTCACTTGTTTCCAAAAGTCTTAGCTTTCAAAACTCCCTTTCGCCTTCTCAAAATCTTATTTTACAGCAAAATAGTCTTTAAAAGGCGAAAAAATGATGGACCCTCGTCATATGATATTCTACAATAGATTTAAGTTTAGTAGATTATTAAATTGTTTTTTAAACTAATGTCAGTTACTCTCATCTATTTACTTTTACCCCCGTTCTCTTCCCTCCCATTCGCATGCTCCAAAACACGAAAATCGCTAGAAATCAATTAGCTTATTGGTAAAATTATGACGCTGCCATTATCAAGATGTAATCAACAAATGACTATCGTACGTATACTTTATATAGTTGGTGGCGATACCGATGGCCTTTAACGCCATCTATATACGAACGTCGCGATCGCGATTGCGACAGGGAGACGCGTCGTATAGGGAAAAAAAATAACAGCTCCGTGAGTCTGATAAATTCATTAAACCCCAGGGGTGCCAATCCTACTCTCCCGAATTCCCGAATCGCACTTGATATATTAAATTTATGGCTGAAACACGGTGTTAACAACGAATAATTTAATTAACGATGGCGGCCGGGGGGACATCGGAAAGGAGGCGGGTGGGAACGCGACGAAGGCGTCTGCCCCCTCCTCAACAACGACGACGTCGACGTCGTGACCGGAAATCGAATGCTGAAATTCGAGATCTTCCAATGTTAGCAAGCGTGTATCAGACTAATAACCGCGGAAGACTGCTTGTTCTCCTGATGAAAATGACAGGGGTGGTTTAATGGAAAAATTGACCAATACTTCTGCGGAACGTTGTGTAGATATGAGATCTCTTATAGTTAGTATTGTAACAATAGCTTCCATTTTTGCCAAAACTTTGGAAACCAAGGCATATTATTTACTTTTCATCAAAATACTATCTATAAATGATTGCTTTCTATGAATTTGAAACATTTTCTATGCGGACCGGATGAAATGGTCAAACACTAGCAAACATACAGCGATAGGGACTTGCGCGTAACCCCCTATTACCACACAAATATTACGTTCGATGACTTTAGTAGGTTTCTAGGTTTAGATACCTGCCAGCTTTTGTTGCATCCATAACGATCAGTATTTGATATTGCATTAGAGCGAAATTGTATGTGCAAACGAATTAATAACCATCAATAGCATGTAGGAGTTTGTCTCAGTTGGTATTCGTGTCTTCATGAACTTTATGGCGGTGGCGAAATCGCATATTCTACCATACCTTCAGAAACTCGAAGACTCACTTCTCCGGCAAGATAATGCCTTTCCCCACGCAGCGAGAACATTTGTGAACCGGTTCAAAGAGGCTCATGTCAATATTTTACCATGGCCATCCAAAATATCGGACTTCTCCCCAATCGAAGACGCGTGGGAAATTATGGTAAGAAAGCTGAGAACTTTAGCGAATCGTCTGCAAACAGTGGAAACTCTTCTACATGAAATGCAGATTGTCATGGACACCATACCACAAGAGAACATCGAGCATCTACTGAAATACAAAAAGTAGAGTGTGTGAAATTAAGAGGGAGTTCAATACGTTATTAATAAAGATAGAATTAGATTGTATTAATTTTTTGTTCTTTTCCTTTGAAATTATAATGAATTATTACCTTTAAATAGTTATCAATTTCTGCCAAGTTTGGTCAAAAAGTTGCACCTCTCCTTGGTGCTGTAATTTTCACGCACAAACCTACTATTATTTACTATTGATAAATAAAACTTTACAATTGTGTAGATACTTTTTTTAACCGTTATTAGTATTAAGCCGTTGTTTTACTGTTGAAAGTTTTGAGTAGTCAATTTATTCTCTACAAAAATTGCTACACTTAAACCTTATTATATTTTAACAACTCGATACACAGATATGTATGTATATAATAACACTGCCCAACACAGTTGTTAGTAACTTCTGTATGAGACTTACTTTTTTACTAATTTGTGTGTGCTGAAATCGAAAATCATAGCATAGAGCTTTTGCGTATTTCGTCAAAATGTAACTGTATCTTTGAAAAATAACTAATGCGACTAAGTTGTTACTTAAGAACTGATGAGATATAAACAAAGTATAAAAATTTTAATAGTTCATTTATTTATTTAAATACAATATTAGTCACGAGTATAGTACAAGTATTTATTTTAATAATCATTAAAAAATTACAGAGAGCACATAAAAACACAAACCACAATCAGGGAATGAATTTTCGTTTGCTGCCCTTTCTGCTGTGTATTTTGGTTTGACAGTCCCTTTGAACACTACAATAGTAATCAGCCATCATATGAGGATCTCATCCTACTTGGTACCGAGTTTCCATGGTTTTTAAATCTCCATGAAATCTCTTGCCGTGTTTATCGCTTACACCACCTAAATTTTCGGGAAACCTATCAATATTGTTATGAAGGAAATGAAGTTTTATGCTCATGTTACAACCTAGGCCGCGAAATTTTTTAAACATTGGTTTCACTAGATCTTTGTAGTTGGAGTAAATCGACGGCGTCCATACTAAATGAAGTCCAATCCTTACACTCTGAATGAATTAAAAGAGAATATTCGAAGAGAAATGGTGGCTAACACGGAGAATCTAAACCGAGCAGTTCTTGAAAATGTTGTCTCACGTTTAAAAGAGTTCCAACAATAGACGAAACACGTTGAAAAAACATAATTTTTGAGAAATAAATTCACAAAGCTTGTACTTTTACTAAAAAATTAAACATTTATTCATTAAATCTGGTCATTCTTTAATTATATTCTGTTTATTTTGAAATAGATTTTTGGGACAAGTGCTGTGAAGGTTCATATATCCAGCACGCTACCCGTAAATATACTTTCGACTCAGTTTGGGGGTATCGGAGCAACTGTTTTGGTCGTTATAGGCTATGTCGGAGCATACTTTTATTAGAAACTCATAAGTATGTGCCATAGATTTAGTAAATTTAGGACTTGAATTACAAGATCGCTTATATGCGAGGACACTAAGGAAAAGCAATACAACAAGACGTAAGTGGTCCTTCTCTCTCAGTTTCGTTTATAGAGTTGATGAAATTTAGATCTGTCATTAAAATTTGAGGTCCATCAAATATCCCAGCTTTAATTTTTTCGTAACTTAGTCGTGGAAGCAGTATCCCACGCCTCCTACACTTTACACTGGAAACGTTTAAGGGTTTCTGATAATTATACCAAACAGCTTGGCATCCTATCAATAATCTCCCAACATCAAAAAAACATCGCAGGTAAAAATTAACATAGACCTAATCATCCAAGCTTATATTAAGCTTAGCCACAAGAGGCAATCATTGTCTTATTAAATTGAATCCTTCAGCTTTTGGGAGAAAATACATCATTTTGCGAAGAGAAAGGTACTAGTGCACTTCAACAATATACTCTCCCATTCCTCCGCCGCAACAACGAAATCGATTGATTTGCACTACGAATGCCGCATATGATTTATTCTCCAATTTAGACGTGCTATGACTGTTTTCTCTTTCCACACATGAAAAAATGACTAGCGGAGGAGAAGTTCTCATTAAGTGGAGGGATCTTTGCCAAAGCACAGAGTTCTTTTACAATCTTGGAGAGCTTGGCGCATAATTTGAATCGAGCTAGAAAAGAAATAGTTGAAAAAGGCTAATAAAAAATTTATTAAATTCTCACACTACCCTCGTCAATCTCCACGATGACAAGGCCTAAAGGACCTGTGGCGGCTATACTAACGCGAAATTACATATTGGTATAATCAAATTTATTCCTGTATATTATAGCTTAAGTAGTTGTTAATCGCAAAACCCCAAAACTCAAAATAATAACGGATTCTTTCGTTACTAGAAGAAAGAAGTTATTTATAATTGGAGAAACCTGGCAAATGTAGTGTGTACATAAAAAGTTATCTAACAATCGGGCAAGCTAAAAACTAACGCCATTTCTTCGGAGACAATAAAGAGACGGCTTTCAAGTAGAAACTGAGAGAAATTTGCAAATTCAAAGTAATAATGAACATTAACATATAAATTAAAAACATTAATTAATTAGGAAGAGGAGTAACAGGACATGAATTTTCCTCCTTAAAAATTTATTTAGAAAAACGTTTTTATTTTTCAAGCAATGTTAAAATTTATATTCAAATAAATTCAAAGCAAGAAGCAAAAATTAATGATGCATTCCTCAAGATAATCTAGACTTAATTCAAAATCAATTTCCTTCCTTTCACCAGCACTTAAATCGTCATCACTTTTTCACATTTTTCACTATTTTTATTCTATAATGGCACCAGAAAGAGACAAGCTACGATGAATATTGGCAACATTATGCCTCCATTTCTTCATTCCTCCGATTCGATTTAGTAAGACAGCAAGTAGAGCCGCAAAATGCAGATCGTTTAGATGTATAATAAATCAGATTTTTTTTTGTGAATGTGCCAGCCGTTCATGTGCCATTTACCGCGTGGTTCGTTATTAATCGTTCGTCTAGGAAATAAGGGGAGCAATTTGTAATAGCGAAAAAAAAACGATCTTTCCCATCTGAATTTCGAATCTAAGCATGTACCTCGGGTAATCGAAAATTAATTATTAAAAGAAAACGATCCTGATGAACTATTGTTATATTTCATTTCTCGTTATAGCAAAGAGAAAGGGTAACGCTCTTATATTCTAAACGGAGTCTCTTAATACTAAGAGAATAGATAACTTTATCGATTAAAAGCTGTAGAGTTAGCTGAGGATGTTCCACGTTTTTATCGAGTGTTAAACTGCTCGCAACCATATGGGAAAAATTGCTGATGAATTTAACCTTTCGAGTGACATTTACTTTGTGCGTACAAATCTGATTATGACATTTGCGTCTAGATATGGGTACTACGATAAATCTAATTTAGTAAATGACATTTGAAAAATCAACATAAGTTATTATTTCTCTTCACTTATACATGTCACTTAATGTAGCTATTTTCGTGTTTATTAAATACTCCCTGGAAGAACCTGTATTTATACTACATATTTGCGTAAAAGTGAACAGGACTAATTTCCACATTTAGAATATTAGTAACATTATGGAATGCCGCAGCAAAAAGAGTACCTCGCTCATACAGAAAACATATGTACTGCGTTTAACAGCTTCAAGGAATAAAATTAGAATAATTCGGTGTCAATAAGAAATGTACATCGCTATGATTATAAAGATTGCGAGATCGTATAATAGATACAGGTATCTCGGTATATTTTACACCATCAAGATGATTAATCCGTATCACATACAGTGTGGTGTACTACATGTAGTGTCCAATTGGAAAAATCCGGGTGAGCTGAAAAAATCGGTAACTAAAGCATAGCAAGTAGCAATGTTTCAATGTAATGTGTCTTATTTTCCGGCATAATGTCCCTCAAGATCAATACATTTATTTAGTCGATGCTCAAGTTTCTTTATGCCTTCATAATACTATGCAAAATACCGCTGTCTTGGGAAAAGGATGTGCTTTAATAAATAACATTCATGAACCCATATAACATTATGAATCTTTTTATCTTCTAAAGTAAGTTAAATGAAGTTGTTATGGAAAGAAAGAGATTATGTCCAATATTTCATCAATAATTTATTCTGACTTTTTATTGATACCTCAAACTAAATACATTTTATGTAAGTAATGAACAGGTACGAGGGGAGGTCCAGAAGTTCGTGGAATGAAAGGGTTTTAAATAAAATAAAACAATAAATCTATTTTTCCTTTTCAATATAATAACCCTTAAGCGCAATACATTTATTAGATCTATGAATTAATTTTTCTAAACCATCATAAAAATATTTTTTATCTTTGCCTCAAAATGGGCCAAAGTTGCCCCCTTTACCTCATTATTGTCGGAATACCTTCTTCCAAGTAAGTCTTTTTTTAAATTGGGGAACAAGTAAAAATCACTAAGGCCAGGTCTGGACTGTAGGGTGGATGGACTATTGATTGAAAGCCATGCTTGTGTAGAGCAGCCATCGCAACTTTGCTCTTGTGAACCGGCGCATTATCTTGCAAGTGCAACACACCCTTGGTCAATTTTCCTCGACGTTTTTGCTTGATGACCTCCTTTAATTTTGCTAATATCGCTGCGTAATATTCTCCGGTTATACTCCTACCTTTTTCTTTGTAATCAATCAATAATATCTCCTCACAATTCCAAAAAACAGTAGCCATCAACTTTCCAGCCGATTCTGACACTTTGAATTTCTTTGGCGGTGGTGTCCCCGTTTTGTACCATTGCATGGACTCTTGTTTGGACTTTGGCTGAAAGTGATGAAACCATGTTTCATCTCCGGTAACAATCCGCTCCAAAATTTGTGCAGGTTTGTCTCCACACAGCTCCAAAAATTGTTTAGACGCACATACGCGCTGCTGTTTCTGCAGTGGCGTGAACATTCTCGGTACCCATCTTACACTGACTTTTGTCATACCCAGGTGGTCATGTAGGATACGCAAAATGGTGGTATCTGATACTCCAACTAATGCAGATAATTGTTTTTTCTTCAAACGGGCATCTTGCAGTAGAAATTTTTGCACGTTTTCGAGAATGTCTGATGTGGTGGCCTCAGCTGGCCGTCCTGAGCGGGGGTCGTCTTCAATCGACTCCCGACCATGTTTAAAAAGACCATGCCACTTATAAATCATTGATTTACTAGGGCACTGTTCCCCATAAACGGTTTCCATTTCATTCAATATAGTTTGAGCGTTCTTTCCTTGCTTTTGTAAGGAACTTTATCACAGCACGGTGTTCAATTTCCTCCATAGTTTCAGTTTTCTTCCGGATTGACTTGTTTAGCAGGCAACTATTCTTAAACGACTGACGCTATACGGCTGCAACTTAACTTATATACTAATAATGAGTCGCCAATCAGAATGACACCTAGCGAGCGCCCCTATCTCCTCCATTCCACGATCTTCTGGACCTCTCCTCGTACAACAAAGATGGAAATGTGGCAAAGATAGTGTGGTACCAAAAAAATAACTTATTGAAAATCTATGTAGAAACAAACCTAATACTTCATTTAAAGATCAAGTTACAGTACGTGGAATTAATGGATGTCAATCATTGCTTGAAAAATACAATGATGTCGTGACATGAAATTGTCGAGGATGGATTATAATTAGAGTTTGGGCTATTTCCATCGCTTGTGGAATTTTGATATTCTCACGGTTCGGCAGTGTACCCCCTGCCATCAAGCTAATAATAACAATTTGAGGTAAGTAAATCCACGGTTCATCTGACTATGTGTCTTCTCGGTTTTCTTAGTGAATTCGTCTAGTATGGGGTTTGAAAGTTTTCAAAATTTTAAGTCCAATACACCAGACCACTATCCTAACTGGTGCACGAATTACTTGTCTGTAAGTTACAGTTTCTTGCATTAAAGACATTGCCCAGTAGCATAATTTTCCATTATGGGCGCGGGTGGTATGAATATTTTTGCAATTGGTGCAATTGTGCAATTGTCAATAAGTTCTTAAAAATTATAAAATAGTTCGTTATGAAAGACTAGTCCCATTTACACAAAGTATCCGTGGCAATTATAACATTTCCCAAAATTGTTTAGTCCACCATAGAATTCTATCTACCTAGTAGAACCATTATTTTGAGGTTTCTTTTGTTTCATTCGAATAACTTTCCATACAGTATAATCCCTGCAACAACGGCAAAGGGTGCATCTCTAAGCACTTTCGACCCTCCTACACACTCTATAACGTAATATACACAACGCTTTCGTATTTACCGGTATTTGTTTCCCCCGACAGTCAACTTATACACGTACACATACTCCCCAAACTCTTCGTTAAACCCCTTCGCGCAATAAATTCGCGAAGAAGACACGTTTCGAATACACGCCGTCCCCCTCAGGACTTCGCCGCGCCAGCTCTAATCGCCACATACGACCTTCTTTATCGGCCGCACCCGTTACGGTACGTGCATCGAACGGAGATGGCGCCACCGTAATCGAATATAGGTAGTTCGTTACGCGACGTCGTGGATATGGAATGTGTAATGGGAATCCGGGACGCTCGGTGTTAATTTACCAGAGCTTATTAAATACTATATTATGTTTTGATGTTACCTTGTGGTGGCTGTTGTGTGGCCCGAACGACGCGGGCGCGCGATAGAGGGCGTTACCGGTTGCCGTATTCGCAAGCGGGAGGAATCCCGCAAACAAAAATCGCGTAATTTATCGTTACCGGTACGTAGAATTAATAAGGGACGCCTGTATTTTATGTAATAACGCTCGGTTGCCGGTTGTTGTTGTGTGTCGCCCGATCTGTCTTTGTTTTAGCGGGCCGCGCGACGGTACGAAACCGATACGTTCCTACGTAGTACGGAAGCTGATCTTCGCTTCTCGCGACGAGGTTGTTCGGTGTTAATTAGGCGTGAAAATCGCGGATTTGCCTCTTAGTATTTAGAGGAAATTGATTGCGTTTGTATTGTATTTCAATACGGGGTTGTAAATTTCTGGAAAAAGCCTGTACTGCTATTCTAACAGAACTTTTCGATTTGATATTGCTTAGACTTCGGATTTAATTAAAGAAGTAGTTAAAAATCTAACGCTTTAACAGATCAATTCTGCATTTCCAAAAGTACCTCGTGCATAGACCAGTCCTCTTTCAGAAGGAGGTATTGCTCTTATGGGTTATCATATACAACGTTGCCAGAGCGATATGGGTATCTCATTTTGTGTATATTGTCGCTATGAACGTATTAATTAGCTTCTCGTTGCTGGTATATTAATGTCAGTTTATGTTGGAGAAATGTCTATGTATAGGTTATTTACTGCGCAAATATAAAGGAGTAATGCCATAACTTATGTTATTTTGTTTTATTGAGACGAGTATTATCTTTTAAGTTTTGCACTTAGAACTGGAATAAAACAGTAGGTAGCTTTTAAAAATTTGATTGTTTTTCGAAGTATTCTCCACAAATATTAATACACTTTTACATACGTTCGAACCAACCACCAAATTATACCACTTGTTTATTGGTACAGTCAAAATTGCGTTTTTGAAGGCATCGACTGCTCCTCCTAACGACTTGGGTCCGGACTGTACGGAGGATGGTCCAATTTGACGTTTTCTTGTATTAAAAATTCAATTGTGTGCTGTATGCAAACTTGCATTGCCTTGATGGAGGATGATTCGTTGGTCCAAGTTGATTTTTCGAAGTTCAGCGATGGCTGAGCAAACAAATGGTTGTATACCAATCGGCAATAACAGTTCTTTGATCATCTAAAGGAATTGTTACGACATTTGTCTCGCAAGCAGGTCATGTAATCTGCCTCAATGTTGTGATATGTCACATATTGATTTTTTTGATGATCTTACGCACAGCATCGACGTTTTCCTGGAAGACTGCCGTTTTTGATGCATCTCCTCTTGGGTCTTCGCTAAAACTAACGCGTCCACAATTGAACTCTCCATGCCAACGAAAAATTGTTGACTGATGTAGTGCTTCATTGCCCAAATTAACTCAGCAAGGCATTCTTGTTGAAACAGAACATTATAAGAAATCATTTCGCGAAAATGTTTTCGATTTAACTCTATTTTTCAACTAACTTATTAATTTTGAGAGTTCGTTATAGCTATACTCTATTTTTTAATTCGGAGGAGTAAAATAAAAAGACGCGTTTAGACAATGGAACTTTCAAAGCTACTTTTTGGTGGCACTTTTTGAACTAGCTAGGATTTTGTATAAGTTGCTGTTATGTAATTATTATTACAGTGCAAATTTGGAGAGAAAAATTAAATACTAACGCACTCAGAAAAATACACAATCTAAGCATATCGCTAGTGTAATTGTTGCCGAAAAGTGACCAACGGTAAACCTACTTTTTGGGAGTTAAAAACTTTAGATATACATAGATTAACTGGATTAAGATGGAGGTTAATTTTTGGTACTGACATTTGGCTAGTGGCGCCCTGTTTATCTCAGTATGCGAAACTTGAAAGACATCCCTCGTATGTAAAAGACGTGTATTTTATTTGGAAAAAGCGTTCATGTAGCTTTTGTTTTCTTTTATTACACATACATTTTTCCTACCTGTAACTTTAAAAAGAAAATTGTCAATACATTAGCACCATAGTAGCTAACCAGGTACACGCCAGTACCTATAAATCTTTATTTTAACTTTGAGGTACAGCAGCGTAAAAAGTAACCCACATTGTTAACACGTAAATATGCGTGATATGTTTCTACCACCCCAAAATATTATAAGTGCTGCCTGGTTTCATTTTTGTCTCACTTACGTTAACTAGATCGAATATCATGAAATGTTATGTTTTCCTGTGTTTTCAAGATTGGACATATCAGTGCATGTTCATCAGCGGTAAGGAGCAGTTTGAATTGATGATAAAATATAAAGTACGTAACTCAATCGAGCAATATCTTCCAAAGAAAAATAAGAATAGCAAGAGGATAGATACACTGGGAAAATTGGCAGTCAAGCGACAAAAAATAGAAGATTTGAAATCTAAACAAATCAATGCCTGTGATATTGATAATGAAAAGGGAAAACGTTTTCGATCTTTCAAATCAAGGACAATATGAATTATTTGTAAGCGATATGGGAATAACTACAACAAAACGAATGGACAATAAGAAGGTTCACGTTCTTTTAGACTCTCACAATCGAAATCAACTCTCCATAGTCCAGAAAAAAGTCATAAGGGCGTTAGAACGTCGATTATTCATCCTTCTTTGATTGCAGATTTTAACAATAATATGAATGCAGTGGATAAATTTGAGACAGAAATTGTGATACCGCATACTGTTTCATTTTCTTAATGCATGTGCTATTAGCGCATATATTTCACATAAACAGTGAAAGAAATAACATCGATAAGAATCCAAGTTTAATGTGTCCAAGGATTGGTAGCTCGAGCAAAAAATTAAATAGAAACGTACCAATTATATATAAGTCTCCATCGGTACAAACAAGGAAATCCAAATCTAGCGATTCATTAGAAATAAGATTAGCTCCGGAACATCAACTAAACGGTTCTACTTGTAGACGATGTGCTCTTCCTAGCACCAAAACAAAACGAAATTCGCACATCATAGACTTATATGCTATGCAAATGTATGTGTCTTGGGAAAAGAATGTGTTTTAATAAATAACATTCAGAAGCGCGTATTCCAAGGTAGGATTGTTTACATCTTGCCTTGTAACTCAAAATCTAATCGAATTATTACTGTATACGCTTATTAAAACAACTTTGTTCAATATAAAATACATAAAATTTGTATGCAATATGAGTCTTTTTGACGATTGCAAGGACTGTACGGATGTACAATTCACAGGTATAGCAGTAAACTCCACTCACACAAATAAATTAATTATGCGTAACGCAGCGTTTCGAGAGCACGTAGGCTCTCATTGTGTCGGTAACATTTGTTGACAATGAGAGCCCACGTGTCTCGAAACGCTGCGTTCCGCATAATTAATTAATTTGTGTGAGTGGAGTTTACTGCTATACCTGTGAATGAGTCTTTTTATTTTCCAAAATGAGTTAAAAAGAGTTGGTATGGAGAGAAAAAATATATCCAATATTTCTTTAATAATTGATTCTTTCTTTTTATTCATATATAAACCTCAAATTAAATACATTTTATCCAAAAGTGCAACAGATACAACAAAAATGAAAAGATGATACCGGGCCACCTGAAAAATAATAGTTTAGGAAGGGTTAGGGGCATGTTTTAAGACAATTATCCTGAAAGGCCCTTACTATAACAAATTTTAACAGAACACGTGAAACTGAATATCCTGTGTTACATACATGCAAAAACGATCTGTAGGATCACATATAGACGTAGGCAGACATTTTGAAATATTGCACGGTTCGATGAACAAAACCCTGTGAGAAGTTCAAGTATAAACCATACAAAATATATTAAACAATTATTTTTCGAAAAAGATAAAGTAAACACAGCAGATTTTTGCGAAACAATGTTTAATTTGTTAATTAAAAATTTTCAATACTTTTTACTGATGCCACTCGCTAGTGTCCCATTTAATGCATATAAAAAGTGCTAGGATGAACCTTTAGTAGTGTGGCAGTTGGTATACTATGGTCAATGCCTTGGAAAGGTAGATTTTTCAATACTCGTAGGAAACGTATGGGAAAACATGGATCAGACCATAATTAAAAAGGGAATTGAATTAATTGCCATATATCTTTCAAATCGTAACAAAATTAATGAATCCATTTTTAATAATAAGAAGCTAAAAGAATATAGAAGTCGTTGGAAGTCGCATCTTATTGAAAACATGTCCGACAGTGACTCCTAATTCCAAACAACAGAGCATATGATACTTTCCTCAAATCCTGTTATTTCTATATAGTCTTTTCTTCCGAGCAAATATGAAAAGCAATCACGCTGAAATTTCAACAAGACAGCAGTACCGGGAAGCAACATTGAAATAAAAACAACCCCGATGAGTAATGCATCAAAGGATAAAGAAGAAGAAGATAACTTCTCGATACGACACTAGTTCTTGAGAAAGTCCATATACTGATACAGCGAATTCAGAAACTGATGAATAGAATCTATTAAAAATAAAATAGGATATTGGCTATTCGTCAACACGATCAGAACCACAACTCAATTTGCAAAATATTCCGAATATCGCGAATTCTCTAGAATCAAGGCTTTTTAATACGTATTCATAAAACACGTGAAACGTGCTTTACGCTACTTAGCCTTGTCGATGGTATATTAGGGGATTATGCTTGTTTGTACCGTTCACAAATAATTTCGACATTGTTAAAGGATAATACTTAACAATATTCGATTTTGAATCTTTTTGTGTCCTATTTTTAATTTCTACTAATATTCTCTAGGTATTGTATCCAATATCAATGTAAGAAGTAGGAATACTTGTATAACGAATGGAATGACTCCAGATCAACTACTCAATGCCACTGATAAATGTGTACGTATTATAACTAAGAAAGTATGCTACCTGATGCTTGCGGTAACTTAATGAGCACATGCCATAATGACGTTTATTAATTAATCTGCTAAATTATCAAAGACACGTATTTTCTATGAAATTTTGAAATTCTATAACAAAAGAAATATCACCAACACATTACAACAACAACGTTTCGCAAACGCTCATGAACGTAGAACGAAGAAAATTACATCCGGTCCAAAACCTTAAAGTTTTAAAAGGCCTGCGGTCGTCAGAGTGATAAAAGAATCTCTTTTATCGAAAAAGTTAAACGCCATCTACTAAAAATTCTATTTGCCGTCTCAAAGCTCGTTCACCTCCCCCGATTTCCAATCTGTTTAGAGGAGAAAACTTCATAATCGAATAATTTTCCAATGAAAGTGAACGTCAAAAAGCAGCGTCGCTTGTTTCGTTCCACCACGTATCCTCAACCCTCCCCTCCCCCTTCCCTCATCCTGTAATTTCTTTAAAAGTGAACAAGAAAAATCGAGCATCAACAGGAAAGAAAGGGGACCGCTTCGTCCTTGTTATCATGGAAAATTTAAAGGCTCCACTATCGACGACATACTGTAACGTCTTTAACCGGAAATGCACGTAGATCGATGTTACCTTATTAATAAATGAGAAACTGTTTTGGGTAATGACATGGGGATGCACTAGAAGCGAAATTCCTTACAAAGTCGAATATATCACGTATTAAAAATGTTATTTTCAAAAGAATAAAGTAATTAGATTTGCTGTACTAGCTTAGATAAGCGGTTCTTAATCGGTGCGCCGCTTGGTGTCGCGAACATTTTTAGAGGACCATGGTTACAAATTATATTTTCAACTATAAATTAGCAACATACGGTATTGCTTTAACTCATCTTTTCATGTAATCAGTTGCTACGACAATTTACACTACATCTAAGGAAGGATGTTATTGTGGTATTAATTAATATTTAAGGACATGCTGCATTTTGTGAAAATCTATTGCTTCATTGATATTCACTCTTAGCAAATTCACTTTCGTCCGCTTATCATCGAGTACTCCCTCGTAGACCTCTACACTATTAGCAAACTGCCCCATTCAAACAACGCACCTCTGACCCTTTGGCCCTACCCCATGGAACAGGCAAGCTATCATCGCGACGGGCGTCCAACTGACCCGACTACGGTCAAGGGGGTGTAAATAGCCCTGCTCAACAGGTGCCCCATACGTCGACCTACCGACAGAATATCGTTTCGATCCCCTTTCACGTTTCTGCAACCGTTCTAACCTCGTTTTATCGGTTCCAGAAACCGGAACACTGTTGATACATCCGATTAGCCTCCTCTCAAGAGCGGTTTCCAATACCCTCGAATCGAATTAGGAATTACGGAGGCAGAGAGCTTGTTTTACCTATATTATGGCAAAGTGATAACTACCTATTTCCGCTTACTATGTTATTTAGTAGGTAATGAGATCTATTGTATTGGAAATGTTTTTTTTCTGAGGTAATACGAGTATTTGGATGACACGTTTACTATACATTATGGTACCTCTTTATTTTGCATCTAATTTATTTGTATATTTTATTCAAACAGCTATAGAAACTAAAATTAGTTTTGCAATAGAATTTCACAGCGTAACAGCAACTCCTTCATTGACAAATAAAAGATTTGAATGTCTTATGTAAAAGGTTAACAATTCTTGTATATTACAATTATATTAAGCTTACTACTGGAGTATAAGTTGGGCTATCCTGTTTCGTATTCCAAACTAAAGACCTGCCAATCAATATCTTCCATATTTTTTTTATTACACTACAATAGTTTGGCGATACCAATTTAAAATAGTTTCACCAAACTTATGTTCTGTACATAAAGGAAAACAATAATGTTATGGTATGATTTGTCACCACTTTCTGTAAATTACTGCCCTTCTAAGTCCAAATCTCTCAATGCACCAGGTGGAACTCCCGATCCAAGTTGTATGAGTATTATTATATATTTAAGAGGAGTATGGAAAAACATTTTTGTGTTTAGATATAAATTGAGATTTCCCTGTCTTATTGTAACTAAGGACTAGAGAATAAATATGTGCTGAATGTATTGTAACAGCATCTATAACTTTTTTTTACTTTTGCATGTACAATAGTTTCGTAAATAAAATGTAATATAAAACAGAAGAATATTTTACTTCCGCGTTCAAAGCAACCCAATACCATGATGGTTGCTTTTTCATTTTTCACTATTTTAGAAATACACTCGTCTAGTATTTTCTCCAGGTCGGCGACAAACAAACGTGCGACGTTAAACTCCAAATGATTCTAATTTCGATTCGTCTTTCCATAACACACTTTTCAATCATTTATACTCCAGTTTGCGTGAGCTTTTGCTCAATTTAGTCTTTTCCGTTTGTGTATAGAACGTAACTGTAGTTTTCTTACTGCTATACGACCCCTTAGATTGCCGTTTATTGGTTTCCGCTCTATTGCCGACACACTTACTGGCTGACGGCATTTTAGGCTGGACTCTGCCGTAATTGGCGATGCGGTAAGGCGGCGATTTCTTAGGAAAATCAGTTAGATGTGTTGGTCGTCTCATTCCGTTTTTGATCTGGGCCTTCCACTCCGCTTTCTGCTCTGAAGCCTACCGGCTTCTTCCTTTCTTTTAATTGTTCTACGCACACACCACTCAGAAATACCAAATGTTGAACAATTTCTCTATTTGAAACATTTGTTTTATGTAAAGCACATATTCGGGCGCGTGTTTCAATCTCCAATTCCCGTCCTTTTGGCATGTTTTCGATCAAATAAACTAACAATATGAAATAGGACCTTCCTAACGCAATCACAAACGTCTCCAGTATGTCAGTAATGTACTGGATACACACAAATTTTATTTCACAACGCATTTATCGCCAGTTACCTATTATTCACGCATTATTGCTTTATTGTCATCATAAAATTCAATGCAGGAATAAATTGTTTTCGCGTTTGAGTAAGTTTTATGATTATGAATATATACTATCAACATTAGTTTTGTAAATGCCATTCTAAGAAGACTAGTTTGAATTTCCATAAACTTTTTTAAAATCGTTCTAAATGTAACACAATATATTAGGTGCGACCAAACTTATGGCGGGTAGTTTATGTGGAGAAATGACCTCTGTCGGATTATTTAATATTGATTATTTATGTTAATTACCTCAAAAAGAATTGAGAGATAGTGAAATACATGTATTGTATTAAATATACGTAGGTATAAAGTTTTTATGGTTTGCCACTGTTCATACATACATCACAACGTCAAATGAAAATAGAAAACCGTTTACTATTTTGATGACAATCACGAAATACAAGCTACACAATGTACGTATGCGTATAACACATGGGCTGAAAAGTCCCGGGCCTAACACATAGATGACGCTAGTTTTATTGCAGTCACCTCAGTTAGTACTAACCTTCAAAAGACAGCTGTTAAAATTTCATGATATTCTATTCATTAGTTTGTGAGTTATTGTGCTAAGAGTCACGCTACTTTTGTTATTTTCAAAACAATGGATCAATAACAATTTCGTGTTTTAATTTTACACTGCTTCTTGATGGGAAAAAATACCGTTCAAGCGAAGCAATGGCTTGAAAAGTGTTATGGGGACTCCGCTCCATCAGAAACAACAATAAAACGTTGGTTTGCTGACTTCAAACGTGGTCGTAGAGACTCCGATAATGCAGAACGCAGTGGACGTCCAAATGAGGCGGTAACACCAGAAAACATCAAAAAAATCCACAAAATCGTTTTGAATGATCGAAAAGTGAAGTTGCGTGAGTTAGATGACATCGTAAAGATATCAAAAGAACGTATAGGCTTTATATTGCATGAGCATTTGACTATTAGAAAGCTCTGTTCAAAGTGGGTGCCGCGTTTGCTCACTGTTGACCAAAAACAAGAACGTGTTGATGATTCTGAGCAGTGTTTGGCCATGTTTAAACGTAACAAACCGGAATTTTTGCGTCGATATGTGACAATGGATGAAACATGGATCCATCACTTCACTTCGGAATTAAAACGATCGTCATCTGAGTGGACAGTAACTGGTGAACCTCGTCCAAAGCGCCCGAAAGCACAACAATCGGCTGGAAAGGTTATGGCCTCGGTATTTTGGGATGTGCGTGGTGTAATATTCATCGACTATCTTGAGAAAGGAAATACCATCAACTGTGAATATTATATAGCGTTATTGGAGCGTTTGAAGGCCGAAATTGCAAAGAAACGACCGCATATGACAAAGAAAAAAATGTTGTTTCATCAAGACAACGCACCGTGTCACAAGTCAATCAAAACAATGGCAAAACTACATGAATTGAACTTCGAATTGCTCCCACATCCACCGTATTCGCCAGATTTGGCTCCCAGCGACTACTGGCTGTTCGCAGACCTCAAAAAAATGCTCGCCGGTAAGAAATTTCGCACGAATGAAGAGGTTATCGCTGAAACTGAGGCCTATTTTGAGGCAAAAGATAAATCGTTCTACAAAAGTGGTATTGAAATGTTAGAGTGGCGCTGGAATGATTGCGTTGCTCTTGATGGAGATTACGTTGATGAATAAAGCTAATTTTGAGCCAAAAAAACCGTGTTTTCTTTGTTAGGCCCGGGACTTTTCAGCCCATGTGTTATATCTCGAAGAATTCTGTTATGTCCATATTCATGCAATTTTTAACTCGTTAAAAACCCATGCCATAATTTAGAATACCTCTGTGGTTTCAGCGAAATCCTAGTATGGTTGGCAAATGTTCATAAATATATCTCGCACTGGAAGATAGTGATTCCAGTGCGAGATATATTTTGTAACCAAGTGCTTCATCCAACAACAAGACAAATGAAGAAACTTTTCAAAAATCTATCTGGTTATGCGCTACTTTTTCTTAGGCGTTCAGGTCCTACTAGCAGAAACACGCGTCGTACATCAAATGACAACCTGTATGTGGTGTTAATTTGCCTAATTGAATCGGAAAAAAAGGTGTGATAATAAAGCGTTATCCATGACTAGATCTTCGGTATTGATAAGCGGAAATAGAGGAGGGCCACCGTGATCGTAAATAATAATCTGTGTCATTCCCGTTCAGGTATCGGTCCTGGAATCGCGATTACGGCCTCAGATATCTGTGACGTAAATGAATTAGACTAATTATTCATTTGTTTTCCTCGGCTTTTTTTCCGTTATTTAGTAATAGCGTCGAGGAAATCAGAGCGGCGAAGTAATTAACTTTGGTAAATGCGAGGAGTTTAATTATTCGAGTGACACGAATTTAAAGGCTATTTTCCTTTTAACAGATTATACCTTTATGCCAAAATCGTATTGACAAAATGACAAGGACCATTACTAATAGATTGTACACGCATAGTTTTATTTTGATTAAATTTAAATCTTTACCCAAACGCACGTCCTTGATGAATTGCCCTGTAATATTATAGTAAAAGCAATACCCTACTAACAAGTAAATATCGCTAAGTATTACTCACGGATTTCAATGAGACTTTATGGGTTTATAACCAACTTTAGTGCAAGAACAATAGTAATAGTATTTTCTAGGTGCCTATTCGCCCGTTTACGGAGTGTTGGACACTCTAGATGTAGTATTTGCTTTATCTCTAAACAATGAAAACTACCATATGATGGATTATATATATTCTCTGGCACGGCATGAAATTTTTCTTCTTTAAACTTAAGTTGGCAGAATAACTTTAACAACGTGTAAATTGACTTATTTCGTTATACCGTTGACATGCGGTTGTCGACATTAGGTTTTGACAAATAACTAGACACAATCGTTTCTGTTGCAAAAATAAAAAGTTTAATGATAATAAAGAATGGGTCCATTAAATATTCAAAGTGCTTCATTCTCTAAACATAAGGCATTTCTTAAATTATGTGCTGTAATTTCCTCGCAGACGTTTCAGATAGCTTCAGTAAGGTCGTCAGTTGTATGAGGACGATTTGTAAATATTTTTCAGGCGTGGATACATGAAATAATCTATAATTGCCAAATCGGGGAGATTGCGGTCGAAACTCTACTATCCGATTATCAAAGAATTCATGCAATGATTCCATCGTTTCTCTTGTCAAATGGGGTGTTGCATTATCTTGCTGGAAATATACCTCGCGGAGTTCGTCGTTATGTAATTGATTTAAAAGTGGTTATAATAAATTATTAGAGTATCGTTCCGCATCTATGGTATTAGAGAATATTGGACTAATAACCCGTCTACGAGAGACAGCAAGTCAAACCCCTACTTTCTGAGAATGCAAGGGCCAAATTACCACTTAAAAATGATTGACAATAATTAAGGCGGGTTGCTTAATCAACGACTAAACGCTCCTGTACGTAATGAAACTTGTATGGAAGCTTTTGAACATCTTTTTTAAGGATTGCCTGGCATATCTCATATGAAAGTTGTGCTTGCTGTGAAAGTTTGCGATTAGATTTCTTAGGTCATTGAGTTTTTCGTTCCTCAACGTCTGCTATATTTTCAGCTGTTGATGAACTACCACTACCTGGTTTTGAGACACACACCCTGTTTCATGAAATGTTGCCACTGATTCTTGAATAACTTGCCGCAAACTCTCATATGTTACTAGAAAATGTAGAAATTCTGTCCGAAATTCATATATGATATATATAATATATAGATGGTTGCAAAGAGTAAGACCATTCTTCATTTTGTAATTTTATACCATTTCTAAATTTCTGATTCGATAATGAAAACTTTTGTGATTTGTTGTAAACATTTTTGTGTCAATAAACCAACACAATACCCATAACAAATGTACAGTGAAAACCACGAAAGTTTGTAGTTACATCATAATTGGTTATGACGTATGCAGAGTCTGAAACAAATTCAGGTACATTAACCATGTTTGCAATGAATTGTACGAAAACAAAATCGTCAAGTTTTGAGGTTATAATCATCTTTAATACACTTTCTTGGTTACATTTTAGTCAATGATGCATTTAAAAAACAAGGCATGGGTGATTGAAACCAATAGGGTTATAAACAGTGAGCTCTTCTATTGACAATGCTTTCATAATAGCGTATCAATACATTTGTACTTAACTACTTACTACGAAAAGGAGCTGAATGGGCTAAACTAATTATTAAATCCTTTCTTAACAAAAGTCTATCATTCTAATAATATAGATCTCATATGAAAGCACCTATTTTTAAATTGAAATGTAGAAAATTTTCAAACAAGAAACATAAAAGTGTTTTGTCTAATGTGTGTTACCAATGATTCGTTAAACGAAATATCTTTATTTTATTTATGGAACGTTTTTCTATAAAATATTATATATAAAACACAACATGAAGTAAATTAAATTAAATTATGTCAATATCGAATGAAGTAATCAGATAGGACAATTAAAAATATATTTAGTTTTCTGAACCCCAAATAATCGTCAGAACAAAGCTTTCTACGTTTGCTTTACGTTCATGCCACTCTTTAATTATTTTGTCTGTGTGATCTATGCAACTTTGCCAGATGTCTGGTCTACAGCTGTCCAAACTTTCTTGCTACGTTCCAATACTTATCTATTGCCATAACCATCTCGACTAATATGTTTATTGCAATAGCCTTTCGCATGTGCCCACATCAGTTCGATAGAGTTAAATTCGCAGTTATGCGGAGGAATTCTTAAAACTTCATGTCTATGTGCCCGATGTAATTCATAAATAACGCAAATCTTTAAAGTAAACGTCACAGTGAGAAAATGCTAGTACGTAAAATATTTCTGTGTTCAAGCACTTATTATAACACTCTTACTGTTACATGTTCTTCTATAAAAATATATTAAATTAGACTTTAAATTTAATTGTGTAAATGAACTTGGTATCGTTGTACATCTCATAAATTACTTTACGAACATCCATCTTACTCTTCTCTGACACATCTAGTGCTTTGGGCATCAATATTGACTTGTATGGAGCTGTAAAAGTACTGGACGAAGGAACATCAGGTGTAATTTCTTTCTTCTGTTTTATGTTGTAAACGGCACCCATCGAAATGCCTAAAGCATTTGTAACTCTCTACAATCTACAATGTATACTTTGATTTAATACTAAGCAACTATAATTTACCTCATGAATCATAACAACAGATATTAGAGGACTTCCATTTCGCTTTTCCTTCTCGAAATACACTAATAAATGACAAACTAACTCTTAGAAACAAGAACTAAGTCGTCGAGCGGGCATCTTGGACTGTAACGCTTGAAATAAGCGTTTCAAGTTTTCGTATGCTTCTTTAATATCTCTAAACATACCACAAACTAAATGATTTACTTCATTGCATCTCTGTAAAAAACTTTTAGCAAAAGAAGTAGTGGTATTAAATAAAAATAGACGTTGGAAACTAAGAAAGCCCGAACAAACAGTAAAAAACAGATGTCAAATGCCAACGGACCGGTATTCTCTATTATAATTATTAAGATTGCATGCCCTGTAGTAAACATTTTAAAAGCTCTTACCGCGCATTACTCGGCCGTATTCCATCTCACTTCAACTAGTTCATTGATCTTGAATAAAATATAGACGTATATCTTAAGTAGCTACGACTTATGTTGTATACTTCTTTCTCATTTGCGTATACGTATTCTAACTTTTAGATATAGCAATTGTCTTTACATCATCGATGAAACAATGATGTAAGTACAAACTTTCACGGTTTCATGTGCATCTTATTTATCACTGGTAATTCACTTTTCACTACCAATAAGATATTTTGGAGAAATAATTTCATGGCTTGCTAGAAGGTAAATTTATATGATCATATTTAAAATTGTTTGAACAATTTTTAACTTCCGCTAAACGTTCATTTATTTTTGATGCGGCGCTGTATATAGGTTAAATACAAAAATCAACTTTATTCTCCACAATAACTTCACAAAATGTTACCTTGTTTTGTCGTTCAAATATGAGGTAAATTGTTGATGAAATTTTTTACTCAATTTCACATAATTTTGAACGAATATCAGTAAGAACACTGCAGCAGAAAGTTATTCGATAAATTAGATTCATGCAAATATGTACATTAGGCACTCTGTGTGTCTAGTTATACGATTATCCGCCCCCATCTTGCCATCTATCCCTGTCTCTTTCTTAGTCCATATAGAAGGGTTATAATTTCGTAGTTTGCTGAAGATTGAGGAATCGAGGGGACCGCTGCTGCTTACTACCGCCACGGTCCGATTCTCCACTCGTTAGGGACGCGCGTAGTATTTGTACGTCTCCAAGAAGGATGTGATAGGGGTTGATGAGTCTCCTCTTTGTCCCCTTCTCCGCTTCAACTCAAACCTCCATTCGTCTATACGCGCCCAACTCGGCGTCTGCTAGTCGACCGGAGAGTATAGAAGCCGACCCTGAAGATGGGCCATACCGATTCCTATTTCCGTCGAGGACTATCTAATGCCGTATTAATGAACACCAAGAATTTCATTAGAGATGGTTTGTATATCAAAGTGTCCACTAAATTATGTTGCTGCCTTTCTGCCACCCTTACGAGGGAGTCTCCCGCTTGCATTGGCGTCTATGTTTTTTGACGGAAGATATACAGTCTTATGTGTATTTATGCATGCTTCTCATTTTGCTTTCTTAACGGTATGGTGTGCAGAAATCGATATAGCACGTTTTAGATGTAATTGCCTTTCGACCAGCTATAGGAGTTTTTGTATGTTTAACCTTAAATTGCATGTACGGCTTAAATGTAGTGTGAGTGCGGAAATCTTGTACATGAACAGAATGTTGAGAATCGTAAAATGTACCTCTAGAGAGACTATTTTAAAGGGAATTGAAACAGCTGATCTTTGGTGAGAATTGATTTGCTAGCTTTATCCCTTCAAATACCAAAAATCCAGTCTCTTAGTCTTATGTAACTCACCAAATTTTTTAAAAGAAACTCGTCAAAGCTGAACTCGCGTACAAAGCTTATCAGAAACATTCTGCAGACAATGAAGTGGTACTAATTGATAGAACCTGAAAGAGCCTACATGACGAGAGAAAAAACAACATCTAGGCATTTTTCGATGTGTTTTCAGTACATCATGGTAAACCTGAGGGACCTTTAACATGTGTAGTTTTACCCAATCCAGTTTCAATGCGCGTCCTCTCCGGTTTAGCATGTGCTGTTCGGGGGAGGGTTGAGAAGCTGCACCCGCTTGAATCGCTGTTTATAGACGGCAGGCAAGTGTTTTTTCTTTGCGCTAATTAGCCCTAAGAAATGTTCGTTTTTGACTATCGTTTATTCAGAGTAATATTGGCAGAGAGGGAATTTGCAATGTGCGGTTGAGAAAATCGTTCGAAACCGCACTGATGACGCCGGGTAGGCAGTAATATGTCCTCATGTTAGTGTTTTTTCTCTCTTCACATTGTCTTTCCCATAAATGATCCCACCAATGCCATGAGTAGCTGTATTTATCATTATATTGGTATAGTATATTAGTTTGTGTTACACAAAACCTACCTGATTATTTATAATTAACACGAATAAAAATGTATTTACCAACACTTTTTGTTTGAATATCGGAATATGAATGGGAAGGTTGTCTTCTCAAAATCGGTCAAATCTCCGACTAACATCAGTCTGTGATAGGGTACGTAACCGTCACCCTCTGAGCAAAAATATTGTTCAATCAATGAACCTATTCAATTGAGTTAACGTATGAAGTATTGTGTGAGTGTGTGTCTTATTCTAATAAATACAAATATTTATATTAACATTACTTTTCTCCTAATTAAATGTTAACACGTTTTCGAATCAAGCAGTGAGATTTAACATTTTGCTTAGTACTGACAGCCATAAAAAATGTTGATTGATTTTTTCGAAATTCAACAATTTTCTTCCAAGTGCATACTACACTAACTACAACGTATAATTCCCATAGGTACACCACTATATTTAGCAAAATTTGCATTGTGTCTATCATTGTTTTGACAATAATACTGTGTAAAATGATTCATTTTTTTGTAAAATTGACAAAAATGCGTGAATAATTTGATTTCAACTGTTATTAAATATTATATAAATTCCTTATTATTTTTATATAATTTTGTTATTGCGTTGAAATAAATTTCTTGCTACGTTGAGGAGAAAAATGTTGGTTTACTATATGTATTGGTGCTATATATTTATTGCTATAAATATGATAGAGTATCGCACAACCAATTGGGTATATCAACAATGAATTGGCCAGTGTGTTTCCCTATCCTTAACCCAATCGAACATGGGTAGAAAATAAAGGAACCAGTACCAATACAATTCCGCATTGCTGAAATAAACTTCACTAAAAGTCTAAATTGTAGATCAGTTCATTTCTGTTTGTAATTTTGATTAACCATAATAAATAATAAACAAACATCAGAGATTCTTAAACTACTCTGCAAAATTTAAATGGTCAAACAGGTAGCACGTAGACATGGTTTTCTATATTTCCGGAGCATCCAATTCAAAAAACCTATTCTAACCACCATTATATTAGTATAAATATGGTTAAAGACGTACGGTTTCATGTGTAGAATATAGAGGCCGCTAACCGCCGACATCTATACTTACAAGGTAAGGTTCCCGGATGTCAAATTCAAATCTAAATGAAACTTGATAGGTAATTAGAGTATATCGAGACTTGAAAATATTTTTTTTTGTTTTTGCTGAAATTCACTCTGAGAGGGTGAAACACCCCTTCGAAAGTTCACAGATTTTCAGTTTTCTTGATTAAATTCTTGAACGGAAATAGATGGAACAAAAATTTAAATGCAAATATTGCACGTTATGGAAAGGTCTTTCAGAACACTTGAATGTGGTGTATACAGGATGTTGCATTTAGCACCACCCTATTATGGTACAGCTGATTATGATAATGTGGAAAAGCGATTCACGCAAGTTGTTCATCTTTAATATCCTTTATTGATTTTAAAGCATTTTCAATTATACAGGGTGTTCCAAAGGTAATATTAACATAAGAACTTATATCTAGTGTTACGCACGTACTACATATACATACATCAGAAGAGGGAAACAGTTACTCTAATAATTCCACTTGATACAATTTACGTAGTTCAATTTGCTTCACATTAATTAAATTAGGTTAATTAAATTTTATTGAAGTACATAACTGCAATCGCCAATTGATATGGTATCACATGCAGCTGTTATTAGTCTAACTGGATATGAGTAAAACCCAACAGAATTAGCACATTGGCGTGTATGGTTGTTTGTTATCGTAGATATTCAAAAATATCTCATAGTTAAGGCATTATTGTCTTTTAATACCAATTTTAAGGATATACATATTTTGATATCGGTAGTATTTGTTGGATTCTAAATATTTTGATAATATACCACAAAATTGTCTTTTGTTAAGGTATAGAAAAACAAATACGTAATAGAAATAACGCTGTGGTTTTATAATACAACATTTATATACCTAGTAACGATTGCGAGGACTGTGTGGTTGTATAATTCACAGGTATAGCAGTAATCTTCACTCCACACAAATTAATTAATGCAAATTATTTTCTACAGTGTCTCTAAAATTTCTTAAAACATATGACTATTTACAATCTATTGGGTGGTCTGGGTAGCTGTGTATTTTCAGGAAAAGATGGAACGAAAACGGACCGTATCTTTAACAGAGCCTTATGGTAATAAATCAATCAGACTCGAGTGTGCAATTGGGGGTGGTTCTCTGTTCAATATATATTCGGTTCTTTTTCATAAATATCGTTTCGTATGCGTCAAATTCTCTACACGAGTTTACGTTTTTAAGATGTTTAAGATTTTTTAAATCTATTTTATGTCCGGATTTTACCATATGCTCTGCTACGCTTGATAGTTCTGGTTTATCGAAACGATAGTGTGTAATATGTTCTTTGAACCTTGTTTCGATGCTCCATTTTGTTTGTCCAATATAAACTTTACACAATCATTGCATGCGATTTGGTAAATTCCAGACCTTTTCATCATCTCCGGTTTGTCTTTGGGATTGCCTAAGAGATTTTTTAAGTTGTCTTTTGATACAAAAGACACTTTCATATGCTCATTGTTGGCTAACAATTTTACGAGGGGAGGTCCAGAAGTTCGTGGAATGGAGGGAATGGAGTGGGGATAGGGGCGCTCGCTAGGTGTCATTCTGATTTTCGACTCATCATTAGTATATAAGTTAAGTTGCAGCCCTATAACGTCAGTCGTTTACGAATAATTGCCTGCTAAACAAGTCAATCCGGAAGAAAACTGAAACTATGGAGGAAATTGAACACCGTGCTGTGATAAAGTTCCTTACAAAGCAAGGACAGAACGCTCAAACCATATTGAATAAAATGGAAACCGTTTATGGGGAACAGTGCTTTAGTAAATCAATGATTTATAAGTGGCAAGGTCTTTTTAAACATGGTCGGGAGTCGATTGTAGACGACCCCCGCTCAGGACGGCCAGTTGAGGCTACTACATCAGACATCGTCGAAAAAGTGCAAAAATTTCTACTGCAAGATGCCCGTTTGAAGAATAAACAATTATCTGCATTAGTTGGAGTATCAGATACCACCATTTTGTGTATCCTACATGACCAGCTGGGTATGACAGAAGTTAGTGCAAGATGGGTACCCAGAATGCTCACGCCGCTGCAGAAACAGCAGCGCGTCTGTGCGTCCAGGCAATTTTTGGAGCTGTGTGGAGACAAACCTGCTCAGATTTTGGAGCGGATTGCTGCCGGAGATGAAACATGGGTTCATCACTTTGAGGCTGAGTCCAAACAGGAGTCCATGGAATGGCATAAAAAGGGGACACCATCGCCAAAGAAATTCAAAGTGTCGGAATCGGCTGGAAAGTTGATGGCTACTGTTTTTTGGGATTGTGAGCGGATATTATTGATTGATTACAAAGAAAAAGGTAGGAGCATAACCGGAGAATATTACGCGGCGATATTAGAAAAATTGAAGGAGGCCATCAAGGAAAAACGTCGAGGAAAATTGACCAAGGGTGGAAAAGAAGGATTTATATACCTACTCGACAAATTCAAAAACAAGCAGAAATCCTATATAAAAACGGTGTTATAAGTGCATCTAACACAGTCCTATAATACTATATAATTATAATCTAATAATATCTGTATCTGGTAAACTTATGTCTCCACTAGTGATAGTACTAAAAGAATCCGATGGCAAGTTTAGGCCACAAGTTCATCAAACCTTATTTCGACCTGGAAACGTTGTTATGCAAGCCTAATCTTCAGGTAAATTAACCACTGATCTATTTAACAATTGATTTCTTAGTATTTACTTATCAAGCATTGGACCAAAAAGTCTAACAGCTTTGGGCGCATGGACAGGTCACTGTCCAGAGTCCTTCAAGAAAGAGATCGAATCTAACAAAGATGTTCAAATACTGACAATTCCAAAGAAAACAACAGATATGATTCAACCACTGAACGTCTATGGATTTCGAAAATGAAAGGGATTTAATCGACGATTTTCTGACCTGGTTCTTATCTGAAATCATGATGTTAGAATCCATTAAAATTGTAATCATGAATACACAATATCAATATTTCAGTAATACGTTGGATGATGTACTTAACGATAAGGATATACTATTCGCTCATAACATCGAATCTCATAACACCGATTCGATTTATACGATGATATCGCCGTACGGCTAGACGATACCATCTTCTCTGTATTGTTTCTATTCCCAATGAAATTAGCACGACGGCATTTTATCTTTGCGTTATTTATGGGGCACATCGACTCTTCCTGCCAGAGAAGAGGATTCGGTCCGAGACGAATTAGCCACCCCCACGGTTCTTCCGACGATCACGAAGTCCGAGCACGTCGCAATAACACTCGAAGTCTCCACATTCGTTCCCCGTGTACAAGCTTAATGATGCCGTCTGTCGGAGTCTATTGGGACGGTATGATGAAGGCTCTCGCCGGCTCGCTTCTCATTTTTTTGATGTACTCGTCCCGGTTGTATTGCGAAATAATGGATTTCCTACTACGGATTAAAATTGGTTCTACATCATCATCGAGATGTCTGCGTATACAACATAATCTGAAGGACCGCTAATTTGGTGTTATCTGTGAAAAATTTGGTTTGTTAATCGCTTATTGGTTGAAATTTGCAGTACTATCACATTTACTACACTTACAGGAGGATTACTTTGTCTGGAGTAAATTTGCTTTAAGCCAAAATGTTGGAAAGTATATTCCCAGCAAACAAAACTGAAGATTCTCTTCAGTGAAAACTATTTTTTGATATAAACAAATAATACCAGGTGTATGCATAAGTTTTTTTCCGGTTTAACTAAGAAATGGCACCAGTGAAAAGTACGCAGCGTATTGATTTCACGCATACGCCATTTTATTCGTCTGACATTCAAACTACAAACGCGCACAAGTTGAGTTCGTCAAAAACTACCGTCTTTGCTTTACTGTTCAGTGATCATGTCGAATTTTGTGTCTAAAAAAGAACATTTGCGGCATGCATTACTTTTCTTGTTTAGTCACAAGGAAAATATATATATGATGAACACGCTCCATCGATTAAAACATGCGAGACATGCTTTCGACAATTTCAAAGTGGTAATTTCAATGTCAAAGACAGTAAGCGCTTTGTTAGACCACAAAAATGCGAAAACTGTTATTAGATGATGACCTGCCTCAAACTCTACGGCAATTAGCAGAAATATTACATGTGTCACAAGAAACAATCAGCAAACGTTTACGAGAAATGGGGAAGTTCAATGCATTCGGTAAATGGGTCCCACACGATTTGAATGAACGTCAAATAGAAAGTCACAAAGTCACCGGTGAAATGTGCAAAACCAGTGAAAGACACCTTGAAATCGCTTAAATGGGACATCCTTTTTCCACCCACCTTACTCCCCAGACCTGGCGCCATCTGACTATCACCTCTTCGCGTCAATGAGGCACGCACACACGAGCAGCACTTCAACAATTCCGAGGAAGTTGGAAAATGACTCGACGGATAGTTTACCGCAAAAGGCAAGCAGTTTTTCTGACATGGAATCTGTTAGGACAGTAACCGAAAATTTAGTTTTATATTTTATATTTTATTTAACGTGTTCTCTTTTGCATTTATATACATATATTTAATTTTTACTCTACATATTTAACATACCATATGTAGGTAGATGGTTGACATAGTGGTTAATAGCTTTTTCAACCGTCTGGTTTCATTAGCAATTAGCTTTACAACTTAATGTGAGCATTTTGTCAGTTAAAAGCCCTTGCCGTTAGTAGCGTATATTATTAAATTTTAATCATTACCGTTTCACAGTATTAAACAATGTAGACAGAAGCTTCTGTAATTGTCTAGATGTAATTAGGTACAGATATAATATATAATCAATTAACAAATTCAAATATATAAAAGACAAGCCTCATACAGGAAACCAAGCAGTCATTAGTCAACAGTCAATAATGTAACTTGAGGTCTGAATCTTATAGCTCTTGTACATTATTACATTTTGTTATGTTTTCAATATAGTGTACTAAAACTATCCATTGCGTTTTTCTGTGCAACAATAAAACGTGCAATTCGTTGGATCCGAGAACTTCTTCAAACAAATTGTCGCCGGTCAAGTTAATAATTATACCTTTACGGCCTTACAACCCGTGGGTGGAACTTGTGCGCGAGTTTGGTGTAACAATTCATCAACAAATCAGACCATGTCCTGTCTCTACAAACAGTATCCATAAATTGAAAAGATGAGCGAAATGTGATGGCCAATATTTTGAGTAAATCAATTTGCTTTGAAAATTACATGTTTCTTTTTACAAGAAAAAAAAGAAAAAATATTTCTTCAAACAAGAGCACATTCAACAAAATTAGGAAAAAACAAAACTGCCAACATAATCCGCTAGACACGATAAAATCATATGAAATTCTCCATTTCATTTAAGACATTTTCGTTATCCGAGTCGATGATACGTCAAAGTCTCAAAAACAAGAGAAAAACGAACCGTGAGCGAAAGCCTTCTTGTTAAGCGGAAGTGTGCTGATGTGGAAAATTAACCCAACTCTCTTTTAATATTAGTCCGAAATCCTTGTCGCGATATTATTTGCCGGCAGCCATTTAACGATGATGCAAAGTGACACTGCGCTTCTACGATGATGAAACGGGAGAAGAACGAGCGAAGATTACGAAACAAAAGACGAAAGAAATGAAATTGACAACCGACGACGTCGCGTCCTGTCCCCCGACTACCTAATTTTTATTTATTTTTAATTGAATGCTAAATAAGCAGATTTCCTCGGTGGTGTTCGTACAACCGTGCGGAGAGATCTGGAGATTGTTCTGAGACTTTCTATTATAATTTAGTCTTACCAAGTGGCTGTAATTACTTGTCCTTTTTTCTTTGAATTGCTAAAATATTTTTACTTGTAAAAGAAATTTTGTAATGACAGACAAGATTATTATAAGCAAACAATATTTTTAGTAGTTTTATAAAAAAGTTTTATAAAATAAATAAGATATTTTAAATATTTGAAATTTGGGCTTGAAAAAGGTCGCTTTTTAAGCTAGTTATAAGCTATTCTTTCAATTATTAAAAGCACACTCCGTATATTTAGTGCCCACATTCTTACCCAATTTATTTTGACATATACTGTAGCCATATAGCAACAAATTTCTAGACGTGAATTCTTTCTTATTGTTGCTGAAGTATTTCCACTTTCTTATGAATAATCACCAAACATTTTTGTGTAACTTATGCTAAAACTACTTCCTGAAGTATATTTCGAGTAAGCATATACTTTCATAAGGTAATCCGAAAGATTCAAGAAGATTTAGACTCATGCAATAAATATTTTCATCTAAATCAAGTATGGGCAACTTTTAACATGTTGCGGGCCAAACCTTGGTGTGCAAATACATTCGCGGGCCGCGCTTAAACCCCATATCACTCGATCTTCCTCATTTGGAGTGAGTATGAGTAAGTAGTGTAATATTTTTTTTAATTGGGTTTTTCAAAATGTCTCGCTGGCCGGATCAAATCTTACAGCGGAACGGTTGTTACCCTCATATGATCCAAATGGTTCTATGTGTTGTTTTCCAGTAATTTTGTGTGATAAAACTATTATGAACTTCAGCCATATTTTGCAACTTAATGGGTTAATTAAAGGGTCTTTGTTGGCATTAATTGAATGTTCAAGAAATTTAGTGTTGTACATCAATAACTCTTTCAGATTTAAGAAAATTACGAAATCTTTAGAAAATACAATGCTATTTTCAAGGAATTTAATTGATTGAAGGTCGTGGGTCGTAAAGCCGCCCACGACCTTTGGAATAAAGTCACAAAGCTCTTTCAACAGCGTATATTTAAAGAACTTGTTAAATTTGCTAACTACATATATCCTGATGTACTATAGCTTCTAATGACGATTGCAAGGACTGTGTGGATGTACAATTCACAGGTATAGCAATAAACTCCACTCACACAAATTAATTAATTATGCGGAACGCAGAGTTTCGAGCACGTGGGCTCTCATTGTCCCCATTGTTGAGAATGCGAGCCCACGTGCTCTCGAAACGCTGCGTTCCGCATAATTAATTAATTTGTGTGAGTGGAGTTTGCTGCTATACCTGTGAATTACTATAGCTTCTATTTAAAAAGAAGGTGAAGGTTACTAAAAGTGATGCCTTTCATCCTCGAATTGTACGGAGAAAAAACTACATTAAAGATTGAATGTTTCTTTTAAACTATAAAAGAGTCATGCCACATAATGGGAATTGAAGAACATGAGAATGGATAAATTCAAAATCGGATTTGATTAATGAACTTATTTCGAATAATCAGGTATGAAAGGCTTGTATTACTTTTGTGTATTCTTGATATTTACATCCAATTCAGATATCCAGCACGCTGGAATTCATTAAACTCATTAATAGCATCTAAATGACTATTTACACTTCCTGATATTGCAACATAATGCTTGTATGTGGTCGCTTCTCACAAAAGTCGATAAAAGCGATACCTTTTTTCGCAAGTTCCAAAAAACAGAGTCCATGACTTTTCCTGCAGATGGTATCGCCTTTGACTCCCTTCAAGCATCACTGATTTGACTGTCCTTTTGATTCCGGCACATAGTGATGTATCCAAAATTTATCAACGGCCACATATTGCCACAGAATGTCTTTGGGATTGCGTTGATGAACAAACGCCGTTGTGAAGAGGTCACTCGATTGTGCTTTTGTTCCACAGTGCGCCCATCTAACTAAAAGCCTTTTTATGCTTAAATGTTCATATAGGATGTTTTATACGCATTCGGTCTAGATTTTTACCGTCTCAGCAGTAGCTGTAATCGTCACTCTACAATCGACCAACACCATCTCATACAATTCCAACAGAGCATCCTAAGCGCAGAGCGTCACTTATCGTTCGACAACATCGAAAGTCTGTGAACCACTTATGAAGTATAAAAAGTAAAGGAGCAGGGTCCTCGTAGTACTCTTTTCAACTTCTCTTTTATTTGCGTGATGGTTTTTCAACGAAACTACATTATCCCTTAGAATTTCTTTTCTCCTTTATTGCCAAGATGTTTGCACTATTTACTTTCGAGGGCTATCAAAATAAAACCAACTGTGAAATCGGCGTGAAATTCATATACCACAACTGGAAAGGATGCTATTATCTAGAGATATAAGCATTTTTCCAATCACAAAGTATTTGACTTTCTAGCCTCGCATATTGGAGCTTCACATATCAAGAAAATAAAAACGGGTAAAAATGTTTTGACGCATTAAAATTATTTAGAGTCAATTAATGAGGTGTCTTAGAATTAATGGGAATGATTAATTTTAATGTGTTTAATTGAATGTATCTAGAATTTAAAATTATCCCCTTCAAAGTAAGCTCATTTCGAATGCACACAACGTCCCCAGCGAGTTTTCCATTCCTGGTAACAATTCTGGAGGTCTTGTTCCATTAACTTTCTCAGGTAACTGGCCTAATACCATAGAAGAATTGCGAGCAAATACTGTTGATTATATCAAAAATTCCTATACCGAAACAATTTTAAATGTTTAAAGTGGCTTTTAGGATAAATTAGGAGATTCGTTTGAGCATTTAATAAAATATATAGATCTTTTATTTATTTTTCTTCAGTTTAGAATTTTATATTGACCTCGGTGTTTTAAAACAAAGACATTATTTCAAGTGTAAACATATTTTAACGTAGATAGTTTTTATGTTTTAAAAAACATTCGTTTTCCTGATTTTTGAAAGCGACCACTTTTTCCAATTTTTATATTCTTAAAAATATTATAAACTTCTATTTATTTATTAGTTCTCCTGGTATTTTCAGGTTTTAATTGCCAAACATTGTTGAAATCTTCAAAAAAAGCAAATGCTTATTTATCGTATCCACAGTGGATCACCACTTGTCCCCTCACGAATACGCTTGAGAAACAGAACCGACCATAGTTCCTCTGTTTTATCTATATGGTTTAGTTTTTTCAAGAATATATAGGTGATCCTAGTATGGCGTTTCATTACCACTATAAAGCGAACATTTTTCAACGAATACGTTTCATTTAAACATTGTGAAATTTAAACAAATTTCACTCTGAAATTCTTACATACGTATTATTAAATGACGATTGCAAGGACTGTGTGGATGTACAATTCACAGGTATAGCAGTAAACTCCACCGTCGGTAACACGGTTGACAATGAGAGCCCACGTGCTCTCGAAACGCTGCGTTCCGCATAATTAATTAATTTGTGTGAGTGGAGTTTACTGCTATACCTGTGAATACGTATTATTACAAGACAATTATTATTAATTATGAGAATAAGACATTAAATAGAAAATATACGACTTACGTCTAGGGATATTTATTTTGTTAGCGTTGAGACACCTGCAGATACAAAACGCAATGTCGCCATTTCGACATAACGTTTCAAAATCAGCTGTTTATAATTAGGAGTACAATTTGGTTTGACAACAAGGAATCATCTGACGTCATTGTTTATTGATGATGTACTTTAATTCCTTAAATAATTAGACGATATACAGTTTATCTTAAAAAATACTTAATACGACGTTTCCTACAATAAAAATGATTTACGAAAATTATTCAAAATCGTGTACTATATACCATACATTTAATTAATTTCCGTATCCTTCGGACATCGCAACCAAAACAACCCACTATCTCTACCATCCCATTTCTCTACCGAAGCGAATTCTGCCAAATAAACGTCAGACAGCAACGACAACCACGTCCAATAATAATAAACCCACAGTGATTAATACATCAGTCGGGACATTGAAGGTGGGCACGTTCATATAGTCCGAAACGTAATCAGTCGGCTACCCATTCCGGATGTTCACAATCAAACAAACTGTCCGGAGACGGCGGGGTCCGAATTCCGGCCAGCATCGTCGGATATCAATCTTGGAGGTCTTCCGTCAGCTCCGGCCGGTCGCGGTCCCATACGACAGATCTGCACTTGTCAAATATCGTTTAATTAAGAGAAAAACAAAAGACGTACGATATATCAAAGTGGATCGTAAGATTAAGGCGGCTGCGTCCGTCGGTACGGTAGCAGAAAAAGAGATAAATAAAATGGATAAGGCACATGTATGGATTTTGCGCTGGTAATTTCGTCTCAAAATAGCAATTTAATCAAGACGGAGGAACGTTAGATATATGTACGTGAACTAACATGAAAGCGATGGCGATATCTTATGCTGTTAGATGCTCTTAGGTCTTTGATGAAGTGAAATTTCACTGGATGCATTTGCGAGAAGGCCTTTGTTCTGTAATTCTGAGATCTGAAGTTGTAATAGGCGGGCAGCCGCTTTATCAATTTCACTGTGACCTTAGACTAATCATTCTTTTTTACGTGACAAGTTATGCCGTTGTTATTTGAAGCGTGCACGATTGGATATTATGATCTCTAAAAGAAGTCTTATACACTACCGTCACAAACTTTGGAAGCAAGTATGAATTTCTGTAAAACATAAATATTAGTAAAGTAAGCTCTATTTCAAACTATTTAATACAAACACATATTTTTTAATCCGAAATATTATACGAAAACTTTAGATTTATACTGTTTTATTGCCGCATTGTGGAATACATAGATTTCCACATGTGGTGGAAAATTCCCTTTTATAAATACTAAAAACAGTGCAACATTACTCATGTACTTATTATATAATAGCACAGAACAATATTGTCTGTAGCTTCTTGTAAATTGTTTATGTTAATATCTTTTCTCTAAACAAGAGTTAATTAATTATTACATAAAAACTCCAAAATGCAAGTAACCTAAGCTTGGAACAACTTTGCTGATAAATTGAAAGGTATACCTTATGAATAGCGGAAGTAAAAAAGCGGGTAGAATTTTACTTCCATTCAGCAAAGAAATATAGTCGTTCAAAAATTGTATTTTTTTTTTGTATTAATCTGCTAATATTTCACTATAATTTAACACCGGTTCAAATACAGCGAAACAAGACACTAACACATGGGTTGAAAAGTCCCGGGCCTAACAAAGAAAACACGGTTTTCTTGGTTCAAAATTAGCTTTATCCATCAACGTAATCTCCATCAGGAACAACGCAATCATTCTAGCGCCGCTCTAACATTTCAATACCACTTTTGTAGAACGATTTATCTTTTGCCTCAAAATAGGCTTCAGTTTCAGCGATAACCTTCATTCATGCGAAATTTTATACCGGCGAGCATTTTTTTGAGGTCTGCGAACAGCCAGTAGGGAGCTGGGAGCCAAATCTGGCGAATACGGTGGATGTGGAGCAATTCGAAGTTCAATTCATGTAGTTTTGTCACTGTTTTGATTGACTTGTGACACGGTGCGTTGTCTTGATGAAACAAAAATTTTTTCTTTGCCATATGCGGTCGCTTCTTTGCAATTTCGGCCTTCAAACGCTTCAATAACGCTATATAATATTCACTGTTGATAGTATTTCCTTTCTCAAGATAGTCGATGAATATTACACCACGCACATCCCAAAATACCGAGGCCATAACCCTTCCAGCCGATTATTGTGCTTTCGGGCGCTTTGGACGAGGTTCACCAGTTGCTATCCACTCAGATGACGATCGTTTTGATTCCGGAGTGAAGTGATGGATCCATGTTTCATCTATTGTCATACATCGACGCAAAAATTCCGGTTTGTTACGTTTAAACATGGCCAAACACTGCTCAGAATCATCAACACGTTCTTGTTTTTGGTTAACAGTGAGCAAACGCGGCACCCACTTTGAACAGAGCTTTCTCATAGTCAGATGCTCATATATATATATGAGGCAATATAAAGCCAGTACGTTCTTTTGATATCTTTACGATGTCAGCTAACTCACGCAACTTCACTTTTCGATCATTCAAAACGATTTTGTGGATTTTTTTGATGTTTTCTGGTATTACCGCCTCATTTGGACGTCCACTGCGTTCTGCATCATCGGTGTCTCTACGACCCGTTTGAAGTCAGCAAACCAACGTTTCATTGTTGTTTCTGATGGAGCGGAGTCCCCATAACACTTTTCAAGCCATTGCTTCGCTTGAACGGTAATTTTTCCCATCAAGAAGCAGTGTAAAATTAAAACACGAAATTGTTTTTGATCCATTGTTTTGAAAATAACATAAGTAGCGTGACTCTTAGCACAATAACTCACAAACTAATGAATAGAATATCATGAAATTTTAACGGCTGTCTTTTGAAGGTTAGTATTAACTGAGAGAAAGGTGACTGCAATAAAGCTAGCGTCATCTATGTGTTAGGCCCGGGACTTTTCAGCCCATGTGTTAGATGAAGAATGCATACTTGAGCTATAATTTTAGCTATGGTAATAACAGCAGAGAGGGAATTGAATTGTGTTGAGTAAAATATCGCTCGAAACCACGCTGATTACGTCGGGTAGGCAGAAACATGTCTGAATGTTAGGATCATTTGTCTCTCCACGTTGTCTTTCTCGTGAATGACTTCACCAATACCATGAGTTGCTGTATTTAGCAGCATTATTGTTAGGTAAGAACGAAATGTTGAAGGACCGAAACTGTTGGATCAATTCATTAGCGAAGTCAAACCTTTCAGCACCATCAGTTGGCTCTAGTTCTTGCACCAACTGCAACTTGTAGAGGCGTAAATCTTTACGTGATATGCGATATACAAAACTTTTAAGAACTTTTAAGACATTTGCCCCTTTTACGAACGGAAAGGCGAACCGACTGGCTTACGCTTTTTACGTTTTCCGCGGTTCTTGCTGTCCATGGTCTTCCCGTTCGAGGTTTGTCCATTGTCGAACCGATATCCTCGAACTTCTGTACTCGTTTTTTAATGAGTACACGATGTTTGTCTAATATAGTGCTAATAATAGTGATTAGAAACGTTTCGTCACACATTGGTGATTATTTTTGTAAAACCCGCACCCTTCGCTTCCGCAAAACGGTCCCTAGGACGGATCTAGCGATTGGTATACCCCGCATTCAATAATTTTGTGTAACACTTTTAGGTCACTTCTCCTTTATCTTGAGTAATTTCTAGGTTTGCATTTAATAATGACGAAGAACATTGGAGACTTTAGCGCCTTTCCAATAAGTTTGAGAAATCCTTAAACGTTAATATATACCACAGTTGATTTTAATATTTTGAATTCGTTTCACAACAGACTTTTTTATATAAGGTATTTTCTATGCACTGATACCAACCACTTTCTTTAATGAATGTAACAGTGCTTTTAAGTCTTGTAATTGCCAATCTATTTCTAACCTTCTCGGTTGTCCAAACCTTTCATACTCCTTTAACATAATTATTTCAATATATTTTTGAGGTCCTTTTCGACATGCTCGAACACTTGGTCCGCAGTTAAGTAAGAATGATCAGTTACTGTGAAAAACAAATTTCTTTCTTGTACACTTGAAAGGGATCTATTATAAAGCCAGCGCATAAGATGTACAATATAGTTATTCTCATTTTGCCCTCCAGAACCGTCAGCAAAGCATCGAAATATAGAAGTGCTTAGTCTATATTCTCAAGACCGATAGCACGTTCGATATGACTGTGTGGTGGTCCTTTCGTTCGAATTCGTATTCTGGAGTTCAAATTGTTCGCTCTTAGAAGTCGTACATATGATTGGCGATCGAACGATTACAACGTATACCTTTCCACAAGCGATACGTCGAATGATTGAGATTTTGCAAGTTTCTATGGGGTTAGGTTTTGTTCACGAATTTTTAAGTTTTTTTAATAATCGCTCGGCTTTACCATAAAAAGCCGCACGAACTTATTTGGTTACCCGGTATTTACAGTTAGATGCACTTAATGCAAAAAAATGTTCAACACATGGCTTTTCTTTTTCATTTTTGTTTCGCATAAATTTTGAAACTTTCATTTTAAAATACGGTATTCTGATTGGTTAATGCCTTTCAATGAGTAGAATTATATTACAATACAATAACCAACATATAGCCGAACAGCGCCTATTCTACTTACATCGGATGCTCCATGTGATATTTGAAGAATACGGATTTGTTACGCTGTACGATACCAACCATCAATACGGTCATTTGGGAATAGACCCCCAAATTCAGTAGAATTAGAGTGACGACTGCATTGACTAAATATAAAAATATGGAAATCAACTTTGAAAAAAGGATAGAAACTAAGTTATAATGAATTATATGCTTTTTGAATCGGTAACCTTTGTACTTGTTGCACACTGGATTTAAATCCGATTGAGAATTTATTAAATCAAAAAGTCATAATTATGAATAAGGAATACAAAGGATAATGTTTTAGGACGTTAATCGATGCTTTTTTCATTATATGGAGAATTCAACTGCATTTGAATTAAGAGAAGTCGAAAGCATGGTTTTTATTTTGCATAATCGTTGGCGTCAATCAAATAAATAATAATCTGAAGATAGATTGATGGAATTGATCAATGCACTGAATTATTAAACCAATCACATCCAAATCCGACAAACTCATTTCTCTTTCGTAGTCTCCTTTCTAATACTATTACGCATTTCATACCTTCGCCATCTTCCCCAGTATTCCGTCCTTCATTTTTAAAACGAACCCATATCAGACCAATTTCTCACATATACAATCTAATATTCAAAAGATTTATATCAATTTATACCCGGAAAGCAGCGTACGTGTACCGAATTAGCGCTCGGCTCGGCGGGAACCGGAGAGAAAAAAAAGGAGAAATTGACGATTTTTCCTTCACGAGAACGAATTACATCGGGAGGCAACAGTGGTAAAACCAGAACGACTTCGTGCGAACTTCCATTTCGCAACGGCGGGACTCCGCCTGATCAAGATAAATGCCGATACATTGTTTATGGCGCGCGGAGAGGCAAAAGTCGGCGTGCCGTATACACAGGGCATTATGGGAGTAATTTGTGTGGTGCAATATGTAGCGCTGGGTATCCCGCGATGACTTTGAACGAGAAAAAAACTGAGGAGAAGGGAATGAGAAAGAGAAGGGTGAAAATAAATCGATTATATTCGAGATGTGCTTCCTTGAAGACTTTTTGATTAAGACCTTAAAACGTCCATACTGTTATTAAAATCATAAGAATGGAAATTTTAAATTTCCCTAGGCCAGGAGTCTCCAAAGTTTTTACCCTAAAGTCCACACTAAATCCTCCATTAAGTTCCTACAGCTTAGACCTAGTTAGCTCATCATATCAACATATTGTATTTTTGAATTGCGTACAAATTTCAAATCACACTATAATAGTACAGCACCATCTTGCGCAAAGTCGCAGGCTGTAGTTTGGAGACCCCTATTCTAAGTAAGAAAAAATCTTGTCTCGCCATGACTTGTGATTCAATGGCTAGCACGCTTGGTTCTTAGTCTTGGGGTCCCAGATTCCCAACCTATTGTTTTTCAGCGTTGCGATTTTCGTAGTTTTGTTCATTCCAAGTATTTTTTTTTTAGTTTAGGTAGTTTTTACATGATGTTGATTGGATAGCTACAACTTGTTAGTGCGCAAATAAGACGAAGACATTCTTTGGGTTATTTCAATAACATCATTTGATTAATATTACAGGCTGTTTGCAAATCACTAATGGAATCCCAAGAAGTTGTTGATGTCAATGTATTGGATATGCTGGATATGATTTCAATCTTGCAATGCCATTAATTTAAATAAAACAATCTTAAAACATTCAAATTCGTTGAATTAACATCATTCTTCCAAGTGTAGCAAGTCAAAGTTCTCGCTAACAGTAAGTGATAAATATGCAGGGAATTTACTTCCGATTTTGTTTTAATTTAATCATAATTTTTGATTAAGTAAACCTGTGTTTTAACAAGAAGTTATGACTCACCAACTGATGAAAAAGGCATAGAAATATACGCGCTAGTTTTATCAACGCGAATCTGAGAGTATACACTATTTAACAAAATTATTCACACCCCAGGTCTCCGCTTGTAATATCACTAACAAATGTTGAACAAAGTCAAGTAAAAATAAAACAAGGTATGCATTGATTTCATTGCAATAAACCTTACCTAATAGCAGTTATTCATTTTGCTACAGCAAATGTGTTTGTAAATGCAAACAGGCAAAGATTCCCATTCATGCTGTCAACGCTCACATAATCCCTCCTGTCTTGAGCAATTCTGTTCGTAGGTAGCGGACCTATATAGTTACTAGCACAATGTTTACAAGGGACGGAATAAATTATATTGAAACAGAACTCCTTAGATGTTTTGTGCTTAGTTTTGAAGAAGGTTTAATTATGTAAAGAAGTAATATAACACATGGGCTGAAAAGTCCCGGGCCTAACACATAGATGACGCTAGTTTTATTGTAGTCACGATTCTCTCAGTTAGTACTAACCTTCAAAAGACAGCTGTTATAATTTCATGATATTCTATTCATTAGTTTGTGAGTTATTGTGCTAAGAGTCACGCTACTTTTGTTATTTTCAAAACAATGGATCAAAAACAATTTCGTGTTTTAATTTTACACTGCTTCTTGATGGGAAAAAATACCGTTCAAGCGAAGCAATGGCTTGAAAGGTGTTATGGGGACTCCGCTCCATCAGAAACAACAATAAAACGTTGGTTTGCTGACTTCAAACGTGGTCGTAGAGACACCGATGATGCAGAACGCAGTGGACGTCCAAATGAGGCGGTAACACCAGAAAACATTAAGAAAATCCAGAAAATCATTTTTAACGATCGAAAAGTGAAGTTGCGTGTATTAACTGACATCGTAAAGATATCAAAAGAACGTATTGGCTTTATATTGCATGAGCATTTGACTACGAGAAAGCTCTGTTCAAAGTGGGTGCCGCGTTTGCTCACTGTTGACCAAAAACAGGAACGTGTTGATGATTCTGAGCAGTGTTTGGCCATGTTTAAACGTAACAAACTGGAATTTTTGCGTCGATATGTGACAATGGATGAAACATGGATCCATCATTTCACTCAGGAATCAAAACGATCGTCATCTGAGTGGATAGCAACTGGTGAACCTCATCCAAAGCACCCGAAAGCACAACAATCGGCTGGAAGGGTTATGGGGGTTATCGGTATTTTGGGATGTGCGTGGTGTAATATTCATCGACTATCTTGAAAAAGGAAATACCATCAACAGTGAATATTATATAGCGTTATTGGAGCGCTTGAAGGCTGAAATTGCAAAGAAACGACCGCATATGGGAAAGACAAGTCAATCAAAACAATGGCAAAACTACATGAATTGAACTTAGAATTGCTCCCACATCCACCGTATTCGCCAGATTTGGCTCCCAGCGACTACTGGCTGTTCGGAGACCTCAAAGAAATGCTCGCCGGTAAGAAATTTCGCACGAATGAAGAGGTTATCGCTGAAACTGAAGCCTATTTTGAGGCAAAAGATAAATCGTTCTACAAAAGTGGTATTGAAATGTTAGAGCGGCACTGGAATAATTGCGTTGCTCTTGATGGAGATTACGTTGATGAATAAAGCTAATTTTGAACCAAAAAACCGTGTTTTCTTTGTTAGGCCCGGGACTTTTCAGCCCATGTGTTATATCGCAATCTTAACATTAGGATGGTCTAGTTTTGCAATTGCCAGTTGTTTATACCAGGTATTTATATAGTTGAACCTGTAGTAATGCATCATGTTGTTTCCTCCAATTCAAGGAGAGAGAAGGAACTAAACTAGTCTGTTAGCGTTCAACATTTTTTATGGACAACACGTTCTGCATAACTATCGTTCAGAACAAATTAAAAATAATTCGTTTGTAAACATCTTTAAATGAGAGGGGTCGTAGGTCTGAAATACCCTACTTTAAAAATGAAGTACTCAGTTTCATATAAACACGAAACCCACCAAAGTAGGTGAGAAGAAGTTAAAATGTCGAGAACTATCTTCTGATTGAGTAACCTTATCGCGCAAGTATCCAAGAATGACACAGACCTGATTTTTTTTTTTATCATATTCCACAGTAAATTAAATGAACAGATGGATGTTATTAAAACATTCTAACGTCTCACGAATAACGAATAAAACGTAATGATCAGATTTCTAGGGGATTACTCTAAGATTTGGATATGACATATGTTGTGCAGACACACTAAAATTTTGAATCTGAATATTCTTAAAATACAGATTCTTCGGTTTAATATAAACGACTTCATACTTCTGGTCTAACCAGATGTAGTTTTCAGTTGAAAATAGTTTTAATACTCGATAACATGTACGTCTTAACACTCATGCGTTTTCCATAATAATATTGCTTAAGTCTTTTGTTCTAAAATACGAAAAACAAAACAGTAAAAATTCGGTTTTAGTCTACATATGTATATACTTCAAGCTATTTGAAACTAACAAGGAAAGATTCCCAGCTGTGAAATTCAGATTTTAATGAGACTTGGTAGGTAATTAGAGTATGTTGAGACTTAAAAATATTTTTTCTTGTTTATGCTGAAATTCACTCTGAGTAGGTGAAAATTCAAAATCAGTTTTCTTGATTTAATTCTTGAACGGAAGTAGATTGGACAAAAATTTAAACGTAAATGCGGTACCTTAGCGAAAGGTCTTTCTGGACACGTGAATGTGGTATATACAGGGTGTTGCATTTAAGCGTCACCCTCTTACGCTAGAATTGATTATAATAATATGAAGTATTTAACATCCTTTATCGATTTTAAAGCATTTTCAAATATACAGGGTGCTTCGAAGATGTAGAACAAATCATATCTTATACTGCTTAAAGCAAAACCATATATCTTAGTGCATACATATTTCTTCTATTAAAAAAGACCATCATTAATTAGTAAAATTGCGTCAGTTAGTATGTGCTAATGTGCATAATTCATACAAATGTAAACACGAGATTACACGTGACAACAAACCCTTACCATTAATAACAATCAATAAAGCATTTATTGTAATGCGTACTTAAATTATATATTTATGATTTGGTATGGTAATTCAAGCCGGAAAAAAAATGCTTATATATATATATATATATATATATCTCATATCAGGTTTGTCATAAACAAATGAAAAATATTGCAACTTTACCACCTTTAGGCAATTATATGACTTTATTTATTTCAAGGTAAGCTAAAATACTTTGGCTGCATTTAAAGTTAATAATAGTATATCTATTAGCAAAAAGACCAAAAATAATATATTTTTCGTAATGTTAAGCTTTGATTACCACTTAAATTTCGAAATGTATGACAATGGATATCGCGTATAGGCAAGGGCTACAATAAAAATAGCATTGACCAACTACGAGTAGCTAATATCCTTATCTATCAATCGCAACAGTAGAGTTAAAGAGAGAAAGAAAGCATCACTTTTAATTCCAGAGGCTATTTCTGTTTATTTCATTTCTTCTCTGAAGGGAACAATCCGTCACAAAATCGAATTCCTTTTTTTTCAAGTTAGATTTAAAAATATAACGAATATTAAGCGGAACATTAATAATATCTCCGTATTTAAATCATTATTTAGAAAATTTTGGCCGACATGCCAAACGCACACTTCTTTACGAGAACCAGATACCACTTCTAGATGATTAACTTTGAAAAACCGCTTAACTATCCGTGCGGAAAGTTGCCTTTGCTTCGTACAGGGAACGTTCGGGAAAGTTTCTGATGCAAATGTCCTCTGGTACGTACACAGTGTCAATAACAGACAATGGAGGCTGTTCGAATCAACCGCATAGCGATTGCGAATTACATACGAAAGACCCTTCCTTAACGTCATGTCAATAACAATGCATCTGTAACTAGATGGATAAATTGTGTTCAGGAGCTAATATTTGTAATTAATGCTGCGGTGTTTGACTAATTAGAGATATATTTGTTTAATCTACGTATTTTGCAACTTGAAGGCGTTCTTCAGGACTTAATATGTACTGCTATAAGGATTGTATAAACATTTTTTCTCAATCTATTGTGATGAGCAATCACTGAATTGTCTACACACATATTTTACCAGAATTTCATAGATGCTTTTTTGATTTGAATTTCGATTTACTTACTTACATCAGTTATATTAATTGATAATAATTAATAGCATACGATTTTTATAATTTCGAAAGCATTTTTAAATTTGTCATTGGTATGTTTCATTATTGAAGTGATTGACTATTTATTAATGTATCGTAGTGTTATTGTTTCTGTGTTAATTATTTGTTGCTAAACCAATGAAATAGCTAACTTCTATAAGAAATAACCAATCCGATATTCTAATTAAAATTTAACATTGGATAATTTAATTTAATAAGAAGAACAAATGATTTCACATGACCAATTAGATATCGAAAAGAAGCTCCATCTATTAACCAATTACGAACATATCCCGAAAGCGCATTTAACGTATAATTCGTGACTAATTTTTCGTCATCGTCGCTTTCGCCTGGAAATATACGAGCGCATAAATACGGATAAACAACAGGGGTGGTGTCGATCGTGGCAGGCTAATGCCGCCAGCACACGTATGCATGTATGTCCGTACGTGTGTGGGTCGCCTCAGGGTCGTCGTGCCTCCTACCCAATTAATTACGTATTACAGGTCATTACCGGCAGATAACCGGATACGAAATGATTAATTTTCATAAAGTCGTTATTAACATCAGCGGCGGTATATTTTAGCTTTTACAGCCATTGCCGTCGCGGAATGAACATATGTTTGTAATATACAGGATGAGTAATTTTACAATAGAAGTTTAAGCACTAATTAAATCTTGAAATACAAAAAAAATATGTTGCGCTAATAAGGTTGAGGTGAGATTGTAAATGGTATTTGCTTGTACTACCCTAAAGCTTGCAGACAAAAACCTAGAAAGCTATCTAAACTGTCATGACATCATTAGTTATGTATAGGTCGACTGAAATAACTGTGCCGATAGGATGCCACATGTTGACAATGTACCAGTGAGATAAGTTGACGGGTATTAGACAAGGTAGAATCCGCAGCAAAAGTGTAAAGAATACACATCAAATTTGTATTTATAGCTTATTACTATAAAATTGCGTGTGCTAAATGCCTACGCTTAGTTTATAATTTAATGGCAATTACAGTAAATAGTATGGCCACTAAATAATGAAATCTGATCATAAAATGACCAAATCTCGGTTTAATGGATATATAAATCATAATGAAATTTTAAGGAAAGATGGGTGAAGATTCCATAAATGACAGTGGGAGAAGAATAATAGATATGTGCTTTGAAAACGACATGATTATAACAAATACAAAATTTAGACATAAAAACATCCACAAATACTCAAGAGAAGTGCCTAGTAGGAAAGAAAAATCAATCATTGATTATTTTTTAATAAATTCTGGTAACTGCAGGAAAATAAAAACAAGACCAAACAAGAAAAAAGGAAAAAAAGTAGTAAAAGAAAAAAATAAAACGCTATAAACTAGAAAACAAAGAAATTCGAGAGAAATGCCAATACAAAACGAATGAAGGAGAAATCAAAAACAAAATATGAGTGAGGACAAATGGAAAAGATTAAAAAACAACATACTAAAAGCTGCACAAGAAAGCACTGGAATACCATAAATAGCATGTACATACACAAAAAGAAGCAGATGCTGGACAGCAGAAATACAACATAAAGTTAAAGATAAGAAACACAAATGGAACAGATATATGCATAGCAGAAAAGAGGAGGATTATAGGATGTACAAAATGGCAATCAAAGAAACTAACGAGTGTATCGCGAGGGAAATACAAAATTCTTGGATAGAGTTTGGACCAAAACTGAGAGATAACTATAGAGAAAACCAAAGATTATTCTGCTGAACTATAAAACAATTGAGACAGAAGAAGACACCAAGATTAAAAAATATAAAAGATGATAAAGGAAATATACTGACTAAGGAAAAATAGATAATGGAAAAATGGAAACAGTACTTCGAAGAACTCACAAGAATAAAACAAGATAGATATATAAGAGAAAAAGACCAAATGGCAAAAAACGACGTAGAACGTATCGCACCAATAAGCCATGAAGAGGTCAGAGAAACAGTTAGCAAACTAAAACTAGGGAAGGCGGCCGGGGAGGATGTAATGATAAAATATACGGGGGACAATTTAATTCAATAATTAATTTTAAATCTTCAACATAAGCTTGAGTTTTAAGATTATCTACTTCTCAAAATCATTCTGTTCCAAATAATTTGACATTTATCTAGAAATATATTTCCTATAATTAATATTGCATATTAAATTGTACGTAATTTAACTATGAGTAAAATTATCAAATATTTTGTTTGATAGCTCAATACGAAGTTATTATGTATGCATCCGATTAAAAAAAAAGGATTTATTTTTTGCTCAAGATTTATTAATTTATGACAATTCATAACATTTTTTTTTTAATTAAATTATGTAAATAACTTCGAATCTTCAGTGGAATAGCCACTTGAATCATCGCTATCAGAATGCTTGCCAACATGGATTATTAATACCTCTACTGTTTTTTTCTAATTCTTTGCTTCTATATTGTTTTTCCGCTTTCTTTGAGTGTTCACATTTTACTGCCAATCTCTTGTTGAAAACGTGTTAAAAAATCCGTCACACACTTTCTCCACTTCGCCTATTTTAAATGTCACGTTTCACGCTCCGATATACTACTTCATACTTGCCCACACCATTCCAATTGGGATGAGCTCAGGATGATAGGATAGTATTCTATGCACATCATGCCCATATTTCTTAAAAACTGTGTCTATGTCATACGTCTTGAATCGTGGTTTGTGCATTTTAATTATATTGTACAGTTGTGTCTTTGTCGTGTGTTCATCGTACTGTATGTTTCTTGGACGTAACCACGTTTTCATGTCTTCTTTTCTCTATGTAAACGTGCGACTTTTTCAATTTCTCTATTGTGAGAAGGAGCGTTATCGATCACAGTAACACTTTTTTTCACGTCAATTGGGTATTAGCTTTTCTTCAACTCACTTTTTATAGTTTTCAAAATTCATCTCGTGATGCTAGTCTTTCCACCAAAGATAGGCACCAGGAGCAAAACCATCTTCCCCGCCAGCGCGCACTATAATTAAACGATCCATTTTAGATCGTCGTTCCAATTATTATTATGGGTATGTGGTGAGTGTATAAATATTTCATCAATGTATACAATAGAATGCTTGTACTGGTTTTTCAAAAAACTGCTTCTTAGATTGCAGATATCGTGACGTTCAACCAATAGTTTTCTGTCTTCATTTTCTGCCAACGGAATCCTATCTTCCTCATAACTTTTCTCAAACTTTCAGGACATGCTTGATACCCTGTATCATCCACAAACTTTGTATGGATGCATTTCAAAGTGGGAACTTTCTTTTCGCTGACATAAAAATTATGTATTGTTCCTATTAAAATGCTTTCATCACAGTCACTTTTCGCTCTTTTTCGTGTCCGTTTCTTATTTGGTGTCTCGAAGCTATTAACAAGTCCACGTTCTATTTGTTCTTCCTCGTTTATAATTTTTCTGACTGTTCGGATACTAACACCACAGGCGGATGACACACGTTCTTGTATCTAAACAACAAAATAAAACAACATCTATTAATGTTTATTACTTTACGTTTTCCTTATTGTATATCATTGTATAATATAATAGAAATACTTCAGTGCATTGTCGTTCCCTTTATTGTTCACAAATTTAAATACATAAATTTCCTCGGTCTTTTCGCGAGAAATTTTTGGCTTTTAGGTATCTGATAGAAATTTTAACGCACTTGCTCTCCGACGAGCAGACTTTTATTAACGGAGTTACCGACCGCACAAACGTTTCTGCCGAATTTAGTAAAATTCAAGTTTCTCTGCCACTATAGACATCACAACGTATTTTGATCATTTCAAATTTGGTACTCTTAAGTTACAGCTGCTACTCTGTATTAAATGAAGTATGTAATCCGTCTATCGCAACTTTAGAAGTGTATAAATAGTGCTTAACATGATACTGTTGACGAAGGATTCTCATAATGAGCAGAGTTGTTGTTTCGGCTATTTCCACCGTCTGGCACTTGTATAGTCCTAGGAGTCCAGGACTATACAAGTTCAACGAACAATAGAAATAGTCCAAACAACAACTCTGATTATTATAAAAATCCATCGTCAACAGTATCACGTCTAGAATTAGAAATTCGGTATGGGCCCGAATTAAACAGGTCTTTCAGACAATACGAAAAGACCATGATGAAACTTGCCAAGGAATCTAACCATCTTACATTCTTGTATAAAGCAAGGACTCTATCCAAACAACTCTCGTTATTATGTATAAATAGTATATAGAACGAAACGTGGTCAGTATTGTGATAGTAGAGATACTGGAGTATATCAGCGTCCCGGTGCTTCAGTCTTCAAGTCTTCAGTGATTTAAGTGTTATTTAACTCATTCTTTTTTCTGAGATCCATCACATTGGAGATGTTCAGCCGTCTTAAATAAAATATTTCACGCTGTATACGTTTAGATATACATACGTAGACGACCGTCGTTTGTTTCGGGGCGTGGACGAATCGCGTGTGTGTCGACGCGACGCGCTCTGCCCGCGACAGAATCAATGATAACTAATATCCCACGCCGACTAGATTATCAGTGTTTGAGCGTGTCATTAGGAACATAGAAATGACAGGATCGTCGTTAAAACTAATGAATTTTGATCTATTTATGGTCGCTTGTTTTTTTTTTAGCCTGTCATATCGTCGACGCAGCCTGTCATCGGCACAAAAACATTGAATGACGTACACCAATGAAGGGGTGAGGAATGTTGTATACGCTCGAGATAACCAGGCTAATTAATTAATGCCTTCGTTGAAATCTTGCGGTAAGTGATGGTGCGATATGCCGCAGAAACAGTTGCGGATTAACGTACAGGTGTTACTGGAATATTAAAAGATATTTGTTTCGTTTCGATTCGCGTTTCTTTTATGATTAACTTTAGTTTTTGCCTTCATTAAGTGGATTAAATTGAAAGGTAACATGCGTAATTGTATACCCAAAACTTACTAATGTATAAATACAACAAGAATTTGACAAAAACGAAACAACAGAGCCCAGATTAAACTAACGAAGTTACTTAGGTTTCGAAGTAGTAAGTCTTAGTAAAAAGGGCTATAATACTCCCCCTTTTTAGTTTATTAGAAAAGTATTTGTATTTATGTAAGATTTGCATAGAAATATCTTAGAAGTACTAACCAGTCCATTTCGCAGATTGTGGTATTCATTTGTGAGTGAAACAGCTTTGAACTTTTTCTGTTGTATGTTGTAGTCCCTTATAAAAAAGTCAAAATCATTAGTTACTGTCATACCAAGGTTCTGTTTTGTAATAATGAAGCAAGCAAACATTTTCCAAAGCTTGGCCATTACAATGAAAAATTTCTTGATGCTCTCTCTCTGTAGAATTCTGTCTCCTGTGATGGTAGCCAGTTTTAGTCATAGCCATTTTCACTTCATCATCGGTGTCCAAGTGCTTTCCAACCAAGAAGATTTTCAGATGTCCGAAGCGGTAACTGTCGCTAGCTCAAGGTGTGGAACGTATGGCGCATTATTAACTTCCTCATATCCAATAGACGTGATCAGATCTCGAATTTGAACCGCAGTATCTGGTCGTGTATTGTCATGAGACAGTATGACAGTTCCCTGTTCCTTTCTATGAAATGTATACATATAGATAATGTTTCGTTTGTAGTAAGCGAAATACTCAGCTTGTCAAGCTGCAACCTGTATATCTACAGTAGACGCATTTATTTGTTTCTTTCATAATTTGCCCACTTAGTATAAGTAAGTATATAGTGGAACCCAAATCTATCTTTACATGTCTATATGTCTTCTATTTCCGAAGAAGTTTATATAAGCGTACCTGGTAATGTCTTAGGATATCGCAATGTCTACTACTAACGTTGTATCTTTAAACACCATCCAACTCTCTGTTTCTTGTGTTTTTTATTTCTGAAGAAGTTTATGTAAGTGCGCCTAACAATGCGTAAGCATATCACAACGTCTATTGTTTCCACACCACAATGTATATCTGTATCTTTAGACTAACGCGTTATACAACCCCGAATTTCATGTGTATCTATTACTTTAAAAGCAGTTTATATCAGCACACCTAATAACGCATGGTCATATCGTAACGTTTACCTATGTCTTTAAACTCAAACACCACCCAATTCTGTCTATTACTAGCCTAAACATCTGATCGGCAAACTGTGGTCAATTATCGCCAAAAACTATTGCAAATAATACAACACACTGTTGCTCACGCGATCTCAGTGTACCCGTATACGCTACGTACCTTCTGCATCGCTCCTCGTTATAATCTATGTATAGATACACATATAGTATGAACCAAGTTTTGTGTGATGCACGCACCAACAGCGCGAATAGTCAGGTTGCCATGGTCAGTCACGTTAATCACATATTTGCGTCAGGTAATATAGTCACTCACCTCTGTATACAATTATTAAATTAAATTTTCGACATCTAAAATCACCTCCGACGAAGTTTCGGTGTATCGTATGTAACGTACTCAAGACGATATCGTAGCGATATGATATAATCGATACCTTCATTCATTTAGGACAGTAGATCAGCGCATTTCTAGCTTCGATGAAGTACACGACACAAAATTGTCATAGCCAAATGTCTTATAGATCACGTCCGCTAAGTTCTTAAATATTTAACATTTACTTTTTTCCTTATAATTTGATGTCTATATAGATAATGGAATAAATAAAATAAATAAATTTACACGTGTAGTTTTTATAAAATAAAATCATAAGTCCTTAACAGTGTTAATAATGCTCAATTCCAAGCGTAGTGCTGAATAAGATAGATAAATGAATCTTCTCATTAAAATTAAAAATACTTAAACACGGCTATAAAATGTTCTACATGCTTAGATCAAGTACTTTGCTCTTATCGCCAAAAGAGAAAATCCTTAATGCAGTTAATTATTGTGGACATCTTCAATGACTAAGAATTTTAAAAATGAAAAATATCACTTAATATTCAACTGTTTTTGCCAATTTGGATGAAATTAATAGAAAACTTTAGTCAATCTTTTCGTACCAGTATTGTATCTTTCGTCGTCAATCTAATTGCAAAAAAAAACATTTCTATATAAGCAAATAAGCTACAACAAACACTTTAAAAATATAAAATGCTAGAGCATTCGCGATAAACAAGAATAAAATAAGTCTTAGCTTTCAAGGGTCACTTAGATGCTATAGTGCGGAAATTTACAGCGGCGAGAGCTAAGCGGATGCAGTCAAACTACCCCCGCCGTACGTAAATAAGTCAGAATCACCTGTTAAGTCTGGCGTGGAAGAAATGCTTGCAAACGAATTGTACATAATGGCAAATGGAAAGCAGAAACAAAAAATATGCTTTCCGCTCTTTCTCCGAGGAACGAAGGTAGAAAAAATAAACAGCTGTTGGGGAAAATCTGGAGGTGACGTGAAAAATTTGCATTTTTACTGATATTATTAAAATAATGTAGATACGAAAATGTTTTATTAAAAAATAGTCTATTACAAAAATAATTTTTTCATTATAAATTTTGCGATTAAAACGATTTAAAATCATACTATGCCGAACAAATACTAAACTCCTAAGACTGGACGAAGTTTAAAAAAGGACGATGAGATTAATGAAAAAGCTACCTCTACGTTTCCATTTAAGCTCTCAAAATGCAATTCATTCCAATAATATTTCTAATACTTCTGGCTCAGACCATATTACTATTAAGCAGATTTACTTGTACTGTCCTTTTTTAACTACCATATTTGTCACACGTTATTAATGCTTACTTAACAAGTGGAATGTTTCCGCGGACATGGAAGATTGCCTGTATTATTCCACTGTAAACCAGAAGATTTTAAGGATCTTACATCCATGTCTGATGTGTTGTTGATCTTCAATTAAGGGGATATCGTAATAGCTACCATCTTCTTCCTAAAAAGTCAGTCAGGTTTTTGTACCGGTTGCAGCTGTATTACTGGTTTGACTTGTATTACAGATGATGTTAGTGTAATTGACGACAGTAGACTTTCGATTTTCCTTGATTTCTACAATTGTTGCTGTCTATCAGTATGCACTTATTTCAAAAATTACTTAAGTTATATAGCACAACAAGTGATGTCAAATGGTGCAAGATTACAAATAGCTTACTTAAGTTCTAGTGTTCCACAGGGTACGATCTTAGGTCCTTTACTCTTTTCCTTTTAATCCCTACATCCATCGGTACACGTGGTGTAATGGCGGCACAATACGCAGGTAACGCAGAGGCCGTGGGTTCAAATCCTTCCAAGACTGATGTTTTTGAAACTGTAATTTTATCATTACTAATACCAACGGTGACTTAATATTAATATTAGTTTAATTGCTAAGAACTTGCCTTCAATAATAACATCTCTGTGAGATATTACGATATATCTAGTGACATCGTGACATCTATGGACTACAAACGATTTGAACTCACAAGTGTCTCGTGGTGTAATGGTAGCACTATGCGCCGGTAACGCAGGGGACGTGGGTTCAAATCTTTTCGAAACTGATAATTTTTCAGTAATTTAATTACGTTGGCTAATTGCAAGAAAATTCTAATTTTATCAATTCAGAGTATGTCACATGGGTTATCGTATGGGGTTGATGTAAGAGGATGTAAATTTACATAATACTTAGTAAAGTTACAGCCGCTTCTTTACTTTATTATATATAGTATTTACATTTTAATAATTTCGCGGAAATCATAAAGTTTTATATGTAAAAAGCCTTCAAATACATTTTACCTCTAGTAATCCATTCCGACAAAACCTTTTGTCGTAACTTATACTATTTTCTGTTGCATTAATTGTCAGATTGACTAATGATTGTTTATGATTTTGACATTTGTCATGTCACACAACAAATTCGTATTAAAAGTTTCAGTAACAAGCTAAAACGTAATTATAATTTCAAAGGCTACTTTGAGGTAAGATTTATTTGAACGCATATTACTCATAATTAGATACCGGATTATATGCAAAGGGAATATATTTTATTTTATTTATTTATTGGATTTTACGTCTATATGTAGATGTATTACACTGATTAAAGTTAATTAGCGTTAATTAACTTTAATCAGTATAAGACATCTACAAATATACGTAAAATATAATAAACTAATAAAATAAAATATATGCACTTTGCATATAATGCGATCTCTACTGATAATATATACTTCCTCCAATACAATTACTGTTATCATTATTGAAATATTCTAAAAATGGAGAAAGTGAGACACCCTCAACACATCACAGCAACTTCTAAGTATATCGCTTTAAAAAATTACGTGTCGAAATCATAAAGTTTAATCTTCTTTGAATCTCTGATACGTTAATTTTTAAAACATGCTGTATGTACCATTCCTCCTAGTTATTTTGCTTCTTATTTTACGCATTAGAAACAATATAACTACTTCCCAAATAAAATAACATTAAACGGAAACCCTAAAAGGTTCTCCCTAAACACAAGTAGAAATCCCATAGAATCATGGAGAATAACAGATGGAAGAAAAGGAGACGCTCGATGAAGTCAGCAATGCCGGTAACTGTGTAGCTATAGAGGATGAATGCCCGACACGACGGCGAAGAAAAATTAGTAAATACAAATACAAAGCACTCGCTAAAACATAATTTCTCCCCGATACATCCGCGGGGAGACATTACCATTAACTATGTAAAACAGTGGGCCCTTCGTTCGCCTCAAAAAAGTCTCGAAAACGTTTCATTTACGTGCCGTTTCGCTCGCTCACCTGCCCGGAAAAGCGGACGGCGCGAGAAGGAACGACGTCAAAGCGTGTGCCGAACAAAACGGTGTTCGAAGCTCGTCCGAACCACCCCGACTGTCCCCCGCTCGCCGGCCCCCCGAGGGACTTTGAAATAATTACCGCGCTCAAGTTAAAAACTCGAGAAAAATTGTGCTTCATTTTTTTAATCATTCACCTTTCGCGAGGGGCAGGAACGAGCGATGGGAAGGAACCCGGAATTCGTTTTGAAGGAGGGCAGTGTACGAAAAGGAAGTGGCGACAAAAATGACGTAGTGGAGGAGGAAAGAAGTTAAGATTGGACGAACCTATAGTAAGGATGAATAGGCGAGATATTCTCTACTGTTTATTCCTATTTTTATGTTTGTCGTGTAGACACAAAGATTTTAAAATGTAACTAAAATATCAGACAATGTTATTCAGGCTTTGTAGTCTTAAATCGTATAACCCTCTTGTATTAGCTTCTTCAGATTCGCAAACTGCCTCTTTTGGAACTATAAACACTATCAAGTTATTTGGCGTACTTTGTATTTAGCATAATACATTTTCTTTAAAACCATTTAGAATAATTTTCCGTTGGTTTTTATTTGGTGAAAGTCTACGATTAAGGGTAGATCTAGTGTAGAATACCAAGATGTGCACTACTGTTCATAAGTATATTTGTGATAATGTTTGCGAGAAATTTATTAAAGGAACAAACTTTAGTTATTAACTTAAAATGTTTTATTAACAAGATAATACATTCTTCTAAAATACATACTGTTACAATATTGCTTTAAAGTAATCCCATTTTGGTTTAATAATTGCCTGGCAGATGCGCAGCGTCCTTAGAGATAATGGTCCTGAAAACGATTCGTCATTCCACACTTCCTGCAGAGCATTGCAGAATGTTATTTTGCTAGTCGGAGATTTTTCCGGATCCCACAATCCAAATGACCGCACTAGAGCTCAATGAAGTTGCAAACCCTGATTCCAACCTGTAGCGACCACTCTCTCAAGGATACGTCTCCTTCGGAAGATTTTACTTAAAAACAAATTTTAACCACCTTTGCGGTGTATTTGGAGTCGCTATCTTACTGATAAATGAACCTCTCCCCAACTAATTCACGTCCAGTTGGTACCGCTTCGTTTCCTAAGATTCTCAAATAAACATGTTTTGTCAGTCTTTCATCTATTTTAACTAATTTTCCAATCCTTCGGCCTCCAAAGCAACCCCATATCATCATGTTTCCTCCTCCATGTTTCACCGTTTAAAATACACTCGTCCAACATTCTTTCTCTAGGGTAGGGTGTGACGTTTACTTCTAACTAATGCTAATTTCGAATCGTCGGTCGCACATTTTTTTCTAATTATCTACACTCCAACTGTGTGACTTCTTACGCCCGGGTGTAATAGTTGCATTTTGTTGGTTTCTCTGAAAGGAAGATGGCCATAAGAGGAAAAATAATGTTGTGTTGTACAGAGCTATACTGTAATCTTGTCTTGTGTTCTCAAGTTTGAATTTATAACATTTTTAGTTAGAATTCATGTTTATGTTAAGTCTTTTCTTACCTTTGTTATAAAAATATCGTTTATGAATTTTTGTCCCAACACGCTGTACTTAACTCGGAACATAAACGTGCTAGAACAGATCCATTGAAGTTTAGACGTTCAGCACACCCTAAATGCCACATACTAGTTGATCCCATTGTTATTATAAAAGAAGAGAAGGAAAGTATTGGTTAGTTGAATAAATTAGGTGTTAAATAATTATTCATTACTTTTTTACTTATATACCATTCTATAGGTAAACCTGCAACGACGTATACAAAACGAATCAATGTCCATTTTTATAGTTATATAGTATAGTATAGTTCGGCGCTCAATGCCGCTCTAACCTACGATGGAGCTATTTTCCCATAATTTTCATTGACTATGTACTACTGGTGTTGTGTGTATAACACATGGGCTGAAAAGTCCCGGGCCTAACACATAGACGACGCTAGTTTTATTGCTTATTTTTATTTCTCTCAGTTAGTACTAACCTTCAAAAGACAGCTGTTAAAATTTCATGATATTCTATTCATTAGTTTGTGAGTTATTGTGCTAAGAGTCACGCTACTTTTGTTATTTTCAAAACAATGGATCAAAAACAATTTCGTGTTTTAATTTTACACTGCTTCTTGATGGGAAAAAATACCGTTCAAGCGAAGCAATGGCTTGAAAAGTGTTATGGGGACTCCGCTTCATCAGAAACAACAATAAAACGTTGGTTTGCTGACTTCAAACGTGGTCGTAGAGACACCGATGATGCAGAACGCAGTGGACGTCCAAATGAGACGGTAACACCAGAAAACATAAAAAAATCCACAAAATCGTTTTGAATGATCGAAAGGTGAAGTTGCGTGAGTTAGCTGACATCGTAAATATATCAAAAGAACGTATTGGCTTTATATTGCATGAGCATTTGACTATGAGAAAGCTCTGTTCAAAGTGGGTCCCGCGTTTGCTCACTGTTGACCAAAAACAAGAACGTTTTGATGATTTTGAGCAGTGTTTGGCCATGTCTAAACCTAACAAACCGGAATTTTTTCGTCGATATGTGACAATGGATGAAACATGGATCCATCACTTCACTTCGGAATCAAAACGATCGTCATCTGAGTGGACAGCAACTGGTGAACCTCGTCCAAAGCGCCCGAAAGCACAACAATCGACTGGAAAGGTTATGGCCTCGGTATTTTGGGATGCGCGTGGTGTAATATTCATCGACTATCTTGAGAAAGGAAATACCTTCAACAGTGAATATTATATAGCGTTATTGGAGCGTTTGAAGGCCGAAATTGCAAAGAAACGACCGCATATGGCAAAGAAAAAAAAATTGTTTCATCAAGACAACGCATCGTGTCACAAGTCGATCAAAACAATGGCAATACTACATGAATTGAACTTCGAATTGCTCCCACATCCACCGTATTCGCCAGATTTGGCTCCCAGCGACTACTGGCTGTTCGCAGACCTCAAAAAATGCTCGCCGGTAAGAAATTTCGCACGGATGAAGAGGTTATCGCTGAAACTGAGGCCTATTTTGAGGCAAAAGATAAATCGTTCTACAAAAGTGGTATTGAAATGTTAGAGCGGCGCTGGAATGATTGCGTTGCTCTTGTTGAATAAAGCTAATTTTGAACCAAAAAAAACCGTGTTTTCTTTGTTAGGCCCGGTGCTTTTCAGCCCATGTGTTACATAAAATAACAGCTGCGAAGACAACCTTCGCTCTGTATTCGCCAGTGTACTGCCTTCAGAAGCCACTGATTCATCCGTACCATTTGTCGAAAATGGTAATCCCTAACTAAACATTAAATGTTAATGAAATATCTAACTTTTATATAATGTCTACTTGAATCTCCATCTAAATGCATATCTAATGAATGTCCGAGTTTTGATTCATATTAGTGTGTTTTCCTATTCATAATCCCTATTAGTAACTGTGTTTTCCTTGTCATAATTTTTATTGGTTTTCATTTTTCAAATTTTGAAATAAATTTTCTCAATATTGTTCTGGATACCTTCAAACATTTCTTATTAAATAAATTACATAACGTCTTGGTTATAGCCGTAACGCAGGTACAGCGTCATAATCGCCTTAGTCCCTGGAATTACCTAGAGACGACCTAGAAATATTGCACGAAACTGCATCAAATTCTGGTGAACCTCTGGTTTAACCACAATTGAAATACATATGTAGGCAATAACTACTGAGAATTTCCGTATTAGCGGCATTTTTGGTACAGTATCGAAAATAAGAATTACCTTAGTTCCAATGTTCTGGTGGGTGGCTTGATCGTTTCCAGCTTCGATATGGGCTCAGCTTCGGAAAAATTAGTGGCAAGGCGAAAAGTGTCAATCTTCAAGAAATAGAAAGGTGGTTAATGGATGTGTGGCTAACGTTGCGAGAAGGATATAAAGATGAAGACATTTTTAACGCTGACGAAACCAAAAATTTTTATAAGCTTTTGCCTGATAGAACACTCAAGTACAAGAATGAAAAATGCATAGGAGGAAAACTAGCCAAAGAAAGGCTAACAGCGCGTGTATGTGCAAACATGACACGTACAAAAAAAAAGAAAGTATATCGTAATTGGAAAGTCCAAGAATCCACTATGTTTTAAAAACATTAGAACATTACCTGTAACCTATCATGCAAACAAAAAATTATGGATGCCTTGAGAAATTTTTAAAGACGAAAATGGGATATAGAGCTTATAGAAAAACAACGAAACGCTTTGCTACTTGTTGACAACTGTCCAACGCATCCCACGTTACACAATTTAAAGAATATAAAATTACGGTTTTTTCCTCAAAATTTTACAAATGTATTGAAATCATTCGATCAAGAAATAATGCATAGCCCAAAATGACATTATCGAAAATGTCTTTTAAAAAATATAATTTTGGACGTGGATTATCAAGGAGGCCCCAACACTTCAATTTTGGAGATTATAGAGTATTTGGCAAAATTTTGGAATGAAGCTACTACAACAATTGCGGACTACTTTCGACGCGCAAAATTGTCAACAAAAAAAGTCAGTGCAGACGAAGATGATGAATTCGAAATACGTTTGTCTGAACTCCGAAAAAAAGGTGGCAAAATTTTGGTGCAAAAGAATGTCAATGGGATACGTTTGAAGTGGAAGACTTTGAGAATGTTGATTATCATTTAATTACATCTGAAAAAGTGGAATGATGAATTGGAAAATTTGAACGACGAAGAAGAAGCTTGTTACGTATCGGATTAGTTATGTAAAAATTTGTTAAATTACAGTCACTCGGTTATAACGTCAAAAAATTGTCAGTTCCGATGATGACGCTATAACCAAGTGTTACTTTAATTGCACAGGTATAGCGTACATTTCCTGCGACTACGATACTAAATTGTAATTTCTCAATAACTATTAAACTAACCATGTTAACCTGTTTCTTTTAAAGTTGATATTAAAAATGTTTTTCCTATGAAGAAACTCACCCCTACACATACTGTATATGAAAGAACCTTCCTTGAGAAATCTGTAACCTTGAGGTACGTAGCACTAATTCATTAAAATTATACCCAATTGCACAATTGCATAACATTTGGCCATTGACACACCAATCAAAGCTTGTTAACTACCATATAAGAACACCGTTGGCACATTAAACTTTATCAACTATGTAATAGGCACGTATTACGGGGGGAATTTAAATCGCGCTGTCGAAATAGAAACGTTTTATGTCATCGCTGAAGCTGCAAACAGTCGAAATTAATCGAAAAGAAATGGCAGCAGATTTTTGTGTCAGTGAAAATGTAAAAGAACTTGTTGACAGTATAATATTACAACATAATCTAGGGCCCGTAATAGATAAAAGATACACCTTAACGTCTGAATCCGGTGATGGATATTCATCTCATGCGGTCGCTGTGAAAATTATAACCTCAAATAGAGTCCACGAGCTGTTTCTAAAATGTATGTTGTGCATAAAACCAACGGAAGCAGTACCGATCGACAAAGCTTTCGCTAACGAAGTTCATTTCTATAATTTCGTCTATCCGGCATATTCGAAGTTCTTAGAAGATCACCACGTTGAAGATGGGTTTAGAAATGCTCCGAGATGTTATGGCACATGGCAGAAGAACATTATCGCCATGGAAAATCTAAAGATAAAAGGTTACAGACTCTTTAACTGTCGAGAAGAAATAATGAACGAAATTCATATCACGCTGTCTTTGAAATCGTTCGCCAAATTTCACGCAATTTCTTTCGCATTCAAAGATCAAGAGAGAGAGAAATACGACCAACTCGTCGAAAATTGTTGTGATTTATTGCAGGATCAGAAAGGTAATTTGATGAGTACGATAATGTTCGGCGGAGGAATCAAGGACTTCTTGAGTAACCTAGATCCTGTTGAAGATGCCGAAATACTAAACAGATGCAAATTTGAGGATTTGTTAGCTACTATCATTAATCCTAGAGACACCAGCGATTACTCAATTCTATCGAAGGGTGATTGTTGGAGCAATAATATGCTGTTTTTGTACGACGTAAGTTACAATGCACGTTCATTAATCGAGTCAGACTTTATGATAGGTGTAACGAACCATTTTTTCTTGCTTGATCCAATCCTTCAACCAAACTGCAAGTTAGTCTAAGAAGGATACAAATCTTTCTATTAAGTTTCAGCAATAAGCTTTTTTTTAATGTTCGCGTACTAATATTTGTTACAGTTGAAGGGAAAAATTACCAAACTAGCTTAAATAAACCTTCTTAATCTTCTTTTTAAACAATTTTATTCCCTAGAAAATGATATAAAAGTATAAATATTGCATGGACGTGAACATAGTGTTTGATGGCGTTATGTAGAGGAAATTTCATATTAGATAACACTATTTTATTCCTTTTAATGACATATTAGACGTTGAAAGTTCCAAATGTATACAAACTTTTTAAAATTGGATGGAAAAAAGACGTAAGGAAACTACATATGTCTCTAATGAAAAATGGCAATCCTAAAATACAATTCAAACATCTTCAAATTGTAATCCTACACTAGCACATAATTCAACTCATCTTCTAAATTCTTAATAGCTGTTTATAATTTTAATTTCGTTTTAATTACCCCGCATTAAATAAAATTAAAGAAGAGGTTATTGTCCAAAATATATCCAATCTATTTTTTCCAAATGTAACGTTCAAATTTTGTTTCGAAAAACTATAATTTAATTTGTACATAATCCGATACGTAACAAGTTTCCTCTTCCTCTTAGTTATTTAAATTTTGCAATTCATCATTCCCATTTTTAACCAGTTTTACTATATCAGTGTCAGAGTAAACCTCAGGTGTAATCAAATTATAATCAATATTGGCAAGTTTTCCACTTCAAACGTATCCACCTGAATTTTACCATCTTTTTTTCGGAGTTCAGACAAACGAATGTCGAATTCATCATCTTCGTCTGCACTGACTTATTTTGTTGACAATTTTGCATGTCAAAAGTAGTTCGCGATCGTTGTTGTAGTAACTTCATTCCAAACTTTTGCTAAATATTCTACACTATCCCAAATCGAAGTTTTTGAGCTTCTTTGATGATCGATGTCCAAAATAGTGTTTTTTAAAAGACATATTTGATAATAACATTTTGGGCTATGTATTATTCTTTGATCCAACACTTGCACAATTTGGAGAAAAAAGACACTAACTTTATATTCTTTAAATTGTGTAATATGAAATGCGCCGGGCAGTTGTCAACGAGTAGCAAAATGTTTCGTTGTTTTTCTACAAGTCATCTTTGTCCCATTTACGTAACTCGCCTTTAAAAACTTCTCATCATCCATGATTCTTTGTTTGCATGATAGGTTAGAGGTAATGTTTTTAAAACATCGCAGATTCTTTGACTTTTCGATTACGATATGCTTTCTTTAGCTAGTTTTCCTCCTGTGCATTTGTCATTTGTGTATTTGAGTGTCCTATCAGACGAAAGCTTATAAAAAATTTCATCACCGCTAAAAATGTCTTCATCTTTATATCCTTCTCGTAACCTTGACCACACATTCGTTAACCACTTTCCTGCATCCTGAAGATTGACACTTTTTGTCTCCCCACTAATTTTTTTGAAGCTTATCCAGTCATGTCGAAGCTGAGAACGATCAAGCCACCCACCACATTATTGAATTCTGAATCTCCTAGTAGACGTCCAAATTCTTCAACCTTTTCCATGTATTCTAAGAAATGAGATCAATGTTATTTTCTGTAAAGTACGTTTGTATACCGCTAATACGGATATTCCCAGTAGTTATTGCCAACATATATATTTCAATTTACGTTAAAGCCAAGGTTTAGGAATTTGATGCCGTTGTATGCAATGTTTTTGGGTGGTCTACTATAAGTAATTCCCGGAACCAATGCGATTATGATGCTACACCCGAGTTGTCGCTATAACCAATGACAAGTTATAAATAAATTGTACCGTAACTTCTTTCGACAAAAAATCTTGCTCGCGACTAGTTAAAAACACATTTTGCGTTACTTCCATATTCATGTCACCAAAGTGATTTTGTAACGTTTCTAAACATATATTGGTTTCAATTTCTGTCAGAAAGTAAATTCCAGTAATTCCATCGTACGTAACAGCACACTTCTCACTAACTCCTTGCTGAATACCGCTTCCCTTAATTCATTCAAAAGTTTGGGTGTTTAAAACGACAACAAGAATTTCGAATAGTAGATGTCGCTTCGAAGAAACAATGTACCTAGTAATATCCTATTACTCCATGCATTTTCCTCCTAGTCCAAAGAAAACTCCCATCGTTTCTCTTCATCATCTTCTAAACTACAAATAATTCTAGATTTTTAAGAAAGAATCCTGTTCGGTTGAAATATTCGTTGCAAATGAGATTTGCTCGCATTCGGTCCAGCTAGTCTGGGTGTGAACGAAGCTACCTTATCTTTCCGTATATCTTCTGATAGCTTTTGTCACATCATTTTCGTCTATTTTTTTATGCTGCCACAACCAAAGGGTGCCTAGTGGTTACTCAAAAGGTTATTAAAAATGATAGAGGCACTTGCTTTAGTGATTTACTCAATAACATGGGTGCAATTGTTTCTCCTATCCTTAACTGGATCCTAACAAGCTGCAGTTACGACTGAGTCGATATATACTCAACCATACTTCTCTTTTCTGCATTTTTGAACTTTAATGCTTAGTTAGCATAAGTCAGAATATTATCCTTAACCCATAAACCTATACTCTAATAGTGTTACAACTATTAATAAATAACCACGACGCAATTACATGTATCCAACCTACATATGCCACCTACTTGTCCACCAATAATTATTACTTTGCAGCTAACTTGCCATTGCTAGCGGATACACGCGACAATGCGGTGTGTTACATATGTGTGTGCCCTTCGTGTGTGAGTAGTAGGCTTTGGAACGATCCATTTGTGGATACTAAAGTTAGAATGACGACGACCAGGTCTTGATTGTGCATGGCTACCTTCTGGGGATGGGTATGCTTTTTACGGATTGACTGTCTTCTTTTCAGAGTATACGACTTAGGGGAGGTCAAAAGTTTGATGACGATTGCACGGACTGTGTGGATGTACAATTCACAGGTATAGCAGTAAACTCCACTCACACAAATTAATTAATTATGCGGAACGCAGCGTTTCGAGAGCACGTGGGCGTCGGTAACACGGTTGACAATGAGACCCCACCTGCTCTCGAAACACTGAGTTCCGCATAATTAATTAATTTGTGTGAATGGAATTTACTGCTATACCTGTGAAAAGTTTGATCTTGATAACTGTCTACGTTTTACGTTGATTGGCTATATTATATTTCTTCGTCATTCATCTCGTTCCAGAAGGCCTTAGAATCTTGAAGCCGCGATCCAAAGCTGCGACTATCGGTATGACTTTTAACTACTACTTCTTAGCACCACTCCGCTCATCTCCATGTAAATGTACATTGGCAATGGCATACGAAACAAAGTAATAAATAACAGGAGATAAAAAAGAAACGGTACTAACTTAAATGACTCGTATTTTCCTTATATAAATAGTCTCAGATTTTCTTAACTATATGGTTTATCTTGAACGTCTTACTTTGTCCTTTTTAACTTGACCCTACAACTACGTTCACCTGATAAGGTGATTGTTTCCTTTTCATGTACCTTTCCCTGAAACTATTTCTCGCAAGCACACCGTTCTAGTCTTCTTATGATGTTGATAAAAACCCAGAACTCCAAACAAGCAATATTATTATCTCAAAAAGAATGCACTGCACCATGTAATATACCTTCATGGTTGTATCCAATATCATCCCCTTCCTGACGTAAGCTGCTTAAATTTTGGAATACATCATCAAGATGCTTCTTTTCATTGTCATTAAATGGAAGTTGTAAGCAACGTTATAAATTAAGTCAATCCGATTTTGATATACAGTAGATATATGACCTTGAGGATATTATAAAATCTTGTCTTCCGTTTTAAGCAAATGAATCACCCCTGCTCCATACATACCAAATTTTTCAATCTTTATCGCACCATTTAGCGCATACATGATAGTAAATATTTCGTTATTTTTGCCGGTAAAATCGACCCACATCAATTGTATTTCTCCTTTCTACATTACTCAATTTTAATGCTTAAGTTGGCATAAGTGGGTCAATCTGTCGTCCTTACCCCATAAACGTATAATCTAATAATATTTTACTTTTTCATTTAAATGTAAGAAAAGATATCTATGGATCTTGGACTTACTTTATTTTCAACCAAGCAAGCACAAAACATTAAATTTTGCAAAAAGACTTGGTGCGCGACATTTACTGCATACCGTATACATATTTTTCCTGTCTGTAAGCTATGACGAATCTTATTTTAGAATGGAGACACCAAAACACCGCTAGATGTCATGTTGGTGGATTGGCAGCTATTATCTCCTGCATCTCCAATTTTCGACGTGTCATACTTTTTCTTAACAGTCGCTTCCGAAGACGCCCTTGGTAAAACTGATATCTATTTAAAGTTATACCATAACGAGCTATCAAGACAGATCCGGCAAATGGGTAGCAATCCGGATGTTTTATATCCATTCCCCATTTTCCTAATGGAGTGGAGGAAATATTGCAAATTTGGATTTGCCATGGCTTGCTTAGTTATAAAAGCTATGCTGTGCTCTCAGGATGAAGCGTTCGATTTAGCCGAGTTGAATTCAGAAGATGGTAAACAGCTTGAAAATCTCTTTCCGAAATTCGACAACCAAAAAGAATACGTGAAAAGGATGAAGAACTTGGCGAGGTTTATGATAGATAATGGCTATATTTAGAATACAAATTCTAACACTATTTTACGTTAACGTTACATTAATTTTCTATTGTATTGCAGCTTGCATAAACATCAGTTTGATTTCATGATAAATTAAAAGTGTTCTAAACCATTACTTATATATGCTTTCTATACTAAAAATAGCTTTTGTTGTAGTAAGAGATGTAAACAAAATAAATAAATTCTTGGTTTCTCTATCAGTTGTTTATTAAATTAATGAAAATTTGATATAATGGAACAATAAGAGAATAATGATCACTCGTTAAGAAATCCATTTTTGTCAATAACAAATTCGTGCCATCAAAGAAGTGATGTCTCCAAACAGAAAGTTTCTTTATATTTTGATCAATAATAAAATTAATAGTTTATTAGACTTTTGGTGCGTTTGGTATAAGACTATATACAATTTAGAAGAAACAAAGGACTAAGTGGGGAATCGTTCTGTTATATTCAAAGTATTTCCCGTAACTGTAGAACACCTTATGTAGATGAAAGATTTTAACTTTATTTTTACTGCTAAATTTCTTATAGATTTTAGTTCTGCAGGTAATGCGTTATATAGCTTTATTACCATATAATTAAGTGGTTAATTAGTATCGAGGAATGGTTAACATTTCCTTATATGTTATATCCTTATTTCTGATATAATATCTATGAAATGATTCTTTAGTTGCAAAATTATATATATTTTTTATGAGTACATATATTTATATATGTATATAATCTGGCATAATCTTTCCAAATACTTGGACAGCTCTGACACCAGTCTGTAGTTTAACATTTCATTAATCTCCACTCTTAAGAAAGCTGTTATTGCATTATTGCGTTCTATGAACAAAAGTAAACGTGTTGATATCTCTAAATATAGTTTAACAGTCTGCATCTAAGATGTAATAACTGAGCATTCTATTAAAAGGAAAAACGAGTATATAGCATTTCCTGTTGAACCGGAAACGAGAAATATCAGATTTTAACTCTGTATGATACATATCAGATACATTTTTCATGAATTCATATACCAGGTGTGTGCATAAGTTTTTTCCAGTTTAAAAAGAGACACGTAATTTTCAAGGAAAAATAATATTTTTACCCAAAATATTCGCTATTGGCTTCTACACATTTCTCCCATCTTTCAAGTAATTTATGGATACCATACCAGAAAAACTGCTGGCCTTTTGCGACAAACCATTCATCGAGTCATTTTCCAAAGCGATTTCACGATGTCTTTCACTGGTTTTACTGTGTGAGAAGGCGCATTTTCATGTAACAAAATCACTTTGCCATGTCTTCTGGCCCATTCCGATCGTCTTTCGATTAATGCCTGGTTTAAATCAGTAATTTGTTGGGAAAAGCGTTGTGTACTGTTTAAATGTCAGACGAATAAAGTGAATGTGTCAAATTAATACGATGCGTACTTTTCGCTGGACCCATCTATTGGTTAAACCGGAGAAAAAATTATGCATGCACCTGGTAAGACTGTAATATTGCATTAAAAAATTGATAACTATTAACAAAATGTCAATTTTTTAAAACTCGATCCAATATCAACCCCAAACTCAATTGTTTTTATAATAACTTTATCAGCTGCTTCGACATTTTGATCTACCCATACAACTATCATCTCAACAACTCAAGTTAATTTAAATTGCAATAATATTTTGCCCCAGGCCCATTTATTTGAGCTTGTATAAATTGTTTTCGTGTATGTTTTTACTTTTTTTCCGGGGACTCCAGACAATACCCTCTACCTCATTTGGAATTATTTAAAAGCTTTCCTATTGAGAAAAATGCATTTCGAAATGAAATATTTAATCACTTAATGTTTTATAATGCAGTCGTCTAATTCCCTTCGCCCCCTGCCTTTCCTATGGCACGGCTTAAATTATACCGCCGGTCCTTGTCCCTCGTACAACGTCCTCGATGCAGTAGAAACCTCCTATTAGTCGCTACATTGTTTTCAATTGCGAAAAAGGGCTCATTAATAACCTCTTCGATGGCGACACGTTAAGCGCGAAACAGCGCTGGAGCTGTCTCGTTCCGACGATGCGATTCGGACTGGGAAAGAAGATGGATCGGAACGACGATGTAATAGTGCTTATAGTCTTACCGTGAGAGAAGATTCAGTGGAATTATTATGTAAATAACTCTCCCGGCATTGTCGGGGCGTCGGGCATTATAAAAAGTGGCAGTTTATATTTGCCCGACTTTAAAACTTGTTGACTAATTCATGGTGACTTATTTTTCAGGTCTTCAGTTTTAAAAATTCCCCACAGAGATACGCGTCTAATTTTCTGTCTTTGTTCGCTCCAGATCGACCGCCGCCTACTTAAAAGAGAAAAGAAATTATAAGCGAAAACGGTTACGTTCAAACCCGGCTCCTTCGAAAACCAGGACCGGACTAAGCAAAATGTCATTGTCATGTCTATAATAATACGTTTTATTCGGTAATGCCAATAAAGCATTGAATAAGTCAATATAAATATATGTCAATGCAATAAATATAAATAACAAGAACACATTGTATAAACAACTAAACAAACTAACAATTATTTAGAACAATAATATTGATGTCAACATGTAAAATTAAAATTTATTTTGGAAAAATTCAACAACGGAATAGAGCGTCATTTTCTTAAGATATGGATGCTTGTTGTTGTATCTTCAACTAACTGCCTTCATTATGTTTCAGTTCGTGCGCTATGTGATTGTACACTTTAACAACCTGAATCGTAATACTTTTAAAAACTAGTGTCTTACTTGCTTGTGGGGACAATAGAAGTCCTGCCTTGATACGGGTGTTATGCGTATGTACCAACTGTTGATAGTTCCTAATTTTCATGCACAAACTTCGCGCATCCAAGAATACGCATAATACACATATAACAACAAAGAATTGTAGTCATTAGTACAAGAAACCAGTGATATGATCACTAATTAAAGTTGAACGCGTTATAATTTAGACTTTGACTTGAATTAAATCAATTCATGTTTTAGCCACCCTGGGGATCTACGTTTGAATTTTGATCAAAGTGGATATTGTTTTGCCGTTGACGATTCGGGTCTCTATTACAATTTTATTGAGAACGTGCATTTTAGTTATGTGATGCTGGTGGCTTATTTTGGTAATCACAAAAATCTTTGCGCATAGAACTAACGCGGTTTTTGTTATCTGCTTGCTATTCATGGGAAATTTTCCTATCGGTATTTGTACCTCCCTAAACAGTCCTGGGAAGCTTTTTTGAGATATCCTTCAATACCTGTGGTGAATTCGTTTTGATTTCATCAGTGGTCTCAAGACGGAGTTCTTTCAGCACTAATTTCAATTTCAAAATCATGAAAAAAAAAACACGGAGGAACAGATTTGGCGAGTAGGAAAACAAGAGAGAGAGCAATCATCTGATTTTTGGCATGAAACTGATGAATTGACAAAGTAAAGTAAGCGGACGCGTTGTCATGGTGGATGAACCATAAGTTGTCTCAACAAAACTCTGGTCTCCTTTTGCGAATTTTTTCACGTAACCATTATAAAGCGCCTTTATAGTACTCACGGTTAACTATTTAGCTGAAGCAAAAATCGAAAAAAAACTATGAGGATCGGGTCAACATGAAAACGAGATTGACGTGCCGTAAGCTTTCGTCCCCCGTTATGATCTTCTGCATGAGCGATTCTTCATCATTGGCCTGTTCAAGAAATTGCCGACAAATGCCTTTCTTCCTGCTTTGTAGTTATCAAACGAAGAACAAACTTTACTGCAACTCGATGCATGATCAGTTTTCCGGTGAAAATGTCATGGGATAACACTATTGACGATGTAAACCTCTGCCAATTCTCTAACAGTCAAACAACAGTTTGAACGCAATAGATCTTCTAAACGTGACACTCATCAGTTGAAATCGAAGGTCTTCCTGGTCGGGGCGGTCTTCAGTTGATTGACGATCCATTTTGATTCGTGTAATCCATTCGTAACTTTGGATACGATGGAGAGCTTCATCTGTGTAAGCTTCTTTCAACATTTTAAGTTGCATCGTTGCCATCGAAAATCGCATATTGCTGTAATCGCTATAAACACTTTGTAGTCAAATAACACGAGACCCAGAGTAAGTATAATGGTCCGAAAACATTGGTTATTCAGAAGGTTATCCTGGACACAGAGTTGCCAACCGTACTTCACTAAATCTCTGTATTGATATGTAATTCAAAATATTCGTTTGTTCGATGTTTCGAAATAGAAATGTCTGGGGGAGGTTCTTGATCAATTCGGATTCATCTATTTTTAAGAGTGAAGTGCTATTTAATACATGTATTTTTTCGTAAAATGTTGTACTCGAGAAATGCTCTTTATACGATAGCATTTATTAATTACAAAATCAGCCTTTACTTTAATTTCACCAATCCACCCCAGTGTTTATTGAGGAAAGCAGGCTCAAATTTGGGATGATTTTGGGAGAAAGCCTGAATTATGCCAAACCGCAAAAGCGTATTGCAGGCGATAAATTAAAACCTGTAATCCAAAAAGTGTTATATTAGCATTTAGGAATTGAACAGATTTGTCATCCGAATCGTTAAATTTATGTAAAATATTGATTTTAATACAACCCTGAGTGTGGACGGAGCTGCTAACCTAGCCCGAATTATAATTCCAAGATAAGGAAACGCTGTAAATACAGCTTTCTCGTGGTATTAGTGAAATCAATTAACGAGAAAGAACGCTAACACACAGACATGTTTCTGCCTACCCGGCATCATCGGCGTGATTTCGAGCGGTTTTATGCTAAACACATATAACTCTCTCGCTGCTTCTATCGCCATATTTAACCCTGCGATACAAATGAAATATTCCTGGCGCTAACTAGTGCCAAAAGAATGAAACACTTGTCTGCAAAGTCAGACAGCGAAAAGAAGCGGGTACAGTTTTCCACCTTTGGTTCATTCTTCTGGCACCAGTTAGCGCCAAGAATAGTCACTTGGATTGTAGGGTTAGATATGGCGATAGTACCAGAGAGGCAATAACAATGTGTCGAGCATAAAACCGCTCGGAACCACGCTGATGACGCCGGGTAGGCAGAAACATGTCAGTGTGTTAGTGTTTCATGTCTCTTCGCATGTGTTGAATGTTGAATTGATTTTACTAATACCATGAGAAAGCTGTATTTACAGCGTTTTCTTATCTTGGTGCTATTTTCTAGGCATTATTTTAGACGTGTTTTGAATTATGATAGTTTATACAACAATCACATGTTAAGATTTCCACGCGAGCTTGTGAAAGTCTTCCACTGTGGTTATGGAATTCATCGAATACCTTCTTTGATTTATCAAAAGATTAATTGCCCCACGTTGGCCGCCAAAATTTCTAATAATAATTGAAACGTTTCTCCAAATGTAATGACAAAACTTCTTGGACTGTTTTTGCTTTATATGGTGAAAGACCTCCTTAAAAGCTGTCCAGTATGAGACATGAAATTTCTATGAAAATAAGACTATTATATGGATAAATATGGCAAAAACAAAATATTATTTGCTTTGTAATGTAATATCCCCCGCAGTTTCTTCTGCAATAGCTTTGGTTCTGTCAGAAGATTGCATACACTGGTTATGTCACGAAAATGATCCACACTGCGGCATACATGTTGTCAAAGTATATCTAAGGTAATTTCTTCATTTGGAATAACCAATTCAGGCAAGATATGAAAGAATATTGTCAAACATAATGATTGCTTTCGCCAGTACGGAATTAAATTTCTTAAATTAAATTATTATGGTTATTTGGAAAGATTTTAGTCTAAAAGTATCATGCAGAACAATTTTTATTTATATTTGAATTTATTTAAAATGTTACAAAATTATTTATTAACATGTCGATATGTTTTCAAAAACACAGGTTTTTATAATACACGGGAAATTAATAAGAAAAAGCAATACAAATATATAGGAACAAGTACAGCAATGAAAGAAATTGTTACATAATCAAACTTTATATTTAACCCTTTTTGAAGGAGAAGTTAACTAAGAATTGATATCTTCAATATGTCTTTGATATAATTTTATCAAAGCTACAACTTCAGACATATCAATCATTTCTGCTCACAGTGTGTATCACACGTAATATACCAAATATTTTAGTTTTGATTATAGCATAGTTTTAATTTTAGACAAGTAGCAATTAAGGCTCTGCAAGTCTATAGATTTAAATTTGAACTGGTACACAATCGACTACAAGAGTTAAGGTAATTGGGACGTCAAAATCACATCATACTCTTAGAAATTGAGGGAAATGAGAAGGCTGATAAGTTTGGCAAAGGAGCAGCAAGCATGCCTTTCATTGGGTCTACAAATAAGCTAGAATCAGAAACATGAAATCGAGAAATAGGGGAAATATCATGCTAAGGTATTTCGTCTTTACCAAGTGCAGCGAAGACATTTTCCAAGAGATGAGACCTCTGACTACTGGCAAAGATCCTGACGAGATATGTAACCATGAAATATCATTTATGTAAGGTTGGAAAAGCTGAAGATGACTCAGCGGTCTTACTCAAGAAGATCCAGCAGCGGCATATTTATTATATATTATACATATGTTGCCACTAACCAGCCATAACACATTTTTTTTCAAAAAGGTAATATTTAACACCTTCTGTACTAAAAGGCAATGGTGCTAGACCAATACTAAAGTTTCTTAAAAGCTTCGAACTGTTCTAACCAAAGGCGGTGGTGCCTATTCCTGATTCAATATTTGGAAATTTCATTCAAGGAATTTCGGCAACCATGACTATTGTTATTCTTATTAAAATATAATCATGACCGAAAACTCTCATAGTGTTTATTAAAAAAAAAATAAATAACCAATGAAAGCAACTAAGATTTTTACTTTCAAAAATGTACGTAGGAAGATTGTAAATCCAATATTCCCCATTCTATGTTTCATAATCTTTTATAATTTTTAATTGCAACACCAAGAAGAGGTGCAAGTTTTTTGACCAAACTCGATAGACACTTACAACTATTCAAAGGTGAACTGACTATAACTTTAAAGAAAAAAAAGACAACAAAAGATTAACACCATTAATTTTATTTTTATTAATAATGTTTCAGATGTATGATATAGGGTGGCTCAATGGGTATTGACGCTCTTTAGAGGATTGTTACGGACATACAAGCAAAAAGCTCCATGTCAAAGAAATTCATCTTTACTGCACATATAATGTAATTTAAGAATAGAAATTATTTTTTGAAAATAACGTCTGTTAACTGAAACTCATTTCAGTATTTCTTGGTTTATCGCTCTAATTTCTTGAGTAATCTTGGCTATTAAAGCTTGTCACGTTCGAGATATATTTTGGAAAACCATAGTCTTTAAACAACCCATTAAAAAAAAAACAGGGCTAGTCAATTGACCTTGGCCAATTAAAATCGCCATATGGGGATATAAGTCGTCCAGGAAATATGTTTCTTAGAACAGCTATGCAAATTCACCCAGTATGCCTTGTTGCTCCGTCTTGCTGGAACCACAAATTGTTATTGCTCTACCTCAGGTCGTTGCAATTCAGCAGGTAGAAAATTTTGGAGTGTTTCCAAATACCGTTGAGAAGTTACAGTCTGGTACAGTCATCGTTTTCGAAGAAATGCAGGCCTAGTATTCCATACGGTAACTTTTTCGGAATGTAGGGATTGTTCGTGAAATTGTTGAGGTTGTTCGGCGGCCCAGTACCGAAAATTGTTCCATTTACAGATCTTGATATGTGGAAATACGCCTTCTCACACATTACGCCGTAACGCGATAGGTTGCGTTGATTCAACGACGCCATTTCGATGGCTACTAAACTGCATTACATAGGGATTCATTTAGGCCATTGATTATACCCCTCTCTCCTCAAACAGTGGCGTTTCAAATACCGCCAATATCCACTGCACCACCCTTTATATACTTTCATTAGTTATTGCATGATTCCTAAAGTACATTGCCAAATATTTAGCTGATTAAAAAATATTTTCTCAATTAAATTGTAAAACAACATAGATTACTATTTTCGGTACCGCGTGTACAAATATAACACTAACCGGCAAGCAATGAAACGTAAAGCTTCTTTGAACTAGGATCAATACTTTATTATCCTTTAATGCGCTTAGAAAATACTAAATCTTAAAAAAATATCTTTATTTTTTTTCTAAATACCACCACTTCACAATCATTTAAAACCGGCCCTGATAAAAAGTCGAGCTCGAACCATGAGAGACGAAGAGGGCGGACTTAATAATTTTTCAAGATTAACAATAAAAACCATTGTCCTGCGACCTGTGTACTCCGACAGGAAGAAAAAGGAACACAAAGTTGTTCAATTAATATATTCAGAGGCATTTCGTGCTTCTCAACTTCGGTACTCTGACGGTCTCCTTCCCCCCCACCGTCACCCCCACCAACCTCATCCCAACTCGGTACATTATGCTTTCGGTTTTAATTTTTTATTCTTGAAAATATTCCACCGAGATTAATAAGGCTTGAAATGACTGGGCTAGAAGCTGTGGGGCGAGAATTAAATATGAAAAAAGGGAACCAACCTAAAGGTAAAAGGTGGATAGCGGAGGGGAGGCAAGTAGAGGGGAATATACGTAGACGTGCTAGATCGGCCAGAGGGGGTGGGAGAGGTGGTGATATTTGCAGTTAATAATCGCTGTACGTTTAAAATTGTTTTTTTTTTGTATTCCGGGAGAAAATCCGGGTCCCTTGTTTCTCGTTAAGGTTCTCTTTCTCCCGGAAAAAAAAACGCCGGCGCTAGCGGCGGCCTTCGTTCCAGGTATATTATACGTAATTCGTCGACTCCGAAGCGTCTGAAAACGTTTGATGAATTCAGATGGAAGGAATTAATGAAAATTTTACGCCCTGAATTGGTGGATAAATGTTCGCGAGGAGAAAAATGAAGGTGAGGCTAAAGACAGAGAACTTTTATACAGCGGGAAATATACGACGAAATTGCCGGGAATTTCAGTAGGGATCGTTAAAAAAGTTAGCGCATCTTCAGCTACGAAACATTGAAGCAAATTAACGAAAAGAGAATTGTCGTCTCTCGTGTAATTTTCATTAATTATTTTCCTGAAGAAACTATGCGAGATGTACTATTCTCCGATTTTTAAAATTAAATGTTATGACTTTTTATAATTTATCATTTGGAAATTTTTCCAAATAAAAATTAAATAGAGCATATAGATGGAAGAAATGTTTTGGTTTATCTTTTGTTAGCACTACTGGAGATGGAACACTAAAAATGCGTTAAGCGGTTGATGGTAGATACCCAAGCAAGTTGAGAATTTTGGGCTCCTCTTTAAACTGTGAATTTGTGATGAATGGATGCAGATGGCTCACCATAACTGTCGACCTAGCTAAGCTATAGTTCATTCCAGAAAGAAAGAGACAAAATTCTGAACAGATCCCCAGCCCAAATTACAACCTAGAAATTTGTAGAATCAATTTTACGCGGTAAACTTAAATTTGAGGATATGTCTGAAATACACTAGGGTAACAGTATAAAATAGACACCAATTAAAATAAAGATTCTATTCTCATTATATATACAAAATATTTTAAAATTTTTAAATTAGACTAATATTTTGTTGATCCACCTTTACTTGCGTGGTGGAAGGTGAACTTTTGCATCATGCAAGAGTATTTGGTGGTAGTACTGAGACACTTTCTATAGCATAAAACAATGTAATTTATTTATAAGAAAGTGATTATCGTTGAATTTTTGCAATTAGTGAGAGTTAGGCAGTATTTTTATTAAAATAAACTGTTGTGGTTTCATTAAATTTATTCCTGACCTTATATCAATGTTAATCAGCTATGAGTGCGATATACATATACACTAGGGTGACAGAATAAAATAAACACCTACTAATTAAAAAAAAGATTCTATTCTCGTTATATATACAAAATATTTTAAAATTTTTAAATTAGACTAATATTTTGTCGATCCACCTTTACTTGCGTGAAGTGCTGCGAGTCGTAGTGGCATAGAATCTATTAAATGATTAATGGTGTCTTCTGGAATATTTAACCACTCTTCTGTAACAGCTGCCACGAGTTCTTCCTTATTGCTGGATTTTCGGGGTCATTTCGCCATATTTATCTGGATTATGTGCCAAACATTCTCTATCGGATTCTTGTCTGGTGATTGGCCTAGCCATGGTAAAATCCGAATCCCCTGTTCCTCTTTCCATGTGGTTGTTGTTCTTGCTTTCGGGCAGGGTGCTCCATCCTCCATAAAAGTGGCTTCTTCTTTAGATAAAATGGTGTTGTCGAATATCGGTAGTAGTCCTTCTGTTAATATTTGGATATATTTTGCCGCATTTATATTTCCGTCCCAGATTACTAATTACGATCTTCCACCATACCATATCGCGCCCCACACCATGATGTTCACACCGCCATATTTCACCGTCTGATGCAAAAATTTGTCGTCCAGTTGCTGTGACGAACGTCTCCATACCCACGTACGACCACCATCACTGAATTGGCGGTATCTGCTTTCGTCCGAAAAAATGATAGACCGCCAAAACTCTTCGGGCTTCCTTCGCATTTCGATTGCCCAAGCCATTCGGCGCCGTTTTTGAAACGCCGTAACGAGAGGTTTTTTCTTTGCCACCCTTTTATACATCCCCACACTGTGGAGGTATCGCAGAGCGGTACGCTGACTTTTCTGTGAAGTTGCCGCAAGCTCAGCTGTACTTTTTCGCGGTTCTCTTAACACTTCGCGCACACGCACCCTTTTAGTTCTTTCAGAAGGTCCGGCACGATCTGGTCTTGGCTCCACTGTTGTTTTTTCCTTGCGTTTAAATAGTGTAATGACACGGTTAACTGTGGACAACGGAATATTTAAAAATTTACTTATTTCACGTTGCGAAGCGCTGCGTTCACTCTGGCCAACGATGCGACCCCGAGTGAAGTCGCTAATATCACTCGAACCTTGTAAGCGAGGCATAGTTGTAACGATACTAAACTATGACGAATTTCTTCCGATACATCTACCCCTACACTAATGACAAGTGAAAGTTATTAATTCGTTCTTAGAATTTAGCTGTTTACATATTTATACCGCTTTACCTAGTGTCTATTTTATTCTGTCACCCTAGTGCATTAAGTCTGTGCCAAATAAAATTGTATAAAAGCAATTCTACAATTAAAACAATAGAATGGAAAATGTAGTAGTTACAACACATGAAAATAAATAGATTTGTCTAGAAAACACATATATTCATTTATTTGTTGAAAAAAGTTCAAACAGTACATGTCATTATATAAGTGTATATGTAGTAACATAATAAGCAATGGAGTAGAAAATAGCTTAGATTTCACAGCCAAGTTAATAACAATATTTAATTTAATAATAATGATATAATTTGAAGATTTTTTAATTTAATCTGATGCTTCTGAGGAAATTTGAAGGTTCTGTTGCGTGCAGCAACCTCATTTCTTATTTGTGCCCATATGAGTTCAATTGGATTGAGCTCACAGTGGTATGGAGGTAAATGAAGAACAGTCGTGTTCTTTGACTTTGCAATTTCATCAATTACGTATGAATTGTATTTACTTTTGACCGTGTTTACCAATTCTGCTCTAACCGTGTCCTCTTTGTACCCTATCCCCTTATTTTGTAACCAATTTTATATGTTCACTTTTCTCCGCATTGTTGTTGGTGGTTTTTTCAACGTTCCGGCTATTATATGATGCATTATACATCACTACAATAGCATTCTCTGGTAAATATTATCATATTTACCACAATTTCCTCGTGGTAATCAGTTGTTTTTTATACTCGCCGATAACTCGATATACTGTCAGTTTTGAAATTCCTACAATCACAATATCTTCTAAGGTGTTGACATGTTGTATATATTGCATTCAATAGTTACCTAGTACTTGGAAAATCTACTTTATCATGTTCTCTTGTGTTGAGTGTATCCGTTACAATTTCTTGTAAGCATTCAAAATTGTCCGCTTTTCAGCGTTACTCAAGTGATTTGCTTACTCTCGTTTCTTTGAAGGAGTATACATACCTATACTTTTAGCAGCACTGGTACTAGGTTCTGCAGCTATAATTGAAAGCTACAGAATTATAATTTCAGTACAACTCTAAAGTTCTCTGTATTTGCATATTACTTATATAATCTATTAATTTTCAAAGCAAGACTCTGAAAAGAACTAATCTATACCGCAAAATAGCTAAGGTAATATAATATTTATGAACAAAACTGTCGAAACGCAAACGTGATACAAACAATGGTACGGATATCAAAATCTTTGACAATTTACGGCAAAAAGGGAATGTGGTACGGTGTAATACCGAAATTACTGTCATTTGGGTCTGTTCAGAAATTTGTCTCTCTCTTTTTGGAATATTGTACTGGGTACTATAGATTAGGATGAATCTAAGACTGCAGCTGTTTAACAAAACCATTACAGCATTCCTGACAAGAATATATTTATCCGGATTATTATGCCTCAACATTTCTTGTAATAATTCTAATAATACCAGAGCTTTTATACACCACGTGTACAATTTCTTAAGTACAGATACTACATATAAAATTATATGGCAGCATACTAATCATATTTAGAATAACTACTAATATTACTATACCCAAATACTGCAAATCATATTCTACTTTAGAATATTATTGACTGTAGAAACAAATTTTCTGTTATTGAAATGTTTCTAATACCCAGGTAATGTATTATAAAATGTTAATGAGTGCTATCGGAATGAATTTATATTTCGATATGAAAACGCAGCGATATGAATTGCTCATGCCTTGACTCTCTGACCTCATTGCTTTTCGAAGTATTCTTCACGAAGATTAACGCATTTTGCATGCGCTTGAACCAACTCTGAAAACCTTATTCCACTCGTTGCAATGTTTTGTGACGCTAAAAATTCAATTATCCTGCGTGATGTGTGAACTTCGTCATTCGGAATGGGTTTTTCGAAATTTGAACTTGTAAAAGAATTGTCTGTTTTTGAGAAAAATATCGCGACCATCTTTTTGGAGACACTTCGAGAACGGATGACTTTTGTCGGCTTTCCTTCACCTTGGAATACCCAAACAGACGACTGGTGTTTATTTTCTGGCTCGCACGTGTTAATCCAAGATTTTTTCTGAGTGAATGCCGTTTTTGGTGAACATGCTCTTGGACCGTCGCTAAGACTAATTCGTTCACGTTTGAATTCCCCATATCAACAGGAAATTGTTGATTAATGTGGTGCTTTATTGCCGAAAGCAAGAACCAACTCGGCGAAGAATTTTTTTTTAAGATAATTGTCTTCAAGCATTATAAACAATTATTGCGCGAAAATGTTCTCGGTTTCTAGCTAACTTTTCAACTTTCGCAGTTCTTTGTGGCTACACCACAAAACTTTGTATTTAGGTTAACAAGGTGGAGGTTAATTTTTAATATTGATATTTGATTAGTGGCGCCCTCTAGGTCCCACTATGCAGAGCTTAAAACACGTCCTTCGTATTATACATTTGTTTACCAAATTATTTCTCGCATACATTATACGCTCTACGATGTAATGAACTAAATTCAAACCTTATTTCGAACGTTCCAGTTCCTTAAGTTACCAATAATAATTTGTTTATTTTATTCCAACATACGTAGCATTACATATATTACAATAGCAATAAAATATACGAGGACGACCTGAAATGTTTCTGGAATCGGCAAGAGATGATGCACGAAGGTTGAAGTGAATTCATTGCGCGGCAAGGGCAACCTTTTTTTTTGGCAACAGGAAACACTCGAAGCAGTAAACTTTTCCGGGCGAATCGTATCCGAAGAGAACAGAGACTGTTCCATCGGCCAGAAAGGTCATGGCGACCATTTTTTGGGATTCCCAAGGTGTGATGCTCATCGACTATCTACAGAAGGGAAGGACGATCACGGGACAATACTACAGCGATTTATTGAGCCGATTAGATGCAGTATTGAAGGAGAAACGGCCTCGTTTGCAGGGAAATAATGGTTTTCCGCCACAACAATGCTCATACCGGCTCATTTATCCCGCATCGTCGTGTCCAAATTGAATGAGTTGCGCTACGAATTGGTTTCTCATCCTCCATATTCACCGGGCCTAGCCCCCAGTAACTTTTTCCTATTCCCAAACCTGGAAAAATCTCTGGGAAGAAAAAGATTTGCCTCAAATGAGGAGGCCATCGCCACCACAGATGGATATTTTGCAGATCTCGAAACATTCTATTTTTCCGACGGTTTGAAGAGACAGGAGCACTGGATCTTCCAGGAGACTACATCGAAAAATAAAAAACCACACCAATACCGTGTTTTTCTTGTCGATTCGGGAAACATTTCAGAACGCCCTCGTATTATTAATCACATATCTAACAGTGGTGTATGATTTTAACTATGATATACTCTCTCTCTCTCTGCGATGCAATGTTCTTGCATATTACGACCATTTTGTCTGTTATTTTCAGAAAACTAACTCAATTGTGTATATGCATGAAGATGTACATATGAATAAACAAAATAACTAGATAGAACAGTACTTCCACTATTCTTCCCCACGATACATCCGGCTACGCCAATGGTTTATTAACTTTATTCTGTGTGTTTCTCACACAGTGCCTTTAATTTTAAAGAATTCTTGTCGCAGTTCTTGTAAGAACCGATTTATTTTATGTAGAATATAACTGTATAAATAAATACTTCAATTATTTACAGTACAATAGGTACTTTAGAAAATATTTAAGTGAGCGAATACTTTATTGTCCCACTGTATTTGAAACGACAAATATTGAGCAAAAATAACTATTTCCAAAACATCAAAACACCGTTTCGTTCCGCCGTACTATGAAACATTATTAACTTTATCTACGTTTTTTGTTATAGTAGTTGTAATAAATATGCTTTTGAACAAAAAAAAACGAATTGCAAAAAAAAATATGACGCAAAAACTTGAATATTTAGTGAAAGTCCCTTTCAATATCGTTCGGCGCACTCATTCGGGAAGTCGAAACCGTTAAATCATCGATGGACATCCGTTGCAGCCGCGTTTTTTAACCGCTAACCGATTCCGGAGATTTTTTCCGCCTTTTTCCTCTTCCCCTTCCTTTACGAAGGTCCCCGCGCTCGGCCCCCCGCGCTTTGGCGGTCGATCTCTTTCTGATTAGCGTTCTTTCTGTCCCTGCGACGGCAGCGTAACCACCGCAAGCAGCCAAGCAGGAGGAAAAAAATTATACGCCCCGCGTTTTATCTTTTAATATCCAGGTTTTTCGTTATTTATTGGAGATATTTCCAGGGCTTCGTCGGGCCCGCTAAATACGAGCCGCACCGGCGGCAATTAAAAGAAAAATATTGGAGGAGCGGTTGTAATTGTAAATAGGGAACTCGGGTATAATAATTTTTAAATTTACCGTGCGATGGCGGTGTGTATTTAGTTAGGGAACAAGTTTAGATTGTGAAAGTTGTTTTTTACGTTTTTTAACGGAGTGGGAGATATTAGCCAAATACTACGGCGGTACGGAAGAGAGAGGATATTCGCTCTCCAATATTTGGCGATGGTAAACACTGCGATCGAAGCTGAGGAATCGTTAACGTGAACGCAGTTTTTTCAAATGTGATGCAGGATAAATAAAATCTAATAAAGTATACAAAGATCGCTGTAAACAGATCATACATATAACCCTTCTACTTTTCTTAGATAATATGGTACAACAGCAATATCATTTTTTAACCACCACATTGCCCGGTTGGGGTATAACCCCTTCAAAAATTTGTGCGATTTTTAATTTTGTATAAATATCTCTGAAACAGATAAATTATTTTTTAGAACATAATTTGAAGCATATTAAATAATTTCAAGAATTCCCCATGGCTCTGTTTTTGTTATATTTTCGTTTTCTTTACTATCACAAATAAAGTCAGTTTTACATAACAAAACGGTGCTGTAAAACAAATTCAGACATTCAAACATTAAAAATATTAATAAACAATAGTGAAGCTTGATTAATTTATGTACATAGACAATTGTCATTCCAAATAATTATTTTGAAACAATAAAAATTGTTGACTGTTTGGATAACATTTCAAAGAAAGTATTGGAGTAAGTCCATAATCTGCCTTATATGATTTAATTATAAATATTTACTGTAGATATCAACAAACTAAAAATATACACTTTATTCCGTCACAACCACTATTATCCCAATGCATACCCAAAGTGACCATTTCAAACTACATATCAGAATGTTGTTTTTGTAAAGTTATAAATTTATAATTTGGTACAATAATAAACCTCTCGTGCTCAACATGTCACTTGCAACGATTCAAGCAAACCAACATTGCAGTAATTCCTTTGACGTCTCAAGAAATTGAGTTGCATGATACCTTTAAGGATATGATTGTAAACACTCAACAAGAAAGCATGCTCTCTTTTAAATACGTATAAATATGTAACAAAATTAGAGTTCGAACGATTGAAAAAACCACATGAAGCCCAATTTGACATGAAGAAGACAATTGAAGTATTCATGAAGGAGAAGGCAGTGTTATTGACCTAGATTACAAAATTAAAGCCGCGGAATCCTGGAAAAGTGATAAATTCAAGCGATGATGTATCGAAAATGTGAAAAATAATTTCGAACAAGTACACCACTTATACAGATGGAAAGAAAATATTAACAGAAGTGGCACCCGTACGGATAAATTACGGTTCATTAGAGAGTACGTAAAAAAATTAAAAGTAGCATTGACGAGGGAAATGTCCATCCATCCATTGCATGTATGTTCGAGAATGGATTTTAGAATCTAAACAAGATATTGCACCCGAAGCGTTTAAAACAGGACATTGGTGGATATGGTATTTCAAGGAAATACATAATATTTCAAGGAAATACATAATATTTCAAGGAAATACATAATATTTCAAGGAAATACATAATATTTCAAGGAAATACATAACATTGTGTCACGCAAAGTAACAAAATTTAGCACTCGTTCTACACCTACTGCTATGGAACACTTACGATTATTAAGAAATATATATAACATCTATGGGCGCGGATTTGATTTAAGTTAGATGTATACCGTAGCTATACTTTAGCAGTAATGGATCAGAAAACTTTTGAAGGTGTTGAACACTCTTTGCATTCTACAACACAGTTGACACGAACGCACGCCATTGGTTTTTGGTCTATAAAGAATTTGTTTAGCTAGTCACTCAGCTGATTCAAAACCTGGCTAACAACCTTCCAGTTTTTCCAACTTTCTGATTTCTCTCCTTGTCTATTTTAACAAGCTCTTTTACAATTGTGTGTATCTAAGTGTTTGAAACTTTCAATCCATCCTATTACTTGCTCTTTTATACTGAATTTATGTCTTTTTTCGCAAATGTTATCATCTGTTTGCCTTTTCCGACGTTTATTTCGATGTTTATGTTCTCCCCTTTAGTGTAGATCTAGATTTTGTTGCAATACATATTTTGCTTCAGCTACCAAAACTATGTTATCAGCAAACAATAAATCCTGCAGTCACATTCTTATTGTTAAGTTTTTGCATTTTTCTTTGCAAACTTTTATGGTATTAGCTAGGACTATTGACAACAATGGTAGACTTAACATGCAACTCTGTTTTATTCCTAATTTTGTCGCGAACTCTGTGTAGCGCTTTTTGTAAAGCTATAAAACATTAATTAAAATGAATCCGTAGGCATCTACGGCCACAGTCAGTAATAGGCGAACTGTTTCCGAAATTGGACCGTGTCATGATAAGGTATAAAAGGAGAAAAATAAAATAAATGTAAGAAGAAAATAAAGAAATAAAAGGAAGAAGGTGAAAGGAATTGAAAGAAAAAGAGTTTGGGGTAGAAACAAAGGAAAGAAAAAAAAATAAGGCGGATCTTAACATTTCGTCTCCGTCATAGGAGGGTTCTTCAGGAAGAAAACTGAGGGAAGCAAAGTGGCACGTGTAAACCACGCTACAGGCGAAACCATTCTGAAAGAAGCTCACAGTAACTCGACCTGTTAACCAAAACCTTCAAAACGTTTTGTCTCTAGCGTGGTTAAAACGTCGAATTACCGTGACCTTCTTCCAAAATCGTTTCGCCTTTAGCGTGGTTTAGACGTACAACTTTGGTCCCCCATGCTTTTCTACTGAAGGAGCTTTCTACGACGGAGGCGAAACGTCGAAATCCCGCCTTCTTTTTTGTTTTTCTTTTTCTTTCCTTTGTTTCTCTTCCCCTTTCCTTTTTGTCTCTTTCTTTCGTTTCCTTTCCCCTTCTTCCTTTTTATTTATTTGTTTTCCTCTTACTTTTATTTTACTTTTCTCTTCTTATACTTTATCATGACACGCTCTAGTTCTGGAAACAGTTCGTTTATTACCAAAACGTCTTGTCTTTTCTCAATCATTTTCTCCTGTTTATCGCAAGATGAATAACAGTTCCTGCGTGATTCTTTCTTTCCTGAAGCTATGTTACAATTTTTCCAAAATGTCCTTTTTTCGTCTTAATTTTCTTTCTACTATTCTGGTAAAATTGTTACTAAACATACTTGATAATGCGATTTCGTAATAGTTAGGGCACAATACACCCGTGTTTCGGTGTTTGGGTATAACTTTTTCTTTTAGTACGTAATTTAATTAATGTAGGTGTAAACTTCTGCGATCGATCTCTGAAATTATTGGGTTTTAGGGTATTCCAACCACATTAAACGTTCATCGGTATGCCTATCGGCATACTGACATACTTAAGCACTAAAATCGAATAGGTTTGTATCATCCAATAATCCACAACATTTTTTTCAACTGTTTCTTTCATATACGTTCTTATTTCGGATGTAATTTCGTCTTACTCCAGGGATTTTCTTAGTTTTAGTTTATCTACAGGCCATGTTACTTCTTCCATGGTTGTTTATATTTGGTTTAACTCTTTTAGCTGTTTGAAATACAGCTCCCATCAGCCTCTTTCTCCTCCTTCTTCTGTTCTATTTATTTTATTGTTCCATACAATAGTTTTTGATGTTGCAAATAGTGTCCAGTCATCGTATGCCCAAATTCTCCCCATGTTTCTTTTTTGTTTACCTTAAATAAATATTACGTTACATTTTTGTTGTTTTTGTGTCCTTTCATCTTCAAGTTAATTTGTCCTTGTCATTGAAAATAATCCAAGAGTTCAAACTCAATTGCTATACCAGCAAAATTACAGAAATGTAATTATTCTCGTTCTTTTTAACTTAAAACTATGTTCGCATTGTTACTTAATAGAAACCAAAAAATTCCACAACTTGATTCAAAATACTGCGTGGATATTAGAAGAACGGAACTTCGTAGTGGAGTAAACCATACTAATTTCGAGATCTTCTTCTTCACTTCAGGTTTTAAGCACTTTTTGCGTGTTGCAATACCCATCTTTCATTTGATTTGCCTACACTTCTTCTACCTAAACATCTATAAAATGTCGCTCTGGCTGGCAACCTCGTCACTAACATGCAAAGATTTGTACAGACGATCTTCGTGGTGTAAATGGATACGCATCGGTCTAGCGAACTGGAGCTGAAGATTCAAATCCGACCGGGAACGGTAAAATTCTTATTCATTAAAATTCTAATCCAATTAAATTGAACGCTGTTTAATAACAAGGAAATTGAATTATCAAGTGGTACTTAGTTTTCGGGTACTCGATCACGCAACACTTTAGCAATACCTCTTATGCGGAAGCATCAATATATGTATCAGTACTCTAATATTAAACTCGCGGCATTACTTTAAAGAACAGCTCCCGATTGGAATCAATTTTTATAATACTTTCTCTGACACGAGGGGTTGAAGAAAATATCCTGCGTTTGAAAAATTCTCATCTATAAATTATAGACTGAAATTTCCCAAGATTACAATCCCGTCTTAAGATTAAGAAATAACCGTTATGCATTAATAGCAATTTATCAAGATCCAATTACCATTTTTTCCTCGGAAAAACGTTCCGCCGAAAAATTCCAGCCGCAATAAAACGATCATAATTAAATGATCAGGAGAGAGACCCCACGCGCTGCCTACCGAACAAGGTAGCCGAGCAAACGATAGGAACATTAACATTATAGGAAATTTTTTACGAGATTGCGTCTTAATCTCCGTTATTGCCTAATTTAAATCGGTCCGGACCCCGGGGCTCCTTCTTTTATACATTTTTTTTCATCTCGCTCGCGTATCCGGCTATATATCGCCATCCTCTATCTTCTCTTATAAATTATCGAAATTATTATATTAAAAAATCCATCTAAGAAGTCAAAGGAGCCATTATCCTTACCGAACTCCGTTTAACTAATAGCTATTTTGCGGAGCTGCGGGCCATCTCTTCTTTCTTTTTTCGCCGCTTACGGCGGTAAAAATAGAGCCGTGTAATTATGTTGGGGAGGAGCTGATATTGGGGAGGTTGGGTATATCTCCATAACCTCTGCAATATCTATGGTTTCAGATTTTCCCGCAAACTACACTTTTCGAGTTGTCTCGCTTAGCTTTAAAAAGAGTCTCAATTTACTCAAATATAAGGCAATCGACAAATCTTTATAAATATTAAAAATACTCTATGTGTATCGCCAAAGTATTACAAAATGCTATTACTTACACCTGTTCTTAAATGCGATAATAACCTTGAAAACAACTCTTTCTTTGAATTAATGAAATCTACCTCGTTTGTAACAATAATTTTCTTTCCAGACACTGCTACCTCAACGGCCACCATTGTTCACACCTCACTCGCTAATAGTCAACGAGGCGAACACATTAGTAGCGGTGGTAGGCACTAGAGGGGTGTTAGTGGTGCAATTGCCTCCTAGATGCCCACCTTATGGAGCATTTCAAAATAATAAGGAACTAATTTATTGCAAGTAAGTTCGATTTTATTTGATTTCTTACCTATACGCACCTAATCGTAAATTCAGCATTTAAAAGCTGAATCTACGATTGAATAAAAGTTCTACGTGTGTTGCATAATTAAATTCCAGTACACAAGACAAATCAAACTACTTCGTAGAGTATACGAATTATGCCTAAAAAAATCAATAAATGCTCTGAAATAAACCGAACGTGCGTTAAAATAATACAACTGATAGGCATGTCGTGAAATCATTAATCTCTATTACAAATTATAGTATGCAGGTATAAAATTATTACACATAATCCCTAAAATCCAAACATTTAAGTACACATTTCACTCAAATACATTTTATTACTCTTCATCCAGGATATGAGGGGATGAGGTCGGACACCTGCAGTAATTACTTTCGGTCAAACGGGTTAGTAATACTTCGGTAATCGCTTAGTGCATGCCGCTCCCTTGTGCAATTTTTTTAAATCAGTGCGCAATTGTAATAATTTGGTAAAGTACTGAGCGTAAAAATGCCAAAACGCATACGGTTGACTACAGAACTGCGTTGTAGTAATACAGGGTGGCGCAGGGGAACGGGAAATTTTGAACGTTACAGTTGTCACTGTAGAGCCGGCAGTTGTTCGTAACGTCGCACAATTGTTGTGAACGCATTGCCATTTAGTAATCATTGATCGTTGGACTGGTGCGGACCGTGCAGTAGCTGTGAGAGCGTTTTATAAAAATGGTGATAGTGTGACTGCCGCGCAGAGAATATTTCGACAGCATTACCAGCTTGGACGTCATGGTCGTGTCCCATCTGTGCATGCGATTACAACGTGGGCGCGTAATTTTGAAGAAACAGGATCTGTCTTGAAAAAGAAAACTCCAGGTGGCATTCGAACGGTATGGTCCCCCAAAGAACATAGAGGCTGTTAGAGCTGCAATCGAGAGAAGTCCTCGCCGCTCCGTTCGACAGCATGCATCTACGCTAGGAATTAAGCGACGAAGCTTACAAAGAATACTGCACGAATTACATTTCCATCCCTATAAGTTGCAGATTGTGCAACAATTATATGAACGAGACCCAGCTTCACGTATGGAGTTTAGTAGTCAGATATTGGCTAAAATTAACGAGGACGCGAATTTCATTGGTGTCCATGTATATGGATATCAGACAAAGCCCATTTCCACCTGAACGGTTTCGTAAACAAACAGAATTTTCGTTATTAGGCCCAGGACAATCCTTGTGAGTTACACCAGCGACCACTACATAGCGACAAGGTCACAATATGGTGTGCTGTATCATGTCATGGTGTTTTTTTGCACGTGAGGATGGTAGTGCAGCAACAGTAACATCCGCTCGATATGTTGAAATGCTTCAAACATTCGTTACACCGAAACTGTACGAGCTTAATCTAAACATGGAAAACAGGTGGTTTCAGCAGGACGGAGCCACGTCACACACTGCTCGACATTCGATGGCAGCAGTTCGTCAATTGTTTGGAAGACGCATTATTTCACGTAACGGTGACATTGAATGGCCTGCGAGATCCCCTGATCTTAGTGTGTACGACTTCTTCCTGTGAGGATATCTTAAAGGCAAGGTGTACCGTACACGACCTGCAACAATCCATGAACTGAAGGAGAACATTCAACAAGAAATCACTGCCATTCCCCAAGATTTGCTACACCGCGTATTCCAGAGTTTTCATAACAGGCTGTTAGAGAGTGAACGCCGAATGGGAGGACATCTTTCCGATGTCATCTTTAAAATGTAAAGAGACACTTTTGGACATTTTGATTGTAAAAACATAAATGGCATGCTTCATACATGCCCTTTCGTTAATAAATTACTAGTTTTATGAATTTATTCGTGGAAATTACGTTATTTCAAAATTTCCCGTTCCCTTGCGCCACCCTGTATTTGGACTCTTCGCGAAGAAGGATATACCGAGAAAGAAATTGCTCTACGCTTAGAAATTTCACCGAAAGGTGTGCACTACACATTGACTCGGAGAACATAGACAGGACAAAATCTTGATAGAAGACGAAGTGGGCGGCCACGGGTGACTTCTGGAACTGAATTTATAGTAACGACTTCGAAACGAAATCGACGTCTAACGGCACCGGATATCGCAACGTGCGTTAATACACGACGACGAAGAAATGTTTCTGTTACTACCGTTATTGACAGCAGATTTAGGGGGATGCATCAGCCACAAAAAGTCGTTTTTAAAATGCGTGCATAAAGAGAAACGATTGATATGGGAAAGATAGCATGACACTGGACGATTGGAACGCTATCTTATGGGCCGACGTATCCAAATTTCAGTTATTTGATACGCAACGGAGAGTTTTTGTTCGTCAACCACCAGGGGTAAGAGCTAGTTGCGCCTACTTAGTGCCGTCCGCCAACCACGGAGGTGGTAGTGTTATGATTTGGGGATGTTTTGCTGGAACAACTACGGGTAATTTAGTGAAAATTAGCGGTACAATACGGAGAGTATTTCTAATATTCCGTGTGGAGGCCGTCTTGTTGGTGACCCGTTTGTGTTTCAGCAAGAAAATAACCCCAAACGTACGGCTCGAATCTACAAAGAATGCCTTCATTAATAAGATAGTGTCTGTGATATATTATGATATATCTACTAACATCGTGACATCTAAGGATTAAAAGCGATTTGAACTCACAAATGGTCTCGTGGTGTAATGGTAGCACAATAAGCCGATAACGTAGAGGTCGTGGGTGCAAGTCCCTCTAAAATGTATGTTCAGTAGTTTAATTACATTGGTTAATTACGAAGGAAATCGTAATTTTATCAAGTGAAACATTTATCAGTACATGCGATGAAGGCTATCTTCAATGCATATAAAAGTCTGATGGGAAACAATACGGAAAGGCAACCAACTTGCGAACTAACAAAAGATGGATTCGAACATTATATATACACGACAATTAAGGATGGTAATACGTCGAGAATAAAAATGTGACAAAAGAATACAAAAAAAGTTAGCGATTACGAAATTGATACTATTCGACTGGTATATACTATTGTACCAAGAAAATATTATAACATCTCTTGAAATGTCAATATCCGAGGATCGTCTTTTTGTTTGCATAGAGAATTGGAATAAATTAATAGATAGCTTAGACTTTATTGTTTTTCGGAGTATTCTTCACTAAGATTAATACACAATTGATTGAAGCGCATGCAATGCTCGAACTAATTCTGGAAGCAGTTATTCCAATGACTGTAAAGATTAATGATGACCCCAATTTCTATGTTGAATGATGCCCACTTCTTCTGAACGAATATGTCAGCAAACAGGATAGCAGGTATTGCACAACTGGCAACCCCCATCAATTGCACGAAGGACCATTATGTAGTCAAAAGATTACAATGTGGTGTGTCTAATGAATGCGAGGTGTGATTGAGCTTTAGTTCTTCGACGATGACAGAGACAATGCAGTAACAGTAACGCCGGAATAATATGTTCGAAACTATCTCATACTACTTCATAAGCTTTGGTTCCAGCAAGATGGAACGACGGCTCATGCTGCCCGGGCGTCAATAAAAGCGGTCCGACTATGTAATTTCACGGTTTGGTGACATTCATTGGCCCCCGCGATCCCCCGATTTATCGGTGTGTGATCTCTGCTTGTAAAGCAAAGTGTATTCCACTCGCTTCAAAATGCTGAATTGAAAACGAGGATTAGATATCCATGGAGGTGGTTTAATGTGGTATGCAAAATCTCAGCATCCGCCTTAAAAATTGAAATTTCTTTGGTAGGATATTTAATGGCGTACAATTTGCTTGTCTCTATAACAATGAAACGTGAATTCATCGATATTACTTCATTAAGGGTTCATTCAAAATTTACCGTTTCCCTGTGCATTATGCTAGTTTTTTGCATAAATTGGAAGACAATGTTTTAGTTCGTAGCATTAATTTCTGACAGTAACCAGTAACGCAAAAAAAATCCCGTATTAATTTAGAAAAAAAATAGATAAATAAACCCTCCGAGATGCCAAAGTTTCCGTTTTCATTAAAAATAGAGGCGAATTCATTAAATCGAGAATAAAAGTGCTCCGACCTCATCCGCGACGGAATTTCGAAATTCCGCAGTACTTTACTCCGTTACTCATTACAATTTTCCAATTCCGCTCATTTTTTATTTATTTACGACTCTCCTTTCCCGCTACTACTCGCCTAAATTAATCCGTCCGCAAGCATCCCTTAAACGTTTGATCTTTTTAACTTCGCCGTACCCGCCTCCGACCGCCAACTTCATCGAACTAAATGTTTAAGGAAAAGGGGGTTGTCGGATTGAGGGCGGGGAGGGGAAGACGCTCCTTAAAGAGTTATACGATCAAGTGCCGTGACGCCTTGCAACCTGGGGCGAGGCGAAGGGGGCTGCCCGCTGGGGCCGGATAACCGGCATCACCCCTTAATTTCTTTAAAAGTGTCATCGTAGCGCGCTTTATACGGGGTAAAGGTGGCAACACCTGTCCCGAAATTTTCAAACTTCCATTATATCTGTCAGTGCAACACGAAGGCTATTATATAATGGTATCCTCGCCCGGTACCTCCATCTTCGCTTTTCGGTAACGGGCCCGACTATCCGCCCACCGCCGTTTGCTGATATAATAGTATACGTTTCGCATTAAATTAAACTTCTTCACAATTTGCTCCCTTATTTATGTCGCCACTTCATTTCTATTAATGTCTTTTGGCGTATACCGACGTTAAGACGGTTTGAAGACGCCTGTTCTAAATGAATGTCATTGGGATTATAATACAATCTATGTACAGAGTGTTCAATAGTCGATGTTACTTTAGTTTGATTAAAATAACATGAATTAAAATTAAAAACAATGTAAACTTAGCAAATAATTCAAAACAATCCTGGCAAAAGATATTTGTTGTGATTTTCATTATAACGTGAGGTAGTGAAAATTCTAATGTAAACAGTGAAAAACACAATTATATATAAAAAATCAGATCACAGAGCTAGGAATAAATTTGTTAGATTTAATTAGTATGTAGTCGACTTATAATATGCTATTTAAGTGAAATGAACCATTCCATAAGTTTTCGACAAAATATGATCCCCACTGCTATAGTGAAAAATCTGAGGCTATTTTGCTAATTTTGGTGTTTTTCAAAATATAATAGTTCTTTTAAAGGGAAGAAAAGCTAGCTGCGTGTTTCAAAAATACATCACCTTTGGAATATAATATAAATAAATAAACAAATTCCTAACTCAATTGCTGACTTGCTAAGAAAAAGCACACTAATGTTTTAGTTATCTTAGATCTTTTGCTAAACCCTAGAATTTGGAATTAGAATATTCCGAAAGCGTTGTAAATGTCTTTCTGGGACACCCTTTGATGTTTAAAGACAGATTGTAATTTGATTGATTATACCATATACCTCTTCGCGGAATGGTTTATTTTCAATTTTAAATCCGACAAAATTTACACAAGCTAGTTTTGATGAAGCTATTATTCGAGGCGGTTCCCAAAACGTAAACACATCCAACGTGTACTGTATTCGTTTCCTTGGTCGATAGACTGCACTGCAAATATACTATAAGTACGAGGGAGGCACCATAAATTCTCGACCTGATATAGAAAAAGGAAACTTGGAACAATAAAAGAAATTTCATTTTTCAATGTAATCTCCGATTAATTAATGACTCCATACCCTTGTAAAAATAATCTCAAGTTTTTCCGTCGAAATGTTGTATAACAGCTGCTTGCAACTCACTGTCGTCCTTAAAGCGACGTCCCCTAAGGTCTCTTTTTAAATTAGAAAACAAATAAAATGACAAGGAGCCATATTCGGACTATACGGAGGATGTTCCAATTCTTAATAGCCACATTCGCGGATTGCAGCTTGTGAAAGGGCGGCAGAATGGACGGGAGCATTGTCATGCAATAATCGAACACCTCTTGTCAATTTCCCACGGTTTGCTCGTGCAAAATTCAGGGACAGTATTCGTACTGTCCCTTAATTTATCCAATAATGACGCATAATATGTGCCGGTCACAATTGTATTGCACTTTTTAAAATCAATCAGCAAAATGCTCTCACAATCCCAGAATATAGTGGCCATCACCTTTTTCCTTGATTGAACGACTTTCGCTTTTCTGGGGTTCATCAAGTCGCCGCTATTCCATGGACTACGTTTTCGATAGAGGATCATGAAACAGAACCATTGTTTCGTCCCCTGTGGCGATGAACTCCAAAATCGGTTTTGGTTCGTGTGCACACATGTTTAAAAACGACCACGCACAATCGACTCGATGTTCACGTTGGAGAGCAGAACGAAGTCATGGTACCCATCTTGCACTAATTTTATTCATACCCAAATGGTCATGGAGAATTCGGCGAATACTTGTTTCGGATCTGCTTGTTACCACTGCTAATTCCTTCAGTTTCAAACGGCGATCTTCTAGCACTAAATCTTCAATAATTGAAATTTGTTGAGGCGTTATCACTTCAATTGGTTGACTCGACCATTCAGCATCTTCCAGGGATTCTTGCCCCAACCGGAAACATTTTGCCCACTCTTTTACAATGGAATACGGAATACCTTCTTTTGCTAAAAATTTAATAATTAGCATTTCTAAGGTTATGTTGTAAACATATCGATTGTTTGAATACAAAAGAATAACAAACATGTAGGCAATGGGAACTTTATTCTCTTAACTCTAGGAACGATACAAATTTTATAATATCTAACAATATATTATTGATTTTAGTTGAAGGGTTGCCTAATTAATTAACATTTCTTAACGAAAGTGAGATGTCTATCCGTGTTTGATAAGTAATTTTCCTAGAACTCATATTTGAACAGATTAAGTCACAAGGCTAAAATATCCTTGCCCTAGATTTTATAAATGGCTTGGGAGATTATCTTCCCTAGGAGAATGCACTGGTTACATGTTTTAGTAATACCTGAGTACATATGACAGTGTTGCTTGGTGGAGGAAGGTATAACTTGTAACTACAACTAAGACATTTTACACCACACCAGGTCTAGCTTCTTAGTAATTTCATCAAGTAAGCTCTTATTTGTAGATCCATTCGAATTACAAAAGTCTAGTTGATAACCTTTGGTCTTGAGCAATTACTTTACACGTCAGCTTCTCTTTTTAAAACATATCGCTATATTTCCAATGTATAGCTTACCTTAGGAACGTGTGAAACACAGGTACGATACCTTTATTACAGAATTAACACAAAGAACCTCGTTCTCCGTAAACAGTAGGAGTTCCATAGGTATGAGGACCATACAGCAACCGGTGTTCCTCCCACTTGTTTTGAAGTGACATTATTTAAAGTTGGCCCGTATAGAAATATTTCGTAATTTATGGTTTACGAACCCGTTGCTCCTAATTGCTGTCTGTGTCGTCTAAGCCTCGCAAAACTTGCCCGCCTCGCTACTCACAAAAGTGCGGAGCAGACAAGGCACGGGTACGACGATCAGTTAGAAGCGTGAGTGGCCTTTCGCCGCCCGGATGAACTAATAACGTCGTAATTATTTTCTAACGTTCCCCGCACTAATATGGAAAGCGAAACTTTTTGAACTTTCTGCGAACGTTCTAGTAATAGAGAAGATTTTCGTGACATATTTTTACGAAAAGACTTAATTTAAAGCTCATACGCAATATATTGGTTGAAAACGGAAATGGAAAGGGTTACTAAAAATCTGAACTTGACACTAGGTCGTCAGGCAAAACAAATACAAGTTTCCATAATGACAATTAGAAGACTTTCAAAGAAAGTGGTAAAGTATAAATCTAAAACCTTTGCTCTCAAAATATACCGTTATTCAACAGAGATTAGAGCAATGCCGTTTTGAGCCTGGGCTCTAGAAAGGAGGCATGGATATCACGGAAGTCTGCAGTTAAACATTTCCAGAAATCTATAGGTGAGATTGATAGATAGTTGGAATTGTCACTGTAGTTAACACACTTTGAATTAAAATATAGAAAAAAGGATAACGGAACCAATCTCACAGTATCTTAAATAATTTTAATAAACAATGCCTACCGGCTACATTTGCACATCATCAGATCAAGACTGGAGTAGCAAGTGAAAGCGACAGTCAATTACAAAAAAGAATTGCACAATACCACTCCTAAAGAGGAATATAAAGCCAAAAAGAAATGCAAACAACACCATTAGCAGCATCACAACACTAAAATTAACGTTAAAAGATTACAAGCTTAAAATAGTATAAAGAACAAGAACTACTGCAACCTTAAAGAAGGTAATACAAATAAAGACTAAAAGATTCTATATAGAGAGAGACCTGTCTGTGTGGCAAAAGGCTAGGTCAGGTTAAAAATTCGAAAGTTTAGTTGACTAAGTGAAATGAAATGTAAATAGGCAAAGATCTGCTGCAATGATCGAACAATATCTGAAAAGTAGGAATAGAATCACAGGTGATTTGTGTATTTAACAATTTAAATCTGTCAAATATCTGTAATCTTAATATTTCCATGCTCCCAGTCAGCTAAAATTATTCAAACGTAAACCTTTGTTACCGAAGAATTTTAAAATTAGATGTGTTGTCAAACGTCTGGTTTGTTTGTAATAAATGCGACGCGGAATGAAAAACAGGTAGTAAAAGGTTGGAGACAACATACGTATGTGCTCTTTGAGTCTAACCTCAAAATATCAAACGTTCTATCTATCCACGTACTTCGCATCATAATCCCTCCAGCGAAGCATGTAAATTCCACTTATCTGCATTTTATCCCATTAGTCTTTATTATTTAGTTAGTAGTTCTGGGTTTCAAAGCTCTACTGAACTTCGAATCTTCGGGCCTGGTGATGTACAAATGTGCACGAAATCGGTATCCATTGTTTAATAAAATGTATTTGAGATATTGTAAGATTGGACCCGTTTTCTTCTTTCCTGTTTTGTTATGAACTTACAATTTAGAATTGTTTACTTAATTTCAGTTACGAAATGATTTATGTTATGTTTTCTACGTTATATACCATAGTGCCAACATATTAAATTAAGTTCCATTTTTCGTTCATTAACTTTTACCACTTCAAAACCATCTGCACATCCTACTCGTACTAGGCTTCCTCTTAGGTGTTCAGATTTAGCGGATACCCACACATGGTTGATCGGAGTTCCATAAGGATCCCTTTAAAGTACACATTTATAAAACTGTTTGTGTTAGATTTATCGAGAATTTATTGGTATTATCTTAGATGTCCTGAACTCAGTTCTTTTATTCTATTCGTAATTCAGGTTAAACACTGAGGAAAGAAAACCTTTAGACTTTATAACATAGAAAGATTTAAAACATGTGACATATGTAGGCATAGGTAGTAATAAGCTCAATAATGCACAAAATGGTGAAGAATAAAGGTATTCCTTTAAATATATATGTAAAAACAAGTAAATTAGTTATCACATAAACAACAACAGAATAGGAACACTAAGATAAAGGACTCAGTATTTACCGTACGCCATCATTTGCTGGCTGATAGGCATATCTTATGTATTAAACCCCTACCCACATCGTTGCTTACGAAGTACGAAACTTATTTTATACTTGCCCGGTACCAACTGGAAGTCGCCTCTTTTCCGTTGTAATGTATTCAACGTGGACTCGCAAAACTTTGCTAATATAACACGAGATTAAGATGGGACAAACTTCTGATACACGAGCTGTCGCTCGGGCATGGGAAACGAAGTGAACGCGGATGTCATTATACAGGTCCACCTTTAACAATGTCTCCATAATCCGTTATTCTCTCTTTATATATGTAATGTCTGGCATAGATTAGCAATTCTAATGATGTTAATCTCTTACTATGAGAAAGAGATTATGTTTTTAATATGGCTTTTGTTTTGAAGGCATGCGCCTAACTTACAGCTATTTAATTTTTAGAAAGTGGAAAATTTATGTACCAGCTTTAGTCGCATAATTTCAAAATGTAATTTATTTAGAGAAAATTAAAAATACGTTTCGCATTAAGTTTTTCTATTAGTTTTCAACGTATTCTCCTTCAACTTCTACGCACGTTATCCTGTCGTTATCCTTTTCTCAAAATACTCAAGATACTACAAGTAATATGAAACGGCATATTGTCGTGTTGAAAGGGAACTTTCTTCATGTCGTTTTATAGGAATTCCTTTCTTCAATTTGTTTAGGCAATAGCCTAGTATTTAATGGTTTTGTCTCTCTGCAACATAGTCCATGAAAAATGTCCCCTTCTGACCATAATAATCCCAGCTATTACTTTACCCAGCGATCACTTGGCTCTCTTCGATGGAAGGTGATGTATTCACTGTTGAGGTTGTCAGTAATACAGGAAGAAAACCAGAATTCGTTACTGCAACATATTTCCACAAAACATCAGCTTCGTTCTTACTTAAACAGCCTCAAATTATCGTATTCTTGAATATTATTGATCACATCTCGAGATTCATGGCATCCACCCTGCGAATAGCTTAGACATGCTCAATTCTACGTTTAAGGCATAATGATGCATTCAAGCAACGTACTCGCTATGTAAGCCACTTCCTTGATGCCAATTCTTCAGTGTATTGTCCTGGTAACATACCATTTCAATCCTCATATTATCACGATGAGGTTGCGCGACCCTGCGACGTTTTGTAACTTTCGAAAGAGCTTTGCTACCCACAGTTTGTTACAAATCAGCCAGAACTTCTAATATGCTTTCGGATTATACCACGAACTGCATATGTTAGGATTTCCAACTTGAACATTCATACTGCTGCAACTTTGGAACCATATATTGAAAGTTAGCGAAATCTCTAAGCTTAAAATATTACCAGAATCCGAGTAGGTTGTTTTTTCGAAAGATGGTGCTGGTAGTTGTATTTCATTCTCGCATAGAATATCTCTAGGCTGTTTTCCGCAAATAACAACTTATTGCTCTGTTACTTCATTTTCAGAAACCTTGCATTTTCACGTGCAAGTAATACAGAGCAATATGGAAAGAACTTCAATTGTTTATGTAATATTACTGCATTAGTGTAATTGTAAACGCCTAACTGCTTGTTGAAGGGGAAGTTATTTTGAATTTATAAAAACTATTATTTTGTTCGAAGTTTTCGGTAATAGATAGCAAGTATTCGTCAGGGGATCTGTGAAAGAAAGAATGTTGCTCGAGTCTTTGGTACCTAAGGTGAAATAAGGGGAAGCAATTGTTAGTTTGAGGTTGTTTTTCACATGCAGGAACTGACAGTTTGATGAAAATTGATAGTATAATGAAAGAGGAACAGTGCAGACGGATACTAGAAGACAACCCGATGCCTTCTGTGATTCTAAGCACACCTCAAAGAATATCTCAAACCCCAAGAAGATCATCAAAACTTAAGTGTTATAATTTGGCTCCCTCAGTTCCTGGATATTAATACCATGCAGTTACTATGATATGAGCTTGACTGAAGGGTTCGAACAAAGTGCCTTGCATCGAAATACGAAATGTGGAACTTTTTACGTAGCTAGTGGCAAAATATTCAGCCTGAAACACTCGAGAAACTTATTGCAAGAATGCCGCGGATAATTAATGCAGTTCTTACTGCAAAATGGTGAATTTTTTAACGAGTGAAGTATTTAAATAAATGTAATGTAGTTAGTTTGTTTATATATTTAAATTTGTTGTAACATTATTTATTATTTCATAAAGATTGAATTTTCTTCAAGTTAGAAAGGTGATCGAATTAAGGTTTTTTTTCTGTTTTCTATAATATAATGTCAATGGTAATGTCAAAATATTCAAATTATGCGTAACCCTTTTTCCATTATATCCAATATTCTATTCCCTACTGAGCTATGCAGATCTATACTGCTCTATGCAAATTTAGTCATTTAGTTCTTCTTCCCAATCGGAAAATAAATTGATCAAACACATCGCTATTTCTTCGGAAAATTGGGTGGGAAACGTGACACCTCTTAAGTGCTTATTTAGTGGAGATGAGGAAGACCCAAGAAGGAAAAGAAGTGGAAAATATTTGTGCCTATACATTTAAGATGGTGGTGGTCGTACTCAACCTCCCCACCCTCCAACAGCGACCAACACATCAGAGGTTGCATATTAATTTATAGCAACGAACTTAGCTTATCCTACCGAATCCGCGCCACCTCCTCGCCACCCCCCACCTCTACCCGAAAGAAAAGACATAGTAAACCTCTAATAAATGTCCTCGGCGAGAGCGGGTAATGAAAAGAAATTCTAATTAGGCAGAAATATAAGAAGAATACGGGAGAGATGGAACTCTCTCAGTGTGACCTGCAACACACAGTAGTAATGTGCCGGATTTATGGTTTTTATTCGCCGGTGGCGGATGACGCGGGAGGCACAGAAGCTGAGAGAGTAAGGGAGGTGGGGTAGGAAATGGTAATGAGCGACATGTTTTTACATCAAGCCGTAATGGATAAGTTAGGTAGTAGGTAGGAAAGGAGAAGGGTGTAGTCGCGAGAAAGGTATTGGAAGGGGTAAGGACACGAGGAAAAGTTATCTAACGCCCACCTCCTCTTCCTCCTCCGCGGCCCGGTGTGTCAGATATTATACCGATAAATAAAAGTTAAAACGGCCGTCTCTTCATTAAGGTCCGTGAGAGAAGGAGAGCTGCCGACGTTGCCTCCGTCGCCGCCGCACCGTGAGGAGACTGCTGCAAAACGTCGAGTGGATTATTAAATAATTCTCTCACTCTCTCCGTGACCGGTGTCCCAAAGATTAATACGCGACTAACTTTATTTGGAAAAATATAAAAAACGGACGTAAAATAGGAGGAAGAGGGCGCCACCGTCGCTTCCTTAATAGCGTGTTTTCGTAAATAAATTTTTATTATTTTTATGAATCTCCGCCTTCAGAAATATTTCTCGCGAAATCTTCATAAATAATATCATTCTTGTGAAGGAGAATCTTTATACGAGCTGTTCCGAATAATATTATCAACATATACCCACTTCACTTGTTCTAGAAAAATGCAGTTAAATCAAATGAATTATTCTTAAGTCCTTCTAATGATTGGTCGGGAGTTATATTAGAAAATGGAAAAGGACTTTCAAAAGTCTGTTCTGCATCTTAATTGCTAGATCATTTTTGATTCCACTTTCTCGAAACAATTTTTTGATGTGCAAATATATCACTTTTTCAGGTTTCTATACCTTCATTCAATTTGTCTTAAAGAATGGCAGTCGTGCTTTGGAACGGTCAAAGGTGTTTTGTTTTTTTGTTGATAGTAATGTTACCTATGGAGTATCTATCTTAAAATATATATTTTAAAAGTTTTAAAGTCTTTGTCCTACAAAACTGATTCTAGGTTAGCTCAAAAAAGCAAATAAAGAATGGAATATTAAAGAAAAGTGGTGATCACATCCCAGGCAGTATTAAGCTAAATAGTAACATTTTACCACTACTACGTTCTAAGCACAACTGTGGCCTACGTTGCCATCTCTGTTTATTTTTAACTTCAATCTTGGTACCTAACATAATGCTGCTAAATACAGGTAGTCGTGGCATTGGTACGATCATTTACGGGAAAGTCAAAAACGCTATCACGAGGACATGTTTCTGTCTATCCAGCGTCATCAGCGTGGTTTCGAGTGATTTTCTCAATCACGCATTGCAAATTCCCTTTCTGCCAATATCACTCTAAATAAACAGACAGTCAAAGGTGAACATTTCTTAACATTAATTAGCGCCAACAAAAACACTTGCCTGTCAGTAGTAGTATTAGCGAGTACAATTTCCCAACCCTTCCCCGAGCACGACATGGAGTGCTAAACCAGAGAGGGCGTGCACCAACAATGTATAAAGTAAAACTGCACATGTAAAAGATCATTTAAGGTTTACCATTATGTTTTAAGAACACATCGAAAAAATGCCGAGAACACAATACCTAATATAATGGTGATAAATACAACTACTCATGGTATTGGTAGGATCATTTACGCGAAAGACAATGCACGGAGAGAAAAAGTATCAGCCGTACTTTTAGGCCATTTAAGTAAAAAAAAAAATTTAACGCAGTTTTTAACCGTAATCCAAATTTAAATATTCTAAAAATGGTCTGTTCCAAAGACAATGAAACGAAACGTATATTAATTTTAAAAACTACTTTAAATGTGTGCCTCGCATAAGTTGCGATGTAGAAAGATGTTTTTCTATATTCAAAGATATACTGACTAGGAAACAAAGTCAATTTACGGATAAAGACTATATTTTAGTAATTAATGCAAATAAATTTTATTTAGACATATTTGCATAATATAGGTATATTGCTTTAAATATAACATTATCGCATAAGCATCGTTATAAGTATGTACTTCAAACTTAAACAAAGTGAAGCATTTTAAAATTTGTATTGAAGTGTACCTATCTACGCCACTGTCACTCTATAGCATGTTCATAATAACAATCTGCTTGTGTAACGCGCCAGCATATTATGAATCATCGCCGATGGGGCCTGCCGTCGCTCGGCCAAACTTCGTCACCAGCCACAATACTGTTTAAGAATTCATGTCCCTCACCACTGTGCCGGATAAGCATTGCCATGTCGTTTTGTTTTGTGGACATCTGTAAGCATTTTCGGAACCCAACGAGAACACATTTCCCGATAATTTAAGCGATTTGCGACAAGCTTATTCAAAACGGTTTTTTAAATTTTTGGAAACATCACTAAGCATTCTTATTGTGATCCGCCTGTTTTCAGGAATTTTCTTATTAATTTTTTCAACCAAACCATCATTGGCAACAGAAGGCCGCCCACTCGGTGCTTCGTCATGAACATTGGTTCATCTATCATGGAATTGTCTAGCCTGCTTTCTCACCATTTCATCTGTCATTACGTGGCTTAATATTCCCAGCGTTTAAAAACCGCATTACAGAACACGCTTCACAGTCAGCGGGGTCAAATTGTCTTAAACATTTTGAACGATTACTAACAGATGTAAACATAACATGGCTGTAGTGGCGTCAGCGAAGAGTCTGTGAATCAGAGAGATCGTGTGCATGCGACACTTGCGCTGCGGTGGGGGTATAACAAAACGGTACTTAGTTTTCGGACAATCCTCGTATATCTACTGACGAAGTATCTATAGATAGATTAAAACATAATTTGTAAAATACAACGCGAATGTTTATCGGCCCAACTATGTATCTTTTCTGTTATAAAGAATAACATGAATGTTATTTTTAAAGATGTTGAATTATAACGATCTTCATAATAACATTGTGATTTTTTAATAGTTTGTATTCTTGTAAAGACTACTATGTCATCATCCTTGTTAGAATAACAGAAACAAAGTTTTGTCATTATTTCTGTATGATCCATAAAGAATAGCTTTGTACATATTTTAGTTGATAGAAAAGACATGGTATAATAAGCTCTTCGTATAATATCTGATTGCTCGACTATATTCGACACAAATTTATCACCAATTATTTTCGTGTTATTAAACGTCGTTGTGGTTGTTTTATAATTACACGTATGTCTACGTACAAATTTATTTTATGATCTTGCAGTTTTAATACAAGAAAAATGTCTTTAGAACGGAAACGTTTACCAAAAACATGAAAAGAACAATACGAATGTTTATTAAATTTTATAGAAGAAAATCGTATAATCGTTAATGGTTTCCACTTATGTACATATACATACAACAAACATTTAAAAGAAATAAATTTACTAATCAGTCCATTTTTCAGAATAAACAAATTGATGTGAATCATTCGAACCTCTTAATTGAATAGAAGTAAAAGACTGATCAGCTGATAGCTTTCCTACGCCATATTTTACTCTAACATACAGGATGCGGCAAAATAAACAGTACTTAAATTATGAAACGGATCCATGTGGCCTTTACGTTGGCAAAGCATACTTCCCGTACGACGAAACTTGTCAACAACTGCTAACATAACGGCGTTGCTCGGAGCCTGTTAAGTTAGGCCTAAATGTGTCGGCAACTTCTTTTAAGCTTGGACCGTTTTCGCGCCCTTTTCCGTATGGCCGAAAATAGTACTCCACGATAAAAAACTTTTTCTACTACAGTGAAAACCATCCTGAAGCAACTAGCATTAAAGACATTCACATACCTTGTGAATCACGCTCGGAAACCACTCGGTACGTTTCAGCACATGACACATACACATTTGACACATGCGCATTGCAGTACTGTTTGCCGCATACCGTACTTGTTATCTTCAACAGCAAGTCTACCGACCGTGCTCGGAAGTCTTATGTTGCATTTAGTTTTAATATACAAATCATAACAGATCTGTGAAATTAACACGGTATATAAAGGATGCATACGTTGGCACGTAACATAACATGTACAACTTAAATAGTATCTCAGACTTTCACGGCCGTTTGACATAGTCAAAGGTACCTTTGAAAATGCGAACCGCAGTTGTTCGCGAAACGTCAGAGACAAAAACCCAACAACCGTTACGACTATGTACAACTTAACATAACGGCACATGTTAAAGATACATACTTGGCCTGAATATTTCGAATTGATACAATAACCTAGTCATGAAGTGTAACTTCTAAAGTACATTAAGACATGTTTATTCGTAACAATCTTATGAATAATTCTAATTCTGCTGGACAACGTTCGCTTCGTACGTTACCTACATCAAATATTATTATCTTCGTTCTGTGTCCCCTTAGTATCGAAACGCGACGGTCACCGAAAGGGAAATTAAAGATTAGCCGTAGGTCGTTCCTCCCCCGAAAACGTATAAAAAACGGTACGGAACGGCGATGTTTTACGGAAGCCCGGATTACTACGGCGGTGTTGTTCGCGGTTGTGGTCGCGTTCGGTTAGATGGTTCTTCCGGTCGCTTTCGCCTAAAAGAGAAGATTTATTAGTTTCGGCGCTGGAAAAACAAAGAGCGCAAAAATTCCACCCTAACTGTTGTCTACGGATTGTCCTCTTTCCGCGCGATGTAGAAGAAAAAGATCGATTTATAAAATAAATTAATTACATGAGAAAGATTATTGAAGTTTAATTTATACTCTCAAAAACCATGTTGTTTCAGGTCAATCGAACAAAGCTATACGACTTGTCAAAATAGAATAGACAGAAACAGTGGAGCATACATTACCGCTTATAACTCTGGACGGACACTTAGATATTTATCAATAGTTTGCTGTACGCTATCTGTTGTTACTTAAAACTTGTAAGTGTTCAAAAATAAAACTCACACTTTGATTTAACCTAGTATCATGGTACAGCGTTACTTAAATTAACACGAGATTGTTTGTTGCTTCTATTCTACACACGTTTTTCGGTACAATAGTATACTCTAATACAATAAATGATGATAATACGGCAGGGGTTACGTGCAAATGCATCAAAAAACACGACAGTCGATTGCACAAATGCTCCAACATAAATTAATACACAAATGCTCCAACACTATTCGAAAATTATTGGTCTCAATGCAAATTTACCAAATAGAGCATTTTGGTTTTAACACATTCATAAATATGTTACAAAAGCGAAAGAGTTAGAATTAGCATTGAATATAGTTGTACATAGTATACTATCTACTTCATCTGTCATTCAATAATTTTTTTCTAAAATTTTACTAAACCTTTACATAATCTTATTGAAATTATTTGGTTCACACCCTTATTATATTTTGTTGTTGTTACCTTTAAAACTCCCTCTCCTCTAATTTTCAATTTAAACTTTCAAATATTTATTTCACGCAGTTGTCTTTCTGCGTGTTGCATGTTACAATAATCTACTTTACCAACTATTTACCGGCATTCGTTTTACAATTCAAAGTACATTATTAAAAAAAATGTTAAATGTAAACTCCACCATCCTAATATATACACTGGTGCTCACAATAGTGTGGACACTTCTTATTTCATGCAAAGCTTGACGCTTGCTTCAAAACTTTAAACAAAACACTTACAAGAAAAATATTTATTCATCTACGACTTATTGCACATGTGTACGCAAAAGAAAAAGTAACAATAATCATTACAGAACATGAAGTACGTTATACTTTCTTCTCGTCGAAAAATTCACCTCCTGATTTAATAACTGCTCGCACAAATCGTTGCATTATTTCTACCAATTTCTTCAGTGTATCTTGAAGCATATTGTTCCACTTCTTCTGCAATACCGTCCAGAAATGGGTTTTGGACGTTGGACATTTTCTTTTAATTCGTCTGTCCGGTTCGTCCCGCAGAAGCTCTACCGGATTAAGATCCGGACTCTGGAGAGACCAAGTCATTATTTTTAATATTCCTTCATTCTCTGCATCAGCGAGGTAATTTTTGCATAATAACGACGTCTGCGTCGGTTCGTTATCGCACATCAACTCAAAATTGTTGCCTATTAAGCGCAATCCGGATGGTAGAGCATTTTCTTCTAATATCTCGCAATAATTCTCTTTCCTCGTTATTCTATCAATTTTCACAAGGTCTCCTATTCCACTTACTGGAAAACAATCCCATACAAGAATGGAACCACCACCTTTCTTTATTGTTGCTGTAATGCACTGATTTTGTCGTCTTTCGAGCGCCTGAAGAACGTTCTGCGGTTTTGACCAAACACTTCAGTCCATAGTAAGTTTCCCTGTTGTGCTATTATCCAGTCTTTGTGAGTGTTAACCCACTGGACACGTTTTTGTTTATTCCCACAACATAGCAACGGTTTTCGTGTAGCAATACGGCCGTGGAGGTTTGCTTCTTTTAAATGACGTTTTACTGAGCTAACGGATATTTTCCTGTTTCTAGCCCGATTCTTTCCGCCATAATTTCAGGAGCCGTTAATCGTCTATTTTTCTTACTAAGCAATTTTATGCGTTCATCGTCGTCCCTTGATGTTGCTCGGGGACATCCTGGAGTATTTTTGCTAGCAAGTGCACCAGTTTGTTTGAAGCGGCGAACAGAATATTCTTCTTGATGTAGCGTTAATATTGCGGTTTTCCGCGAAGCATTTTTACACTGAAATTAAATTATTTACTCGCACAGAGAAATAACAATATCGAGCTGTACGTAACGGTATCTTATAGTAAACTAAACTCGCTGTTAATGTAATTTATGCATACATCTCTGCAGGAATTTGTCAAATCTTAGAACTCGCTTTTTGATTTATAGCGTCAGAAAGTGTCAAAGTACTTCTATAAAATGCCGATAATACGGAAATTCTTAGTAGTTATTGCCTACATATGTATTTAAATTGATGTTAACCTCGACATTCTGTCGTTATATGCAACGTTTTTTTACGTTGTCTGCTATAGGTATAGAATTTTTGTTAATACCTGATGGATCATAGACTTGCCGCTTTCAATTTCTCTGTATGTTTACTCAGTTCATGCATCTTACAGTGATATCTGCTACAACGCAATACGTGTTTAACGCACACCCAATGTATCAGCACTCGCTTTTGCCATATTTAGTGATGACAAGCTCTAACAATAATTCGAAGTAAGTGATCATGATTTTGCACATTTTATCAATTGATTTTGTTTTCTGCCCTGTTTTCGATTTCTAACAGAATGCATTTATGAGGTTGCTATTAAACGCAACGAGCAAAATATTACGTCATTGTACCTCTAAGGTGAAATTCTATTTAAGTTCTTATTATTCAATTTAATTTACATATACGAAAATCATTCTTGTATTATTAGATCCAAATAACTACTGTTGGGATACATCTTACCCCCTAAATAATAATTTATTTGTATGCCAACAATAAAATCTTCATGATACTACTTCATGTCAAGAGCGACTGACTAAATTTCTTTCATAGGAAGCGTAGATCGCATGATCCGGACTATAAGGACCTATAGTTTGAGAGGGTGAAAATCGACTTAGAGACACGAGAAGTACTCCACTTTTATATCCTCTTCTATTTGTAAAACGTGACGGATTACCACTTGTGCTATGATAAATATTTGAAAAGTTTAATACAGATGTCAACCGTTGTTCTGAAGGAGCTGAAAGACTTGCATGACTTCCCTTTCTTTTGTCGTTTGCGGTTAAATATTAACCAAATCGTTTACTTTATATGAGTATGCAGACGGATACTACTTATAGTTTGATATACTTTGTATTTAATGTTGTCTACCCTTTCTAAATCACTATTATCAACTTTTATCCTAATAGTAGTTATATCTATATTGTTCTTAACTTATATATGCTACCTATAACCATATATTTTAATTTGGTAATATTAATACTTGTTTGTTTCCACACAGCCACTGATATAATATAAATAGTTGATTATTATATTGATCGTCATATTGCCAACACTATTACCACTTACGAGGGTGGATCTCTATGCTGTACCCCAACCCCCTTACAGTAAAACTACAGTGGCATTATATTTTTTATTTTTCGACATAGTGTCCCTCTGCACTAATGCACTTGGTCCTTCGGTGCTCCAACATCTCCAGAGCCCCCTGGAAAAAATGTTTGTCCGACCGCTGCAAATCATCTCTCTACAACTTACATCACTCCATAATTACTGAAAAATTTTGTTCCACGTAAGATTTCTTTTAATTTGTGGAACTGCCTGTAATCATTAGGGGCCAGATCCGGCAAATATGGCGGGTGCTCCACTAATTCAAAGCCTGCTTGATATATGCAGGCATACAGTCCGATAACTTTCCTCAGCTTTTCTCTTTAATAGCGTCTCGCAATTGAAAGATCAATTGTGCGTAGTAGGCCCCTCTAATACTCTGTCTCTTTTGCATATGTATATATATATATATATATATATATATATATATATATATAATAGTCAGTCAGGATGATTCCTTCGGCGTGACCTTAAATTTCCGTGGTGAAGGAGAACGGTGATGTTTCCACTCTACTATGCACTCATCCATGGTCACATGTCGACTAAGAAAGTTCTCTTTGTTTGCTTGGTACCTTTCCAAAAAAACGCTTGCAAATCAACACCCGATTTCTTTTTTGATCAATGATTAACATCGGGGCATCCATCTTGCATTAATCTTTTTCATATATAATTCTTTAGTCAATATGTTGTCCACCACATGATATAATAAGCCAGTATCTTCCAGAATGTGCCTGATGCGTACTCATCGGTTTTGCAGTACGATATCGTGTATCATTTTGATGTGTTTATCTGTTGTTACCGTTATGGGAGGACCAGCGGCATGTTGGTTTTCACAGGATGTTCTTCCGCATTTAGAATCTCGACGCCAGCGTTTAACTATATCATGGAAACTGCAGACTCATCAATAGTTGCCATAATGTCTTTATGAATTTGAGTTGACGTCATGCCCTTTTTCTGGAGGTGTGTTATTACGGCTATTTGTTCTACAGGATCCATTCTTATGAACAACCACGACACACAATTCAAGAATTAGCCACAGCACAACACTTTGAGATACAAACTTGATATTATATAGATATGATCTACAAATGTCAGGTAACTAAATGTCAAAAGAATTAATCAAGCAACCAATTAGAAGTAAGTGAAGGGTGGGGCATAAGGATCCACCCTCGTATGTATATTACAGTATCATCTGCATACATACATACTTATATTACAGTCTTCCATTGTCAACAATAAATCGTTAACATATAAATTAAACAGTAAGGGACCTAACATAGTCCCTTGTGGGCCTCCATTATTTGTATTTGAACTATTAAATATTCTATTATTACATTTCGCTTTTTGAGTTCTATTTTTTAAATATGAATGAAACCAATCTTTAAGCTGGTCACAAATACCATGCATTCCTAATTTCTTTAATAGCTTTCTATCATGGTTTCAAAATCCCTACAGAAGTCCAAAAACACAGCTGTGATATTCCCCTTATCCATTTCTTGCAACCACTTGTGTTATCTATCCACTATAACAGTTTCACATGAATGACCTTTCCTAAATACTGATTGATTATGATGAATCACGTTGTTTCGCTTAGAAAAATCATATAGTTGGTCTTTCACGCACAGTTCCAAAACTTTTTCGTAACTGGGTACAGTATTAATAGGTCTGAATTCCTCACATACTTTGGAAGAATATATTTCAAGACATCTGAATCATATGGCTTTGATATCATTCAAAGTTATACTGTTTCTTTTATGTATGCATATTTGGTATATTTTGGATTATATCGTCTATGCTTTTTAAAAAAATATTCGTTGTAGTTCTATGCTATTTCTAAATCATCTCTCACCTCCGTATTTACAAAAGTTATGCATGTATTGATGATGCTGTTTTTCTTTAGGCAAGAGCGTTTTAAAAGTTTTCCATAATTCGACAGGTCTATATTTATTTTCATCTAGTAATAACTTAAACTATTTTTCTTTCCTATTACGTACCGCAGTAACTGCTCTGTTTCTATGAAACCTGCATTCTTCCTAGTCTATGACATTGTTGGTAAACGTAGCTATTTTATATTTTTCATCGCGTGTATGCATTTCTTCTGTAATTTCTGAAGTTATCCACTTACTTGTGTAATTATTATATAGTAGCACTTTTGGACACGTAATGCCAATAATATTACGCAATGATTTAGTCCAGCAATTGTCCATTATATTAAGATCTCCTGAATTATTCCACACTGTACTACAGTTTAAGAAATCAAGCCATTTTTTTTCATTCATATTTTGGAATTTGCTAGTTTTTTACAATACATACAAGATATATTTAGAATTGGTAAAAAACTTTTTTTTCTTTTATAATATGCAGCAAAAATGCAATGAAGATAAATCACCAAGATCAAAATATTGGATTAGACCGCATCGCATCTTTTTTCATTAAAACCGGTTCCATATATTCGACTCCCTATCTTAACCCTGCGCTCTCCGAAAGAGAAAGAAAAGGAAAGGGTACCGCATTTTAATTACCCAAAGGCAAATAAATCTTTTCTGGGCAGAACTAATTCCTTCTCGGCCCACTGGTTAAAGTAAAACCCAATTTAAAAGTTTCTTTTTCGAGGTCCGTGGAAGCGTCGATACATGTGGGCGAATGTCTCAGGGGTACCATCCCCCGTATGCCTTTTAACCCTTTTTAGCGACGGAGTCGAGCTTTTCGTACTTCCACTGCAATCACCGAATTGTATTCCTTAGACGCCGTATTTATAACGCATATTGCACGTGTAGGTAAATACGCAAGCCATATGCGTAGATTTTAAGATCATACTTACGAAACTTTTTTATGACTCATCTCTGAGCTATAATACGGACGACGAAATCGGGTTAACGAGTTTGAATTAGAGTTGTTGTTGAATTTTAAGCTAAATTATCTTAGTTTGGAAACGTTCTGTGTTCTGTACGCCCAAAAAGAAGGTGCGAGAAGAAACATTATACATGCCACTTTACTACTGTACAACCCGCTGTTCCGAATTAATTTATCACATTAGGAAAGAAATATATTGTATTACATACTCAACGGGGTAATAAGAAATATATTCTTCTATTTTCTTCTTAGATACTAAATATAATTCTAGTTTTTCTTACCTGGTTATTAACGGCTTTATGTTTTAAAATATTAAAGATAAATAAAAATTCTATTCAACGTTTCAACCACTTATAGTCTTTAGAATTGTATATAATTGAAGATTCTATGAAATTCGAGATATTTTATTTAATATAATTTGTATATAATTATAATTATATACTAATTACATTTACGAAGATCGTCTTTTAAGTGTTGCTCTTTCTGACGACTGGAGCTTTTGACCACGCAGTCAATTCTTGATTTTCGGAAAAGTAATGATAGTAATGATGGCCATATGTATTCGCCACCCTTTTTTGTTTTGTTTTCTATTCCGACGAATATATAAGAAAATTGATCGATGAAAATGGTTCATTGTGAGTGTATACAGATAACTCATGGGCTGAAAAGACCAGGGCCTAACACATAGATGACGCTAGTTTTATTATAGTCATCTTTCTCTCAGTTAGTACTAACCTTCAAAAGACAAATGTTAAAATTTCATGATATTCTATTCATTAGTTTGTGAGTTATTGTGCTAAGAGTCACGCTACTTTTGTTATTTTCAAAACAATGGATCAAAAACAATTTCGTGTTTTAATTTTACACTGCTTCTTGATGGGAAAAAATACCGTTCAAGCGAAGCAATGGCTTGAAAAGTGTTATGGGGACTCCGCTCCATCAGAAACAACAATAAAACATTGGTTTGCTGACTTCAAACGTGGTCGTAGAGACACCGATGATGCAGAACGCAGTGGACGTCCAAATGAGGCGGTAACACCGGAAAACATCAAAAAAATCCACAAAATCCTTTTGAATGATCAGAAAGTGAAGTTGCGTGAGTTAGCTGACATCGTAAAGATATCAGAAGAACGTATTGGCTTTATATTGCATGAGCAATTGACTATGAGAAAGCTCTGTTCAAAGTGGGTGCCGCGTTTGCTCACTGTTGACCAAAAACAAGAACGTGTTGATGATTCTGAGCAGTGTTTGGCCATGTTTAAACGTAACAAACCGGAATTTTTTCGTCGATATGTGACAATGGATGAAACATGGATCCACCACTTCACTCCGGAATCAAAACGATCGTCATTTGAGTGGACAGCAACTGGTGAACCTCGTCCAAAGCGCCCGAAAGCACAACAATCGGCTGGAAAGGTTATGGCCTCGGTATTTTGGGATGTGCGTGGTGTAATATTCATCGACTATCCTGAGAAAGGAAATACCATCAACATTGAATATTATATAGCGTTATTGGAGCGTTTGAAGGCCGAAATTGCAAAGAAACGACCGCATATGGCAAAGAAAAAAAAATTGTTTCATCAAGACAACGCACCGTGTTATAAGTCAATCAAAACAATGGCAAAACTACAGGAATTGAATTTCGAATTGCTCCCACATCCACCGTATTCGCCAGATTTGGCTCCCAGCGACTACTGGCTGTTCGCAGACCTCAAGAAAATGCTCGCCGGTAAGAAATTTCGCACGAATGAAGAGGTTATCGCTGAAACTCAGCCCTATTTTGAGGCAAAAGATAAATCGTTTTACAAAAGTAGTATTGACATGTTAGAGCGGCGCTGGAATGATTGCGTTGCTCTTGATGAAGATTACGTTGATGAATAAAGCTAATTTTGAACCCAAAAAAATCGTGTTTTCTTTGTTAGGCCCGGGACTTTTCAGCCCATGTGTTAATTTAGTTGTTAAGAACTTTCCTTCACTAATAAGATAATGTCTGTGAGATATTATGGTATATCTACTGGCATCGTGACATCTAGGGATTAAAAGCGATTTGAACTTACAAGTGGTCCCGAAGTGTAATGGTAACACAAGTCTCTCCGTTACTGATATTTTTTGAGGAATTTAATTACGTTGGTTAAATGCAAGGAAATTATAATTTTATCATTACTGATACCAACGCTGGTATAGTATTAATATTAGTTTAGTCTTTGGATGTTGTTTGTTGTTCCGTAATGTAATTTTCGCTTAAGCGATAGGAAAAAGAATATAATCACATGGACCCATGTCTGGATTATAGGGTGAACGTGAGAGTACTGGAATGTTTTTCTGTACCAAAAAATCTTTAACCATGTGTCAGTCCATACATGGCTGCATGCATTCCAAAGGAGCGTACTTTGAAGGGGACAACATTAAGTTTACACTTCATTCTCATTAATTCTTAGACATACTGCATATCTTATAAATGACATCCCTTTTTGCCAACGATATTTGAACGCAGCTCGAAATTGTTCATTTAAAAAAAAAATCGCTTTTGTCAAAATCTCAAAATAATGCGAAGTTTTAATTCCACCGTAATAGTAATGCGTCAAAAAATATGCCTTCAAAAACTACGCGTGCTTCCATTAACACAAAATTTGCATAGGAATAAATATTCACTTAGGTTGCACATGTGCAACAATAGATTTAGTTTACCTTGTATATCTACATATTAAAACGCGAAGTCAGCACATTTCGTATACTCATATGTATATACTTCCGACAGAATAGGTCCATGTTGGTTCATGTCGTACGGTCGCGCTTTCGTTCCTTTCACAACGCGAAACGATACGAAAAAATGACAGCGTCAACTTGTTCAAACAAATCCCCGGAACACATGGAGCTAGATAGATGGAGCGTACCGAGACCGGAATCATCTATGCACAAGTGTGACCGTGCATTTTAGGTAGCACTTTGATCTCAACCGTCCCCGGAAAATGCTGAAAACCGATAAATCGTACGGAATCGTGACCAAAACGCGGCTGACCAGCGCCGAACGCATCGAATTAAAAACGGATCCGCTAATGACCCGAAAACAAATAGGGAAAAAATTAAAAAGTGTTTTATCAATGCGCCGACGACCTCGGCCGTCCAAACATAATAAATTTCGAGCGGGTAGATCGGAAGGGCGCGCGGTTCGCGAAAGGGATGCTTTTTTTTTCGGACGCGCGATCGTGCTTTTCGTCGAAAGGTCCGATCGTTCAGCGATGCGAAGCACGCATTCAGCACTGGACGGAGCTGATAAAAGAATATATTGCTTGCACGGCCGGTCCATTTTTTCGGAAAACCGTTCCGTACGGAGAAATAAATGAGAAGCGATCGAGATACGATTTGACGTTCGAATTTTATGATGCTCGGACGTATTAGTAATTTTGATTTTGGTTTTTTGTTAATTTAATCGAATACTTGCACGATCAGAAGTGTTAAAGTACAGCTGACGCTGGGAAAATATCTGTGAACTGATAATAAATGGTGTTTGAACAACTTTTTAAAGGAATTAACGTTTATAACATTAGGAAGATAAAGTTTACGAGCTATATGTACATTTTTGAAAAAATACATCTCTGCAGGAAGGAAACAGGAAATAGTTACTTATATGGGTCGCAGAAGTTATCGATTTCATCCTTCACTTTAGATTTTCAAAAAGTACTAGATTAAATTTTAACAAATTTCTTTATTCACATAAGAACAACTGAAGCGTTTTACAGCTCTCTGCCGAATATATTCCTAATGTGCGTTATAAATTATAACTAGTTTCGGCAAAGTGGGGCAAATTACAGTGCAGTGCGGAAAACAACGTGGAGAGGCCGAGCGGCCATATCATAGCGTGTGTTCAGTAACGTTTACGTACTTGCATTATTTATGGTCGTCACCTTCATAAGTGAGCATAGGCGATGCGGATGCAGAAATGTTTACACATAAAATAATGATAAGAGATATACAGTAGACACTCGACTATGTGAAGAACATCAGCCAAGCACTATTCACATTGCTGAAAGTTTACATTTTTTTGTTTTATGCGATTTCTTTATAAATAATCGCTTATTTATAAGGAAATCGCATAAAACAAAATATGTATGTTTATTAAAAAATGAATTATGAACAATGAATAACATAATACATATAATATTAAAAAATAAAGAATAAATTTTACATTATTTTGAAAAATAATGTCCTATTTCTATTTGCGTAAATTTACGCTTGATATTTTCTAATGCCATTGCCTGTAGTTTACGGAGCACTAAAATATCGGAATATAATATGTCTTTTTTCAGCCCAATCTAACGCTTGATTAAAAATTTCTACAGCTTGCGCGTCACTTACTGTATTTTTTACTTCAATCGGAGTGTCGCCATCTTTACTCACCCCATCTTCCTCTTCATATGTATCATCCATCTCTTTATCGTTATTTCATAAATTAACATCGGTAATTGTGCAAACAATATCGGGATTTATTACTTTTAATAATTTGAGAACGTCCGATGATGCACTGTCAATAACTTCAGCAGCATACCAGGCGTTCCATTTGATCCTATAGTAATAACTTTCTGTTTACATGACCGCGACGTTTCCACTACCGGATATTTACATGAGCGAGCGTTTACTGTATGATATAGCGTTCTGAAACAAACGCAGCTTTTAACCATGTTCCCCAACGCGTAGTAATCGGCTGTGGTGGTTCAGGCACTTTGGGACAGTTCTTAAAATCTTTTTGTACGTTTTGGGGACTTTAGAAATACTGCCTTCGTATGAGCTATTAAAGCATTTACTTGTGGATAACATATAAAGATCAATTGCACCACAAGGTTTGAACCATGGATTTTACGTGTTACATGTAACAGATTGCCACTCTCTTCTTTAAGAGGTCAGCCTAAGGAAAGCATGTTAGCAGCACCGTTACTCACAAACATTAAAACTTGGGCTGTTAAAACTTAAAATTTCTTCAATGCCCTCCATGCCACTTTTAAAATTTAATTGCTAGTACATTTTGCAACCTTTTGGAAGAAAGTAAGGTAGGGGATGACGGTTCAAACTCTTCCATTGTATGCACCATCGCAGAAGGTTTTGGCCGATCTGTTGTTTCGTCTACACATAACCACAATTTTTAATCTTTCAATTCTGCGTTAATTCCTCTTTCAACACAGTCGCGAACAGATGGCTTAAAATTTCTTAACGATGTCCGACTTGGGAATGTATAATCCAAATACTTACTCCAGAAGGAAACAAGTGCTTGTTGGTCTAGTAGAGTGAACGGCACATTAGAATAAAACAAACACCTATATCAAATATTAATTGTTCGCTGTATCGTTTGCCACGGATTGCAGAACAGTGTTTTATACTTTTTAGGTAGCGTTCACAGTTCCACCTGCTGGTACACGTTAAATAGTTGTCGCACTTTACACATTTAATGCTATCGCCTTCGTATTCTAAATCCGGCATACTCGCTATTACGCTTTCTAGTTTATTCAAAATACGCCGTCTCGGTAACGTACCTAAATGCAACATTTCCTAGGTATGTGTGTACTGACAAGCACTCACTACGACCAGTCCAATAATACAAGAGTGCTTCGATACTGGTATTCGATTCCCCGTGCCGCGCGCTTCATGGCTCTACTTTTTTCTCCGCACGGCACTGAAACTTGCCCCTCTTTGCTAAAACTAATTATAACACACTGCAAATTACTCAAGTTGTTCTCCGAATTCTAATAGTGACGCCCACCTTGACATCTGCATTGTCACCTCGTAACTAATATGTAAATCGTATAATGTAAACAGAGAGTTCTCTCTCAACGTATTTCTACACGAGTTTCTATCTTTCATATTAACATTATTCTAACGAAATTAAGTGAGGTTATAATATCTGATAAATATACAGTTATCGGGAGGATTTAACGGCAGATAAATTTATCCCTGTGATAAGCAGTTTACCAACTGGTTTTTATAATTTATGATGCGAATAAGCACATTTAGGTATTTATTCGTATTATAAATAATTTCGACTTTTCGAGCACATCAGATACGCTTTTTGAACTTAAGTACTGCCATTTTCAGCATACAATGTAAGCTGTGCTTCAATTACATTCTTTCGTAAATCTTTGATGCATAATAAAAATGGTATAGGACCCAAAATAAATCCTTAAGGTACCCCAGTACTCACATCTACAAAATTAGATTGGAATTCAGCAATTCGAACACTTTGCTTTCTGTTGTTAGGATAAGATCGAAACCAATTTAACGTAATACCGTTTACGCTATATTTTTCAAGCTTATATAGAAGAAAGAAAGAAATTATGTGAAGAAAGATAATTAAAGGTTTTTAAATTTTGATTAGTTTTTTGCTCATTATTAAATTCAAAAGTTCTAACAAACACGCGAGTAACAAACAAATAGGACAACAGTAACAACATTTTTTCCTATCTTCTTTCTTAAAAAGAGGTCTTACAGTTGTCAACCCTAGTTTTGTGAGAAATATGCCTGTTTCATATGAAAATGTTCCATTAAGAAAATGTATTGTTTTTCAATATTTCAAAAAAACGATGTTCAACTGTTCGATTCCGTCATCGTTAGCAGCAGAAAAAAATCGTGTTACTTTCTCAATTCAACCAACTTTGTAGTTTGGTAATAGCAAAGTTGGCACTAGTGCCACAGTATGTATATAAATACAATATGTTTTTACCTGCAACAGATTTTGCATGAAATGATAATTCAATTTCCTTATTACCAACGTTAAATTTGATTGGATTAGTTTTTTTTGTGAAATAGTTAGTTAATACAATTTCACGGTTCGCAATAGGATTTCAAACTACAACACCGGTTCGTTAAAAAGGCGTGTATCCATTTATACCACGAAGACCGTTTCAACAAATCGCTATTTAAATCGCCATATAAATTGCTACATTTCAAATGGCAAATTTAATACCTAGATGTAATAGTGGATATACCCCTAACATCTAGACAGACACGATATTTTAGTATCAATGCCATGTTGCATTATCATTTAAATTATTTAGAATAACTTACTAAACATTAGTCAACGGAAGTTATTCTAAATAATTTAACTCATTAAGTTGTTTTCACTAGCACAGAAAACTGTTCTGCGCATTCACCGTAAACGCTGTAATAAACATGTTTTCTCTATTTACCTTTCTATTAAGGCTAATCACCACTTCTTGTTATTAGTTTGTAGTTTACCAGAAATAAAAAACATTATGTCATAAATATGTGTCTCTACAGAGGAATATATAATTCTGATAGTCCGTTGTTTTACCACTAAGGTTCTAAGCGAGTAACCCTAAATATGATTGGAGCAAATATAAAATATATAACGTGACTATATTTTAAATCAAGCAAACTGAATTTGTGAGTTCTTCTTATCGCAAAGGATCCTATAACCGCGCAAAATGGTAATTTACGAACAAAGTATCCAGCAAGAAGTAAGCAACCTGCTTTATCCAAGTAAATATACTTGTAATACGTACGGAGGTACCAGGGGATGATCGATGCTTATCCCGGAACGGGTAGCCACGAGGGAGGCGTCGATTGGGGGGTTATTTGTGGAGCGAACCCCGCTCGAACGCTAACGCCGACCGACCGTCGTTGGAGGGATGGGACGAACGCAAAGTAACGGTTTGTTGTGTTGGCAGTGCCGGTGCGAAAGCATAGATTAATTAATGAATAAATAATAAAGTGCGGGCTGGTTTGATTATAAGATATAGGTGGCGAATGCGGCCTCTCCGCATCGCAGGGTTAGAAATAGGGGCATATTTTAACAGCTCCCTTTATTATGTATCAGCCAACAGGCATTTCTGATAGGATATTTTATTGCGAGGGCAAGAAATAGACGGAGGTGATTCATGGAAGGAGCCGTCGAGGGATGCGATACGGAAGCAACAAGAGACTACGCGTGTAATACCGGAGAAGTGGATTAGGCGAGAACTAGGGCAAGAAATTGAGTTTTTGGAAGATTGCTCGCGGTTCTTGTACTATATAAGTACCCGCAAGACATTTATAAGCAATATGACGCGAAATTTGTTTGACTAAAAATTACATTCATATTTGAGACATTTTCTACGAAAATCACGACTTATTAACAAATTTACTTCCAAAGAAACGACGTGAACCCAAACATTTAGAGTTCGATGAACATCTGAGGATTGGAAGACTGGCATAAAGAACTGAGGTATCGCAAAATTAATTCTGGAGAGGAGCGATGGCGCATCAGTTGTGTGGTTAATTAGCTTAAATAGAAAATGACTGCTAAATTCCTTCTTTCGATCAAATAAAGATACAAAGCCATGTTGCGTCAGCAGACTTGCATAATCAACATCGTATCTGGAATAGGTGCTACCAATTTTGAAAGAGAGGTGTCTCAAAAATCGTTTTTACATTCTTTCAAGTGGTATCTGTACATGCAAATAATGAGGATACCAGATTAAGGAGACATACAAGCGAATAATATAAAGATTTTAGTAACGCGGTGTTCTTCAATAATCTACAAGGTCATATGAGAAATCCTAAAGATTCCATAACAGAATTTCGCACAGAAACTATGTAGTCTACAAACAACAAATTTTCTTCGAATAGCACGCCCAGGCCCCTCGTAGATGAGTGCCTAGCAATAGTAGTTTGATTGATAGCATATTAATAACTTTGACATCTAGAGTAGCTTACGACAATACTTACACTTAGTCAGATTCAAGTGAACTTCATTTTGCGTACACCATTTGACTATTATAATAATAATATTAATAATTTATTAAAGACCCAACAGATGAATATCCAAAAATGGACACAATATTAAACAAACGTAAATACATGTAATGCATCAAAAACAAACCAAGAAAAAATATATGTATATATATATATACATCACACATATATATGTGCATATACGAGGGGAGGTCCAGAAGTTCGTGGAATGAAAGGGTTTTAAATAAAATAAAACAATAAATCTATTTTTCCTTTTCAATATAATCACCCTTAAGCACAATACATTTATTAGATCTATGAATTAATTTTTCTAAACCATCATAAAAATATTTTTTTTATCTTTCGCCTCAAAATGGGCCAAAATTGCCTCCTTTACCTCATTGTCGTTGGAAAACTTTCTTCCACATAAATCCTTTTTTAAATTGGGGAACAAATAAAAATCACTAGGTGCCAGGGCTGGACTGTAGGGTAGATGGACTATTGATTGAAAGCCATGCTTGTGCAGAGCAGCTATTGCAACTTTGCTCTTGTGAACCGGCGCATTGTCTTGCAAGAGCAATTTGGTCAATTTGCCCCTTTAATTTTTCTAATATCGCTGCGTAATATTCTCCTAGAATTCTAGGAAATTCTACCCGTTGATTAGGAGATCAGACCATGAACTTCTTTGTAATTTAGGGATATACACTACCGCTCAAAAGTGTTTAGGTAGTCTCACTGACAGCAAAAATGTTAATAATATTTATTTTTTATGTACAGATACACGTACATGAATAAAAATATATTAAATAAATGTGAAAATTAAATCGTTTAATTTAAATTTTGCTTTCATCTACTTCCTATCTTCCTATCCTCTTGATTTAATAATTGCAGCACACAATCGAGGCATTCTCGCAATAAGTTTTGCCAGAGTTTCTTGTGTTATTGAGGTCCAACTCGATTGCAATTTGTTCCACACGTCAGTAGCTGATGTCGGAGCCGATTTCCGTACTTCCCTATCTATTTCTTCCCATAGTAACTCGATTGGATTCAAGTCGGGGCTCTGGGGAGGCCATTCCATAATTTTGAGAGTTCCTTCCTCTTCTAAATGGCCTAAATAGTCTTTACATAATTTAGAGGAATGTTTTGGGTCATTATCTTGCCGGAAGATAAAATGAAAGATGAATTTTGACCCAAAAGTTGAATTCCGGAAGGTATTGCGTGGTTGTCCAAAATTTCGCGGTAGTCTTCTTTTTTTAATGTACCGTCAATTTTTCACAATGTCCCCTACACTAGTGACAGCACAACAGACCCAAATGGTGACAGAACCTCCACCATGCTTCACGGTAGCAGCAATACACTCTTCTCTGGCACGTTCGTTCGCAGATCTTCTTACGAATATGCGTCTTCAGGTTCCGAACAGCTCAAATTTGGACTCATCCGTCCATAGGACGTTGTTCCACTCTTCTATGGTCCAGTGTTGGTGTTCACGAGCCCATTTAAGTCGCTTTTGCTTGTTTTGTTTGCGTAGTAATGGCTTTTTCATCGCAATACGTCAATGGAGCCCGGCTTTCTGTAGACGACGTTTGACTATAGAAACACTGACTAGTTTTTGGCGACCACCATTTAATTCTGCGGTGATTTCCGAGGCTGTTTTGCGTCTATTTAACTTGCTGGTAACCATTATTCTGCGATCATCTGCAAATGTCGCTTTTGGCCTTCCACTCCGTCTTTTATTAAGAAAACTGCCAGTTTCCCGATATTTTTTTATGTTATAGTCAACCGTAACGTGGTGTATTTTCATTTTTTTGGCAATTTGTCGATTACTTATGGTGCTTTTATGGTAAGCTATTATAAGCGCACGTGTTTCCGTACTAATTTCTCTTCGCGGAGGCATTTCAAAAAATTGTCACACGATATTTCGCTGACGACGTGAATAGAGTAAATACCACAGTGCAACTGACCATAGGTTACAGATTTCACTATAATCTTCTAGGAAGGTAATTTAAACATTATTACCTACAATCTAACAGATGACTAAATTTACCCAGTAAATTCAGAGGGATTGTTATTGTAATTGCACCGCAATAAACAGTTTATGGTAATTCGACCAAGTGCAGGTAAATGATAGTAAACCGATGCGATATAATGGGTGTTTATCTTACTGAACTACATTTTAAATACGTATTTCATTTTATTATAATGTTTTTTTTTTTGGTAAACATAATACTATATGAATAATCCATGAAAACAAGGGTGCCTAAACACTTTTGAGCGGTGTTAGAATGAGTTATTTAGGCTCAACATCTTTTATTTGACCCCGAAAGTCGAACAAGGTTTTATTCCTTGATTAATAAACTCAGGAAAAAGTCTCACTAAATTTCTAAGATTATAAAACTATCTTTGAAGTTACAAGAGGCGAATTCTCTCAAAGTAAATCTAGTTAATATTAAAATGCTCGAAGTAATATGTAATACCATACTTAATTTCTACTGACGACAAATAATGCCAACCTTCCAAACTAACATTTAAAAAACAAGAAAAAGCATCTATAGATCAAATTTCTCCATACATTCGCCTTTACCAACGCCAACTATGCCGAGAGATAAGAAACGCGAACAAGGCACCGCTTTTCGGGGGGGGGGATACGCCGTACTGCGAATTCCTCCATTTCATCCATGTTAAACGGTACGTTTCCGCAATTTTTGAATTATGCCTCCTGACACGCTAGATTTGACGATGGCGCGTTTTAAATTTCGTACTCGGCTTGAAATTATCTATTTTGGGCACAGGAACGTTCAGAGAAGAACGGGATTCCGGCAACGTGAGAGATGCCGCCGCCCGTGACCGTAGGATGGGTAACGAAAAGCGCGACCTGGACGCGTCTCCCATTCCATTCGTGACCGATGGGTCTCCGCTACCTCCATTCCCTCTTTAAACTAGCGTTCGTTCCCTCTGAATTAATCGTTTGTCGACTTCACAAAAATTATCTCATCCTTCCGTCAGTCGACTGAATTTCTTTATTTTGGACGAAATTTATGACGGTCCGAATCACCGCAAGCATGGTATAATATTTACCGACCATTTTGTTAGTCGATTTGAAGTCAAAAGCACTCTATGAAATATGCTTTTTGATAATAATGTAGTAATTATTCTTCAAAAATGCAATCATTGCATGAATGGTGAATCCCAGACATTTCCATCATACCCAGTTTATGTTCGGGATTGCCGAAAGATCTTTCGAGCTGTCCTTTAATACAAAAAACACGTTCACATTTTGTTGGCAGAGAATTTTACTTAACCCTTTTACTGTTGAGTGGATGGTAATGTTATGAGTTTCTTATTGCCGGTGTCTGTTGGTGTCAAGGTCGTGGAATTCCTGATGTGTTGTTTATATTGGAGTTTTCATACTGGTATGGAATTTACCAAATCGTATACAATGGCACTTTCGATGTGTTTTTTAATTCATCATATCCAGCTCCCTTATGCACTGTTTGTGCGCGCCCTCTCTGGTTTAGCAGTCCATGAGCTGCTCAGGAGAAGGGTTGGGAAATCGTACCCGCTTGTCTCGACGTGTTTGAACCGGCAGACGAGTGTGATATTGTAGCACAAAATAGTGCCAAGAATACTCACTTGAACTGTGAGTTTAGATATGGTGATAGAAGTAGAGAGGGAATTGCAATGTGTTGAGCCAAAAATAACTCGAAACTACGCTGATGACGCTGAGTCTCCTCACATTATCTTTCTCGTTTCAAAGAGTAGCTGTATTTAGCAGCATTATTACGTTAGGTATTGTTTTCTAGGCATTTTCGAGATGTCCCCTTTTGTTTCGTTAATATTTCATAAAGATCTCGGATATATTTTTTTTATTTATTGTAGATTATAGTCTTCTTTGAATAACTTTTGTATTCGTTTTGTGTTCTTCAAAATTCAATTTCACTTTTACAGTAATTTCAAAGTTCATTTTATTGTTAAAAGCATTAACGCGAGTGGAGAAATACTAAACGTTTTTAGCGTAAAAATTATACTCGAAAGAATATTTGTAACTAATGTAAAAACTGAAATGAATACGTAGGCTTCCACGGCCAGAGTATATTTTTATAGTAGCTTATACATTAATAAACGAACTACTACCGGAATTGGACCGTGTGACGATGAGATATAAAAAATTAAATAAGAGGAAAAAGGAAAAAAGAAAAGGAAATAAAAAGAAAGAAAAAGAAAAAGGAAAAATGGAAACCTCTCCTTTTTCACTCCTTTTTTAATTTTTTCCTTTTGTTTTTGTTTTCTTTTTTCTCTTACTCATATTTCATTTTTTATATCTCGCGATGACACCGTGCAATTCCGGAAGTATAACGCTCATTAATATAAAACCTATTATAAAAATATTGGACGCGTTTAAAAACATTTTGTAGAACACATAAAAATAAAGCAGTTGTCAATTGATGAAATAAATGGATGGAGTTGCCTACACCTTCAACGCATTTTTGACTACTCATTTTACAACATGAATTGGAGAGAAAATATATTTAATATGAAATTGAGAGACAAAAAGAACATTTTTCAGTGAAAGATGATGAATTGGCCTCCGAATCAACTCCAGAAGAGTTATTAAGTTAACTGGATTGAGGTTAGTTGTAGAATTGTTCTTGCTGTATGTGTATTTTACAAGAAATGATATTACAGCTTATTGTGGTGGTGTGATGGTCAGATACAGAAGTAAAGCAAGTTCAACAATCCGAAATATGAATCGGGAAAGTTCCTAAATGAATTAAATAACTACGGTGCTGAACATTTAATAAATTAAAAAATATAAAGCGAATATTTAGCCGAATTTTGGACAGCAATAAGATGAGTGGTAGAGGCAAGATAGACTGGCCATACTTTGATATAATGAGGGATGTGCTTGGTGCCACATCGGATTATGAATCAGAAGCAATGACAATGTGACCTGTCAGACATACATTTTCAAATTTCATAGCATACTTTTATCAATATAATTTTTGCTCTCTCGGTATTAAAAAGGACACATCGCAAGGAATAGCTGCGTAATTTGGTTTTAATTACAGCTCCTCGTGATATTGACAAAATCGTTCACCGGAAAGACAATGCGAGGAAACTAACGCTAACACACGGACATGTTTCTGCCTACCCGGCGTCATTAGCGTGTGTTAGATGAAATGTGTTTTCAATTTTAAGCGGACTGTATTTTGATGATATCTAACAACTAATATTTTACTAACAACCACTAATATTGTACAACTAACAACCACGTGTTCGTCTTGAGTGTGTGTCTTGTACTATCAGTTAATTACTACTTGTTAATGGCTCCACTACCGGTCAGGTACCGAGCTCAACGCTATCTATAAAGCACGCAATTTAAATATATACTATAAATGAGATATAAAATACTTATCATACATACATATAAATACATATACAATATAATAAATACATACAACAAAGTCTTAACATTGTGGTTTCGAGCGATTTTTTGCTCAACACATTGCAATTCCCTTTCCTACTACTATCACCATATCTAAACTTACAGTTCAAGTGAAAATTCTTGGCGCTATCTAGTGCCAGAAAAATAATTCACTCGTCTCGCGATTCAAACACAACGAAGCAAGCGGGTATAATTGCCCTTCTGCCAAGCAACTCATGGACTGCTAGACCAGAGTAACTACACATGTGAGTGATCCCTTAGACTTACCATGACGTATTCAAAACACATTGAAAGTCCGTGTGTTAGCGTTTTTTGTCTTCTCACATAGTTTTCCTCTGAATGATTCCATCAATACCATGATACCTGTATTTAGTAGCATTATTGTGTCAGGTGAACAAGGGAATCCAACAATACTTCTTCTACGATTAATTAAGAGAAGAAAGTAAGTATTAATGACACAGAATAAAACATCAGAACGACATCTTTTCCGACATTCCGGAAGTTAAGTACTTTTGTTGTATTGCACTACTGTATTGGCACGGTTCTTTTGCTGCTCTTCACCAGATAATGTTTTTCTTATGCTTATGGCTTTCCCAAATAGATGTATCTATTGTTTACTGTTACAAGATTGAAAATCCCACCTTACTCGTTAAAATCAACTTTAAATCCTAACGCTTCTACACTCGCAGTCTAGATTAACCTCGTACAGCTCGGTTTCGACCATCACTTCTCACCTACCCAGTTCCGTACGGTATTTGAGCGTCGCCAACTTTCCGAATACAAATGCGCCAGCTAAGTCTCCCCGGAGCGTATCCGAGTCGGAGCCAAGTTTTCGCTACGATTCGAAAAAAGACCACGACCTGCTTAGTACGTGTTTTCCTGTATATACACCTTACCGCCTTCCCGGTATAGGGTAGCGCGTTAAACAAAACATGTTTATCGAATAATTTTCGTCTAAATGCGGCCGACGTCAAGCGTTGGAGCGTTGAAGCGGCGAAGTTGTTCTGCGGCGAGGTCCGGGTGCGCTCCGGGCAGTTGGCCGGATTAGTTGATCCGACGAACTCGAACTCGAACTGCAATTATTCGGATTACGGCGCCGTCGTAAACGGGATCTTGCCGCGGCAGTTAAAAGAATCTTGCGAGGATGGAGTGCTGGATGACATTTTAAGCTGGAGGCTAACTGATGCGAAACATAAAATGTTTACATCTAAGTGAAAAAAAAATAATAAGAATATACTTGAGTGCGCGTTTGTACAATTACTAATCCAAAACCCTGACTCTATTTTAACTGAAATTTTAAAAATGATCACGTAGAAGTAGTAACCTAGAACATTTGTCTAGTATTTTTTTACTATATAGTATACGATTTCTATAAATTAATCTGCATAGAAGACAAATAGGTAGGGAGTATAGTGTAATTTTCTAGTTTGAAGAAATACTGGAATAAACACTTCGTCTATTTCCAGTTTCTCCCTGCGTCATTGTCTTGTATAAGTTAAGACAATTTGTTCATTTCACGATCTTTCTGTAGTACTGTTGCTGAAAAAGGAAGCAAGATTTGCGCTTGTTTCACTTAGAAGAATCTACTTGGTTTGATTTTATTAGAGTGACAGACCAAGAACAGTAGTATGTACTACCGCGTTATTGAAGTTACGTGAACTGTTTATCTTCTAGCGTTTGTTGTCAAATGTAGGTTAGCATCGTTTTTGTATTTACAGTTTAATATTTATGGTTACGTTTTACCCCTCTTTTTACTTCCTCTCTGCATTTTACGAGTAATTGTTCTTTTCAGAACACAGGCTAGGATTACAAAGTCTTTAGTACGTTATTTTAAATAAAGATAATGCATCGAACAGAGGTTTATGTTTTTACTATCGTTACCGTGAATACCTAGAAAGCAGTTGAATTTCACGGCGCAGGAGCTTGTGCTTAATGTTTTGGCATATTTTGAGAGGGAAACAGAGAACGGTGGCACTCTTTTATCTTTGAATGCTGTTTATGCGGCAGATATCGCAACACATTCACAACTTGGTGTGACTCGACAAACTACCAGGGGAGGTCCAGAAGTTCGTCCTTTTCAATATATTCACCCTTAAGCACAATACATTTATTAGATCTATGAATTAATTTTTCTAAAGCATCATAAAAATATTTTTTATCTTTCGTCTCGGGCCAAAATTGCCTCCTTTACCTCATTGTCGTCGGAAAACTTTCTTCCACGTAAGTCTTTTTTTAAATTGGGGAACAAATAAAAATCACTAGGTGTCAGGGCTGGACTGTAGGGTGGATGGACTATTGATTGAAAGCCATGCTTGTGCAGAGCAGCCATTGCAACTTTGCTCTTGTGAACCGGCGCATTGTCTTGTAAGAGCAACACACCCTTGGTCAATTTGCCTCGACGTTTTTCCTTGATGGCCCCCCTTTTTAAAGTATTTCTAATTGTAACACAGCGTATTAGGTGCGGTCAAACTTATGAACAATAGTGGCCATCCTGTATATGAGTTGCACCACATATTTTCTTGAGTGGCAAAATAATAGCTAGATGGTGTCTCGGTAACTACTTGGTAGACGTGATTGCATTGCAGCACTTGAATCATGTGGAACATGCATAACATTTAAACGAACTACTTGCGGAATTGGACCGTATCATGATGAGATATATAAAAAAGAAATAAGAGTAAGAGGAGAAAAGAAAAAAGAAAGAAAAATGATAGGGTGAGGGGCGTGAAATAGATAGAAAGGTGAAAAAGAATAAGACAAGTAAAGAGAGACAGAAAAAGGGAGGTGGGGGAGAACGAGAGAAAAAGAAAAAGAAAGAGACCAAAAGAGAAAAGTGGGATCTCAACGTTTCGCCTCCGTCGTAGGACGCTTCTTCAACACGCCGAGTCACCATAACCTTCTGCCAAAGTGGTTTCGCCTCTAGCGTGGTTTACACGTCGAGTTACTGTGCCACTTTGGTTTCCCCTATTCTCCTGAAGAAGCCTCCTACGGCGAAATCCCACCTTTCTCTTTTGGTCTCTCCTTTTTCTTTTCTCTCGTTTTCTCACGCGCACCCTCCCCCCATTCATTCTTCTTTCTTTTTTATCTCTTTTCTTCTTATTTTTCTTTCTCTTCTTACTTTTATTTCTTTTTTGTATATCTCAGCATGACACGATCCAATTCAGGAAGGAGTTCGTTTATTACTAACTCTGGCCGTCGAAGCCTACGTATTCATTTCATGCATACATTTGTGTATATCCGATTACATCAAGAAAATGAGTGTTTAGTAAACATAATGTCACTAAGAAAATATTGCGAAAAATTAAATGTAGATGAGGAAACCATTAAAATAAAAATGGCCCTCATTTATGCCTCAAAGTCAATAACATTTTTGTAATGAATGAATTCCTAAAGGACTTGCTTTGCGGTTTTCTACAATTAAGCATGCGATACATATCGTACGACACAATTTTATTACGTTCTCCATAAATAACTTATATTATATGAGCTTTCTTTTGAAGCTATTTATTTTTTCCTCCGACCGCGATTCCCACATTCGCGCAAATCATTTTATTCTGCGGCGAAAAATCCCGTATATAATAACTTTACCCTATATGTATCTCGGCGAATTGTCTTGTTTTCATTGCGCAAAGCAGTGGCACATTTTACGTATACGCGATTTTAATTTGGTTCTTTTTCTACGGGGGAAAATATATTTTTCTAATGTTGGTGCCCCGATGTATTACATATCCTGTCGTAATTTTCGCCCGGTTTCATCCGACCGCGTGCGTCCACCGCACAAGAATTAAAAATGCAGACCGCAATAATGAAGTGCAAAATTAATAAATTTCGCGAGAGACAGGGCCGGCCGTCGTCGCCAACGGGGAACAAGGATCACCGGGAAAGTAAAAAAAGGGAGGAAAGGGGGAGAGAACCCGACGACGGTATAGAACGCATAATTAACGTCCCACATACATATACGTAACGTACGTACGATATATAACGTCTAGGCGGCCGTGTTTCCTTCTTTTACATTTTGTTAATTTTTCGTTTCGGTTCGTTCTTTTTTCAATTCTTTCGACTTTATAGCGCTGAACACGAATTGTGCGGACATTTGCACAGAAATCCTATAAACGCTACATTTAGTTGGCCGCGACGATTTCTTTCGTTCTCTCGCTATTCGCCCTTTTGTTTAGCGGCGTTCGCAGTTGTCCGTTCGTTTTTCTTTTGTTTACTTTTCGCTTGCGGTACGGTTGCGGATAACCGCGTCGTTTCGAATGGGGATGGAATGGGTGGCTTTATTTATGATGGCGTAGATAAAAATATTCGACTTGAAGTCGAATGTTAGTAATTAAAGAAGAAAGCGCTAAAACGTAATAGCTAATCGTACATTTGCGAAGAAAGAATAGTTCGAGGACGCAAATTCTGATCAACTTTGCTGTACGATCTGACGATCTTTTTGACGGTAAGTAGTAAGTAATTTCCGGTGGCTCGTCTCTTATTCTTATCGAGGAACCAGTAACTCACTCAGTTACGCTTTCGAAAATAAAAACATTATTTTTACATACACACTACAATGGACAAGGGAAGTGATGACGTCAATAGTATTATGGCGACACTAAAAAAGTTTCCAAACAATATAAAAACACGTGTTAAACTAACCTATTCTTGTCAACTCCCCTTTACTGTACTGTTTTGCGACCATCAGCAGCATTATCTTGTTCGTCATGCAACATTGCGAAATTCATTACAATTATTATTGGAATCTCTACTCATTTGCTTAACTTTAAAGCATATCTAGGATGGAACGCAGTAAATATACGTGAAGAAGTACATTAATGAAATGAAGACTCAGTTAAACTTGCACCGTGGCGATCTGGCTGTGGACATAGGGCATAGGACTTTGTATTACCAGGTGATGAAACATATACATTTCGTATGAATTTGACTACAGCTAAGGGCCTGTGAACGTAACTCCAAATGGTGTGGTAAAATACATTAGCCACCTGTGCTCTATTTCATCAGACAAAGTGTTGAATATTGTGGTGTATTGAAAAATATGGTGATTGGTGACCTAGTATTAGTTGATAAAGGATTTTAATTGAAGAAATTACCTTCCTTTTTTACATACATCACTACACAGCTATGGCATAATAATATTTCAAGTTTGAGAAGCACTAATCAATATGCAATTTCCTTTAATTTCAAAGGTTTCTACTTTAAAGTATTTTTATAAATATAAATAATAAAAATCTCCTTTTAAACAATTTGTTTTATTATTTAAAACATGTCATTAAGCTATAATTAAATATAGTTACGTTTACAAAAAATAATTTACATGTACACACTCACATTAAATAAATTTGTAGTTTTGATATTACAAAAATTGGTATGTTTTCATATACAAAATGTAAAGTTCTACTGTTGTCTGCCTAACAAACATATAAATGTGGATAATTACTACTGACTTAAAGAAAAAAGATAAGCGGTTGACAAAAATAAAACAATTGCAATAAACAGGGTACAAACAAATCTCACATGTGTATAAAAATAATAATAAGTTTTAATTAAAAATCCTTTATCAACTAACAGTACCAAGCGCCATATTTTCTAATACACCACAATCTTTATTACTTTCTTTATTTGATTTAAAATGGAGTACCAGCGGTTAATATATGCTACTACACAATTTAGTGCTGTACCAATAAGGCCTTGGGCAGAATTCATATATTTATACGAAATGTATGTTAATTTTTGCCAATCAGATAAAGCAGACTTGTCAGACTTGATCTTAATATAGTGTAGTATAATACGACAAGTTGTAAATGTACCAAAGCATAATGGTAAGTTATATTCTTCCTAGAGATTGGTATGTATTTCGTCAACCTGTAACACAAAATCTCATGTAGACCCAGATCTTCGCAATACAAGTTCAACTGAACTTCATTTCATTAGTGTAATTAACAGTCCATCCTAGATATGTTTCTAGTAAGTTATGCAAATGAGTAGAGATTCTAATAGTAATGGTAATAAATTTCATAATTTTACTTAACGAACAACATAATGCTGCTTACGGCCGTACAGCAGTTAGATACGAGGAATTAACAGGAATATGTTAGTTTTATCACATGTCTTTGTTTTGTTTGAAAACTTTTCAGTGTAGCCACAATACTTACTGGCGTCACACTTTCCTTGTCCATTATTGTACTTGTGTCTATTTGTGTCTGTTATGTTGGATTCTCTTTGAGCTATGTGTTGTTCTCTTGGAGCTACGTGTTGTTTTCTGGGAGCTATGTATTGTTCTCAACTAAGATTATGGTATTTGGTCAAAAGAAACCTCGGTCTGCGGTAATTACAGAATTATCTGAACGCCCTTGCTGTGATGAACATTCTAGATAATTACCGATGATATATACTATCATAGGAAGAAAGCGCAGCATTAACAATAATTATTATATTACCTATTATTGTTGTTTTTCGGTATAGATTCGTTCTCGGAGCTTTGATTCAAAAATTAATGGATTATGTAAGTAATGTGCAAATACAGAAAACTTTAGTTGTATTGAAATCACAATTCTGTAGCTGTTCCTTTCAACTTTGGATGCAGAACCTAGCACCAGTACTGCTAAAAGTACAGGGGTATATTTTCCTCCAAAGAAAGGAGAGAAAGCAAATCACTTGAGTAACGCTGAAAAGCACACAATTATACAATGACATGTAGGACTTGAACTTTTTCCAAGAAATAAATGAAATATATGTTTTCTAGACAAATTTATTTATTTTAATGTGTTGTAAGTAGTATATTTACTATTCTGTCGTCTTAATTGTAGAATTATCTGTGAAGAATTTGTTATGGTAGATTTTATATTTCATTTTATATTTCAGACTCACCGCGTAAAATTGATTTCACAAATTTATAGGTTGTAATGTGGGCTGAGAGTCTGTCCAGAATTTTGTCTCTCTCTCTCTTTGGAATAGAGTATAGATTTCCAAAATAACTCTCTCTGTTACTGCATTAAACCTTCCCATGTGTCTTGAAATAATTCCCATAAGTCTTCTCTATTTCTAAATCTTGGTCTTGACAAACGTTTTACCACCTCAGCCCTTACATTTTCTTGCAACACCTTCTTATAAAAATATACCACTTAACAAATAAATGTCAATTTAACAATTAGAGTATGAATTACAACAAAAATTTATTGCACTAGATTTATGTGAGCGTAAATGTACATTAGTTATGAACGACTACCTTTTGCTTCTTGATGATATAACGCATTACTTATGGACACAAAGCTTGTTAACCAGTGAATCAGCACTGATATAGAGTCTATATCAACAACACAATCAATTTAAAATAAGTAAGCAATTACATTCAATATTTTTTAATATTGATAGTAAGACATCCATTACCTGATAACCAACGTGTTCTAGTGATGCTAGTCGGCAAAATCAAATGCTGTTCTTAAGTTGGAAGAAAACTTATTACTTGCTGAAGAATTTAACATTTGACATTTAAACTGAATTCATCAAATGACAGAAATCCCATTGCTTTATGAATACAGATATATATGTCTTTTGCTTATCCTTCCATTCACCAATAGCAGTTTAGTAATGCTATATTCTTCAAAGATTTAACAGGTAGCAGTAAGAAGATTATGTCTAGATGTTGTCTGCCTTAACCGTTTTATTCTATACGTATGTATGTAGATCCTTTTGCTTCTCTTGCGCTTAATTCGCTGAAACAATCAAATCGTTTACGCTACAATCTGAAAATCTCGCAACCGCCGATTCGACATTAGCTAAGTTTCTCCATCTGCGCGGATAATTTTCTTTCCATTTTTGGCCCCCGCTCGTCTTTCCCCCGCTGCGTTACCCGTTCTAAACGCGGCGAAAGTATCATAACGAGCCTCTGAATCCGAGAAGAGCGCGGCCCTTGCGAACGGTTCCGGCGGTATGAGTAGGAGGTCACAATGAATATTCATTTGAATACATCCGCAATTAAGTACACATAGGTTATAATGTGGAATTATATTTCTCTTCGCCGCCGAGCTTTAAGATTTCCTCCGTATTAGCATAAAAACGCTATAAAATTATTGTTGGATTAAGGCCGGATCTCTACTTTGGCATCGGCCGTGGAAGCGCTTGTTTCGGTAGATGGCGCTTTGGTTACGGCGATATACAGTGCGAGAATTATTTTTGTGATGTCACACCGATGTGAGGTTCTTTTGTTTAATCAAAAGGGTACCAAACATTTATAACTAGAGACCGCATTATATGCAAAGTCCATGTATTTTATTTTATTTATTTATTATATTTTACGTCTATATGTAGATATATTACACTGATTAACGTTAATTAGCGTTAATTAACTTCAATCAGTGTAAGACATCTACAAATAGAGGTAAAATATAATAAATAAATATAATCAAATATATGCACTTTGCATATAATCCGATCTCTAGTGATGACTTAGAGTCCTATTGCCACAGGGGATGTGGCATAGGTGTCCAACGTGACTGCTGAGTCAAAACGGCAATCAAAATAGTCACTTTCAAATTAGTAGATCATGGCCGCTATGTTCTGGGACAGGGAATGTGTGTTAGTATACTTTAGGCTGCAAGGAACAATAATTAACTATATTTCAAACTGCGGGACTTTAAGAAAGCTACATGAAGTCATCAAGAACAAGCAGAGTAGAATGCAGGGAGCCAAGAACACATACCGCATAATTGGCTATCATATAAGGGATGTTCTTTAAGTTTGCATGCTAGGGCATAGAGGGCGCCACTAATCAAATGTCAGTATAAAAAATTAATCCTGATCTTTAGTTAACCTAAATCTAAAGTTTCAGTGCGATACGTACAGTGTAGTAGTTACAATGAACTGCACAAAGTTGAAAAAATAGTTGAAAATCGAATTAAACCGAGAGAAATAATTTTCGAAGATAATTATCTCAACAGGAATGATTCGCCGAGTTGGTTTCTGTTTTCGGCAATGAAGCACCACATCTGTGAATAATTTCTCCTTGGTATGGGCAATTCAAACGTGGGCGGATTAGTCTTAACGACGAAGAGTAAGTGCGCCAAAAAACGGCAGTCACTCAGAAAAATGTCGATGCTGTGCATCATCAACGAAGAGCTACAAGTGACATAACGCGAGATTGAGGTATCATTGCCGATTTCAAACACCTTCATTCAAAAAAAAAAAAACATCACGACGAATTGTGTGTAAAAAATTAGTTTCCTGTTGGATATCACATCTGTTGACCAAAAAAACAGCTAGGGTGAATTGGTGTCAAAAAACTCTATACCGCTTCAACGCCGGAAACTCTAAAAACGTGTACAACATCGCGAATGGAGATGAAACTTGGATTTACTTATACGCGCCAGAAAATAAACGCCAGTCGTCTGTTGTCTGGTGTTTCTATGTGAAGAAAAGCCCACAAAACCTAATTGTTCTCGAAGATATTCGCGACATTTGTCTCGAAAGCAGATCATATAGCAACAATATCAAGATTAAAGAACTCTTATTGCCGATTGGAATACAATCATTTGTTTGCCGCAAGTCATCGCTGAGCTTCGAAAAACCAACCCCGAACGACGAATCTATAATCCGATCTCTATTTATAACTAATAATAATTTCCTTAATTGCCTCTTACAAAAGTAGATGAGTAGAATAAATTAAATTAGTAAATTATAAGGAGTTCAGCAATAAATTAGAAACATAAACTCATTGTGTTCTTCCCCCCAAACCTTCAGAAAATAGGCGAGATAAAAATAAATCGAACAAAACAAATTTCAAACTTTGATAAAGGTTAAACGTGCAGCTACGTCAACTGCTTAGACTAAGTGAATCAAATGACTTAAGTCTGAAACAAACGTAAGCTTGAACAAAATAAATTAAGCCTAAGCATAAACAATTAACCAGCCTGAATGTGTAAATAAGGAAGAACTGTCAGAGGAAGAGTTAATTTAATGCAATTAATTCAATTTGAAGTAGATTGGTGAAAGAAAATTGTTGAAAAATACACATCTTGAATTGTGTTGGAGTTTAGGTTAAATAGATGTGCAGATCTGTATATATCATTGAACGATTTATAAATGTGATAGTTAAAAATTCTCTGAAATAAGGTTAGACATTAATAACACCACTCTGCATGTCGTGGTGCCTGTAAAATACGAACTAATTTTTGGGTATTTCTGGTGTGATGGTTCCAAAAAAACTGGCATTTCTTCCTAGCAGCTCTAGTTTTTGAGATATCCTACTTACTCATACATAATAAATTTCACCGTTATTTATTAGTAGAACAGATGCTTTCTAACTTTCACACGCTTGGATGTAACATGGGCATCAAGATTCATTACTTTCACAGCCACTTAGATCGTTTTCCAGAAAACTTAGGTGATGTTAGTGAGGAACAAGGGGAAAGATTTTACAAAGACCACAAAGGAAAGGTACCAAGGGAGATGAGATACCCATATGATGGCCGATTACTGCTGGAATCTTTAGCGAGACTGTTCCGGTAAACCTCACGCAAAGAAATCTTATAAGAGGAAATTTTTAACTGATGATTGAAAGTTGTATGTGCATATTCTTCTGTTAAATAAATATCTCCCACCCATTTTTTGTGTTTCAGTTAACAGTTGTCAAATAGTAATATTTAAAAAGTTACGTACATAACAAAACATTATATCTAATTTTGGCGAATTTTTCCTAAATGGGTCAGAAATAGTGAATTTCGAAAACTAGAGTTGATAGTTCACAGGTATAGCAGTCAACTCCACTCATACAAATTTATTAATTATGCGGAACGCAGCGTTTCGAGAGCACGTGGGCTCTCATTGTCAACCGTGTTACCGACTGAAAGTAAAAACTGTATCACACATGCAAATTATTTACAGTTTTTACTGTACTACTACGCTGCGTTCCGCATAATTAATAAATTTGTGTGAGTGGAGTTTACTGCTATACCTGTGAATTGTACAACCACACAGTCCTTGCAAATCGTCATTATAGTTGATAGAACAAATCTGACGGTATTTTTGAATTAGGCAGCCCAAAATTGCTGAATTACATTTAAAAAATCCGAGGCACCAAAGTGTGTGTTTACCAGTGTAATTAGCGACACATTTTACTGATGCTTGTTTACAATTTTTTTGTATAAATGAAAACAATAATTTGCAAATCACTAATATGTTTATATATATTATAGTATATAGTATGCCATAACCTTAAATTGTCGTATGGTAAATTATTTTTACAAATTAAATGGTTAATATTTTAGTACAAAATTTAAGAAAACACCTTAAGTATTTATTGAGAGAACAACAATTTTATATATAATAGTATATATAATATATTTCAAAAAGAGAGACAAATTTCTGAACAGACCCAAGTCACAGTTGTTTCTTATTGGTTGGTAGCAAGGGTTTTTTGCTATAAATTGTCAAAAAATTTGACATCCTTAACATTGTTTATATCACTTTTGCGTTTCGCTAGTTTTGTTCATAATTAATATGTTACCTTGACCATTTTGCGATATATATTAGTTCTTCTCTGAGCTTTCATTTGAAAATTAATAGATTATATAAGGAATTTGCTAATACAAAGAACCTCTGTTGTACTGAAATCACAGTTCTGTAGCTGTTCCTTTCAATTATAGTTACATCACCTAGTACCAGTACTGCTAAAAGTACTGGTGTGTATTCTCCTATAAAGAAACAAAAAAAGCAAATCACTTGAGTAATACTAAAAAGCAGACAATCTTGAATGCTTACAAAAAATTGTAACCGGTACACCCAACGCAAGAAAAGGTGACATGATAAAGCAGATTTCCCAAGTACTAGGTCGCTTTATTGAGTGCGACATATTCAACATATCAACGCCTTACAAGATATTGTGATTGTAGGGATTTTAAAACCGACAGTATATCGGGTTATCAGCGAATAATAAAAAAAGAAACGAGAAAACGTCAGACCCAAAAGAGATAATTGGTACACCATCTGTACTGCAATATTTTCATGAGGCTAACAAAACTGCTGCAACATTAGATAGAGTCTTGTCTCAAATAAACAATAGTAGTGAACTACCAAATATGCGTCGCTCAACATTATATCGCTTAATGAAGCAACTGAAATTTAAGTAAGAATATTTTTAGTATATTTAAATATAATTCTGCAACAAGTTGCAAATACCTTAAACGTGGCAGAAAATTTCACACATCTTCCTCTCTGTTCTTTGCAATATACTGAGCTTCCAAAATTTTCCTTTCTTATCTAAAGTTTTGCCTTTTTCTTTATTTCAGCTTCCTTTTAGCCTCCCTCTTGCTCTCTTCTTCTGTATCTTTGCTTTCCAGCCTTGCTTAACCGGAATTGTATTGTCCATCCTTTCTAGATGTCCCTACCATGCTAATTGTTTTTGTTCGACATAACTTTGTATTGATTTTGTTTGTAGCTTTCTCCTGATTTGCTCATTTCTTATCCTGCCTCTTCTAGTTATATTTTTCACTCTTCTTAAATATTTCATCTCTTGGGCTTGGATCTTACTTCTTTCTTGACGATTGAGTACCTAGGCTTCGCACCTAAATCTGGGAATTGGTCTAAATACTGTTCTGTAGACCGACATTTTTGTTTGTTTTGTTATTTCTTTTCTGTTAAATAAATAACAATAAATCCCGAGTTCATGGCATAGTATATCTTGTTGGCTTTCTGTGTTCTGTTATTAAGTCCTTCTTCTTGTCTTCCTTTTTCCTCTTTTGATACAACCATTACTTTTGTTTTGTTTGTATTAATTTTCAGCCCATAATCAATGAGTGTGTTGCTCCAAAGGTTTGTGTTGTGCTGTAGAGTTTTTCATTTTCGGTTGCGAATACTGTACATTCTGTAATTTCTACCTTTTCTAAGTTGTGATGTCCAATATAAAAAGCTCTTGTTCTCCTCCTTGTTTCTCTGATAATTTCGTCCATAAATATTATAAACAGTACAGGGCTAAGTCCTCCTCCTTGTTTAACACCTTCCTTTGTATAGAACACCTCTGATTTAATGTTTTTGCTTATTAGACAGTTTGCTGTTTTTTTCATACAAACTTTCGACAGCTGTTATTAATTTGTAATTTGCCCCTCTCTTGTGCAAACATTATCATACTTTATTTCTGGCTACCCTGTCAAATGCTTTCTCCATGTCCAAGAAAGCCAAGTATATGTTCTCCTGCAGTCATTTTTTTACGTCATCTCTTTTAATGTAAATATATGATCTTGTATAGTTCTGTTTTTTTCTAAACCCACTTTGGACTTCTAGTAATGTCAATTCTACTATTTGTCTCAACTTCTTTTCTAATAATTGCTCATAAATCTTCACGACTGTGCTTACCAGCATAATTCCTCAATAGTTGTTGCAGTCTTTGTCGTCACCTTTTTTCTCTATTGGTACAATTAGGTTCAGATCCCAATATTTTGGGATTCTCCCTTCCTCCCATACGCTACTATAAATATACAACAATAGCTGACTGCGTGGTACCCCATATTTTTAAACATCTCGGTTCTCAATTTATCGTCTCCTGGAGCTTCCCCGTTTTCTTTTTTATCTTTTTATTGCTTCTTCCAGTTGTTCTTTTGTGATTTTCTGCTCTTCATATACTCTGCTTGCGTTATCCTAACTGTCGCTTGAGGTATGTATTTCTTCTATTGTTATTTCACTTGCGCAATTCGACAAATCTTAGAAATATTCATTCCAGCGAGTTATAATCATTTTTCCATTAGCGAGTCCTTCAGTAGCATTAAAAGTCCTTCTTTGTCCTTTAATGCTGCTGAATCCACTTTTTTGTCATTTTTCATATCTTTGAGTACTTTAAAAAACAGCTTTTTTTTCCTTTACTATCTTTTTCTAGTTTTAGAGCAAATCCTTTCCATGATTTTGTTTCGCTTCTATTACTACGATCTGGACGTTTTTTCGTTGTTCTTTGTATATTTCACACTTTTCTTCGTTTTTACTATTTTACAATTCTTTTTATTTTTACTAGGTTCTTGATTTTATCAGACCACCATGAAGTTTGTCTTTTATAGCTATTTATCTTAGTTGTGCCACATATGGTTTTAGCTGTATCTAAGTGGTGTTTTAAAGAGTATCCATAATTCTTCTGTGCTCATCTTTTTTGTATTTCCCTTTTATCTTCTGAAGTTTGTCATTTATGACTTTTTCTTATTCCTTTGTTATTTCCCCGTCTTTCAATTTATAGGAACGTATAAAAATATGTTCCATTTGGAAAAAGTAGTGAACCCGTTAACGAAGTATGTTTACTTGATTCGATTTTAAATTTTTGCCCATTTCTATAATTTAACTCTATTACTTTGTGTAGCGTATCCTGGATAGAAATCTGAGTATCAGTTGAGTGAGAGTTCACAGAATAGCTCGAAATACGGAGACCGCGGAGGACGAAGGTTGAGAAAACAACCACGATACGTGTATATTTATATGAATGTGTTGCCGGGGGAGGATTTGGATAAGAATAATAATGCCACCGACAATGCTTTCCCCATCTAGGAGGAAACCCTCTCGTGAGCACCTCGCGAAATTTTCACCCGTTCGGCGGGTATGCGCGTTAGCGGATGAAAAACCGTAACTACCGACCGCGGCGCTGGTATTAAAAGATACTAATTCTTAATTTCGAATTGGCTTTTTACGTCCGGTAAATCCCCGAAAGCCGATTCTAATGAGGAGATGCTCTTCGTTTAAAATAAAAGGCTTGAACTGATTAGAATGAATTTTGTGTTGCTTCTTTTAACCCTGGACGACCTAAAAAATGTATGCGTGGCGATTATAGTGTTTACTTTGGCAATGAATCGTTTAGATTACGTAATTTACAACGACTTGCTTCCAGACACACATGGCAAGATATTCTTGAGCCAAATAAACCTTATTGAGGCCAAGTAAGCGAATCAAATGCACATAACGTAAAGAATATTGATTGAAACTACGTACACTATCGTCCATAGAAGTTTGGCCAAGAGAGAAAGAATGCCGAGAATGCACAAACGGTATCGTGACATGACAACCCAGTTTTGGATCTCGAAAACATATGGTTCCAAAAAGATGGTGTCACTTCCCACACGTGAAGCAACGGCGTTGTTGCACGAGACGTTCCGTGGTCGTGTAATCTCCCATTTGGGCTACCAAAATTGTCTGTCTAGATCGTACGATTTAACACCTTTGGACTTCTTTTTCTGGGGTTCTTTAAAGTCAGAAGCTTATATCAACAAGCCCACGATCATCCAAGCTTTGATTACTGAAATTTGAAGAACACAAATATGTTAGTGAAAAGGAGGGGAGCATCTGTTAATTAAACAACAATTTCCCTATTTTCTGAAATAAAAACTGTTTTATGTAAGATTTTAATTGAACATGGGCAAAGAAGTAAAACACAATTTTACAAATATTTGCAATATATTTAACACAACGTAATATACGACATATCAGATGTTCTATTACTACTGAATAACACCTTATTCTAAAACACCGAAATTGCACTCTTACAACAATTAAGTATAATATGTGTACATACTATAATTACATAATGACTAGTTAGTCCTCACATTCAGGTATAACTTTCTACAAAGAAATTCAACAGTGGCGAATTATTAAAATAAAGTCTATTTGATCGTTTTGTAATGTATCTGAATATTTAAATCTTTAGTTTCAACCAAAGACAAAATCGCTGTAAATACAACTTTCCTCATGGTATTTACAGCGATTTTGTCTTTGGTGTTATTTTCTAGCCATTCTTTTAGATGTGCTTTAGTTTCGAAATATAAAATTTCGAAGTTGTTGAATGTATGGTTATTTTCTAGTGTCTAGTATATACACTAGATGAGAATAAAATAGACACCTACTAATTAAAAAGAAGATTCTATTCTCGTTATATATACAAAATATTTTTATTTTTTTTTATTATTAGACTAATATTTTGTCCATCCACCTTTACTTGCGTGAAGTGCTGTGAATCGTCGTGGCATAGAATCTATTAAATGATCAATGGTGTCTTCTGGAATATTTAACCACTCTTCTGTAACAGCTGCCACGAGTTCTTCCTTATTGCTGGGTTTTTCGGGTCGTTTCGCCATATTTGTCTGATTATGTGCCAAACATTCTCTATCGGATTCATGTCTGGTGATTGACCTGGCCATGGTAAAATCCAAATCCCCTGTTCCTTTTTCCATGCGGTTGTTGTTCTTGCTTTGCGGCAGGGCGCTCCATCCTCCATAAAAGTGGCGTCTTCTTTAGATAAAATGGCGTTGTCGAATATCGGTAGTAGTCCTTCTGTTAATATTTGGATATATTTTGCCGCATTTATATTTCCGTCGCAGATTACTAATTGCGATCTTCCACCATACCATATCGCGCCCCACACCATGATGTTCACATCGCCGTATTTCACCGTCTGATGCAAAAATTTTTCGTTCAGTTGCTGTGTCGAACGTCTCCATACCCACGTACGACCACTATCACTGAATTGGCAGTATCTGCTTTCGTCTGAAAAAATGACAGACCGCCAAAACTCTTCGGGCTTCGTTCGCATTTCATTCGGCGCCGTTTTTGAAACGCCGTAAGGAGAGGTTTTTTCTTTGCTACCCTTTTATACATCCCCACACTGTGCAGGTATCGCAGAACAGTACGCTGACTTTTCTGTGAAGTTGCCGCAAGCTCAGCTGTACTTTTTCGCGGTTCTCTTAACACTTCGTGCACAAGCACCCTTTTACTTCTTTCAGAAGGTCCGGTACGACCTGGTCCCGGCTCCACTGTTGTTTTTTCCTTGCGTTTAAATTGTGTAATGACACGGTTAACTGTGGACAACGGAATATTTAAAAATTTACTTATTTCACGTTGCGAAGCGCTGCGTTCACTCTGGCCAACGATGCGACCCCGAGTGAAGTCGCTAATATCACTCGAACCTTGTAAGCGAGGCATAGTTGTAACGATACTAAACTATGACGAATTCCTTCCGATACATCTACCCCTACCCTAATGACAAGAGAAAGTTCTTAATTCGTTCTTAGAATTTATCTGTTTACATATTTATACTGCTTTACCTTGTGTCTATTTTATTCTGTCACCCTAGTGTATATATAGGAAGTTTAGAAACTTTAGAAGTGATTTTATATAGTTTCTATTATTAATGTGCATGCTCCTGAACGAATAAAACACGATGCCCTGAGAATAGAAGATGACTATTGTTTCTTTAACCAACAACAAAAGAATTTGTCAAGTCAGTATAAAGTTACAACAAAAATGGTGGTACATTTACATATCATCCGTATAGAAACGGAAGGAGCAGTTAGAATTATATAGAAAGATAGTAAATATGAGGTGTATATAGAAAAAAAAAAACAACTTATTACAAATATGTAGTCAGGGCCGTCCTTAGGGTGGAGCGAGTGGAGCGGCCCCGCGCCTACGAAGGTCCCGCGGTGAGGAGCCTTTTCACAATAAAATGTTCTTAGAATAAGATAATACGGACTAAAAATGAATTAGTTGAAACCTTCTCTTTTTAATGTAAAGGTATTCAGTAACTAGAATATTTCGGCATTATTGAGGTTTATTTATACGAAAATTCCGGAGTGTTCCATTGCTCGTAAAGTATAGTTTTTTCTAGAACTTAAAGGGGAAAATATATAAAAGAAGAGTTCATTCAGCCCGAGTCATTTTGTGTATTATCGGCGAAGTGTAAACAAATAAATACCTAGTTTTCGACTTACACGATTTATTAGTAAGTGTATGTGTGAGTGTTAAATAAATATTTAAGTCCTAGTGAGTATTTTCTCTTATAAAAGAACCTGATCCGCAACAATATTATGCCGAAAGATCCTGATAAATTCAGAAAGTATGAAAGTGGGTTTGACAAGCAGAAGAAAAAAGTCAAACGTGATACGTTTTTGGAGTCGCAAACCGGCGCATTGATAAAGTTTCTGAAACCGATAGGTGAAGAAGTTGACGACCATGACGTAACTCAAACTCTTGATGACATGAGTAACGAAATAACTCCTAGTACAAGTAGTATTCATGGTCAAAAAACAAATTCTGACATTAATGAATCGTTAGTCGATCAGACGACTATTGGTAGTATAAGTGTTGATGCCACTCCTACCCCTGTTAAAACTATTTCCAGAACAACAGAATCATGTAACCCTTTAAATTCAACTGGTGGGTTTGAACTACTTTCAGATGCTTATGATCCTGCTCTATGGTCAAATCTACCAATTCACTCCCAATTTGATGAAATAATAGAAAAGGGCCCGTTACAAGTAAAAAATTTTAATTTTCCGAAAAATGCAGAAAAAAGACATTTTTCTGCCAATTTTTACAAACGAACTATGAATAATGGAGAACAAGACGTTGGCTAGTTTACAGCAAAAGTACTGGTAAAGCATTTTGTTTTTGCTGAAAATTGTATGGAAATGACACTGGATCTCAATTAGCTAACGAAGGGTATCGTGATTGGGCACACTTGGGCAGAGCTCTTGATAATCACGAAAAAACAGCAATTCATGGTCAGAATGTTGGAAAGAGGACGGTTTGTGAGATACGTTTAGCTGAAGCGTTCACTATTGATAAGCAACATACGAAATTGATAAACAAACAAGATGAACATTGGCGTGAAATTCTTAAAAGAATTGTTAGTTGCATTAAACATTTAGCACAGCACAATATTGCTTTCAGGGGATCGAACTCTAAACTGTATGAGCCAAACAATGGCAACTTTTTAGGACTTATTGAAATGATGGCTACTTTTGATCCAGTCATGCAAGAGCATTTGAGGCGAATCAGATCGTCCGAGATTCACGATCACTATCTAGGAGCAAATATTCAAAATAAATTGATTAAACTGTTATCTGAAAAGGTGAAAGAGGAAATTGTTTCAGACATTAAGGCAGCTAAGTAACACATGGGCTGAAAAGTCCCGGGCCTAACACATAGATGACGCTAGTTTTATTGCAGTCACCTTTCTCTCAGTTAGTACTAACCTTCAAAAGACAGTTGTTAAAATTTCATGATATTCTATTCATTTGTTTGTGACTTATTGTGCTAAGAGGCACGCTACTTTTGTTATTTTCAAAACAATGGATCAAAAACAATTTCGTGTTTTAATTTTACACTGCTTCCTGATGGGAAAAAATACCGTTCAAGCGAAGCAATGGCTTGAAAAGTGTTATGGAGACTCCGCTCCATCAGAAACAACAATGAAACGTTGGTTTGCAGACTTCAAACGTGGTCGTAGAGACACCGATGATGCAGAACGCAGCGGACGTCCAAATGAGGCGGCAACACCAGAAAACATCAAAAAAACCCACAAAATCGTTTTGAATGATCAAAAAGTGAAGTTGCGTGAGTTAGCTGACATCGTAAAGATATCAAAAGAACGTATTGACTTTATATTGCATAAGCATTTGACTATGAGAAAGCTCTGTTCAAAGTGGGTGCCGCGTTTGCTCACTGTTGACCAAAAACAAGAACGTGTTGATGATTCTGAGCAGTGTTTGGCCATGTTTAAACGTAACAAATCGGAATTTTTGCGTCGATATGTGACAATGGATGAAACATGGATCCATCACTTCACTCCGGAATCAAAACGATCGTCATCTGAATGGACAGCAACTGGTGAACCTCGTCCAAAGCGCCCGAAAGCACAACAATCGGCTGGAAAGGTTATGGCCTCGGTATTTTGGGATGTGCGTGATGTAATATTCATCGACTATCTTGAGAAAGGAAATACCATCAACAGTGAATATTATATAGCGTTATTGGAGCGTTTGAAGGCCGAAATTGCAAAGAAACGACCGCATATGGCAAAGAAAAAAATTTTGTTTCAGCAAGACAACGCACCGTGTCACAAGTCAATCAAAACAATGGCAAAACTACATGAATTAAACTTCGAATTGCTCCCACATCCACCGTATGCGCCAGATTTGGCTCCCAGCGACTACTGGCTGTTCGCAGACCTCAAAAAAATGCTCGCCGGTAAGAAATTTCGCACGAATGAAGAGGTTCTCGCTGAAACTGAGACCTATTTTAAGGCAAAAGATAAATCGTTCTACAAAAGTGGTATTGAAATGTTAGAGCGGCGCTGGAATGATTGCGTTGCTCTTGATGGAGATTACGTTGATGAATAAAGCTAATTTTGAACCAAAAAAACCGTGTTTTCTTTGTTAGGCCCGGGACTTTTCAGCCCATGTGTTATTTTTCTGTACTACTTGACTGCACTCCCAATTTCAGCCACCAAGAGCAGTTGTCTTTGGTGATACGTTTTGTTAAGACTGAAAACAATGTAAGTGCTACTAAGAATAAAAGTGGGGGTGTGACTGTTGAAGAGCATTTTCTCGAATTCTTAGACGTTAAGTCAACAACGGGCAAACATTTAACTGATGTTTTATTAGAGGAACTAGATAAAATAGGCTTAGAGATTAAGGACTGCAGAGGCCAAGGATACGACAATGGTTCGAATATGAAAGGGTCGTATTCTGGAGTTCAAGCTCGAATTTTAGAAATAAATCCAAGGGCGTTTTACATACCTTGTGCAAGTCACAGTTTGAATCTCTTGATTTGTGATACCGCAAAATGTTCACCTAAGGCTATAACTTTTTTCGGAATTGTTCAGAGAATTTATGTTGTTTTTTCAGCATCAACGAAGCGGTGGGACATTTTAAAAAAACATATTTCTGTCCTCACCGTTAAAATGTCATGTGACACTAGATGAGAATGTAAAATTGAAAGTGTAAAAGCACTTCGTTACTAGATTAAGGAAGTGCACGATGCTTTAGATGAAGTATGTAGTAGAAGCGACTGACGACCCTAAAGCAAAAAGTGAAGCTCGATCCCTTGTCAATGAAATAAGGAGCTATGAGTTTTTAGTAGCATTAGCTATTTGGTATGACGTGCTCTTTGCTGTAAATAGTGTAAGCAAAAACTTGCAGGCTGAAAAAATGCGCTTAGGCATGGCATCGCAGTTGCTTCAAGGACTGGTGGGTTTTTTGACCAAGGTTTTGTTGCAGCAATAATGGTTGCAAGAGAAATGAGCGAACTTTTGGACATAGAGCCAAAGTTTCAAATAATCAAGCAAAGAAAGAAACGAAAAATGTTTGGTTACGAAAGAGAAGATGAGAATGTTTTAGAATCTGCTGAACAAATTTTCAAAGTTGAGTATTTTTATTATATTGTAGATGGTATATTACAGTCCTTTTCAAGAAGATTTCAACAAATTGCCAGTTACAACACTATGTTTGGATGCTTGTACAGTGTAAAAGAATTAAAATCAATTAAACAAGGTCAATTATTGAAAAAGTGCAAAGCCCTAGAAGCCTCTTTAAGTTTTGAAGGGCAAAAGGATATCTGTGGAAATGATTTGTTCACAGAACTAAAAGTTCTTCGTGACCTCCTTTCCGCTAAAGTTGAAACAGCTGCTGGTGTGTTAAGATTTATGAAAATCCATATCCCAACACGTCCATTGCCCACAGAATTTTACTTACTATTCCTGTGACTGTTGCTAGCGCATAAAGGAGTTTTTCTCGGCTAAAGTTAATAAAGACTTACCTAAAATCATCAATAAACCAAGAAAGGTTAACGTCTTTGGCAACATTATCGATAGAAGCAGACACCACGGCCAAAGTCAATATTGAAGAAATTATTGACGACTTCGCTGGATTAAAAGCAAGAAAAATTAAGTTTAAGTAGTGTAAGAATATTATTGTTAAAGCAATACTTTTCAGCGGATTTAAATTTGTTTTAGTTTAGTATTAATAAGAATAAAAAAAAATAATGACAATTTAGCTGTTTTTTTTTTAACTGAGATCACATTACAATGTTTATTTTTTAATGGTAACGATATTGTGATGGAGGTGGGAAAGAACGATGATGGTAGGTAGTTTATGAAAGAGAAGAGTCAAGAGCTATTTACCTGCATAAAAGCACCACAAAACTATTTTGCACCAGGTCCCACTTTTGCTAAAGACGGCTCTGTATGTAGTCCAGATTGGAGGAAGATCATTTAATGAATGGGTCATTAGCATTGCCTCAATAACTTCTTTGCATGCTGAATATTTCCCCGAGTATTTGACTAAAATGTTTATTTGTTTTTGAAATATTTTTTATGAACCACTTTACGATCCTCTCACTTGTTGTATGAGTAAATTCGTTATAATAGCTAGGTTTGATGATGATCGTTACGAAGATTAGATGATTTAAAGAAAAAGATATGATTCTTTTAAAGTTGAAATTTCCTACGTACCAACAGAATTTCATCTAAGAAAGAAAACCTAACTGCTTTTCTTATTTTCAGTTCCTTCAGCCTCAACGAAAGGGTCCTGGCTTTCGATAACGACGTTGAAGTAAGACAGGTCAGATTCCATCCAGGATGCTTTCAGAATATTCATATTTTGATCTTAACGTCCGATAATCTTCTGAGGCAAGTATTACATCGACTATACTTCGTCAAATAGATCTTTACCCGCACGTCATTATGCTGGTTAATCTAACTATCCTTATTTAATATCGGTACCGAATATACACGCGCGCAAAATACGTATATCTAATGACTTGCGTCTAAAGATCCATTTGATGAGTAGTACTTCACCCAAGTACAGTAATCCGAACGTCTTTTTATTAATTTAGACTACATAAAATTGACAATGATGCTGAGACCGGGGTTGGAACGTACCAAGTTGGAGTTCAACCAATGGGACGTTTTCCGTCAACTAGAATCTCGTTTCTTGAGGTTTTTGGATATGTGGCATTCGATTTTGACTTCGCCCCGCCTGAACTTCGAACTTGCGAGCCGGTAACCAAAAAAATCTTGCCGAAGAAGGTACTCGAAAGCAACGACAATAAAATCAGCGAATCGTTGAAAGACTTGAGTATTACGTACAACAAATTGTGTAAGTATTATCAAAAATTGAAGCTCTTACTATCTATTACGAGTTATTTTAATCTTCGAATTTTAGCTACCGAAGCGTTGAGCAGCACAAAAATCTATCCAAAACGTGTGACATTCGACGATCAACCTAAACCTAAACCTATTCGCAACCAATCCATACCTGAGTACAACGTAGATTGGCCAATATTGATTGTGTGCGGTAATGGGGACGTATACATTACTTATATAGATTTAAAATGTGGGTAAGTGATTGCTTCAACGCCAATTACTAAACAATTATTAATAAATGTATCAATTACCTTTTATTAGGAATACTCCTCTTACGCTCAAAGGGCCCTTGCCATTTCTAGCTGAAGCTAACAACTTTGAAACTGATTTCTGCTCTATCCTGTGCTTGCACAGCACACCACCTATTGTATGCCTTGCAAGCTCTAGAGGGATGTTGTACCATGCGGTTTTGCTACCTATTGATGAAGATTATGCCTTCACGGTAAGCAATTGATTCTTGAATTCATAAATTCGTGCAAAAATAAGTGTATATAAACGTCATAGGAAATATTCTAAGCTGGTAATGTAAAATATTTGCATAAAATCCCATTACAATACCTAGGCTTCGCAGTAATAAACGAATTGTCTTGGGAAGAAGTCTGCAACAAAGCGGGATCTGAACATTTCGCGTCCATCGTAGGAGGCTTCTGCAGGAGAAAGAGACAGGAACTAAGTACCACAATAACTCAACGTACAACCATGCTAGAAACGAAACCACTTTAGAAGAAGGCTATAGTAACTCAACGTTTAGAAGCGAAAGCCTTCTGGCGTGCTCCAAAGAATACCGAGCTCCAAAGCGGCTTCCGTATTGCAAACAGATGCATCTATCCCCCTGTTGGGATTATCGAAATGTTTATGGATCTGTATTGCCGCCCTGATTTCTCTACCATAGAAATTGGAGTACATATTTCTCAATAACTCAAGTTTTCCCAAACTACTGTAAATTATGATATGGACTCAGATCTAAGACAAAAGATGCTCCTTGACATGGGTTTTATTTGAATGACCCATCCCACCTGTGTATACTCCCATACATATAATGCTTCAACTTGGTCCTTAGTGGAAAGGAGAATGTTGGCAATTTTCGAAAAATGTTTAAATAATACCTTTATATTTTGTTTTTGAACAATTCTGCCGGTACGTTCCGTAACACCGGGAATAAATGGAAGATATACAGTGTCTTCGGAGTTTTTGGAATCTTCAGGCTCATTTACATGAGAGTAGGTGTTTCTTTATATTACGAAATTTATAACCATTATTCTGTAGAGAGGACCTAACATACTGTAGTTCTTTTGATGTTATCTAATTCAAAGATGGAAACTGCACGAGGTACCAGGAAATTTACAACACTTGTCTTTTCCGCCGGATGGTGGTGGTAATTATCATACATATCTCGATCAGTGTGCGCGAATTTTCGATGGAGAGTTGAGTCTATGTGTTACGAAAACGTCCAGAGAAGAAATGGCACCCTTCTTCATCTTTCATGGTGCATTTTATGTTGCGATATTAGCCATTTTGATGATTAAAGAAACTATCCAAGGCATCCAAGGTATCGCCCATAAATTGAAACCGTGCTTTCGAATATGAACTTGGGGCAATGTACTCGATAGTTTTCATGAAGATATTTGCAACTACTGGTAAGAGCGGCGGATCCAAAACGGACCCTGATACTTGAAGAACTTGTCTTGTTTGTCCTGTTCTAGTAATTGCCAGACGATATCGAGATGATTCGGAATGAGAAGCTTAATGAAAAGAGACATAACGGCAAAGCTAACTAACAGATACGTATGCTGAACAGTAATTTTCGAGATGAATTCAAGGAAGTGTATGGCGTTTAGAACATTTTTCAGATCTTTCATTATAAGACGAGAAGGGGCACCTTCTTTATGTGTTAGGAAGACCGTACATCCAAGGCGATTTGGAGTTACGATAGATGAGGTCGCGCTGAATCTCCAACAGGATATCGAAGAAATTTCAGTTCTTCATAACATATCTACGTATCTTGAGATTTTTCTAAGTTGTCTCTAGCATTTCCCTTAGCAACCGAAGGGAGTATAGAGTCGATATCAGATTGCAAATTCCTCCAGCTTGGTTCGAATGGGAAACTTTGGCCAAATGAGTTGGTCGGTAATGGCACTCCACTTCAGCAATAATAACTTCCCTGGCGATATTCCTGCAGAATATAACAAACTTATTTTTTTGGCAAGAACTAGCTCGGCCGTTTCTCTCCTCAACACTGCATCGAATCGGGTCAATAATTCGCTACAGTATTGCCCCGTGATCGTCCTTCCCTTCTGCAAATAGTCGATGAAGATCACACCTTGGAAATCCCAAAAAATGGTCGCCATTACCTTTCCTGCCGATGGAACGAGTTTTGCTTTCTTCGATTCGCCCAGAAAAGTCCACTGCTTGGACTGTTGCTTGGTCTCTGGTATGTAGTGGTGAATTCAAGTCTCATCCAGGGTTACGAAACGCATGAAGAAATCCCTTGGATTGAGTTGGATCCAGGCCAGACACTCCTCCGTAACGATCACCCGATTTCGTTTTTGCTCCGGTGTGAGCAAACGCGGTACCCATCGCGCCGAAAGCTCGTGTAAGATACGACTAACACGACGTCATGAATCTTGTCGACCATTTCATCGTTGGTAGCGGTTTTTGGGCGCCCACTGCGTGGTTCGCCACTTCTGCTTGTACGGCGACGTTCGAATTCGCTCACCCACAAGCTGATGGTCGAAAACGATGGAGTACATCCGCCATACACCTCTAGCGAAATATTTCGAATTTCTTTGGCCATTTTCTCAGCCATCCAGAAGTGTTTTATCACTGCACAAAATTCGATTTTATCAATTTTTGCAAAACCGCCTGACTTGCTACACAAAACACACTCTTAAAGAACAACTATTGACAGTAGACGTCTGAAATTTTGATAGTTGCCATAAAGAAGGTTGCCCTTGCCGACCAATGAATCCACTTCAACCTTTGTGCGCCATCTCCGGCCGATTCCGGAAGCATTTCAGGTCGCCCTCGTATTACACCCAGAGCGCACTATAGACTTCCAAAACACCAGAACAACAAAATACAGATATACGACCCAGAAGCGACAAATATTTTTGAATTGTCCATTATGACATACGGTTTCTATGGTTCCGTTTACAAGATACGGTAGCCCTGGACCTTTGTTTCAGTTTCGTCTTAATAAAACAAACAAACTTAACTATACAGATATAATCTGCGCAAAGTCAACGGTATAGTACACATGTGCGTCTCCCGTTATTCTTTCTCGCTGCAGTATTCCCCTCCAATCAGTCATTCGCCGTAAACAGTACTTCGCTGTTGTCCTACTACATCATGGTTATAGCTATAGTAGGAGCTATAGTATCGTTGACTTTGCTCAGATTATGTCTGCATTATATTTGAAGCACTCTAATCAGCGCGGTGTCACCTGTGGAGGGCGCTAGTGCTATATTAGAAGTGGTGTCTAAGGTACCGCCTGTAACTACCTTGAATTATGATGCATAGTTAAATCATTACAGATGGTGGATGTTTTTTCGTTTTGTTGGTATAACGTTCATCGAAATACCTTCTAACATACTGAGCCCCCTCTATTAACGACTGCGAAGTAAATGTAATAGTAATAATTTATTTAATGGTATACATAACATGCGTTCAAATAAATTTTACCTCAAAGTAGTTCCTGTCAACTATGCTCTATTCACCATTTCTTTTTGTTGAAATGTAATAGCTAAATTTCTGTTCGATGCAAATGTGGAAGCCTCTAAAATTAATTAATTCAATTTGTTTTCAGCCTGATCCCGATGAGCATCGTCCAATCTTCATCGAAAATCCAGATAAGGCGCTCTATGTTTTTGAAACCGTAGAGTTAGAATTAGGTTTATCGACCTATCCAAAGTATGTTGACTACAACTGCCCGATAATATTACACAAGAACGTAGGAAAGATAGGACTCTATTTTGCATCGCACGAAGCTGGTATCCATTCTATCGATATCTCCTGTGTAGAGAATCTTCATAAATTCGTTGCCAAACAAGATGGTAAAGGAAATAAGATATTTTTAAGAAAATGTTCGAAAATGCATTTTTCTTCTTTAGATGATGATCCAGAACCAGACTTATTCGATCTCCACAGCTCAGTGGAATATCTAATTTGTACCAAAATGGCGGCGTCTGAAAAAGTAAACCCCGTGATAGGTTTTAGTATTTATTACAACCCACCCAGTATATTAGCTTTAATCGCTAACGGACAACTCGTCACCTTAACGTTAGCTACGCTGTTCACAATACCCACATCCGATGTGTTAGAATCGGGAAGTACGGAAATCATAAATTCGCCATTAAAGAAGGTAAAACTAAAATATCGATTGAAATGAAAAATACAGTTAAAGTGTGTCCTTTTCTAGATGCTAAGCGAACCGTTCGATGTAATTATCCAAAGAATTCTTAAACAGTCAACCACTCAGCCAATTCTGAAGATGTCATCAACCGGAACGGAACACACGGCTCAGGAATGTTACGATGTATGTATAATGGCCAAGGCTACAGAAATGAGTGCTTTCGCAGTAGCGTACGGCTTGGTTACTATAAATACTAAAATTTATGAATGTAGTTACTTACTAGTTTAGTTTGATTGTGTTATTGACGTAAAGTAGTAACTCATTCATACTCCTACGGCGAGGTGAAAATATGTTGGTGTATTAGGAAAAGGAGCGTTCTTGGTCTAATAATCTGGCGTGGGCGAATTTAAAAAGGTCGTTCGCATCTTATTTGCATTGTTAGTTTTCAGTTAAACTCTTGTCTATGCGCACTACACTAGGGTGACAGAATAAAATAGTTACCAGGTAAAGCGGTATAAATATGTAAACAGCTAAATTCTAAGAACGAATTAAGAACTTTCTCTTGTACATCTACCCCTACCCTAAGGGTAGATGTATCGGAAGGAATTCGTCATAGTTTAGTATCGTTACAACTATGCCTCGCTTACAAGGTTCGAGTGATATTAGCGACTTCACTCGGGTCGCATCGTTGGCCAGAGTGAACGCAGCGCTTCGCAACGTGAAATAAGTAAATTTTTAAATATTCCGTTGTCTACAGTTAGCCGTGTCATTACACAATTTAAACGCAAGGAAAAAACAACAGTGGAGCCGAGACCAGGTCGTGCCGGACCTTCTGAAAGTAGTAAAAGGGTGCTTGTGCGCGAAGTGTTAAGAGAACCGCGAAAAACTACAGCTGGGCTTGCGGCAACTTCACAGAAAAGTCAGCGCACCGTTCTGCGATACCTCCACAGTGTGGAGATGTATAAAGGGATAGCAAAGAAAAAAACCTCTCGTTACGGCGTTTCAAAAACGGCGCCGAATGGCTTGGGCAATCGAAATGGAAACGAAGCCCGAAGAGTTTTGGCGGTCTGTCATTTTTTCAGACGAAAGCAGATACTGCCAATTCAGTGATAGTGATCATACGTGGGTATGGAGACGTTCGTCACAGCAACTAAGCGACAAATTTTTGCATCAGACGGTGAAATACGGCGGTGTGAACATCATGGTGTGGGGCGCGATATGGTATGGTGGAAGATCGCAATTAATAATCTGCGACGGAAATATAAATGCGGCAAAATATATCCAAATATTTACATAAGGACTACTACCGATATTCGACAACGCCATTTTATCTAAAGAAGACGCCACTTTTATGGAGGATGGAGCTCCCTGCCACAAAGCAAGAACAACAACCACATGGAAAGAGTAACAGGGGATTCGGATTTTACCATGGCCAGGCCAATCACCGGACATGAATCCGATAGAGAATGTTTGGCACATAATCCAGATAAATATGGCGAAACGACCCCGAAAACCCAGCAATAAGGAAAAACTCGTGGCAGCTGTTACAGAAGAGTGGTTAAATATTCCAGAAGACACCATGTAATAGGTTCTATACCACGGCGACTCGCAGCACTTCACGCAAGTAAAGGTGGATCGACAAAATAGCCTAATTTAAAAATTTTAAAATATTTTGTATCGCATATATAACGAGAATAGAATCTTTTTTTTTAATTAGTAGGTATCTATTTTATTCTGTCACCCTAGTGTATATTTAGCACTTCATGTAATGATAGCTCGGTGTTCTCTAATTTGGAAGCAGTATCAAAAAGAATTGAATAATTTTCGGAAATTTGCTCTATTTGAGTATGGATTTCGGTATCTGAAAGCCGCCGCTGGCTTACAGAAATTGCTTGGATTTCTTCCGGATTTAAATTTAAGATACAAGGTTTAATAATGTGTAAAAAATTCTCATAATATAATATAACTTTAAGTCACGTTCCCCATCTGGTCAATACCGGCTGTGGCAGCTGAGGAATGGCCGGACAAGCCTGTTTAATCTCAGGAGTATGTTTTAGGGATTTAATAAAAACTTTTGGTAGAAACTATAAATTGGTTTCCTTTTGGATAACTATTTCTAATAAATTCGTTTACAAGATGTCATGCATGAAGCAATTGAGGATAAGATTACTTGAGTAACTTTCCAGCTTTAACAATGTTCGAACCCCCATCTGTAGCCAACATTTCAAGTTGGGTTGCCGATATGTTCAACTTCTCAGGAGTATTTTCTATAATTTCTACTATTTCTTTTCGCGTTTGTCTTCTGCAATATTTTACTACGTAAAAGAAGACGCAAGTATGCCTCAATTCTTTCTTCATTTATTGTTTCATCTAGCGTCAGCCATATTTTTTTACCTTTTAACTTTGTCTTTGTATAATCCGTAAACATATTTTTTCATATTTTTGAAAATTATACTGTACTTAACCTCTTTTTTGACTTTGCTTTTATTTGATCCATAATGTGTTTTTCAGTCGATGAAGATTATACTATAATTTTCCTGTTGTTGGCAATCTCCATTCCGGAACGTATTTCTCCCAAAATATACGAAATTCTTTATTGTCAACAATATTTTGTGGAATGTTGCACACACTTAACATATGAGTAAAGTCATACCAATATGGGGCATCACGTCGCGCATTTAATAATTTACTCACAAAAATACTGTACGGCAAAATTTTAACATTGGGCATAGTATATTTAATAATAGTTCGAGTGCGTTCTAATGTCGGAAATCGGTTAAAAAAATCATTTAATTAATTGGTCGAGCACAATAAAGAACGCCGTCAAATCGCCATCATCAATCTAATCCGGTATTCATACACATAGTAACCGTACGCGTATGACTCTCGACTTCGAGTATGTCCGACCGCTTTCGAAATATATCATCGCTGCCAATGAGCGCGCTCTCGTTTCTGCAGGCTTAATAATGTATGTGCATATCTGTATTACTTTATTGATCATTAAGTCTTGGATTTTTGTTGCGAATAAATGACTAGTTTTTGTCGGGTAAGGTGTACCAAGATATCTATGTATACTTACTGTGAAATTGCGATATTGCAAAAAAATATATATGTAGATTTGACCTACTTTCTTTAGTCAATTTTAGAAAATGATTAACACAAAGCGCAAGTTTCATTTTTTCTTCTTAAAAGACTTAAGTACAGTAACAAAACACTGTATTGTGTCCATAGGAGTGCCCTTAAAAACATACAAATAAGTCTTAACAGGTGACCTGTACTTACCTCATTTCTATTGCAGCTTTTACAAAGGGCGGCGCAAGTTTTTCGAGAGGAACATTTCAAGAATCATACGAAAGCGCGTGAAGAAATTGAGAAACGGGTGAAAACACTGATCAAACTCAAGGAGATCCAAAAAGCTGATATCGAAAAGATCGCCAAAGAAAGGCAGAAATTGCAAGAAAAAGCAGAGGCTCTAGCTGAAAAATACGAAGATATTAAAGATAAACAAGAAGAGATGTCAAAGAGGTAATATTTGTATATACAGACATAATCTGAGCAAAAGTCAATACGCCGTAAGCAGTACTTCGGTGTTGTGCTACTACATCATGGTCATAGCTATAGTGGGAAGACTTTGCTCTGATTATGTCTGTATACATTGTCTTCATTTAATCCTAAGAACACGTGACAAACTTCTTTATATATATGGAATGTATATATATATATATATACATATATATATATATATATATATATATATATATATACATATATATATATATATATATATATATATATACATTCCAATCAATAGTGTCATATAATCAGACCAAGATCGAAAATATGATAAACTATGCGTTTCTGAAATCAGGTGACTGTAAAGTTTATTATTGACTATCGACCTTACAGTTGTGGTTTAATGTAAAAATGATTATGATATGGAAGGTTTCTAAGAAAGCTCACTGCGTAATTACTAAACCCTCACACATCAAATCAACCACAACGATGCCAAAAGACACTTCTGCGAAGGGTCCGTTTTGCATTAACAATGAGGTAAATAAAGATCTTCCAAAAACATTTATTTTCTGATTATACATACAGTTATCAATTTTTCTACGTAACTGCCTTACAGATTTTAAACATTTTTCATAACGGACGACAAGTTTTTTTGATACTCCTCTCGTAGAATTCTGCCTTGTGCGATGGTTGTCTTTTAAGTTTTTCCATATAGAGCTGGAATAAAACAGTAGATAGCTTTCATACACTTTATTGTTTTTCTTAGTATTCTCCACAAAAATTAATGCACTTTTACAAGCACTCGTTTATTGGTACAGTTAAGTTGGCGCGTTTTTGAAGGCATCAGACCTTCTAATAAGTGGAACCTTTGACCACGCAGTCCGTTCTTGATTTCGGGAAAGATAATCGTTGGAACTTAGATCCGAACTCTATCGAACGTTTTGTTACGTTGTCTTGGTGGAGGATGATTCGTCGTTGAAGGTTGGTTTTTCGAAGCTCAGCGATGACATGCAGCAAACAAATGTTTGTATACCAATCGGCAGTAACAGTTCTTTAATCTTGTAGAGGGATTCTTGCTACATGATCTGCTTTCGAGACAAATGTCGCGACTATCTTCGAGAACAAATAGGTTTTGTGGGCTTTTCTTCACCTAGAAACACCAGACAACAGACGACTGGCGTTTATTTTCTGGCACGTATAAGTACATCCAAGTTTCAACTCCATTGTTGTGCACGTTTTTAGAGTTTCCGGCGTTGAAGCGGTCTAGAGTTTTTTGACACCAATTCACCCTAGCTGCTTTTTTGGTCAACAGATGTGATATCCAACAGGAAACTAGTTTTTTACACACAATTCGTCGTGATGTTTTTTTTTTGAATGAAGGTGTTTGAAATCGGCAATGATACCTCAATCTCGCGTTATGTCACTTGTAACTCTTCGTTGATGATGCACAGCATCGACATTTTTCTGAGTGACTGCCGTTTTTTGGTGCACCTACCGTCGTTAAGACTAATCCGTCCACGTTTGAATTACCCATACCAAGGAGAAATTATTCACAGATGTGGTGTTTCATTGTCGAAAACAGAAACCAACTCGCCGAACCGTTCCTGTTGAGATAATTATCTTCGAAAATTATTCCTGTCGGTTTAATTCGATTTTCAACTATTTTTTCAACTTTGTCAGTTCATTGTAACTACTACACTGCGCGTATCGCACTGAAACTTTAGATTTGGGTTAACTAAAAATCAGCGTTAATTTTTGATACTGACATTTGATTAGTGGCGCCCTCTGTGCCCTAGCATGCAAAACTTAAAGATCATCCCTCATATGATAGCCACTTATGCGGTATGTGATCTTGGCTGACTGCATTCTACTCCGCTTGTTCATGTAGCTTTCTTAAAGTCCCACAGTTTAAAACAGAGTTAATTATTGTTCCTTGCAGCCTTAAGTATACTAACACACATTCCCTGTCCCAGAACATAGCGGCCATGATCTACTAATTTGAAAGTGACAATTTTGATTGCCGTTTTGACTCAGAAGTCACGTTGGACACCTATGCCACATCCCCTGTGGCAATAGGACTCTAAGTCATCACTAGAGACCGGATTATATGCAAAGTGCATATATTTTATTTTATTTTATTTTATTTATTATACTTTACGTTTATTTGTAGATGTCTTACACTGATGAAGCTTAATGCTAATTAACTTTAATCAGTGTAATACATCTACATATAGACGTAAAATATAATAAATAAATAAAATAAAATATATGTACTTTGCATATAATCCGATCTTTAGTCACCATCTTAACGCACTTACCAATCTTTTCCTTTTGTATCCCTCAGTCAGCAGCTTAAAAATCCATCGAGAACACATTTTTCTGTGCTTCAAGTTTCCAGACACAGTCGTATGCAAAACAAAGCTTGGAATGTACGAGGATTCCAAAGACAACTTGGAAATTATGAATCCCCTGCTTTCATGAATTTTGATAACTATCTGCGACAGATCATCATTAATTACAGATAACCGACCATAGACGTTGTCCCGACCTCACTGAACAATCACACTCATTTTCGGACTGTATTGTCACTCATTGTATTTTCACTATGTACTTCACATATCTGGTGCCGAATATCCGCAGCTTTCATGTTTCTTGCTGCAACGAACCAGATTAGTAATTGTATTTCACAATTGGCGGGTTCTTAACGATAATGTGACACTACAAACCACTCGTACTAACACCGTGGATGCATGTGTATTGACTAAGATACTTTTACCTTACCGTATTTTTTATTTTAGATGTGAAAAATTGCTAATTCTCATAGCAAAGAAAAGAGCAGAACCGTCAAACGCAGAAAAAGACTTTATGAAGGAATTAAAAGACGGAGAAGGCAAAGTAGAGGCTTTTAAAAAGGCGATTATGAAGATTAAAACTACAATTAAATATCAAGAATTGCAGGCAAGTATATATACGAATTTTAATTAACAATTAAAGAAGTAAAACACTTATATAATATTTCGTACAGGCTTTCTAGGTTTTCATATAAACACTGGTTATTGACATAATCTTTAATCTACTATGATAATTTGTGATCAAGGATATGTACTGTACCAGTCAAAAAAGTTTCAAGTTCGCGTTTTATGACCATAACTTTCCAGAATCGTGTTAATTTTTTTTCAGCTTACTGGAACTTGTTTCGGAATATCAGACGACTTTTCTAAAATCATTAAATTCGCTATAATTCGTATTTCTTTCTTACTATTTTGCGTTTATTTTTCTTTCTACTCCATTTAACTTCTTCTATGCTTGCTGAAGATGAATAATAGTCGTGGAGACAATAACCTGATTATCGAGCAGTGAAAAATCATCATGAACAGATGCATTCAGGATCGAACTTTTCTTGATCTTCTGAAGCAGTTTAATGTCACGGAGAATAATATATGCATATTTCTCAAACGTTGGGACGCTCAGGGAGGTAAGCCGTTGATTCTCCAGTCAGGAAGACCCCGTTCGGCCACTCGTCTCCTTCGCAGTTGCACTGTACTTGCTAATTTACTAGCAGGAGCATATTTTCTCCAAAATGTACGAAACATTTCCTCCAAAAATTTGCATTGCGAGTGTCGCATTTTATGGAACAACTGCTATGGTGTTTTATCATCTCCATGAAAGAGAGTGAAAAAAAAGGCATACATAAGTTCTTTAGGCGGAAGTGCTAATAAATATACCTAATTTACATTTGAGACAGAGATGGACATACGCTAATAGGCAATTTATAACTACTGTCAGTCATCGCAGTAAACGCCACTCCACACAAATTAATAATTATTTGGGATGCAACGTTTCAAGAGTAACCGTGTATCAACAGCCGGTAACACGGTTGACAATGGGAGTCTACGTGCTTTTGAAACACTGCGTTGAATAAATTGTTAATTTGAACGGAGTGGAGTTTACTGCGATACCTATGAATTATGCAACCACACAGTCCTTGCAATCGTTGTAACTACTGTCAACTTTAATGCAAAGTAATTTTAAAATGCATATTGAAGAGAAGTGCAAATGAGAAGACGGGAGATATCGACGTTTGAAAGCTGAGAAAGTGTAAAACCCAACTTGTTAAACGTGTCCCGAATGGGGTCGATTGATATATCTAAATTGTTAGTGCGGTAGCATTTAGAAGATGATATTCATCGTCCTCTCCAGAGAGAAATGTTAGCCGCCGGATTTTAACTGTAGAAATCATACAAGTGCAAAGTTGTGGATAGTCCGGATATGATCAGATGAAAATTGCTGCTAACGAGATCTCAAAGAATATTGTATGCCAATAAAATCGGCTAGGACCAAACAAAAACACAATGATAATAGCAGCAGAAGAAAGAAAACATAGCATCAAATCGGCGAAAAAAGCATTGGAACAAGTTAAAAGTTACAACTATTTAGGAACAATCATTGAAGACAATGGGAGAATAGAAAAGAGGTAAATGAGAGGATAGGGAAATCCGCAAAAATATATAACATATTGAGAAATTCGTTTCTGGATAAAAAAGAAATACCAAAAAAAATAAAGACAGAAGTATATAAAAGAGTGGTCAGACCAACATTAACATATGGTAGTGAGTCATGGATAACCACGAATAGAATCAAAAGCAGAGTTACGGCCATGGAAATGAGATTCCTAAGAAGAATAGAAGGAGTAACTAGAAGAGACAGAATCAGAAACACGACAATCACTAATAGTCTGGGTATCAAACCAGTAGAAGTGGTCATAGAAGAGAGACAACTGGGTTGGCTTAGACATCTACATAGAATGGAAGAAGATCGAATCACAAAGAGGATATTTGAAGCCAAAACAGAGGGCAAAAACAGAATAGGTAGACCCCGAAACACCTGGAAGGAGCAGGTGTATAGAACATTGGAAAAGAGAAGTACGGGATGGATTGAAGCCAAACAACTGGCTCAGAACAGGAACCTGTGGAAGATAAGAATAAGAAAAAAAATAGTCCGACACCGCAAGGTACAAAGGACATAAGATTAAAAAAATAAAAATAAAATCGGCTATCTTCTTTTACTATAACAATATCTAATATGAATCGCTTTCAAATTAATATCATACATATACAATTTTGTTTCAGATGAAGAACTGGAACTCGATGGTTCGTAAAGAAAATACGATAGGAAATGTTCAAACAGATGCTATAAAATCAAATCTACAAGACATGTAAGTTACCTTTTACTACAACATAAAGATATCTATAACTAGCAGGTTAATTTTATCGACAATCTTTTAATATTGTTTCAACCTTGACGTGCAATTTGGAACTAACTTCATCTGTTTTAGGACGGAAAAAATTGCAAATATGGTAAATGAAATTAACCTATACAAAAAACAACTAAATCTGAAATAACGTTAGTAGACATATAGAAGTTACTGTTGCTTAAAAATTATTGTATAGTATTTTTTTATGTTCAAGAATAATAAAGTGTATTGTGTAATTGAGTATGTTTTTTCTTCTTTTACCTTGAAATTTTTAACATTGTATAGGATCAAAGTTTAGCATGAACTTTAAAAGTCATGTCTTTTTTTCTGCAAATCGATTTTTATTAACGTATTTACTTTCATTTTATATTAAACTAGGCCCCAAATTAGATGATATTCCGTATTTCTTTCTATATAGCACGATCATTGAAATCGCGGCGTTCGTGTTTAAATTATATTCATTGGTTCACCATGTGTTGAATTTTCCAAATAATTTTCTTTTTATTACAGAAAACGTTTGCTGATCATTTTTTTTATGTAATTACAATAATATATACAAGGTAGCAACCGCTAAATAAAAATCAAGAATAAATTAGATGATCCTCTGTGGGTAAATAGGCCCTTTAGTAGCAGAAGCTGTCAAAAAAACGTCACTAGTACAAAATCGCGCAAGTCAGTCCAGATTCAAAAGAAATGTACATACATAAACTATCCATCAATGGAAAGAGAGGATAACATTCCATAAGTCATACTGGATTTTTAAAGTGCGAACGGAAAATATAGATTTTCAGATGCATATTGCCAAAAAAAAGATAGTTTGGGATATTGTACGTAATGACAGGTACAACTATTTAAATATAAAGACAGAAATAAAATCAAGACGTATAATATGACAGCCAAGCGTACAAAAGTCAACTGTCAAAATGGTTTGGTAACTTTCTACTCAGAAATGTTAGGAATATTTAACCATTGCCAACGTATTATTTGTAACTTATTACGTCAGAAATTACGTGGGTTTCGTTTCTAAGTAAATGCACGGTATTTATTGCGGTACTGTAGTATATACACTATAAATAAAAAGGATTTTTTCGCGAGGAACTAAGGAAATAGGTTCTGAAACTGAATTTTCATCTGAATAACTTTATGTGTAAAATGAATGAAATGATAGAAATGATATGTATCACTTTCTATTGTATATATTTTCCTTTGTAATTTACATTAAAACTTATTTGATGACACATTTTCTAAGTAACCGATGATGTATATATCATTTCCGATTAGCAACTACGAACACACCTTCGTGTAGTTAAAAAATATATAACCATTGTCGTATATATGACGTTATATATGACGAACTAAAGTCTATTCGTTAAGAAAATGCTGTTATCGAATTCTGTAATTATCTACAACATTGTTACTCGCGAAAAAATAATACATAAAAGCTTTGTGTGCTGAACTAGTAAAGATGATTATAAGGTAGAAGTACACATACAGCTGTGGCCATATGTATTCGCCACCCTTTTTTGTTTTTTATTCCGACGAATATATAAGAAATAAAAGAAAATTGATCGATGAAAATGTTTCATTGTGAGTGTATACAGATATATACAGATATTGCTTAATATTTGGTAGCTCCTCCCTGGGCTTTTATCACCGCACGAATTCGTCGGGGCGTACTGCTCACTAAGTTGCAGCACTGTTCGGGGGGTGATTTTATTTCACTCTTCGAATGTTTTGCTTTGTGGTAGATGAGTATTTAGCTACATTTCGCTTTAAAATGTACCATAAATGCTCAATTGGCGATAAGTCCGGGGATTGTGCCGGCCATTCCAGGACCCGCACGTTATTTTCCCCGAACCAACGCGTTACTTCGCGAGATTTATGGCACGGTGCATTATCTTGTTGGAAGTAATACTTTGGCTCATCATTATCGAATAATTTTAATGCACACGGCTCCAGAACTTCTTCCAACATGTCGATGTATGTCCGACTGTTCATTCGGCCCTCGCAGACGAACAGTTCTCCGACGCCTGTTGCACTCATGGAACCCCAAACCATTATGCTACCACCCCCAAACTTGACAGTCGGGATGATACAGTCTGGATGGAAGGCCTCTCCTCGCCTGCGTCGCACGTGTTGAGGCCCAGGTTTACCACAAAGCTACCAACAAAAACACGAATACTGTTACATTTTGGAACCCATTAAAAAGAATAAAAACACTATAGATACCAGGAATTGAATACAGAATACCTCAAATACAATAATTATGTATTACTTACCTCAATATTTGACTCATCCGTCCACATAACATTGGCCCAATTGTCAATGGTCCAGTCGCGGTGACTTTTAGCCCACAGCAGTCTGTTTTTCTTTTGTTGCGGAGACAACCGTGGTTTATGTCGAGCTTTGCATCCACCTAAATTTAATTCACAAAGGCGTCTTCTAACCGTGCGAGGAGAAATAGCAACATTATTTAGCCGGAAAAGCTCACTGGAAAGCTGTTTAGACCCTTTTTCCGGTCTCGCAAAGATATCCGCTCTAAGACTCGCTCATCTCTGCTAGTTGTCTTCCTTTTTCGACCAGTTTTCGGTTTGTTTGTCAAAGATACACTCTCTTTGTATCGTTTTATCGTCATTCTAACTGTCGATCGCGCACATTTCACTTGTCAGGCAATGGCAGACACCGACAACCCTTGCTTTTCTAACACCACAATTTGTCCTCGCTCTACCTCCGTCAATTCGCATGTTTTCGGCTGTATACTATCGTATTACACAGACAAAATCACAGACATAATATCTTCACTCTAACTAGCTCAACCTTACTCTTACAACTTTTAAGAAAGACTGAAGAAATATTCAGAAATTACAATTTTAGGTCTATTTTCTAATTTACTCAGAGTGGCCTACAATAAACCATTAAACCCTTATTACTAGATACCTAGTTAAGTCCGTCATCGACCCTGCTTCTTAGAAATACAATAATATTCGTGTAACACGTTCAAAACGAGTGGCGAATACATATGGCCACAGCTGTAAGTGTAGTAAAAGCTGTTCAACTTTTGATGAAATTAACAAATAATGTCAGTGTAAACCGTAGACAAAGCAAGCAAAATAAATAAATAATATATTACTGATTTACGTATTACCAATTTATATTAAATACATATGCAATCCGTTAATGAAAAATTTAAGAAAATATAAACAGAGAATTGTTTACCAATTACTCTCAATCTACTATCTTTAAAGACTCTGTAGCTTGCTCAAAATGACTATTTAGTATTTATTCACATAGGTTGCACTAACTTTATATGCTATACCTCCCCGTGACAATGTAGAAAATGCAGCGATCTGCACTTTTTCTGCATCCCGAACATACTAGCTGTCATGCATTAAAATATAACAAACACTAGTGTCAAAAAGTATGCACTATAGTTGATTGTACTAAACAAAACTAATATGAATATTTTACTGCCGTTAAAAAGGGGTTTAAAATAAAAGAAATACACAGGATTGACCCCCATAACACAAAGTATCACGTAAATTTCCATAAACTTCCAGTGATGAAAGATGATGATCGTTATATGCAAATAAGCATTTCGACTATTTCAGAATTTAATCCATACGCATGAAAGCGACATCACGACAAGTATCAAACAAGGTGTTATATTTTTAAACTAATTTCATACAACTTGATAGTAATAGGACTCAGATGATAATTAATTATTTCTTATTAAAACTAAAATGATAAATGGTTTCATTTATCATATAAGGTGGACACATGAAGATACATTAGTTTTTAAAGCGCTTGATTTTTCTAGACTATAAGAACTACTAAAAATAAATCGTCAAAATTTTATTCAGTGCAAAAATATTACATAATATTATACATATGTAACTTAACTAGATCTAAATAAACAAATTAATCAACAAACGGAATAATAATATCCCAAGGAGATATATACAGTATTGACAGAATGAACCGAAAACATTTCTAAATGTATAAATCGATCGTTACCTGGATTCAGGTAATTTATGACCAAATTCTCTTACTTGAATGTGGTAGCAGTATTAAATATGTAAACCAAATGCAGGTCCATTTACCTTCAGTTAACGTAATACAATTTATTAAAAACGAACCAAAAAGTGAAAGTAAGAATGTCTATTGATGATTCGGGTTGTAAGTAAACGTATTAAGTGTGTTTAAAAGATTATGCCTCAACTTCGACAAAATTACCCAACGACCTAAGGGAAACAACTTCTTGAAAAGAAATCTTGCTATTGTGGATAAATCTGTGAATGCTGAGGGTTATATAGAAATCTTAAATAATTATTTGATGCCAATTATTATTTGATAATTACTAATGAGAATGCAATCAACTTATCATAGTAAATACAAGACTATTTCAAAAGAAAGAACCATTACACCCTGGTCCTGTCCCAGAAACAGACCCGATTTAAACTCTACGGAAAATTGCTGGCACATTGTTACGAAAGGATTTTCCCAGAAATAAAGCAGGAACAAGGCAGCTACTAGTAGAAGCGATAAAAGAGTGTGAATTGAAGACATTCCAGTAGAATATTTAACGATTTCCATGCCAAAACAAATTAGGGAAGTCACTAAAAACAATGGAGAATTCGTTATTATGTTACTTGAAATAAACCATATACCAAATGTTACGTGAGGTTTTACATCATCAGAAACTATTCTTTTACAAACGTGCATCAGTTAAAATATATTGTATTCTAAAAGGATTTTATCTGTTCACGTATGTTACTATGCGTGCTCACTCTGTATTTACGTCGAATTACCTTCGCAAAACACTGTATTTATGGAAATTGTTTAAAATAATAATACAATATTGTTAACTAAAATATTGAAGCGTTAAAGTTCATTCTGTCTCTATTGTATATTAACACACATTTTGCTGTAGAAATTTATCTGAAAACAACTCTATTTTGAATAAAATTAGGTTTTCCCCAACCCGCTTAACGTATTTTCTGGTGTGGTTTATAACACTATATACTGCGTCAACTTTAATAATAAGAAAATCTTATTTAAGAATAGTTGAATGATTCAGTATCATGTATAAAAATTATAGTAAAGTGAAACCTAGTAGCGTAACATGCACCCACGTGATCTTAGAGATATGAAAACATACCTTATTTTGCAAAACATATATACCGGCAGAAATAAATACCCGGGAGACGTGGTAAACAAGAGAGAAAATATCAGGACGATCCCGTCCCCCAAAACCCTGTTTTACATTAGACTGCCACTCTAATATATCTCTACCAGGAGAGGAGGAATAGAGATGAGATGTATATCTTCTCTCTAGCTTGCATCGGGTGTATATTGTTTTTTCTAGTGCTGCGATTTTCAACCTTCTTAGATCCGCGACTTCCCAAATAGTAAATATAAATAAAATTAATATTTCGCGACCCCCCTCCTATAATTTTATGTCACCCCATTTATAGCGACGAGTATGACCATACTGCTTTTGTGTGTTTCTAAAACAAATTCACGTCTGGAGAAAATTTTAAGTGAAAAGCAAATATCATCACATTTTCTTCTTTTCTTTACATGTGTACCTATTGTAAGGAAAATGTTTATAATAAATAATTTTTGTCACAAATTAATTTCATTTATTTCTTCGGCGGATCGTGGTGTTGCATCACAAATAATTTTTGCACATAAGATTTTAAGTGGTGCTCTGCAAGTTCTAGATTTGCTGTACCTTTTGAATTTGTATATATGGAGGGTTAACAGTATGAATAGATTAACTTTTTATCTGCCCGTGGCTCACACGCGCCACCATTCTCAGTCACCAATTATGTCAATATGTAACAATGTTAATGTATATGCATCTACATTTGATTTGTTTAAGATTACTGTCACCGCTTTGAGGCAACTTTTGTTCGAGCAATTTTCTGTTGCTTAAGGAATATTTACATTTTCGTTTGCAATTGTTTTCTTTTTGGTACTACACATTTACTCTTGTTTCATAATGGTTATCATGATACAATAATTCTGTAACAAGCTGTATGCTGTTGGGTAATAAATAATAATTATTATTGTTGTGTGGCGACCCTCTTTAATATCACCACGACCGCCAGGTTGAGAAACGATGTCCTAGTGTATCCTCGTGAACCTTGGGGAAAAGAAATGGTCGTTAGCAAAAGGGAACCTAATTTACTGCTTACTTAAAGGCTTGTAGTCAATGAAAATTTCTACGATCTCGCTTCCCTCGTTCACGAAAGAACTCCAGAATTTGTTATTACGCAACCGGTCTAAACCACGGCAAACATTTGATGTTACAAACTACTGTACGATTTTGTTTTGTTTTCATTAAATTTCATTCGTACAAAATATCTAATCAAACAAATCTTAAATATATCCAATGTTATATAAACTGATATTATCCATTATATGTTAAAATTAAAACAATTGTCTTTTACTTCGGAATTAATGGTCCCCAAAAGTATTTGCTGATTTTGGCTTCATCTTCACACAAGAAGAATTCCTTACCATAATGGAGGAACTCTTTTTTGTTTATTTTCCCATCAGCGTTAGTATCTATTACCCTAAATGTAAAAACTGCGTCTTCATCGCTAAGGCCTAAGCATTCAAAGAATAATTTATATTCTTCTAGAGTGATTTCGCCGGTTTTATCCTTGTCCAGAGCCTAAAATACATTTAAGTAACAAAAATAGTTTACGTGACCAAACATTTTTCATCAACTTACTTCGAACAAATACGGGAGGAAAGAATGCACTTTCTTGGCCCTTTCCTTATCATTGACAACGTGCAGCATATCTTCTAAATATTGCTCTACGGTCACTAAGTTATAAGGTCCAATTTCGCCCCATTGCTTTTCCCATATTTTCTAAATATAATCGGTTAAAATCGTTCAAAGTTCAAAAGAGAATTATGAAATACATACCTTAATTAATCCTCTGAATTCCTGAGCTCTATCTTCCGACATATGACCCAAATTAACGAATCTATCAGCTAGTAATTGGAAGTCATCAAAGGATATAACACCATCTTTATTAACATCTAGAATACCGTGGAATGTACGCATTTTTCTACGCCAAAACTTTGATTCACCCTTAGGAAAAAATAGTTATCAAGGAAAATTATCAATACTAAATTAAAGAACTTAATACACACAGGATTTTTGGACGTTTCAACATCACTATCCGTATCGCTATCATACTTTCTTTCTGTTTGAGTGGTTGTGAACTCTGAATATTTTCTTGTGGCGAAAGCCTTTGGCTGGTTATTCAGAATTGTTAGAGCAGCACATTCACAAACATAAATCTGTAAATAATAACGGAACGATATAATATGAGTAAAATAGTTGTGTATAACTATAAATTAACCAGCGAGACACGACATAAACTTTAAAGCGAATGGAGACAATTTTGAAAATAACCAATACCAATAAACCAATTGCGTACCTCATAAAACTGCCATTTCTATGGGTGCTGTGTGTCAAGTTTATTACTGTTTGTATAAAGTTGAAGGCATTGTCAGAACAAAATAAAAGGTATTTCAGGTTAAATCCTCTTTTAAAACTAATGTATTTAAACACGGATGGGTTTTACAGCAGATAAGGAGCACAGATAAATTTTGCTAAAAACATCTTGACGTCAAATATTACCTGAGATACAACAGTTTTATTTAGGAAAATGTAAGTATAAAAGCAACTGCAAGAGAGATCGCTAACATAAAAACCATAAAACTGAATCATCCTTGAACTAGAAGTACAAAACGAGCGACTAATATATTAGATCACTGTACTGGTGACTTAATATAAATTTTTAATTATTTAGTCATATCGAGAATGTTAATTCTGCTTCTTGCAGTATATACGGTCTTTGATTTTCTGATTAACGAAGGAAGTAGAAAAGATGAAATGGAAGTAAACTTGAATAAAACTAATAAACGAAAACCGAGACAATAGAATCAACAAAGAAATTAAGTGTAGAGGATAACTACATATGATTATTTGGGAAGCATTCTGACAGACGACGGGAAAATAGATAGAGAGCTAACAAACAGAGCGAATAAATCAACAAGAATGTACTACTCTTTGAATAAAACAATTCTAGGAAACAGAAATGTTGATATATTTGACATAGAGACAAATATAAAAATATATACAGTAAATGCTCGCTCGTGTAAATACCCGGTAGTGAAAACGTCACGGTCATGTACACAGAAAGTTGTTACTAGGATCAGATGAAACACCCGGTAATGTAAACAAGCTTGCACCACCTACAATTCAATAATGTAGTTTAGTTTACCGGTTATTTCCCGATTTACGTCCGTAATTGAAACGATCAAAAGAAAGTAAACGTTTTCAGCGGCACCGGTTGTTCCCCGATTTATGTATGGGATTCCTCCAAGCGTTGGCTCTCTTGCCTCTCGTGAAATAAAGTAATATACAGCTAAAATCACGTCAGACATGGCATCCACGTCCAATAAAAGAACATTTTTAAAATGAAGTGACAAAGTAAAAATCATCGACGAGATTAAAAAAGGTGCGCGGGTGACTCAATGGGCAAAGAAATATGGAGTATCTAAAGCCACGATATGTAAAATTAAGCGATTCAAGTCACAAATTTTACAAGGTGTCTCAGATACATACGGAGGCCCGAGAAATCGCAGAACTTTAAAAAATGCCCAAGCACCTAGAATGGAACATCGTCTGTATAAATGGTTTTTAAAACAAAGGAATAATCATGTTCCAAATAGCGGTGAATTAATTAAACGGCGAGCAAAGTTATTGAATGAAAACCTAAAGGAGACCGAAAATTTTGTAGCGAGTAATGGTTGGCTAATAAGATTTAGAAGGAGGTATGGAATTCGACTGTTGTTGATATCTGGTGATAAATTATCGGCACCATCACAACTAGTTAGTGAACGAAATCAAAGAGCGATATTTAAATGAGGAGCGAATATAGAATGCAGATGAAACCAGTCTTTATTGGAAATTATTATCTACGAAAACCTATCTTGCATCACATGAAAAATCTGCTCCGGGTAGAAAGGCGGAAAGACAACGCATAACTTTTCTAGCGTGCATTAATGCTAGTGGTACACATAAAATAAGGCTACTAGTAATAGGAAAGGCAAAAAATCCACGTTCATTTGGAAATTTTAAGAGTCCCGTTGATTATAACTGTTCAAAATCCGCTTGGATGACCAAAGGCATATTTCTGGAATGGTTCTGGAAGCACTTTGCCTCTCAGATATGGCAATAAAGCTGTAATAATAAGTAACGTAATTTAATGATATATATTCAATTTGTAGGTCAAAGATTTCTTAAGAAAACAAAATCTTCTAATTAAGGCGGTGTTAATCTTGGATAACGCACCAAGTCATCCTCCAGAGGAACAATTAAGAAGCAACGATGGCTCAATTTTTGTTATCTCTTTATGCCGCCCAACGTAACGCCACTTATCCAGCCGATGGATCAAGATGTAATAAAAATTACTAAATTGTATTATCGAAAATTTCTACTTTCGTCTGCGTTATCAAAAAATCATAAAAACATTTCTGAATCCTAAAAATTTTCAAAATAATGTAAAATTAATTTCTTATTTTTTAATATTATATGTATTATCTTATTCATTGTTCATAATTTATTTCTCAATAAACATACATATTTTCTTTTATGCAATTTCTTGATAAATAAAATAAGGCTCGCTAATGTAAAGTTTGAGTAATGTGAACAGTGCTTGGCTGAAAATCTGGCTGATATCGTTCACATAATCGAGCGTCATTCTGATGAAGGCTTCATTCAAGGTACATGCCCGGAGATTGAATTACGAGGGCAAGTATCGTAAAATGCAAATTAGTTTTGGTGTACTATATTAGGGTACCTATTATTTGTGTAAACTGCGCTATATAAACCTACGAAAATACCATTGAAATGCTGATATTCAGATATTAGTATTAACATTTCTGCTTATTTCTATTTTTTTATGATCGTTCCCATATACACTACTATGCAAAAGAAAAAGGCACTTTGATAAATTTTGTAGAAAGGAAATTTAAGAGAAAATGTGTTTCCGTAATGTGACTATATTTTTGGATAAATGTTTACAACTAGTACAATATTTATAGCAATAAATAGTACACTAAATATCTTTAGAACTTTTAGTTTATAATATTTTGTATGGCCACCCTTATTTTGCTAGTCCAGAACTTGTTTCAATTCTATGGAGCCCTTTCAATCTTTTTACAGTCAAAATAATTCCAAACGTGTTCGATAATATTTAGGTCCGGACTTTTTGGCAGCCACATCATAGCGCAAGCCACTTCATCCTCTTGTAGCTGACTTAAATAGTTCTGACCAATCGAGAAGCGTATTTGCGATCGTTATCTTGCTGCAGGAAAAAATTATTACCAATTAAACGTTGCCCGGAAGGTATAACATGTTGCTCCAAGATTGTTCGATATTTCTCCGCTGTAAGCTTTCCTTTAATTTTAATGTCACCAACTCCTTGCGATAAAATATAGCCCTAAAACCTGGATATTACCGTCCCCATATTTGACAGTAGTTTGTAGACATAGTTCTGCAAAAGCTTGTTCTGCTTAATTTTGATGGTCTTTAGTATATTTGAGCCTTTTTGCTTTATTGCCTCGTCGCAAAAGAGGTTTCCTGCCAGCTACAAGCCTACATAATCCCGATTTCTTCAAAGACCGCCATACAGACGAAGGCTGTAGCCTCTAACTCACGCGCCAGCATCGCGCTTACTTTTCTGTTTCTTAGAGCTGTTACTTTCAGCACATGTGCATCCGCTCTGGTGAGTTTTTTTCGGACGTGCAGGCTTCAATTTGTCCACCACGTCGCCCGTTTCGTTATATTTTTTGTATACTGCACCTAGAACACTTCCTATGCCTTGCGATTTCTGCTTCTTGATGTAAAACAACAACTTTTCTATTCCTGTTTAGTAACGATATTTCCGGCATTTTTTTCCAAATATAACCTCTGTATCACAACTTGCAGTGCCAGCTTTCACAGTATACGTGCTTCTACACTATTACTTTTTCTGTTAGCAATATAACATAAACCTCGCTATAATTTACACGTAAACTCTTCGCACTCGGGAACTATAATGAACCATAAAAACAGGCAAACAGACACAATCATAAATTTTATGATTGCCTCTCAGTACAAATACCGAAAATTATCCTGACTTCTGCATAACTGCTTATCTGTTTATTTATCGCATTCTTGAATATAACAGAAGGATTACGATTGCGAAGTACTCCTTTCTATTTATGTGTTGGTATAGCATTTACCACATTTAAGTAAATCATAAATATCATTGCAATTAAAAGTATATTAAAAAATATTTCCAGAACCCTGATCATTACATAAACTAAAAAATATGCCTATGTGCCTCTTTTTTTCACGCAGTAGTGCATATGGACGGTAGTGTATTTTACATGATAAAATAATTTAATGGATTAATTAACAGAAATGATAGTGGAAAAATATAATTTTCTATGGTTCCGTCTTTATCCAATTGACACCAATAATTTAAATAATACCTTGAAAAAAAACACTGAGATCTATTTAGTATCTAAAATCGTATTCTACTTAATTGCATAAAATTACACTAATTGCTATTTTCAACTACTTTGATTAAATTAAATAAAAATATCTATTAAAATTAAATATCTATTAGTAAATAAAAACTAAGCATCTTTGTTCTAGTATTACGTATTGTTATATCAACAAAATAAACTATCTATTGACTATCAATCAGAGCATTGCCGCCTACGTGAGGTCTAACGTGTGTGTACTGTGTACCCATAAGGCCGATAAAGAACGTAATATTTCAAATATTTATTTAAAATGCGTAAAGCAAAACATGTTTATTCAGAAATCTTTAACGCGATCCTAATCATTTGCTATGCATATTTAATTTTTTTTAATACGTCTATAAATATAGATCGGAAATTAATAAATCATCTCTGTATGGCTTCTCGCACTAGCATTTCAAAACATAAACAGAAGCTGTTGTGTACGTACTGGCTATAAACAGTATGAAGTCGAACGTGAGTTTGAACTGTTGTTTACATTTGGTTTCACAACTTTCCACCTGCTTTGCTCCCAAAAACAATTCTAGAATTTAAAGCAGGTAGCCTCACACATACATAATATAACTGTGAAAAGCTTGCTGACCAAGAGAATACTCCAGATGCATTTTTTTATTTAAAAAGTTAGATTATTGATTTTAAAAACGTTTAGCGAAATTAATGTTTTAAAACAAATTGCACCTAATTCAAAGTGGGACTGAATTCCTTATTATAAAAGAAATCTACAACAGTCTTTTGTAAAATTTTCAAAAATATAGCTCCCATTTATTAAAATATTCGCTAAAACAACCAACGTTTTTCTTTCCGTTTTGCGATTGAATTTCACTTATTTTGAGGACCGGTTTAAATTCAATTGACAAAACAGAAAAAAGGTGGTTACATGAAAGTGGTCGCAACAAATTTAAAACAAAAATAAATAAAATTCCATTACTTACATTGTTCTTTCCATTTCGCAAATTCGCATTTGCTACGTTTCGCTCGAAATTCGCCAAAAACCTTCTTGCAGATGTTCTAAACAAAGTAAACGCCATTGTTTACATAGAATTTGAGACTTGCAGAAGAGGACTTTAACACGTGGTTGCACTAGACGAAGACTGAATCCCATTTGATGTGTGAAACGATGGTATGCTGGTAGGAAGGCCTTCGTTTTGTGAAAAGAAGAGGGCTCATAAAAGTTATTTGACCTCTTAGTAGCTTTGTTTGCTATGCATCTCTGTCTATCTCACCTATTTGGGGACTTGCGTTTATCTTTTTTTTTTGTACCGAACTGTACGTGCATTTTGAAAGGTGCTATCGTAACTGACATATATATGACTATTGTTGCGCTATTGTAAAGTAAAATGGAATACTATTTTGAATAAATATTCATATAGTTTGCACTTAGATTTCTCCAAATGTTTTTGTTGGCTAATTTCTTTACAAACATTACATTGATATTTCAAAATAATGATAGTGTCCTGTTTTAATACAATTTAAATGTTATATTTCCATTTCTCTGAAATATTTTAACATATTTCTAAGAATTTCCACATCAATAATATCTTCAGAAAGTATCTTAAGAGCTTCTGATAATATAAAAGTCCAGAAATGTCTTTTATAACAATAATATGAATTTTCACAACTCGCTTTGATTTTAAATTTAACATTTAAACTTAGTAATCCATCTTTTAAACAATAATAATATATCAAATTGGTTGAAAAAAATTGTATCCAACGTTAAAAACTTATTCGGATTTGACGATATACACCACCGCTCATAATGGATTGGACACTTTAAATTTTAACAATATATTTTAAAAAGAAGTGCTTTTGCCGATGTAATAGTTCTATAAGCATGCAGACAATTGACTAATTAAAGAACTATATTGACAAATAACGAAACTGGAATATTACTTTTCAAAATCGTGAAATAATTAGGTACAGTACAAACAATACTATACAATACAATAGATATTTTAGGTAATACACGGGCAGAAATTTTATGACATAAATAAAATCCGAATTCACCCCATAAAGTATGCATAAATTACATTAACAGTGAGTTTAGTTTATCATTAGATACCCTTACGTGCAGCCCGATATTGTTATTTCTTTGTGCGAGTAAATAATTTAATTCCTGTGTGAAAATTCCTCGTGGATAACTGATTAACGTCGAAACACGATCAGCCACATTAATGCTACATCAAAAAGGATATTCTGTACGTAATATTTTCCGCCGACTTAATATTAAAAATCCACAGTGAATTTAACTGTTGTCCACTTTGACTGGTACACTTGCTAGCAAAAATCGTCCAGGACGTCCTCGAGTAACATTTAGGACCGACGATGAATGCATAAAATTGCTCAGTAAGAGAAATAGACGATTAATGGCTGCTGAAATTACGGCGGAAATGAATCGGGCTAGAAACAGCCATTAGCACAGTGAAACGCCGTTTAAAAGAAGCAAATGTCCGCGGCCGTATTGCTACCCGAAAGCCGTTGCTACGTCGTGGGAATAAACCACCTGATGCAATCACACGTCTCCAGTATCTCAGCAATATGCTGGATAGATACTGAATGTACAGTTTATTATAGCGCAGGTAGATGATTCAGTACCCCTCCCAAATTCTATTTCACAACGCATTCATCTCAAATTTTCTACTATTAACGCGTGATTGCTTTATTGCCATCATAAAATTTATTATTAGGTGCGATCAAACTTATGAACGGTAGTGTATATACATGTAGTTGCTGCACATGGTAATGTTTAAAAAATCCATCTCCTCCTTTTATTACAGTTTGACACAACTTTGACATGCTGTTTATTAGCTTCTTTAAGGTGTCTTCTTTAATTTTGGCCGTGACTATCAAAAAGGTCGAAAAACTGTATGATATAGTTTTTGAAAATAAATCAAGCCCATGTGACGTTACTCCATTGTCGTAATATTGGTTGTTTATCTTATATTTGGTTGGTAGTACGTTACGTATGAGAATACTTTTCTAAGTATTCTCATTATTTAGGTATTAATGTTACTTTATTGTAAGTTATTTTAAAAGCTATTGAATCTGCATTATTCTTCTTGTGTGTGTCCTTAACCTTATTACACATTATTTTTTAACTTGGAGGAATGTTTTTAAATTAAGACGCCAAAAATTAGGCTAGGTGTTGGTCAGTTTTCGGTAAAAATTACACTATACTTCATACACGTTAAGAATGCAGTAGGTAGCCCTACAATCGGCGGCTGTGTAACATCGTAAATATCAAAGTTTGGTTATCAAAATCTTGTATAATAAATAGCAAAGTTTTTCATATTTTATGTGCAATACATTATGATTATAAGACCTGGTAAAATAAGACCACAATAATAAAGTAAGAGTAACATCAATTGCAATATAAATGTATGCTTTCGTTGTTTCATTTACCGAAATGGCTGGAGCTTATTTAAATATGTTAGAAAGTAAATGGGATTGCACTTGGGGTTAATTGAAAAGAACATAAGTGCCATATGACAAGCTTTAAAATAACAATATTGCCATGGCTAAACTTGAATCAAAAATATAACTACGACATGAATGGTTATATACACAATGTTATACCAAGTCGTACGTCATCAAGTAATCTCTGTTGGTAATCTCCATCAATTTCAATAGTATGGTTGAAAGTAAGCAACTCAATATATATAAGATAAAGCCAAACAAGGAAGAGTGTTACTGATTATAAACAATACATAATGGGCTCAAAGTGACTGTATCTAACTCCATCAAGTGGCAAATGCTTCTTCTTGTTAAATACCATATTAAGTTCTGATGTAAACTATTTCTAACCCATTATGCCATACAAATACTAATGAATACAACGAATACCGCAGGAAAACGCCGAATGATAAGCTTTTAATTATATTAAGCAATTCAATACAATATTGTCAGGTGAACGGAGGATTTTGAATGGATGCAAGTTGAATTTATAATTGTATTTTATTTATATGTACATAAGCATATTTTGGTTCTTGTACAATACCGGTGGGCTACTTATAGTTAAAAGTAGTTCTGTCTTTTATTAACTTCCTTGTTCCACAATAATAAATTAAGAATATATAAAAATACGCTCAAAGAATTATATTTTACCCCGTAAACCATTTTTAAATTTCGCGAATTATTAAAGTTGGTAGTTCCGGCAATAAAAGTCATATTCACAAGCGCATGCAAATATGTTCTTTACTGCGGGAGGTACCAACTTAAATTATTCGCGAAATTTAAAGAAGTGTTTACTGGGTAGTTCATCTGCGCAGATGGAGGGCGCTACTTTTTTTGCATAGGTTTTACGTCAATGTGAAACACTTCTGTTTAGAGTAATCTACGGTATTGGCTCTTATCTTGATACCATTCTGTTTCAAATGCAAATTATTTCATATTATTTTTGCCAAAATAATTTTGTGGTAGACACAGTTTCCTTTTTTATCTTTATATTTTTAAAATAAGTTCAAAAAAGCTTTAATAAAATTTTATTAATATACGTGTATATTCTCTTCAAAATAAATAGTACAAGTATTTATATACTAAAACACAATAATGTAATTCACAGACATAAATACAACTTACAGATTTGAAATCAAGTAAACTTGTATTTGTACATTAAACCGATTCAATTACCAGGTTATTGGATTTGTAAATTTACAATTACTTTAACATATTATAATACTTAGCATAAAAAAATATGTATATATACATATATATGTATATGAGTAATCTAACAATTAATTTTCAAGTATAAATATTGTAATTAATAATTATCCTTAAAATAATAACATCGCCATTTTACTTATAAAAGAAAATTTTTACCTTCAAAACTAATTCTTTTTATATTCAATTCTTTCAACTTTAACCTCATCACCCACTAATTGATACACGTAAGTTACAACTGTGGTATTCTGAATGTCCATTAGTACAAAAGAAGGAATAATCGACCTGAATAGAAGATTCACATTTTAGATGGTAAAATAAATTAGACCAATTCAAAAACTTACATATCTAGCGCATTATATGCTCCTGTGGCAGAACCTGGATTAATATAAAACTTATTTTCTTGTTCATAAGCTTCAAACTTATGTGTGTGGCCTGATATTAAAATATCTACATCCAATTGTCTTTGGATTAATGCTAGAGCTTCAGGATCTCCCCACGGGACGACTTGATGTCCATGCGTAAGACCTATTCTAAATTGACCTACAGTAACTACTTTCTGCTCAGGATAATTTAAATTCTAAAAAAGAATGTGTTAACTGATACTCTGTTATATTCGTACAACTAGGATTACATCATCAAAATCTCCTCGTACAACATGGACATCACTAGCAAGAGATTTCAAATAATCATAGGACTCTTTTGTGCACAAATTGCCCGTACATAGAATATGTTGTATGCGTCCTGGTGCTAGTAACTTCTTAAATTTTGCAGGCAAACTACTACATCTGTGAGGTATGTGCAAATCTCCTAATACTAAAACTAACTGATTTTTATAGGTTAGATATATATGATTATTTGTAAGATTACTTTATACTAAGATACAAACCATTTTCGTGTAAATGTACTAACTTAATAAAAAGTTTCCGTGTTACAATTGGCAATATTTTGGAAATGTTTGAAAATATATAACCCCAACTTGACAATTCTTAAAAACATATACTGAAGGACTGACAACCAATAACAGAGAAAATTTCCAGATATGATGAAAGGGGATTTTTGACACAATAGCAGAATGCGGTAACCTGGCGGTAACTTTAAATATATATGAATATATTTTAAAATTAAAATTCAAATACTCTTCAGAATATGTAAGGGCACATTTATTTAACTTCTGTATTTCTGTATCTTTAAATATGCATATTGCATTTTTCTGTTGATAATGTAGAAATAAACAGTCCACACCTTATTTCAATTACTTGAAACCAGCTTTGGTTGCTTTATGGTTGCTTTATCTATTCACGGAGTTATCTATAACCTACAGTGACCTATGCATCAAAGAATGCTCCTGTTACTAACTTTACTACTATTTACTTAATAATTTTAACTTTCAGTTTTCAATAAAGTTCAAATCTGCTTTACGTATGTTAATGTATTTAAGTAAGAATGAATTGTATAATTCCAAGTGGAAATATCAAAAGTAAGCAAATATATACTATTCTATTTTAGAATTATAATCTTAACATTTCTTTAGTTATGAATAAAGCTTTACACGCATTAGCCAAAATAGGAGATGAATTATACATAGAAGCAAAATCAGATTATTTACAATTTGCAACGATAAACCAAAGCAAAACTTCATACATCACCTTCAATTTTCATAATATATTTTTTTCCACATATGAGCTTAGACAATGCACTGTCAATCCAACAGCAGTATTAACCTGTAAGCTCTACATAAAGGCTATGTTAAACATATTCAAAGCAAAAGGACTTAAGGAAAAAAATGTAGGTAATTATCAAAATTTATAGCAATAACAATGTCTCAAAATCCAATACTGACTTTTTTTCAATTTTAGATAGATTGGTGCAAAATTGAGTTTGAGGATGACCCTACAAGGATTTTATTAAAACTTAAATACAAACAAGATGTAGTAATTAATCACACACTAAAATTAATCGATATGGAATTTGTATCTGTTACATATGACAAAGACAAAATGCCAAATCAAATTAGCACAACAGGGTCATTTTTTGGCCAAGTTTTAACCAACTTTCATACATCAGACGAAGATATGAGTTTAGACGTAAAAAATAATAAAGTCACTGTTAGAAACTATGATGTAGGTAAGATGTTGTAGTTTAAGTATGGTGTTCTATTAAATTATCTCCATGATTTTAGCTTCTGGTAATGTAGGAAAACAAATACGAACGCAACTTGTTCTTAGTTCTAAAGAATTTGCATTATATAAGATTGGCCAGGAATGCAGTATCACAATGTGTTTCAAGCCATTTAGAGCAGCTGTATCTTTTGCGGAAGTGTTTACATTGCCAGTAGTGATGAGTTTTGATACAGGTGGAAAGTAAGTTTTTTTTTAATAACATATTTCGTCCATCTTATTTCTAGTATTTGTATATTTCAGGCCAGTTATTGTAACAATAAAAAATCCAATATTTGAAGCCAATTTTGTGCTATCAACCATTGCTCCAGATGGTTCGACACAATCTTGTACAAATTCCACCACTTCATTTTGTGTTACAGATAAAGCCAAAAATGATACGTTATCAAAAGAAGGTCGCACGATAGTAGATTCCCTAAATTGGGATAGCGATTTCGAGATGGAAGATAATGATATCATGATGCAAGATCCGAAGACAGTTAGAGATAAAAATAGAGAAGAGAACGATAAAACCTCTGAGCCTGGACCATTTCACGAGGACTTAATTCCTGAGTCACCGGAATCTCCAAGAAGTAAAAAATTAAAAATTGTTTTTGGTAGATGTTTTGAATCCACCTTCCACGAATCTAAGTTAGATTTTGGTGAAGAACTAGCACCAAATAGCGATTCCGAATGATTACACCGGAATCGTTATCTACACTATGGCCCAAAATAAACAGTACTGAACTTATAATTCTTTTATTTTTTCAACATATCATTTAGCCTTTATTATATGTTCTAAATATACACGTTCTCGTCTAACACAGACTTTATAAGAAAGTTTTAAGTTGATCATCATGTTATTGAATAAGGGTTGTTCCACTTGTCCGAAGAAGGCTCAAATAGTATCCTTAAATTCATCAATGATTTATGGTGACCTTTTGAAGATGGCATCTTTGGTCGTGCCCCAATCGTATGCGTCTGGAGAGGGAAGGTTCAGCGAATATGAAGGATAAGGGAAGTCAGTAAATCGTGAAATGATTTTTGTTTGAAAAGGTCCCTGAAGAAATCGACGAACTGATGCGGCAGTATGACAAGTTACTGCGTCCTACGAAAAAGCTGGGTCTTTGAATGCCATATTACCTGCACGACAAAATCGATGTAGATCAGATTCGTGTCCCGAAACTGCACACCATACACTCACTTTTGCATTATATAAAGGAACTTCTTGATCCTCATCGGGTCTGGCAAATCCTATAAATCTATTTGTGCGCCGATTCATATGGCCCGGCAAATGAAAATGTGGTTCGTCTGGAAACCATACATTTTTAAGAAATTCAGGACTTTTATATTGTAACGCGAGAATTCTAGGAAAATATTCCACTCTACTGCGATAATTACGAGCATGTAATTGTTGATGTACCTGAATCACACTCGGAAATGCACCCAGCTTTTTCCACATTCTTTACACCATGATTTTCTAAGATCTCAAAACGCGTTGATGGTTATTGTTAATGTTAACTGTCCCGGGACGGCCCAACTTTCCTTTTTGTTGGCACTACATCACCAGTACTCCTGAACTTTTCAGCACCATTTAAAATAACGGCATTATTCCGAGAACATATATTAAACTGTTATCTGAATTTATCACATACGTATCGCAGACTTGCGCAGTTAAGTCGCCCGATTCTGTATGAGCGAAAATATTCCTCTACCAGAACAACTTTGTCCTCTGTACTTAACACCACTTTTAACAAGTAGGCACTACCAGTTAATTGCTTGGCATTTACTTTACAGGTCTATACTATTCAACGTGTGCATTACAGCGCGCGAATAGGGCACAACCGACTTAGTTTCAGTACTGTTTATTTCGGGCAATATTGTATTATATTTAAGAATAAAAATATATTTTAGTTAGTGAGATCATGTGCAGAACCACATTATTTGTATATCTATTTTCTAAATAAATATTAGAATGTTAACAGTCAAGTTTAATATTATAAGCTATGGCGATGTATGTAAGACACCTAAACACTACGTTCTACTCGCCAAGTCCAATGACCCCATTTGTGTTAACTTGCGGTAGAGCTAATGTACTCGTATTCGCAGACTTTTCAAGTAAGAGGTGTAGCTTTATACTTTTTTCTAACAGGAATTTTTCTGATAAATAGTTTTCGCAGTATAAAAATACTTCCTTGATATGTCGATAATTTCGAGTGATGAATCTGGTGAAACGGCATGCGATAGATAATTGAGCGTAAACAAATTTTATGTATTCTTGGATGCAGTAAATAAATCCGGTTCCAAGTATGTACACTTCCGTCCATATTAATTCGGACACCCAGTAAAATGTAAACTCTATAGAAAGTAATATAATTGCTTTTATATATATCACATTTATATTAGGTCCTTTATGAAGTTTGATGTTTATTAATTGTACAAGCAAACTTCCAAGAATATCGATTAGAGAATGATTAAAAGTCTACCATATTTTATGACCCAATACAGTAATTTTAAGAATCCTCATCCCCACAAATAGGATTATTTTTGGGACAGCATTGCAGGTAATAAATTTACAATACTCTTTGGGACTGGGGGGAGACCACCCGGAAATGTATTGTGTATTGATAAATACTTTACTTTCTAACACATGCAACAAATAAACCATATATCACAAATTTTAAATGGAGACAACTTTTGTTCTTACAGCGATACCTAGATGGGACTTTCGTCGACTATTAGCGCAGTTTCCAACCGTGTGCCTACCATTGCTATACTAATGCCGCGTCTATATAGTATGTATTATATGTAAACTAAGCCTGCAGAAACACATTAGCGGCGATGATATATTTCGAAAGCGGTCGAACATACCCTATTTGTGTTGACATTTTTCTATGAAATGGGGTTATAATTCAAATAAGTCACGTTAATATGTAGCAAACTTCATTAAATGCTTACTTATATTTTGTTCCTCTTCATAGGCTAAAAGAGATACCTCTTCTAAATGATGTATATGTATTATAAATTGTAACACATATACCATTTAAAATTGCAAATCTCCCATTTGCCATAAAATTTAACGTAACCATAACCCAATAAACTTATATGAAATGTTGACGACATAAGTTGGTATTCCGGTAGTAATTGTATATATTGTCCTCAATAAAGGAATATTTTCTGAAGTACTAATTTAATTGTACGCAAAATCTTAAAAAAAACCTCGCTGGGAATTAGCTTTAAAGCATATAATACCGTTTTTGCAAACGTGTACAAATCAGATACATAGCATTAAGTTTCTAATAGGGCCACCGAACCGTAATTCAGAGGATTTGTATTTTTTCATTTTTCAAAAAATTTTAGTTTGTTAGATTGGCACAATAGCGCTATAAGTTCGTACCCCCTCCACGAGGGAATTGCCCTACGCCCTATTGCTCTATGGTTAAAGTTAACCTCGCTAAACTCGTTTCTGTTGTATGTGGTTGTATGGTTAACTTGACGTTAACCTGCAAATGCTGAAAATCGTCCAAAACCAAAAATACACTGGAAATTGTTTGAAAAACAATTTGTTTATGTTTACCATGTGGAAGTAAGTACACTGAAACTGCTATATAAAAAATCGTATTCATTATCTGCCTGATAAAATAAGTACTTTATTCTTTAGAAAGTTAAATAAGTGAGACCTGTTTTAAAGAAGTTTCAACATGGTTAAAAGAGGTTATAATTGGAAAGCAAGGCAAGTCGTCGATACTGTTATCGATAATAGCGACACTAAAAGAGTAAGTTCTTTCCATTTTTATATTTCAAGAAAATAATGTAATCACACAAATTTTACTTTACCTTAGATCAAGCTAGATCTTGATGCTTCGGGTAGTTACGATCAGAGTAATGAACTAGTGTTGCCAGCTAAGAAGAGAAAAACAAAAATTAAGACCAAAACAACTAAAGTTACTAAAATATTGTCAAATAAACAAAGGAAAAGGCTTGAGAAAATTGTTGAGAAGAAGCAAAAAAAGGAATTGGTAATAAATTTTCAATATCTCATATCTATGATATTAATACTCTGTATAATTTAATTTTAGACAGCAGACCTGTTTAAAAAATTAGCCGAAGTCCAGGCAACCCCTGAAGAAATACGACAATTAACATCTATTACAAAAGTGCAAACAAGAGGTTTGAAGAAGATATTTTCTGAGGAAAACACCTTGAAAAATGAAAATTGTAGGGAAGCAAAAGGAATTGTTTTGAACAGTATTAAAGGTGCTAGACGACAATTAATATCTGAAGAAAAAATTGAACGTAATAGTGACCCTAATATTGTGGGGTTTGAATCATCTGATTATTCAACTACTGATTCGGAAGACGATGAGACAAATGAAAAAGAAGAGGAAAATGCTGAATCCATAGAAGCAATCTCCCTCAAAAATGAAACCAATAATACAGATATTCAAGAAATTAAAGAAGTAACACCAGATGCAGGAAAAATAAATGTAGATGTAACTGTTGATAGAGATAACGCAAAACAGAATAAAGAACAGAAAAATCATTTAGAGGTTAAGCCAGTCATAAGAAAACCAGCAGTATTCGTTGAAGTTAATAGATCCGATGAGATACAAAAAGCTAGATTGAAACTGCCAATTTTGGCTGAAGAGCAGCAAATCATGGAAGTGATAAATGACAATTCTGTCATAATCGTAGCGGGGGAAACAGGTAATATTTTTTGCTTGCATGGAAATTCTCTTAACAGAATCTTGAAGTAGACTTTACAAACATTTTGGGAATACAGTAGACACTCAATTATGCGGACGATATCAGCCAAGTACTGTTCACATTACTGAAAGTTTACATTAGCGAGCCTTATTTTCTTTATAAAGAAATTGCATAAAAGAAAATATGTATGTTTATTAAAATATAAATTATGAACAATGAATAACATAATACATATAATATTAAAAAATAGAAAATAAATTTTACATTATTTTGAAAAATAATGTCCTATTTTTGTTTGGCTTGGCATTTTCTAATGCCATTACCCGTAGTTTACTAAAATATCGGAATATAATATGTCTTTTTCTTCAGCCCAATCTAACGCATGATTAAAAATTCCTATAACTTGCGCGTCACTCATTGTATTTTTTATTTCAATCGGAGGGTCAGCATCTTCACTTATCCCATCTTCGTCTTCATGTGCATCATCCATCTCTTTATCGTCATTCCATAAAATAACATCGGAACTTCTGCAAACAATATCGGGATTTATTGCTTTTAATAATTTGAGAACGTCCGATGATGCACTGTCAATAACTTCAGTATTAGATAGTAACTGTTTTCTAAAGATGGTTAACGGTACATTGTCTTCATCGTCACAATCATCACTGGAGTAAGGCAAATTTTTCCAACACTTTTTGATTGTTTGCTGGTTAAGAGCATTCCACGCCATATCTAAATTTAAAATTGCTTCACGTAAAGTTACTTGCTTTAAGGATTCAGAAATCTTTTTAGGATTTTTTGATAACGCAGATGAAAGTAGAAATTTTCGATAATACAATTTAGTAATTTTTATTACATTTTGATCCATCGGTTGGATAAGTGGAGTTATGTTGGGTGGCATGAACATAACAAAAATTGTGCCATCGTTGCTTCCTAATTGTTGCTCTGGAGGATGCTTGGTGCGTTATCCAAAATTAACACTGCCTTTATTAGAAGATTTTGCTTTCTTAAGAAATCTTTCACCTACAAATTAAATATGTATCATTAAATTAGATTACTTATTAACTTTTCCTTAAACGGTTGCACTAGTTGTGATGGTGCCGATAATTTTAGACCAGATATCGACAGCAGTCGTAAAATTTGTGACTTGAATCCCTTAATTTTATAGATTGTGGCTTTAGATACACCATATTTTTTTTTGCCAATTGAGTCACCCTCGCACCTTTTTTATTCTCGTCGATGATTTTAACTTAGTCATTTAACTTTAAAAATGTTCTTTTATTGGACGTGGATGTTATGTCTGTTCTGACGTGATCTTAGCTGTACACTACTTTATTTCACGAGAGGGAAGAGAGCCAACGCTTACAGGAATCCCATACATAAATCTGGAAACAACCGATGCCGGCGCTAAAAACGTTTACGTAAACATTCTTTTGATCGATTCAATTACGCACGTAAATCGGGAAATAACCGGTACTCTAAACTGTTTACAGTATCGAATTGTATGTGCTGCAAGCTTGTTTACCTTACCGGGTGTTCCATTTGATCCTGTACTAACAATTTTCTGTTTACATGACCGCGACGCTTCCACTACCATGTATTTACATAAACGAGCGCTTACTGTAGTCGCAATAAGTTGTAAAATAAGTAGAATATCATCTTAGTATTTTTCTTCCCAAAGATATCGTGATATAAAGTTTCTGGGATGAATATAGCATTGAAATAGAAAATATATCTCTAAACTTTAACCATATTATCATACTCGTAACAGGATCTTAACTTTTGAAAATGATTTTGACAGTGTCTTAGTTCAGTAAATATGTCATTTGATTTAAAGGCAATAAAACAACAAGCTGAGCTGGTATTTAAAATTTTATTAATTAGAAGGGCGAAATTAAAGCAAGTGTTGAAATTGTTGTCCGTTACTTTCAATCCACAAGCTTATACGTCTTCTCATGATGTTAAAGGCGTTTTACAGCATTACAGGCGTTATTAATGCACATTCTTCAATAATTCTTTGCTTCAGATTTTGCACATTAGCAGCAGGAGTTTTAAATATTCTATTCTTTAGGTGAGGAAACACGAAAAAGTCCGTTACATCATCTTGCTGGAAATAACCATATTGTAATTCATCTCTGTGCAGCTGTTCAATAAACTCATTCAAAATATTTCTATACCTCTTAGCATTAAAATTGTAAAATAAAAAAGAATAGGTCCAACAATTCTGCGGCGAAAAAGGGCTAGCCAAACGCCAAGTTTCCGAGTATTTCGGGAATAAGAATAGCCCAAGAGATGAAACCACGCTTCATCAGAGAAAAATGTCATTTAGCAGGTCACCGTTTTGCATTAAATTATTTATATATAAGTGCTGGTAGTAAGCAAGACGTCTAGGATAGTCTACCGGCAAACTAGCCTGATGTGATTGCATTTTATACGGATGCATATGCAAGTTTTTCTTTACAATTTTCTGGCATGTTCCATAAGAAAGTTCAATCTCTTGAGACATTTCAAAGGTTTTCTGGGTTTATATTATATAATTTTTTTGCGTATTACCGCTAATTCTGGAAAATTCTCTCTAAAGTCATCCAGCACTAATTCGAAAATCGGCGTCATGCATGTACGTTTTTTGCAGTGTATTATATACTATATTTGAATTTATTCAAACTTGCTTTCAGCAATTCTAACACATTGATTGGTGACAGTTAATGTCACGACCAAAATAATTTTCAAAACTATTACGCTATACTTAAACAACTTAATATATTTTCTATTTCAGTTCCATCTTCGTCTTAGAAACTTTATGCTATGACGATTGTACGTTATGAAATGTCACTGGTTCTTGTAGTAAAAAATAGACTACTGTAATTGGTTTAATTTGTTGTATTCGACGTTAAATAAGTTAACTATAAGCAGCCACTGCTGTTAATTGTACATTGAACATTGTGTTGTGGTCAATACAATCTCTATATATATATATACATAAGCCCTAATGAGCTCGCCCCTCCAATGGTAATTAGTGCGGGAAATTTGATTTAAATATATGGCGCCAACATACTCCCCCCTTGAAAGATGAATATCTTTCAAAAGCGATTTTATGTAAATGTGACGCACTGGAACACGTTGTTGGATAATTTAGTCTTCGTTCAACACTGGCAATGGACACACCCTTGTCACACTCCGCTTCATTTGTCCACTAGAAGTTCGTATGGTGACTACTCGAACAACATTGTCCTTTCCCGGCTGAATTTCCGTGATACGTCCCAACTTCCAACGAGAAGGAGGCAGATGATCGTCCTTAATTACAACTAAATCGCCAACATTGATGGATCCTAGGTTGGACTTCCATTTGGTTTTCTGTTGCAATTCGCTGATGTATTCACGAGACCATCTTGTCCAGAAATGTTGAGTCATTTGTTGGAGTCGCTGATATCTTGAGAGGGTGTTTTCTTTGACTTCAAGTAAGTTGGGTTGTGGAAGAAAAGTGATGGGTCTTCCAATGAGGAAGTGTCCAGGTGTCAGGGCGTTTAGGTCATTGGGATCGGAAGACATAGGAAAAATGGGTCGTGAATTCAAGATCCCTTCTACTTGCGTGAGTACGGTAAGAAGCTCTTCAAAAGTAATTGAAACGTTTGCTAAAACTCTTCTGATGTGAAATTTTGTGGATTTTACTCCGGCCTCCCAAAGGCCGCCGAAATGTGGTGCGATAGGCGGAATAAATTTCCAATCAATACCTTCAGTAGCTAACGATTGTACAATTGAATATTCACTGTTTTCAAAAAAGGTTTTTAATTGTGATAATTCGGAATTGGTACCGACAAAGTTGGTACCGTTGTCTGAATACATTACTGTGGGCTTGCCACGTCTGGCGCAGAATCTATGTACTGACAGAAATGATTCGGTAGTTAAATCTGTGACAGGTTCTAAGTGAATAGCCTTGGTAGACAGGCAAACAAATAAACTTATACATGCTTTAATTATTTTAGAACCTCGACCTCTTTTGTCTCTAATTAGTACAGGTCCAGCATAATCGACACCAGTTGCATAAAAGGGATGGTTTGCGGTGACACGATGTTTGGGTAGTTGGCCCATAATGGGTACTACTGATTCGGCCTTAAACCTGAAACATTTGATGCAGTCTCGAACAATTTCTCGTGCTAGATTTCTACCCTTAGTAGGCCAAAATTCGTTTCTAATTGATGACAAAGGTAATTGAGGACCGGCGTGCAAAAGTTGTATATGCTCATGACGAAAAAGTAATTTTGTTAATATGTGATTGCCATCCAGTAGTAAAGGACACCTTTGATTAAAATTGAATTCAGAATTGGCTAGGCGCCCGTCTATTCTTAATAATCCATCGTGATCGATGAATGGTGTTAATATTTGTAAATGTTTATTTCTGAGAAAGCTATTTTTTCTTAATGATTTTAATTCGTCCGTGAATTTTAACCAGGAATCCTTTATTAATTCTGGGACAACGTCATCCCACGATAAATTCAATTGCCAAATTTTTTGAATCAGTAATTTCGCGTTTACCACAAGGGGGCTCAGCAAACCAAGCGGATCAAAAATTTTAGATATGTCTGATAATAAATTGCGTTTAGTAAAAGGACGAGTTTTGTTGTAGTTGGGGATAGAATACGTCAAATTATCTGTACTCCAACTCCATTGAATGCCTAAAGTTTTGTCTTTGACCTCTGACTGTTTGAAAAGCATCACTTGCGGGGAAGAAACCTTCGACGAATTTAATACGGTTAGGATTTGAGGGTTATTAGATATCCATTTTCGTAGTTCAAAACATCCGCCTTGTAAAATCTGGGAGACTTGATTGCATAAAAGTTGTGCTTCTTCTACAGTATCACAACCTGATAAGAAGTCATCCACGTAAAAATCGTGAACAATGGCATTTGCTGCTCTAGGAAAATTGTCTATATGTTCTATAGATAATTGTTTGAGACATTTTACCGCTAGGTAAGGTGCCGAAGCGGTACCATATGTTACTGTGTTTAATTGATATATATGAAGTGGTTTGCTTGGATCTGAACGCCATAAAATTCTCTGTAAACATCTGTATTTAGGATCGATCAACACTTGCCTATACATTTTAGCGATGTCAGCAGACACTACGTAAGTATGTTGACGAAATCGAATCAAACTTGAGAATAAATCGTCCTGAATTGTAGGACCCACAAGTTGAATATCATTGAGGGAGAATCCAGAAGAAGAAGGAGCAGAAGCATCAAATACAACACTTAATTTGGTTGTTAGACTAGACTCTTTGAAAACACCATGATGCGGCAGATAATAGCACGGTTTGGTATTATCTACACTTTCGAGTTTTGTCATATGTCCTAGTGTTTCGTATTCCTCCATGAAATTTGTATACATCTCTTTTAGCTGTGAATTCATTGATAATTTACGTTCAAGTGAAAAGAATCGTTTCCGTGCTTGTTCGTATGAATCACCTAAAATTGTTAAATCTTGTTTGACCGGAGGGGAAACAACAAAACCAACTTCAACATTTCGACAAAATGTGTTCTGGAAGATTTGTTCACAATCATCAAGCGACGAGATATGGTTAGGATAAACTTCTTCGATTTCCCAAAATTGTTTCAACTGATCTTTTATTTCAAAGTCCTCGCTACACGCTTTACTAAAATTACAATAAATATTTTGGTATGTGTGAACAATTGATCCCGATACAATCCATCCTAACCGGGTATTTTGTAATTTAGGCAAGTTTTTTCCCAAATTAATTTGCCCTTGAGTGAGTAATTTCAAAAGATGCCAGAGCCTAAAAGTAAATCAATCTTTTCCGGTACATTAAAATTTGGATCTGCAAGAGGTATCTGTTTTGGGATATTCCAAGCTGAAGTATCAATAAATTGTGAGGGTAGGGTTCCACTAATGTTTTCTATAACGAGACATGAAAGATCTGACGTAAATGAGTTTCTAAGAGAACGAATTGTAATAGAACATTTTGATTCAATATTCGACGTTATGTTACCGATGCCTTTAACTAATAGATCAGCACTAAAAGCAGGTAATTTTAATTTCTTGAAGAATGCGGCAGTGATAAAGTTTGACTGTGAACCGCTGTCAAGAAGAACACGACAAATATGTCTGTTTCCTTCATTATCTAAAATCTCTACTAAAGCTGTTGACAGTAAGACATGTTCTGGATATGTTAACGCGTTGTGATTAGATACTACAGGAATAACGTCACAATGTTTGGCTACATCTGATCTAGCCTTGTCTATATGCAGAAGGCTATTATGTTTTTCATTGCAATGTTTGCAAGAACCGGATCGACAATCTTTCGATAAATGGCCGGTTCTCAAACAATTAAGACACAATTTTAATTTTTAGTCTGTTGAATCCTGTCTGAAATTGGCAATTTTAGAAACTCCTTACAATTGTAAATTAAATGTGAATTTTTGCAATAATTGCAACTAACGCTATTAGAAAACAATGACGTTGATTGCTTCTTTCCTAAAGAAGATTTATTTTTTAAGTGATGATCATGATTTGCTTCTAATGTTTCTAAAATATCAGCCTTTGACATAAGAAATTTTCTAAACTCGTCAAATGTTGCAGCCGTTTTACCAGACTTTTGTTCTTCCCATTCCCGCATAGTTATTTTGTCTAATTTTGTAGATACAATATAGATTATTAAAGTGTCCCAATACTCAGTTCGTTCTCCTAGCTGTTTTAAAGAACGCAAATGTTTCGATACATTATCAATTAAGTTACGTATATTGACTGCAGATTCATGTTTGATAGAAGGTACCTCAAACAGTGCCTTGACGTGATTTTGAGTAAGAAGCCGTAAATTATCAAAGCGATCGCAAAGTGAGTCCCACGCTATTTCATAGTTTTCATTAGTAAAGTCAATGCATTTAATGACTTCCGCTGCACGGTCCTCTAATGACGCCTTCAAATAATGGAATTTTTGAATGTTGTTTATGGCCGAGTTAGAATGTATGAGAGACTGAAATAAATCTTTGAATTCAAGCCAGTTTTCATAAGAACCTTTAAATTTAGGCAAATGAATTGTCGGCAGTTTTAAGCTACTGAAACTATTATCGGAAATTGAGTGCGTTGGGCCTATATTCTGCAGCTGATTTGTTGTATTGCTAACACCTAGATCGACTAAATCTTTTGCTTTTGCCAATATCTGAAAATATGCTGTTTCAAAAATTGTTTGTTCAGGGCGAAACTCGGTGATCTCGTTCTCATCTAATGAAGATTCAATTTCAATTTGTAAATCGTAGTATTCTTGCAATATAGGTTGAATGGTTTGAATACGTAATTGTAATTCATTTTGATTAATTTCAACAATCGGCTGTTGACTAATTAAATCGATATATTTTGTAAAAGAGGTTAGTTTATGTTCTAGCGCACCACGCTTACGACGAAATAATTTAATTTCTTCCGCCATTAGTAAATCGAAAGTAAATTGACAATTGATAAATAGTAATTGTATTATGAAGTACTCACGCAAATAGAATCGTGAAAAATGGTAATTGGAATAGGTAAAATGGATGAACTTACTTGAAACAATGGCGTTGACGACCACGTGGTGTTACGTTGAGTGAAATCTTGATATTTTCTGTTTGCACAAACGATACGGCTCGAAGGACCAAAAAATGTACGTTATGAAATGTCACTGGTTCTTGTAGTAAAAAATAGACTACTGTAATTGGTTTAATTTGTTGTATTCGACGTTAAATAAGTTAACTATAAGCAGCCACTGCTGTTAATTGTACATTGAACATTGTGTTGTGGTCAATACAATCTCTATATATATATATACATAAGCCCTAATGAGCTCGCCCCTCCAATGGTAATTAGTGCGGGAAATTTGATTTAAATATATGGCACCAACAACGATACTTAACTATTATTGATTGACGCTGAAATAAGATATTCATTTACTTAGCAACATTCAATTTCCTATTTATTACGCTTGTTAAATTTCCGTTAAGTAGAAGTTGGTACGAAAGAGAACTAACATACATCAAAGATATTGCGATATACAATGGTTCCTTTTCCATGGATGTTAACTATTTTTTAAGGAAAGTCCAATATAAACACCATATCGTAATAATTTGTGTAGTGTAGGGTTTACTGTGATATCTATGCCTTGTCACATAGTCCTAGCAATCCTTGGGATCATTATCACGTTCTTTTGATTTCACCAATTTTTTAGTAGCTATTCCATAAGTAGGAGGCAAACCAGTCGGTATTAATATATGAACAACATGGGTTTTCTTTGAATCCCTTGTTTCATTTATGGTTAGCCACAATTTTTAACCATGTACTTCATAACGAATTATGTACTCTATTCTTTCAAAATTTGTTGGAAAATAATTTCGCAATGTTGATCCACTTGGCAATTTTCAGTCGGGATTAAATTTGTCCCAAAAGTCACGAAATTGCCCTTTTTGGATATTATTAAATAGAATGTTACAAACACTCATCATATGTAATAAATTCACTACACATTCAATTTTTACGAACTACTTCTTCATACATATTAACTACTGAAACACGGTAACATCCAACGAACTGAAATGATATTTGTAAATTGATATTTTTTACGAGATTATTAAGTTTCTTTTTTAAGATATATGCGTAATAAATGTTTTTAGTCGTACGGCGCATGGCATTATCGAAATATCGCACGCCCGTGATCTGGCATCGGCTTTACGAACCTTCCAAATATTTAGGTACAAATTTTACCCGAATACATTTTATTGCTCATTTCTAAGAATACGACTATTGTTTAACGGGGATCGCCTAGGATACCTGCAGTAATTATTTTCGATCAAGCGGTTTAGTACTACTTCGGTAATCATTTAATGCATGTGGTAATGGTATTAATTCTTCCTGTCTTATCGGTTTCCTGTGCGAAATTAGCTTTTTGAAATCGGTGCGCAATTGTAACAATTCGGTAAAGTACTGAGTGTAGAAAATGTCAAAACACAGATAGTTGATTGTAGACCAACGTGGTAATATTTGTACTCTTCGCAACGAAGAATATATCGAGAGAGAAATTGCTGCGATTAGGGATTTCACCGAAGAGTGTGCATTACACATTGGCCCAGAGAAAAGAGAGTACAAAATCTTGCTAGACTTCTGCAGCTGAAGATAGATTTATAGTAACAACTTCGAAACGAGATCGACGTCTAACGGCACCGGATATCACAACGCACTTTAATACACAACGATGAACAAATGTTTCTGCTGCCATCGTCAAGAGGCGATTATATTGGCAACAGATTTAAGGGGATACATCGGCCGCAAAAGAAACGTTTTTAAAACGCATGCATAAAGAAAAACGATTAACACAGGCAAGAGTGCATGCACACTGGTCACTGAATGGTTGGAACGCAGTCTTATGGATCGACGAGTCCAAATTTCATTTATTTAGTAAGCAACTGAGAATTTTTGTCGACGAAAAAGGAAAAAGAACTAGTGAGGCTTGCTTAGTGCCGTCCGTCAAACACTGAGGTAGTAGTGTTATGGTTTGGGGTTGGTTTGCTGGAACAACTATGGACAATTTAGTGAAAATTAGTGGTATAATACGGAAAGAAGAATATTTCGATATTTTGCAAAATCATGCTATTCCGCGTGGAAGCCGTCTTGTGGGTGAGCCGTTTGTGTTCCAGCAAACCAATGACCCCAAACGTACGACTCGAATCTATGAAAGTTTTTTAGAAGAGATAGCAGCAAGAGACTAAGATTAATGGTTTGGCCTCCTCAAAGTCCGGATTTATCCCCCATAGAGCTCTTATGGTATGAGCTTGATTGAAGGGCTAGACACCGACAAGCTCAGAACACCTAACACTTATGGAAATTTTTGCAGAACGCATGGCAACAAATTGATGCAGGCTGTCTCGAAAAATTGCCTAAAATTTGTGGTTATCAAAGCCAAAGGAGCTCATATCGACGAGTTAAATAATACATAAATATTATTATGTTTGAATTAATTTACTTTTATTTGATGACAGACTTATGTTGTATAAATTCATTAATAATCACAATAAAATTTTACTGCATCTGCGCCTTTTTGTAAAATCCGTTGCTGCTTTCAAACTTTTGAAGCCTACTGTATGTAAATCAAGAGCGATGTGTACTCCTATTAATATCTGGTACACGGGAACAAGTTAGTGTTGTTGAGATGATAATTTTGATATTTAAAGTTAAGGTTGTTGTTATTTTCAATTGGATTGGCTATATTGATAATTAACAAATAGCACACGCAATTGAGGGAATTTTAAACTATTTCGGAGTTGTCTATTTTTGGTCGCACAATGTATATTAAAACTATTTTAAACAGAAAATTATATACGACAATATTTTAAAATTTTGTAAATCTGAAAGAATATATCGAACATTAAAACCCAGTATTTCAAATGATGTAGGTAGCGGAAAAACGACTCAAGTACCTCAGTTCCTGTACGAAGCCGGATACGCGCTCAAAAAGATGATTGGAATCACCGAGCCAAGAAGAGTAGCTGCAATATCTATGTCAAAGCGTGTCGCCGAAGAAATGAATCTTTCCTCCGAAGAAGTTTCATATTTAATAAGATTCGAGGGAAATGCGACGGAAAATACGAAAATTAAATTTATGACCGATGGTGTACTGTTTAGGGAATTAAAGGACGACTTCTTACTGACCAAATATTCTGTTATTATATTGGATGAGGCTCACGAAAGATCAGTTTACACTGATGTGCTCATAGGGATGTTATCCAGGATTGTACCGTTGCGACAGAAGAGGAATAATCCGCTAAAATTGATAATCATGTCCGCTACGCTAAGAATACAAGATTTTACAGAAAATAGAAGGTTGTTTAAGGTAGCACCTCCTGTTATCAACGTTGAAGCAAGGCAGTTTCCAGTTACTGTTCACTTTAATAGAAGAACCAATGAAAATTATTTAAAGGTAAGGAAAAAATTAACGTTTTTTTTGTGAAGAGAATATATTTTAAAAGGAAAATAAGAAGTGATAATATCGAAGTTATAATTAGGGTTGGCCAAATCTTTAGCGTGCTGTACAGACCATGGAACATCTACTAAATAGAATACCATGTCAAAGAAAAATAAATGGGTACGTATAAGTACCGTCTGGCGCCAACAGGGAAAGTATTCACGCTAAAACTTAAATATCCCTTTTGATTTTTTTTTTGTAGAACTTATACAATTGCAAGCAACAACTATCTGTGCAATTGTATTTTACAAGTTATGTAAAAAAATCAAAGGGGATATTTAAATTTAGAACATGGGCAAAGAACTAAAACACAATAATAAACGAACTGCTTGGACCGTGTGATGATAGAGAGTATGAAATAAGAATAAGAGGAAAGACAAAGAAATATAGAGGAAAGAAAAGAACAAAGTGAAAAAAGAAAAGGGTAAAAAAAGAGCAAGGGAAGGGGAACAGAAAAAAGAAAAAAAAAGGAAAGAGAAAGAGAGAACCGTTGGTTTCCCTGTTTTTCGCCTGAAGAAGCCTTCCTCTTTTCTTTTGTTTTCTTTTTCTGTCCCCCTTCTTTTTTTCCTTCTCTTACTTTTTTAGGTTTTTCTTTTTTCATCCTTTTTTCTTTTCTTTCCTTCTTACTTCTTTGCTTTTCCTCTTACTGTTATTTCATTTTCTCTTGTTCCTTATCATGACACGGTCCAATTCCGGAAACAGTTCGTTTATTGCTGACCCTGGTCATGGAAACCTACGTACTCATTTCAAGTAAAACATTGCAAATTTTTCCATTGGAGTTGAATACAGTCGAATTCTAGTGTAGGCATATCTCTTATACACCTTTTAACAATTTCGCGCGGCGGATGTGGACAGGAAATATTTACGCAATAGAACACAAGTAGTAAAAAATAAAGAAGTGATAAAAACAATGAATCGGCCCAATAATGGAGCGCTTACTAGTTACTATCTGGACAAAAGCGTCACTCACATTCGCCGCAACTGCTCTTATACATACGTATCATGACTTGTAAATATCGTTATTAAAAGCGAGGAAGCTAGTTTCATATAATATGTGCATTAAATTCAAAATGTTTCATCTTGTTACGTATTATTGTATTACTGTATCCACTTTTATTTAAGTCCGGTCCTGGAATGTACCCCTGAATGCCGATCTAACTATCTAACAAGCTAAATTGTCTACCTCAGTATTTGTTTCGACTTATAGGAAGCATTAAGAAAGACATCCAAAATACACACAACTCTCCCTGAAGGTGGTATATTAGTGTTCGTAACGGGTCAACGAGAAGTAAATCACTTAGTCCAGAAGCTACGTTCAATGTTTCCATTAAAACAAAAAGATAAATTTCTCAAAATTGCCAAAAACCTGGATAGAGATACGACTGTAAAAGAAGAAAGTACAGATGATGAAACATTTGAAGATCGATTAAAGAGAGTCGTCAAGAAACAAAAGAAGAAAATTAAAATTATACCTGAAATTGATTTAGACGAATATAAAGTTGGCGATGAGGAAAACGATTCGAATGATGAAGAGCATTTTAATTCTGAAGACGAAGATGTGGACGATATTTTGATAAGTCCTCCAGTTAACGCGCAGCCATTGTGGGTTTTGCCTCTTTACTCCTTTCTGCCATCACATAAACAGGCGGAAGTCTTTCTAGAACCACCAAGCGGTTGCAGACTGTGTGTAGTTAGTACTAACGTAGCGGAAACTAGCTTGACTATCCCTAATATTAAATATGTGGTCGACACTGGAAAAACCAAGGTTAAGCTGTATGATAAAGTGACCGGTGTTACGTCTTATGCAATTGATTGGACAAGTAAAGCTTCTGCTGACCAAAGAGCTGGTAGAGCTGGCAGAACAGGACCTGGACATTGTTACAGGTTATATTCAAGTGCCGTATTCAACGATGTTTTGCAACAATTTTCGGTGCCAGAAATACAAAGGAAACCAGTCGATGATTTGTATTTGCAAATGAAATGCATGCATCTAGATAAAATTGTTAACTTTCCTTTTCCAACGGCACCAGATCTAATGCAACTAAAGACAGCAGAAAGTCGATTGGAAGCTTTAGAACTTATAGAGAATTCTAAAGTCACACCTTTGGGTCGTGCAGTAGCCAAATTTCCCGTTCTGCCTCGGTACGGGAAAATGCTAGCTTTATCCCTACAATTTGACTTACTACCTTACGCAATTTGTATGGTGGCAGCGCTGAGTGTTCAGGAAGTACTTCTAGAAACACCCATTGGCCCATCTTCTGCAGATATACAGGAAAACTGGTCGATAAAAAGGCGTAGTTGGGCTGGGCAAGGTAATTCTTTACTGTTAGGCGATTTAATGGTTCTTTTAAAAGCAGTAGGTGGCGCTGAATATGCGAATTCAGAAGGTAAACTACAAAAATTTTGTCAACAAAATGGATTGCGTTATAAGGCAGTACTAGAAATAAGAAAATTACGAATACAATTAACTAATGAAATTAAAGCAAATGTATCTAACGTGGATGTAGTTGTAGATCCAAAGCTAGCGCCACCTACTGATCTACAAGCAAAATTATTCAGGCAATTATTGTTATGCGGAATGGCTGATCAGATTGCCAAGAAAATGGATCCCGACGAAATTAAAGACAAAGAAAATAAAGCAAAATACAAATACGCTTACAAAGCGAACGATATGGAAGACCCCGTATTTTTACATAGAGGATCCGTGCTGAAGAAAACCCTTCCGCAATACGTAATTTATCAAGAAGTTTATGAAACCAATAAAATGTATATTAGGGGTATTACGGCAATTGAGCCAGAATGGTTACCTATTTATGTTCCAAAATTATGTAACCTTGGAAAGCCCCATGCAGATCCAGAGCCTTGGTATGAAGAGAGTAGTGGTAAGATTTTTTTAAAACAACAAATATTACCTTTACCCATGTTATAAATTCTAGGTAAAGTAAAATGCATTGTTTCTGGTAGTTTCGGTCGACAAGCTTGGCCGTTACAAAATACAGAAGTTGAATATCCTAAATCGGTAGAAGCCTACAAATGGTTTACTAAGTTCTTCCTAGAAGGAAAGGTATTTACTAAGTTGAGTAAATACAATGAAAGTTTATTACAACCGGCAAGCGTTGTAACAAAACCTTGGGCTAGGTTACAACCTCGAATTGTGAGAATTTTAAACCGTATGACGTCAATGGATTGCAGAAGTCGGAAGAATGTTGAGGATGTATGGGAAAATGACCCGCAATGTAAGTATTTTGATAATCCGTTTGAAATTACTTGGATTTAAAGGGGATACCTGACAAAAATGTTTTCTTTTAGTTTTACTTGAAGAGTATCTGCTTTGGGTTCCAGAAAGTGTCCACAGTATAGTATCGTTAATTTGGCCACCGTTAAACGCTTAGCTAATAAGGTTATTATACTGTAAATAAAATGGACTGTGTATATTTTGTAAATATTGTTTGTTGGTATTCATAGTAAACCTATTTTTAATAAAAAAAAACAGAATTTACAAAAAACTGCTGCATTAGAAATTAATGTAAAATGTACAATATATTTCATATGATGAGCTCTTTCAATAAAGGCATAAAAAATATACATTACATTTAAAAAAATGTAAGGTTGCGTTTCGTGTGACGTAATGCTAAATAATTTGGATTGTCTGCTGTAGTGGAAATATAACCCCCACAGTGCATAATAACTCAACCTGTCCCGAATTTGCAATATTTGCTTTCTTTGTTTGTTATTTGCGTTTATCATTTTAAGTGGTTCAACTAGTATGTATATGTAAGAAAGAGAAAGAGCCATATCAGTATATTTTTTAAAATATGCAATGGTTAGGGTTCTGGAAATATTTCTTAATATATTTTTAATTGTAATAATATTTGCGATTTACTTGAATCTGGTAAATATCATGCCAACACATAAATAGAAAAGATTATTTAGAAATCGTAATCCTTCTGTAGTATTCAAGAATGCGATAAATAGACAAGCAGATACGCTGCAGGCAGGATAATTTTCGGTTTTTGTATTGAGAGGCAATAAAATTTATGATTAGGTCTGTTTGTCTGTGTCATTGTAGTTCTCGAGCGCGAAGGGTTTACGTGCAAATTCTAACGAGTTTTATTTTATATTCTTAAGAGAAAAATAATACTGTATAAGCAAGTATACTCTGAAAGCTAATGCTGCAATTTGTGATACAGTGGTTACATTTGAAAAAATGCTAAAAATATCGTTATTAAACAGAAATGAAGTTGTTTTACATCGGTACAGTGTACAAAAACTTCTTAAAAAATATAAGGAAAGAGGCGACATTATGGGTAAACCGAAGTGTGGAGGACTGAAAAAATTCACTACACGCCCAAAGTAATAGCTCTAAGAAACATAAAGTACACGCGAGAGTTAGAAGAAGCTACAGGCACGTCAGTACATGCTTCGACTGTAAGGCGGTCTTTGAAAAAATCTGGATCAGGAAACCCCTCTTCCGACGAGACAATAAAGCAGAAAGGCTCAAATAAACTAAAAACAATCAAAATTGGACAGATGATGAGTGGAAGCAAGTATTGTGAACCGACGAGTTGACATTTGAATTACTTGGATCGAACGAGCGTCAGTATGTCCGATGACGTGTTGTAGAAGCTCTTGCACAACCAAGTTCACAAGCTGCTATCAACTATGAGGGTGGTTTGAGGCTGCATTTCATCGCAAGGAGTTGGTGACATTATTAAAATTGAAGGGAAGCTTACAGCGGAGAAATATCGTACAATATTGGAGCAACATGCTATACCTTTTGGCCATCCTCTAATTGGTAATAATTTCTTCCTGCAGCAAGGTAACGCTCCCAAACACACTTCTGGATTGATCAAGAACTATTATGCCAGCTCTAAGAAGACGGAGTAGTTCGCACTATGGTCTGGCCGCCACAAAGCTCGGACTTAAATATTATCAAAGATGTTTGGAATTATCTTGACCCTAAAAAGATTGAAAGGACACCAAGACTTTAAATGAGTTGTGGAACATATTACAACAAGAGTGGTATCGTATTCCGGACGATTCTATTAGAACACTGCATGATGGTCTCCAGGCTCATATGAGAGACAATCAAAAATAAGGGTAGCCATACAAAATATTAAAAAATTAAAAGTTCTAAAGATGTTCAGTATATTATTTACTGATATAAATATTGTATTAGTTGTAAACATTTATTGGACAATATAGTTACTTACATTGCGGAAACATTTTCTTTCTATAAAATTTCTAGGTGCCTCTTTCTTTTGCACGACAGGGTTCTTCCTGTGCCTATTGATCCGCGTAGATAGCCGATTCTCAGATGAACCTGAAGTTTCGACGAAGTCTTTTTCATCTTCTTCCGGAGCGAATCGTCATGACTTCTATCACGTGAAATTTCGAGATATTTCAGGTTCTTCTGAGAACCAGCTATCTACGCAGATCAACACCCGAAAGAATGACATTTCAGCTAATCGAAAATACACTACTGGTAATTAAATGTCACAAATTTGTAAAAGAGAAAAAGTATGACAAAAAAAATTATGTATTCAGCACTAATATTAATTAAACAAAACAAGATTTTCACATATTACAACAAATGTATTAAAATCTTAATATATCTATAAATATTTATTCAAATAAAAACTCAAATATAACAAGGTCAGCAATCGTCTAAAAGCCAAAAATAATACAGAAAGTAAAAAGATGATCAAAGCACTGAAGATGACTAGATTTTTAAATAACATTTCCATATATAAAAATGTTATACATGCCATTAACTGATGTATAAAAATAAAATAAAAAGAATTTAATAAATTATCTATTGGTTAAAAATCAAAAGCTTCATAGCAATCACAATACAATTTTTTATTAAATATTGTGTAATGTTCATTTAATAAATAATTTTACTAAATAATTATAATAGTATTTTTTCATTTCGAATTAATATATTCAAGACTTTTTTAATTTATATTAAGTTTGAAAAGACACACCTGTGCATGTACACAAAAATGCCTCTTTAAAATAGCTATCTGCTCAACATGAAATATGGAATGTAAATTTTGAACATCTAGTCTAGAATACAAATTGATACAATTTGAATATTTTTTTGATCATTATTATCATTATTGAATAATCAAATTGGCGCAAAGGCTACACATAAATCGAACGCTGTTTTTGAAGGATCTGTTCTATTTATATAACGACAATCTGTTTTTCTGGGTAGTGTTTTGATGATATAACGCCCGGTTGGTTGCTTTGCGCGTATGCGTGTTGTGTTGGAGTGTATGTTCGAAATAGGTCGCAAATGTTGTTCAATACAGACGCCTTACGTGGTTCATCAATGGATTCGCAGTATAAATACCTATCAGTGTTAATATCGACAAAATGCAATGTTCCTTCCTTCCATGCAGCTACAGTGCATAAGTAATTTGGCCGCCTATATTTTTTCTTAAATTTTCGTTATGAATTATCTACTAGAAATAACGAGGTTAGATACATATGTAAACACATTATTAGTGAGTTCTACTAGTGCTCGAATCATTAGTGAGTTCTTAAAAATAAAAATTTATTACAGCTATATCTGAGCTGTAAGGGGGCCGACCTTGTTAATAAGCACTTCTTGAAATTTTGACGCAATGCAGTTAATTCCTATACTGTATTTTATAATCTCAGGTCTCTTTTTACCATATCATTGCGATTTGTGTTAGTTTGAAGTTTACTTTTGTTGAAAACACACACAAGCGAATTGTTACCTGTAAATTTTCATATTTCTTAATTATTTGTGTTATTATGGCGAAAACTAAAGTGTTGTACATACAGATATATTCTTTAATAGTTAGTTATCATAGAACAGATAAAAGCAATCGAAAAATTGATAGTTTTTCCTACAAAATGGGAAATGGGCGACCGAGTAGTGTGACTACTGAAACGGCGCTTAGGTAAAAAGCCCTTATTAAGGAACCAAAACAAACGGAAGCGGTATGAGTGGATACAGACACATAAGAATTGGAGCATTGAAAACCACTGTAAAAAAAGGTGTTATGGGGTGACAAGTCGAAGCTTACGAAGTTTACGGCTCACGCAGACGCCAAACTAATCGGTTTCCTGCATCCCCCATTCACTTCAACTGCGATTTCTGGCGCGGTTTTTCGTTAACTTCCTTCGCCAACCCTTACGGTCACTCGATCTTCTACTGGCGTTGTTTTTTCGGTCGCCCACTTCTCTTTCTATTGAAAAAAACTACCACTACTTTTAAATTTGTCCATGTTATAATCCACTGTTTGCCTACTAATGTACAATTCGTGTGCAATTTGCCGTTTGCTTTTATCCGTTCTATGGCAATTAACAAACACGCATCTGTAGGGGTAACAATTTTGGTTTCGCTATAACAACACAAATAACTAAGAAATATTAAAATTCGTAGGTAACAATTCGCTTGTGTGTATTCCCAACAACAGTAAATTTCGAATTATCACAAACCACACAACCAAGCACAACAAGCAGACCTCGGATTATAAAATGCAAAAAGCAACTAACTGTATTGCATCGAAATTCCAAGAAAAAAATCATTAACAGAGTAAGTAGCTTTATACCTCAAGTATAGCTTGAATGAATTTTTATTTCTAAAAACTCTACTGAAATGTATACTAGTGGAAACTGATACAATGTGTATACATATAAGGGTTGTTTGTATCTGCTCTTGTTATTTATAATAGATAATTCATAACATAAAATTAAGAAAAAAACATAGATGCCCTAATACTTACGGACGGTAGTGTATCTTCTTTAGGATAGTTTTCTTACTGCACTTTCGATAGCGATATTTTCAAATGTCTCCTTGAGAAAAAGTGTAATAAATAGAGAAATACATAATAAATAAAAAATTTCAGAATTATAACAATTTTTTGAAATTCGAATTTTTATTCATACTTCCATAAATGGTAGGGTATATTAACTCATGATATGAGTGTCAATTTATTCTGATTTTCAGTGCAGAAAATCTACCATCATTTTTAAATAAATGTATATCCTCACCATAGACAAATATAATCTATAGATAAGAGTATAAAACTGCGTGAAGTTCAAACTCAATCGAACAGCTACCATTTTGATGGCGCATAGGCAATAAAACAATTTACACGAAAATCAGAAACAACAATAATAATATAAATATAATGAAGTCGTATTTTTACTCAAACAGACACATGTTTTAGAAGTATAGATGGCTTTATGTGAAGATAAAGAACTTGAATGTGGTATTATTAGTAAATTATTAGGAATTTTAACACTTTAGTAAGTACAATAAATAGACAAATGATGTTCAATAAGCCGTCGATGTATTGTAGAACGGTTTACTTCCAACCTTAGGTCCTATTTTATCTGAAAGATATAATAAAAGGATCACACTTCATCATTTTTGTTATCTATCTCGATTGCCGCGACCCTAATAATCTTTTTCTTTCCCTCGTTTCCGGATTTTCAGTCCATTTTTCAGCATTTGCGATCATTTTGTTAGACCAAACAAGTATTTGGTCTATAAATTAGTAGGTTTTACCCTGAGAAAGCGGTTTTGTATGAGGTTGCGTTTTTAAGTATCCAAAAGCCTTCATTATTAATTCAACTATAGTTTAATGCAATTACTTTTACGTACTTTTCCTTCAATAAAAAAATAAACGTTTTAAAACTCCATTGCTATTATTTCACAGAGCATCTGACTCACGGTTTTAGAGAATATGGGAAAATTCTTAATAACGCGGTGATCTCCATACTTTGCAGCTGTAACAAATTTATTTAATGGATTTTGGAACTATGTTCCAACAGATGTCGCATGATATGGCTATTTATATACGGGATTAAGTTAAAATAGTACTTCATTCTACTGGCACTATACTACAGGTACTCTAGGTACGCTAGACGTCAGGTTTTACGCTGTTGCCGGATACACACACATAAGCTCGCTATCTAACCTAACATACCAATGTAACCTAGTCTACGAACTGTCAACATTTAAAATGGCCGGATCAAAGACAACCGACAACATTGTATTTCACCAAATATAGCCAATAACAGCAACGTAAAAGTACTGCGATATGAAAAATATAATAATTAAACTATTTCTTTTACATGTTTAACTTTGATAAAATGAACGCTCGTTATTATTTAATTATTAAATTATTATTAAGCATTATATTACTATTATTACATATTTATGACGTTATTTTACTATGTGTATGACGTCGCGTTAATGACGTGCATCCTTAGTATATTAATTTGTACATAGGTGTACTTGTTCGTAAAATTTTCCCTGGAAAATTGATATTCAGACGCGATGACATAAACTGGCCGATACATAGCCCCGACTTGACACCTGGATTTTTCCTATGGAGCTACCTTAAATCAAAGGTATACGTATACAGCAACACAAAAGAGAATATTCGAATAGAAATGGCGGCTATTGTGGAGAATATATACCGAGCAGCTCTCAAAAATCTTATCACACGAGTGCCAACAGAATAACGGAATACATTTAGAGGATATAATTTTCAAGAAATATATTCCCAAAGCCCGTATTTTAATAAAGAAAAAAACATTTGTTAATTAAACTTGGTCATTGTTTTATTATATTCTGTTTATTTTAAGAAGTATTTTTGGGATACCTTGTATTACCAACTTTTTCTCGATTTATTATTGGCAATCTGTAATAATCTTTGCTGGAAAACTTTCGCCTAATCGCTGAGCTATCATATTAGAACAAGATGTTTCATCTGTTAAACACAATTACCCAAACGTGAACACAAGATATAACCTCAATAACTTATAAGGCACAAGAGGCTTTGATAGGGGCTGCGTTCGCGTTGAACGTTTGTGTGCTATGAGGACTCACGCTTTTACTACATTACCTCGATAAAATTAGCGTTTGTAAATAGAAGTTATCACGTTTCGATGACCTTATCAGTCCAAAGCAAACGCACCTATACTCCATTCACGTTAAGAATGCAGACTTGGAATAGATAGGCCTTAAAATACGGGTTTGCCATTGGCTAATGGGCGAGGCATATTCACACAGGAGAAATTGATGTAATTTCTTCATATGAAATTTCTGTCAGTTGTCAAATTTGTTTACAATTTTCGTGTCATTGTTTCCTGCAGTTTTTCATTGTACATTTTATCTATAAACAAGTTGTGGCAGAAATAATTCTTTTCAGAGTTCTTTTATCTCATCATCTCATAATTCAAGGTACTACACAATCGATTATATAAACAAAATGATTTCTACTTTACTATTACGTTCACAGCTTTGGTTTGGTATGGCTGAAGAAGCAGTAGTAGATGCAGTTGCAGGACCAGCGAAGAACCAAGCAAGCATATTGGCAGTAGACAAGCTAAGTTGAAGATATGGTTGAAGAATTTATTATAACTACAGATGCAGATTCATCAACAGATACATCAGATTCTGATTTTGCCTAATAAGTTAATAAAGTGTGTATACACTTAGAATACTCTGATTGCTGATTTATATCTTCATGCATTCCATACATTTAGTTAAGGTATTTTATACAATGTAGTAATTTTAAAAGAACATGAATACAAATTTATTGTATCAAACATGTTATCGAAGAAGAGAGTATGATGCATTAACTGGATAATATTGTTGAAAATATATTCGAAGAATTTATGATAACAGCAAATACATGATCTTCATCAGACCACCATTATCAGAATCTGATTCAAATATCTGTTAATATCATTTGCATAATAAATTGAAATTATTTATTCACCTTTTTCACTCAACCCTTTCATTTATAAATCAAATTCATATGTTTATTTCTTTTGTTATTGTATAAATAAAATGCTAGCAGTAAAGATGTAATCAAATTTTATGCAAGATTTAAGGATATTGTGTGTTACCATGTATTCTGAAGCCACTCGATGGACTTGGATACAGTACCATTGACCCCATTATGTATTGTTCATAATCAGCAACATTCTTCCTTGTTTGGCTTTTGCTTGTATATATTGAATTGCTTACTTTCAACCATACCATTGAAATTGATGGAGATTACCAACGGAGAGATTTACTTCATGACAAATGACTTGGTATAACACTGTGTATATAACCGTTCATGTCAAAGTTATATTTTCGATTTAAGTTTATCCATCTTCAATTAACCCCAAATGCAATCACATTTACTTTCTAACATAATTAATAAGCTCCAACTATTTCGGTAAATGAAACAACGAAAGGAAACATTTATATAGCAATTGATGTTACTTTTACTTTATTATTGCGGTATTATTTTGCCAGATTATATAACCATAATGTATTGAACATAAAATATGAAAAACTTGCTATTTATTATACAAGATTTTGATAACCAAACTTTGATGTTTATGATGTCATTTGACAGTTTCATCGGTTAAATTTCACCAGTGTAATACAGCCGCCGATCGTAGCGCTACCTACTGCATATAGAATAGTATAGAACATATGCCAAAATACCAATTTATAGTGTCTGAAGTTATAAGAATACGTAACGAGTCTTCTCGTATTATATTTGTCTATGATCTTCACATAAACTAAAATGTGCCATTTTTTTTTAAATCGTTTTGGAAGCATTTTTGATTAACCCTCAGCCTACCAGGAAATCGGCATATCATGAAAGTATTTTTATATTGCAAAAACTATTTATCAGAAAAATGCCTTTTTGCAAAAATTATGATGCTATACCTTCTATTTGAAAAGTCTGTGAATACAAGTACGTCTGCTCTGCCGCAAGTTAAAAAAAAAACATTTTAAAATCGTTTTGGGTCAATTGGACCCGACCTGTAAACGTAGGATTAAGTTTTTGTAGTAAATAAAATTATCTTTAATTTTTTCATATACAGGATGTATTCAAAAAGTACCAAATTTTGAATTTTCTTTTGTAATGCATTTATGCAACCTACATTATAGTAGGGATTGCAATGACACCCATTTAATTTAATAAATCAGCCTGTGTGGGTACATCACTAGAAAAACATTTAATCTTAACCTTGTGTTCACTAAATATGTTGATAAAATATTATCAATGTCAGACTCACTCAAACTTAATACTGTTCCAAGTTCAACTATTATCACCATCTTTATTCTCCTTATCTAATTGCGGTTTATGCGATCTCAGTAACTCAACCAAAGCAGTTTGCTCTTGTCTTTTAACGTTCTTCATATCCAATATTTTATAGAAATCGCTTTGTTGGCAATCCGGTAACAACTTCATGTATTGTTCGACGAAAGCTTTTTCGTTATCGGTCGGCGTCATAACGACTTTAACAATCATCTCCGCTTTCGTCATACCTTTATTGACGACTTTAGTATAGGGCGCAGGCGCTTGCCTGTTTATTTGGGACGCTATCGATGGCAAATTCAAAAGGATCGTCTTCAACATATGCGTGTCCAGTAATAACTGTTCGGCGCCTTCTGTGTTAATCGGTTTGCACTTGTAGATATTGCGGACGAACTTCAGAATAAAGGAATTCGCGAATTTGATGCAGAATTGCGTAAAGTATTTTCTGGAATTCGTTAAATTGTCTCTGATGACTGGAACGGTGGTTTTGAAGTGCGTCGTTAACGCTGTAATGTACGGGCTTTGGTCGCCAACCCTATCGATGTTTTGCCACTGTATCTAAAACAGCCAAAGAATATAACTGATTTAGATATTTTAAGCACGTTTTCAATACGATTTCTTTTTACCTTACTCATTGCTGTTAACGCAGGTTCACAAGCATTTTCGAGATCTTGGACTAGGAGTTGGATGCAATTCGAAATAACACTGAAAATTACAGTAGAAATCATAAATCCAATTTTAAACTAATTTTAAATTATTTTATACAGCCCTATTAGGTGTTTTCCGGATGTTATCTGCTACAGAGATGATTTACGTTCTCTTATACAGAGTGTTTTCCAAACTGTATTCATATTTTTGACTACTTCTTAAATAAAAACTTATTTTGAAGAAAAAGTTAGGCATGTTTTATTGCGCATCCTCTAATCGTGCTGTGCTAGTAAAGGTTAGTGGCAGCAAACAGATCTTACGTAGCACAGCAATCCGCCCTTTTTTACCAACCTTGATAAAGTTTAACATCAGGCTTTCACGGCCGGAGTCCGAGTTTGTACTGGCAGTGCGAATTTTCGGGCTTGTAGGCCGTGGTCTTGAGTATGTGAATGTGTAGTGTCATAGAACCCAAGGCCATTTGCATTTACGGTGTCAATTCGTATGTTTCGTAACGTTATATTAAATCGTTTAAGAACCTCGAAAGAGCAACCAACTGTGAAATATGTACGTTTAGAAAACGTACAACTACGTGTACGTTTAGTTGGCCCAATTAAAATCAAAGCGGATAAAGTAATTCAAAGTCATATGCAGAGGCGTGCACCATTTAAATATTGTCAATTTTAAGTGATAAGTTTTCAAAGCCCGCAAAAAAATTGGTTTTAACCTACCACCATCGCATGTTAGAGAGACGCCCCCTATATTCAATCCATTATTATTATTATTATTAGTGATGTAATACAAAGATTCGTATTAGGTATTATCTTGCTTAATTTTTTAAGCAAGTTGGCACGCTTACGCTTAAGCTAAGATTTTTAAGTACGCAGATTTTGAGTTGCTCGCCATTACGCTATTCTGGCAATTCTAATAATCCCGCATTATCAGTATTAGCTGCAGCTGAAGATGAGCTAATTAAAATAATGGCTAAGTTTCCCGATAGGCGTACTGCGGGTTCTGATGAAATTCCGAGCTTCCTAATTCGTGATACAACATTTGGTCTGGTGAAGCCAATGATAAAAATCATCAATCTTTCATTGTCTGCACCTGTCTTCCTTGGTCTCTGAAAATGTGCCCACTTAGTGCCAGTGTATAAAAAGGGTGATTCTCGTGTAATTGATAATTGCAGGCTGATAGCAATTTTATGTAATTTTGCGGAAATCTATGAACATGTTATTTATTCCGCTATACTTACTAATGTTACATCTACACTTTCTGAACGTCGGCATGGCTTCTTGCATGGAAAATCTACAGTAACTAACTTGCCAGTTGTTACTCAATATATTAATGAGATACTTGATAATCGTGGTGAAGTCGATGTACTATATATAACATTCGATACAATCGACCATGAAATTTTACTCAATAAGTTGGATTGTTTTGGAATTACTTCTTCGTTTCTTAAGCTTGTGAGTTCGTGTATTTATCGCAGCGTATTAACTACGTATTTTATAATGGCTATCGGTCGCAAGAATTTGTATCTACCTCTAGTGTGCCGCAGGGTTCCAACTTAGGACCACTATTGTTTTTATTATTAGTTAATGATCTGTTGGTTAGCCTTTCCTATCCGGCTTTGGCTTATGCTGACGATGTGAAGGTCTATTCAGCTATTTCTAACCAAGATGTTGCACTCCTTTAGAAAAATGTTGACTTCATCACCACTTGGTGCACAAGCAATAGATTCAAGCTTAATGTCAACAAATGTCGGCATATCACCTTCACGCGCAAAACCTTTAAATTCGATTTATACAATTAAAGAGGAGATTGCACCTACGCGTGAATTATTTAAAGATCTTGGAGTTATTTCTGATAGCTGTTTAAGCTTTGTTTAGCATATTGAAGAGTTTTCCTTAACTTATTCTGAAAGGTTTGGGTTCGTAGAGCGGAGCACCCGGCAATTTAGTGATATAAATATGTTAAAGTCTTTGTATTTTGTCTTTGTAGTGAGTTGTCTGGAATACGTTTCTATTATTTGGTCCCCTTATTATACCTGCCGCCAGCTTACATTGGAACGAGTTCAACATCGTTTTCTTAAATTTCTTTCGTACAAACTTGATGGACAATATCCTTCTAAATGAACAGATTACTATTTTTGCTGGAGTATCATGCCATGCGTTCACTTAAAGAACGCAGAGAAGCGTATTGCTTTTAATTTGTCTAGAAATTAATAAATGTGTTTTGTGATTTGTTGTTTGTGGCGATTTGTACCTCGTTTTTCGTCTAGATTCTGTTCTAGGTTTGCAGTTCCTATTCCGAAAACTATAATTTTGCATAATGCCCCCATATATAATATGTGTAGCTTAGCAAATAAATATTATATCTTTTTTCGAATCTACATAAATTTTCATTAATTTAATTTTGTTTGCATTATTTTGTAAGCGCTTTATTCATACTAACTCTTTACGCTAGTTATTCTTCTTTAGTTTATAAGTTTTCTTTTCATAATGTATGTATGGCTTTGTATTATTTTTTGTCCTCTAATTGGTATTCTGTTGAACAATAAATTCTATTATTATTATTATTGATTCGTGCATAAATGATATTTATCCTGAGTTGCTTCAACTAGTGTGGGTGGGCTGGTGGCTCAGTGCCTTGCGCGCTTGGTTATCAGTTGTGAGGTCCCCGCTTCGGACCGGGGATTGTTTCTCAGGGTTGAGTTTTTTCTGTGGTTTTCCTTACTCTATAGTAAATAATAATAATAACTTATGGGCGGCCGATGCCCCCTGTAATTTGCGAAAACTATTGGGGGATGCGTAGGCATGAATTATTATCATTAGCACGGGAAAAAAGTGAATTCATAGTGAAAATGTGCTCTTTTCTGTTCGGGACGCGGAACTGATGAATTGCAATCAAATTAAATTTGTCATCATAATTGTAGACGACGTTATGTCATGGGATACTCACCGCGAAGATCTAGAAAGAAACATATAGGAAAAAGTGATGCAATATCGATGATACTATGTGATGATGAAACCTCACACATGCATTTGCAGTGTATTCCCTGTAAGTATACTTACAGTTCCCAAAATGTAATTTTTATGTAATAAAAAGAAGCTGTACAGTTTTTCCAAAAAATGACTTGTTTGGTAAGCAGTGTCACGTACCAAATTTGTGAATTCAATTTGCATAACTTTTTCTAGAAACCTTATACTGCTACTCCTTTTGTCTTAAGGCTTTAGCTGTTAAAAAGTCTTTATAGAACATCTGAAAGCACTCAAAAGACACTTTTAGACTACAGCCGTGGAAATTTACGATTAGTGATTTATTTATGTTAAGTTATTGAAATAATATTTAAAGTTACCCATTTTTGTTTACCTAACATTGATGTTCGAGGTGGGTCGATAAACTGAAACCGGCAAAATCGCGATTTGTATATTCGATATATGAAGAGTTGCTGTTGCATGGGTTTGTTTATCGAGTTACTTACTAGTAACACGTACGAATAATTTGGAGCGAATGAATTGAAAATGTTAGGGATACGTAAAAACATCTTCGACTCAACTGTTTGATGACACCATGAAGAGGGTTATGGCAATTTCCGGATACAAAATATACACAATATACACAAATGGTGTGTTTAGTTTGTGACAAAACAATTTTGAAGATGTGTACAATGCTGTAGGTGTATACTCGAGCTCATCCGAATTTTTGGGCATACACTTAACTAATTGTTTTCACAATATTAACAATTGATAAATTAGCATTTTTATTAAGTAAAGTCACCGGACTTACGCGACCGCTAAACAAACCAAATGGGCAATTCTAATCATTACATACCTATGAAAATGGTCTTGTTCCTGCGACAAATCGATTTGTTCGGCAAACGGGGGATCTATCTTTTCTTTTAATTTCTCCGCTAACTGCTTCGTAGTCTCTTGACAATACTCGGCGGTGGTCAATATACAACAAATTCTCATCTGCTCCTCCTTAGTAAACCTGGTGATCTCACCTTCTTTGAGCAGAGACGAAAAATTCTGTATCAATCCCGACGTGGAGATCTTCTGCAGATCTCTAGTGATATTCTGCACGCTAGTACCCAAAGATTGGCTCTCCAATTTCGGCAAGTTATTCTGCAAGAGCTTAGAGGAATACTCACGCAGATATTTCTGGAAAGTTCTCGTTAAATCGAGCATCGATTGACCCTTATCGAGTTGGGTACACTGGATCATGCTTTTCTTGTAGAATACGAACAGATCGGCGCAACTCGGTAGCACGATAGCGTGAGTATCGCTCGTCTCTGTCGTGGAATGGGTTTTCTCGTCTTGTTGGAATCTCTCGATTAGATCGGCTAAGTTTGCGTCGATACTGTCGATGTATATCTTCAAGTGAGGTATGAAACATCGTCCGATTAAGCCGGAAAATGGAGATCTCTGTAGGTCAGCGTTATCTTCCGGTTCTGACTGTTGTTTCCCGTGTTCGTTTAGCGTGATCCCCGTAAATCGTTTCGATAATAGATTTTCGAAATTCGAGGTCTTTTGAATGGCGTATAGCAGTAATTTCACGTCTATTTCGTGTTTGCGCTTCATCATGATTTTCGTTAATTCTTCTCTTGTATCGTGACAAAATTGCACCGCTATGCGTTCAGATACCTCCCAGTTTTGCGGGAACATATTGCCTAGAAGTCAAAAATTATAAATTTATTTTGGGATAAAAAGTTTGAAAAATTGTGTTTCCTATTTTTACCAATGTCTACTGCCGTTAACTCTTTAAATACAAGATATACAACGTTTACGATTTAGTTTAAAACAAATGATGCCTTTTATTGCTAGATTAACAAAAAAAAAAAACTATTCACCACAAGTGTCAGTTACAGTTTGAAACAAATGAAATCAGTATTTTAATAAAAATCATTCTTCGTAAGCCTCTGCCTAGTCGCTATTATAGTTCATATGTCGTACCTTAACTTCTTGTTGTCAGTTCAGTGGAAAATTTCATTTTTGGCTATAAGAGTAATTTTATTTTCCAGAATACGAGGGTCACGTTATATATTTCCAGATGCCACAAAACTAGAGAACTTAGAGCTGGCAACACTGCATTTCTAAATACCACCACCCTTGAGTTGTAAGCTCCGACTGTTAGTTGAGTCGCTGCTGTCATAGAGCATACGTGGTGCATACAATTTCTCATCGAAGCATGGACTTTGTCAAGAGGACATGTCTGCGCAATAATCTCCTACGATTTTAAAGTCGATTTAAGTGAATAACAAAGTCTTGAACGATTGCAACTCGTATTTGGTGATGAAAGACTTTCATGCACAACTGTGTTTCGCTTGTATAACGAATTTAAAAGAGGACGGATATCGCTTGGTGAGGCACGTGCTGGTAAGCCCTATTCTTTAGCTACCGTTGGAAACATTAAGAGAGTGATCGATGAAGATCCAAGATGCACCTATCAAGCGATTGATGCAATTCTTGGTGTTGGATTCGCAACAGTAAATTCAATGTTACAAGATTATTTTCGGATGAAAAATATTGGTACTCGCTGGGTGCCACACATGCTTAACGATTTCCAAGGCGGAGCGAGTAAAAATCGCTCGCGAAACGTTAGAAATGGTAAATAATGGTGGAAGATAGTAACAGGTGATGAAATTTACATCCCATTTTTCGATATTCCTACCCCCCAGGAGAGCCGTGTGTGGATCCACGAAGATGCACCAACACTGGTCAAACAGCAAAGTGCTATCAAGAAAGTTATATACGAAGTTTTCTTTCGTAGTATAGGATTAGTAAGAGCAATCAAGCTGGAAAAACAACGTACAGTCACAGCAAACTGCTACAGCACAAAATGTTTGCCAACAGTTCTTGAGTCGACCGACATTCGCGTGTTAATGTAGCATCACGACAATCCATCGTTGGCACAGCGACAGTTGAATTTTTACGTGAAAATAATGTAAAAGTCATTGAGCCTATTCGCGGCACTATAATAGGGATAGTTAGATTAACCAATGATCTTTGCTTATGCCATCGAAGGATGTGTCTAAAGATCTATTTGACGAAGTATGAATACATAAACTTAAACCTAAACGCGATTTTCCTTCATCTTCTGAAAATTCCAATAGAAGTTTTTCTTTGAAATTCTTATCGGGTTTCATCCTTTTCTATGCACATTCGGCATGCAAAATAAATCAAAAGCATCTGTATCTCATCATGTATCATAGCTGATTTAATCCATGTACTCCCATATCACAAAATAGTAAATATCCTCTCAATCGTTAATATCAGGTAAGACAAGTCATCAGTGCTTGCCTTGCGTAAAAGAAAAAGTTCTCTGATATCATCAAAGCATCAACAAGGTCGAGTGCTTTAGATGTTTTCTTTCCACAGATTGAACTGCACCCCATTCTCGATTTGCAACTCAGATAGACTTAAATAAAAACAGTAATTTCTTTTGCTGCAGTTTTTAATTCATGTACTACGTTCGTGAACTAAGGCTGTATGATTTCAATGGAAACGTTAACCTTTTTTTCATCAGAGAAATGGATTTCATGTGAGTTATGGAAAGAATCAAAATATGGAATAAATATAGACCTTCTAAAGTAGTTGGTGACGCTACTAGCTGGAAGATTACAACGATGTTGCTGCCCCTCAATTTAACTCAAATACAAGGGCTTCATCAATTTTCTTTGCATTATCAATGCGGTCTTTAGTTTTTCGGCAGGAAGGTCATAGCTAACGTAATACGCTTGATATGCTGCAAGCATTCTATTAAGTTAAGAGCTTTTGTTTTCGAGGTGTCTGCGATGGATTCCAACAAGGCAAAGTGTTTTTCTATAAATAAGGTGCACATAAAATACAAAAACACTTTTTGTTACTGCCGAATGCAGCTGAAACGCCATTATCTTGGTAGCGATGTTTCTTCCTCCAAACAGTTTCTGAAGTTCTTCAAGTACCCTCCTCTGTCCTTACCTGTCGAGGCCTTTGCGTCTAATTATAGTTATGGAAACTTGTAATTGTTGCTAGAAAACAAATACAAGTTTTCATACTTTTGCCTGAGCTTGACGGTATTCAGCAAATAACTGTTCAATGATCTTATCTTGCCTTTTCGTAGTAGTTCGCGAAATACCTCGCTCCATTAATCATTACCGGCTGTTCTTGCAAAATACGGGTTTTATAAGTTTTGATAAGTATTTTATGGAGTATCAAAGCGAACACCATTATCTATTCATTACAGATCTCCGTTTGCTTTTATTATACATCTTTTAAAGTAACAGCTCACACACTCTTGTGCTATAGATTGTACATTTGGAAACCATCACCTATAAATGATGACTATAAAACTGAAAATATTTTATAAAATTGATTGAAAACATTTCTTACAATCGCATACAAGCACATATTCACGTGCAATTCATAGTGAAGTGGTTGTTAAATTAAACTTAGATAAGTAGATGCTCTCATAAAAAAACATAATCAGAAATGACATATATATCATCGGTTACGTGTTGGGAAAATGTGTGATCAAATAAGTTTTAAGTTCAGTTGCAGAAGTTATTTTTTTTGCATATATGTTTGATTATTTATATTCAAATAATAAAAAAAAAAACATTCATATTAATATGAACACAACCTACTTGATGTGATTTTTAAAATATTTGAAAACACCGTTTTCGCGACGAGGTTCGTGGTTATAGAAAACTACGTCATTGTACTAGTTATTTGTGGTTATAACCTCGTAACCATAGTTACTCGCGAAAAAATCCTTAATCTATTTTTAATTCGGAGGAGTGTTTTTAAATTGAAGCGCCAAAAAGTAGGCTAGCTAGTTTCCGGCAAAAATTACACTAGCGATATTGGATATATTGTCGGCCGCCATATTGTTACAACTAATTGACGTTTGAGTAGTGTACTTTCCTGAGTGCGTTTGTACTTATTTTTTCTCTCTAAGTTTGCATAATTACATAACTACAACTTATATAAAATCATTGCTAGTTTTAAAACTGCTGCCAAAAAGTGGCTTTGAACAATTCCATTGTGTAAACGCGTCTTTTCATTTTACTCCTTTGAATTAAAAATAGAGTATAAGTAGTATTAGAGTTATATAAGTTACCTAATTTATCCTCAAATTCTAATAGGTGCCTTTTCAACCAAGCATATCTCTTATCAATCTTGTCCAACCATGCTGTATCTTCAGTTTCTTGAAATAGATGATTATACTCCTGTAATTGCAAATTAACGAACCATTTCAGTAATTCCTTCTTAACTCGTGGATCCAGAATAGAGACTACCAGACAGGCTTGCGACAATTGCTTATTTGGAATAACTGTTTTAGTGTTACTTCCGGAAAATGCTTCTTTGAAATCGTGTGTTATTTGGTCGGCCAACTCTACATGAATTTGCTTTACCTGATCGCTCAAACTTTTAATTTGGGGAATGTCAGAATAATTTTCAAAATGTAGCATTACTTCACTTATAGCTTGCAAAGGTAAAGCGATTTCTCCGTACAGTCTTTTCTCCTGCAAAGATTTCAAGGTATCTACACCACCTACCAGCATATGTAGGTGGTTTAATGTTGTGATGGCTAAAGTCAGATTTCGTTTAGCGCAATCTAATTGCTTGATATCTCTAGTTATTTCCCGTACCATCTCCTCAGATCTTTCAGCATGCTCTTTAATATCTTTTATATGAACAAAAAGTTGTTTTATCACCTTTTGAGCATCATCCAAAGCTTGTCTTCCATCTTGACTAGCTGTAGTTTGGCCACGTACTACAGCACTTATCTCGTTGTCTATAGTTTGAATTTTATTTTCCATTTTTGAAACAACCTATTTAAAGTGAAGAAAGAAAGTATTATTGTTTCAATATATAAAAATTACACTAAATTAGCTATAAAATGATACATATTTAAAATTTTCATACAAATCTTTTAATATCATAAAACTCAGAAAGTGAATAAAAGAGAATACCATAATAGCTGCCTTATGTCTATAGTTGCATTCAGGTAGGTGCCGCACTACAGCGTTGCAAAGTAGAATATATCTGAATGTGCCAAAATGTGTCCATATGACATCACAGCTTGCAGTGCTTTTTGAAGCGGTCGCCATTTTTGCAACGGTGCACGCTACATTGCAGTGCTGCTAAAAAGTATAAACAATCCGCTAGTCTAAACATTCAAACAAATGATGTCCGCTTTAAAACAACAATCAGAATAAACTAAAAAATGGTATTGAAACTCGCGAATTAACTAATAAGATAAAACAAAGTGCCACGTAACTAATACACAAATATATTTCATCAGAGAATACAGAGGGCTGCAGAGAAAATTGAAACATAAAAAAAATAAGTTAATAGGGTATGTACACTTGTGATCACAATAAACGACTACACTAGAAATTTGTGCTATTTGTACCTGACTTAATTTTTATAATGTCAATAACGTCATTATGACACTGAAAAATTAACAACAAATTAGATTAACAACTTTTCAGAGAACCATTTTTTCTAATGTATGATGGTGATAGTATTAGAAATATTAATACAGAATTTGGTGTTAGTACAAGCACCGTGTTGCGGCCAAAAATAAAATTATTCAAACTGGAACAATCATTTGAAAGTAAAGTTCAGGATCGAAAAAGGTTTCTATGCAGGAGCAAGATAAGAAGTCTTGCTCCTGCGCCATAACAGCCAAAGAGCAGACAGATTTTCCAGCATCTTCGGTAACCACTTGAAGAATAGCAGAATTAGAACTAAGAAATCGTAGCGCAGCTAGCAAAGTCTTCGTCACATAAGAAAAACAAACAAAAAAGGATTGTATTCGCCATGGAATATATCCGCTGCCCAAAAAATTTTTGGGATGTTTTTTTTTCGGACGAAAAAAGATTTCAATCGTCCAACAATGCTAAAATGCGAGTATATCGTCCTCAAAGAGTGCGTTGTGACTAAAAATTCTGGTAGGTTTTCGGTAAACGCTTGGGGGTGGATCAATATTATCTGGATCTCTAATATTGATCCACTCCCAAGCGTTTACCGAAAACCTACCAGAATTTTAAATATGAGAATATGTGTTCTTGTGGAAGAAAGATTGACTGCGCTAGTATACGTCAAACCATTGGGTCACTGTTTACTACCTTCTGTGCGACCCGTTTTTAGTGATAATTTTATTTATCAGCTGGGCATTTGTCGATTGCATACTGCCCCGCTTGTAAAGGCAGCACCAAGGAACAGTAGAAATTATTTTTTATTTTCTACTCATGAGCAGAATATGTAAAACATGTCTTACAGCTGACAAATTAAAAATTGTCATGTAATATACATGACAAATGCCTGATTTACAATACTCAAAAACACTCAAAATAGTCTATAAATCATGTGGGTAACAACCGGTCCGCTGTAAGATTTGATTCGGCCCGCGAGACATTCTGAAAAACCCAATTAAAAAAAATTCACGATTTAATTATAATGTTGTACCTATTTTTTTCATTTCATTTTCTTATTTTAATAAATTGCATTATAATAACATTGTCGTATTATCTCATGTCTGATATCTAACGCTAAGAATTATGAACACTACTTTAAAATGCACTACTTTTAAACGCGGCCCGCGTATTTGCACACTAAAATTTGGCCCACATGTCAAAGGTTGCCCATACTTGCTATAAATCTTGTCCCACAATAGTACGTATAAAATAAAGGATTACAATTGAAGAAACTAAAAAAGAAAATGATACGAATGAAGGATATGTCAATACTGCAATTATATAAACAATAAAACATGACTCCTTCAAAGTATTATTTCTCTCTTCCTGGACACTTAACATCTCAGTCATAGCATAGAGTTCCACTCTATCTGTTTGCAGACCTTTCCTTTTCCTTTTCTCTTTAGAGGCTGTTGTTTCTGGAGGTATATTTCCAATGGCAGTGGTTGTTGTCAGAGGAGAAGGTAAATCAGAAGGTAAATCAGAAGGAATATAAGAGGACTATACGAAGGAGACATGCCTTCAGCAGTACTCTGTTCTGGTTTGCAAAAGCAGTACAGAGAATGTATGCAATAGAGGTGAAGGCGCAGAGTGTAAGATGTGTGAGGGAGGTATAGATTGTTTTGGTAAAAGATCAGTGTGGTCAATTTTCAATGCTGGTTTGGGGGTAGTGTCCATTGGTAAAAAAGAAACAACTTCAATGTAATGACAAGTTGAACACTGTCTTGGAATAATTACGTTTACTGGACACGCATTGCTGGACATGTGCTAGATTTGCAGCTGCATTATTCAATAGTATGTCATTATAGTATATAACTATAGCATCATTATCTACTGCCATCAATATTTCATCTACTCCAATCATATCCATAAAATTGAGGTTCTTGTATGTTCAAAGTTTCTAACACAATCAAACATCCGCAATGGTTTTTTAAATTTTGAACGAAACGCCAAAATTAAGATATAATTGCAACTTTGCTATTACTACTATTACATATTCCATCAATATTCCAAATACGTATATTTTCCAAGTTCTAGTCAAACTCTCACTGTCCTTGTGTTCTTCCTGACATATCCACTATTTGCTTATTCTGTATCCCTTATCTTTATATGAACTTGCTGCCCCCTTAATATACTAATACGACCATATGTCAAATAGGAATCTGATCAAATTCTGATAGTCAGAAGGTAATGTACGCAAGTTGTAATTGCCATAATATTACATATTCTAAAGAATAGATGAAGAAACAAAGTTTATTTCTATAAAAATGTACATTATAAAACACACTAACTGAAAGGAAAACGATCAAAGAACTTATGGAGTTCAAATTTGGATTTAAATGTAGCTTAAGCTATTGAATGACCACTTAGCTAATGTGCGATGTTGCTTTGTAGCGCAACGCTTACCTGAATGCAACCTATGTTATTGTCCATTATTTAGCACTTTCTTAAAAGTAACAAGTAGTTTAAATACCTCATCGATATTTGAAAGTGATTGTTCTGTTGGAAACAAGGAGTTAATATAATCTATTGTATTAAAATCAGGTTGGTCTAAAGGATCCTTGCTTGGTAGGACCTGAAAGAGTAAAGATACAAAAGAAGTACTTAATCAGCTACGCAAATAGGGGATTACTTCTTCGATGGCTTTTTGTACTTCTGGTGGAAAATTAATTATAAAATCGTCGCTGTCATCTAACATATCTTCTTCTATGCTTAGACTATCCATGTTCGAATTAGTAAACTGCGGACACTTCTTTAATATGTATGCATAAAATTTATTCAAATATGTTTTGTCGCCATTATACTATAGAATGAATGAATTAATTAAGGTTAGGTTCGTTGACACAGTTTATGGAGTTTTGATTGGTTGAATTTATAAGTGATTAACTTCTAAATCACTATCTAATTTTGACTGTTACTTTCGAATATCAGTGATTTTGGAATTTGATTGGGATTGCGATTTAATGCTAACTGCTATCACATACATTATCTTCAAGAATAAAAGAAATCAGCGTGACCTCTTTTACGAACAGATATATAACCGTGTCACTCAGCCTTCGAAGTATTGCTTTTATGGAAATGGCACTAATCGTTAGCAGATTTTTAATACAGGGAATACTTCAAATAATAAATTTTATTGTTTTGAAAAATATTTTGTATAAACTACATTTGAATAAAATATACGCGAAATAAATAGAAAGACGAAAAATATACGTGTTTTCTTTTCATTTTTATTGATACATAATCTCAAACTTGAATTTATTCCGTTTTTTACAGAGAAATAAATATATGTTATTCAGAGTCTAAAATTTGACAAATGACAGAAACGATGAAGCAATTATATTATCTTAGCATCAGGAACTAACTTGCCAAAGTTCCTAGTTTCGTATAAGGTGATATAAAAAGATTACTCTAGTAGTATAGTCCATGAAGTTATCTCTGGTATAGTCCTCATTGAAATTTACATTGCATAATAAAAAATTCTATATTTCACAACTAGGTTATACTTTCCTTACAAAATGTTATTATACCCAATAAAATAAATTATGCTGACACCTCTTCTACATTTACTATAAGCATTAAACTTATATGCTTCGTTTTTTGTAACTTTATCTAGTTATTAGATAACATAGGCAATTAATTTTACAATAGTGGAGTCACGCGCGAGTTGATTTATTCTGGAAGACCCTGTATTATTGGATGGTAGCTCAAGATTGTATAAATTTGGTATAGTTTCCGACATTTTATTTTGGAAGAATGATGTATATGTATATTTTGCTAGAATTACATTATTATCCGTCTTATATTATTAAGAGAAGGCGTGATAACATAGGCAATTAATTTTACAATAGTGGACCCACACGTGAGTTGATTTATTCTGGAAGACACTGTATTATTGGATGATGGTTCAAGATTGTATAAATTTCGTATGGTTTCCCTCATTTTATTTTGGAAGAATGATGGATATGTACATTTTGCTGTAATTAGATTATTATTATCTGCCTTATATAATCAACAGAAAGAGTGATATTTAAAGTTAGAGAATTAGAGAAATTAGTAGTTGCATTAGTAACAAGTGACTTTTCAATGTTAGTGATTCAATCACAGCTTCTTGAAATATCATCAATCCTTTTATCACAGATCACAGTTTACTGGAAGTGCAAGGGAAGGGGACATTAGTCCTATTTTGAAGTATTAACTTCAGAAATGTCTTTTAAAAAGGATTTAATTCATCTTTGCAAACCTTATTATATTGTAAATCTTATTCTAACGTTTTCTTACATCTTCTGCAAAAGAACTCCTGTCTTGTGCACTTATTTATTTGGTTCTCAAGAATGTGAACTAGATGAGGTAAGGTTATTTATATATCATAACAACGGACATAAAATTAACGTTAATTATGATTTATCTCTAGAGAGAAACCGAGATATTATTTTTTCTTTTGATAGTTGTTATGATTCGTACTAGAAAAGCAGGTAGCACTAGCATGATAAACTATTTATCAGCTAGTTTTGTTTATACCAAAATTGCAAATTTGATATTGTGGTTTTATGGAGACTTTGTAATGGGCATTATATTTGGGATTGTTTTTGTGGGTAAGTAAATATTTTATAAGGACCTACATTCAGTTTTACACAAATTTTTATTTCAGTAACTGCATTCTTTTTACCTGAACCAACATATTCTGGGCCTGATAAAGTAGTTTACTTTAGAGGCGTAAACGGTTTAGAAGAAGAATTAAGTAGGGATAAGAAGATCGTATGGCTTGTCGCTTTTTATACAGTATGGAATCCTGCTTGTGTTAATTTTGCGCCAACATTTGCAGAACTCAGTGTAAAGTATTGTCTAGATAATTTTAAATTTGGTAAGGTAGATATTGGAAGATATCCAGATGCTGCTAAGAAATATCGCATAAACGATAGCAGTTTAAGCAAACAATTACCTACGCTAATACTATTTAAAGAAGGACAGGAAGTATTGCGTCGTCCAACTGTGGATAGCAAATTGAAAGTTATGAAGTTCCCATTTACAGAAGAAAATATACGTGGTGCGTTTGATGTGAAAAACATTTATGATAATTGCAAATTAACGTTAAAAACTAAGAAAGTGCAAGGACATATTAAAAGTGATTAAGCTTCCTTTTTTTTGTAATTGTAAATAGCAAAGCTTTAAAGTAAATTATGTAATTTATTTTATATTAGTTTAACAAGGAAAGGTGTTTATATACAAATATTTCAATCTCGAAAACGAATTAGTGTTAGGTTATTACATTAATTCGAGGTGAAATATAGCTGCGGCCATGTTATAGACAAGGCGAGTAAAACAAAGTAAAAGTTAAATAATACAACAACTTCAAGAATGAGATTCACTATCTCCAGATACTTGCTATAAACTTGCCAAATGCCATGTGTATATAATGAATATATATGTACGGCATACTTGATACAAGTTTGTAGCAAGTATCCAGAGATAGTGAATCTCATTCTTGAAATATCGGAGCCTGGAGTTGTTGTGTAGATATAGTGGCGTGTTTCCGAACATTTTCCTTCAAAATGTGCCATAAATTCTGAATGGTTGGGTAATTACAGTTGCCAGTCCAGTACTCGCACCCCATTTTCTTCAAACCATTTAATTACCGGACGAGCTTTGTGGCAAGGGGCGCTATCCTGTTGGAAATAATACTGGTCACGTGTACCCTCAACAAACCTGACAATAGATAGCTCTTGCAACATTTCAATATAGCTTGTATTGTTCATCTATCCTTCAAACATGAATACCTGTCTATCTTTCGCCGTCATGCATCACCGTATCATAATACTACCCCCACCATACCTCACTGTGGGTCTTACGACGCGGGTATTTAAACCCAACAGAACTGCGTATCCGATAAACATTAATGAAAACTAGTTTTAAAAGTGGCCATAAAATAGAAAAAATAGGAATGATACGTTCTTTTAAGTAAAGCTTAGGTACTATGGTATGTATCTACTTGTATCAATATTTGGTTCATCAAACCAAACAACTTTTGTCCAATCTTCTACGGTCCAATTTTTGTATTTCCATGACCGCATTAGACGTTACTTGCGATGTGTGTCACTCAGGAGTGGCTTGTGTCGCGGTTTCTGCGTTAATAAGTGATTCCAATTTTAAGTTTATTGCGAAGTTGTGTAGAAATTTCTTTCGCGGATTTACGCCTGTCTCGGAGGGATAGCTTTTCAATTAATCGATCTTGGCGATCAGTGTTAATACGTTGTCTACCACTTTTCGGTCGCTTCGCGTAAGAATCAGTCTCCTAGAATCGTCTAATCGTATTCTTTACCTACAACAGGAACATTAATAGTCTTCGCAATTTTTAACGTACAAAAAGATTTCATGAACTGTGCCCCAAGTGCCTGAACCACCACAGTTCATTCATCGATTACTACGCGTTGGGGAACATGGTTAAAGGCTGCGTTTTATTACTGCGAACATGTTGATGATGTAAAGAAGGTAGTTTTACAATAACTGCTATGGACTAGCGGAGGGAATTAAAAAATTACAAAATGATTCGATGTCGTTTATGGATTCTGTTCAAATTGTGATGATGTTCTCACTCACACCTATGTACGGCGGAAGGCGAAGAAAATTAAAGTTTAATACGAAAATTTGAAAGTGTTGCTGTCAAGGATTCAGATTTTCTCATACTAAGACAAATTTGTGAAGGTGCGTCGAAAGATCCATTAAGTTGTCACAAGGATTACTTTAAATTTGCAACTACAACAGCACTCAATGTGGAACGGTCGTTTTCATCATTAAAAAAATATTTATTTCGTACACCGTATTCATTTGACTGAAACAAGTGTGGAAACATATTTAATGATTCTCATGTTTAATAGATGCCACCCAGCTTGTTATTTCGTGGAAACTTCTTAAAACAGTAAGTCTTTCAGCACGTTATATATTTTTTTATTATTTTATGTGTAAACATTCCCGCGTCCGCATCGGCTATGCTCACTCATGAAGTTCACGATCATAAATGATGCGAGTACATAAACGTTACTGAACACTCGCTTTGATATGGCCGTTCGGTCCCTCCATGTTGTTCTCCGCGTTACACTGTAACTTGCCCCCGCTTTGGCGAGACTATTCATGCGTCTTATACTACAACGCAACTGGTGCGACAATATGCAATTTATTGCCTCCTACGTTGGGGTGCCGGTAAATGTAAGGCAATCACACTTACAATTACATTGTCTACGTTAATTTGCAAATTTTATTTATATTTTTTCTTGGAAATACCAATACTATTGGTAAACCCTAGTTTTATGAGGGATGTCTATAACATACGGCCGCAGATGTATATTTGGAAATTTGTTCTTTGTATATGGAATTACATGAACATTATATACTATTTATTATTGCATTATGTTTTGTTTTAAATATAGACTTTCAATAAAAATAATGCTGTAAAAATTGTAATATGAAAGATGAAAATCGAATAACATATTTGAATGACCGGACTCCTATGCGCGATAGGAACATGCGTAGTGAATATATTTTTTCTTTTTGTAAGAATTATTTGAAGAGAATGAGATAAGTAGGTATTTGTATTTCACTTTCCCCATTTGAAAGATTAGCTGTAATTGTCGGAAATTCTGTATGTTTTTGAAAAATCCATTCGGTTTCTACATATTCCTATTCTATACGATCTATACTTCTATGAAATTTGGGTTGACCAAGTTAAATACCTATATATACTTCACAGCTATAAAAGTTCAAATGCACTCATCATCTATCAAAAATTGTCAATAGACAAAAATATTTCAAATATTGTTGGAAATTAGCAACACAGTTGTTTTCTTAAACTTACGTTGAAATTGAACTTGAAATTAAAAATGTAATAATATACAGGTATTGCATTCAAAATAACAAAGTTCAGAGTTATTTCCTGCATAACCAAAAGTGTCAGATTATTGAAAATATTTTATAGGTCAGTAGTACATGTTAGTATTCTACCAAGTTTTCAGAGTGTTCCTATGTATACTCTTTCATATATTGATTAATGTAGTCTCGTGAGACATCTGTATATGTCATAACAGCTCATTAAATATCTAAGCACGAGAAGAACAGTCAGTGTTCTCTCTCAGACAAACCGTAGAATCCCCGAACGTGTAGGTATCATTGTGCAATAGCTTTATTCGGGAGCTATCTATAGTTCGTTGCCCACATCACTACGTTATTGTCTAGATGCGTAGGTCTTCTGATTTTACGTTTACCTTATATGCTTCTATTACATTTTTAATTCTATTCTCATATACATTGTCGTGGTGTAATTAAGTAGATTAAAAAAGAACCATTACATGCTTTAAAAATAAAAATGTCTCGACTTGGATGAAACAAATGAGACTGTTAAGATGACATCGGGGATTTGGTTTACATTACTTGTGCATATATAAACAGTATACCATATAATAAAAAAACGACAATATATTTTAATGCACTATATTAACTAACATAAACATCTCATTCTATTTAAAAATATAAAAATATATAAACAAAACAGATAATTGACTTTTTAATATATGAAAATTATAATAGGAAACTATAATAAAAGGAAGATTGTATTGTCTTAATTAAACTAACGTGATATTCAAAATGAAGATTGATATGTAGATTAAGATTTTCGCCAAAATATACTCCATAATTAACTATATAATTTCTCCAAGTGTTTCCATGCATATTTAGTATTTGCTGCAGTATCTTTTGGTGACAGTTTGAAACCACGATATTCATTTGTATTTTTATTATACATAAATCCAGTCATATTCTTTTCGGAGTAATCGAATTCAACAGGAAATATGGTTTTAGTACATTTCAGTGTCGTCTTCAGGGTATCTAATTTTTCCAGAAACTGTGGATTAACCTTCTTCGATTCCAATTGTTTGCTTTCAACTTCCAATTCTGCTAATTTTTTCTCAAGATTTTGGGCCCTAATATTAACTTCTTCGAGCAACTTATTTAATTCTTCATTCCTATCGTTGAATTGTTTTATATCATTTGTTTCGAAAAATTTTGTGTGCTGTTCTGTTGATTCTGTACTAGTTGTTGCAGAGTTAGCTACTTCATGTAGAAGTTTTAAGGTTCGGATTTTTTTACCTTGTATTTCACAGCACATCTTTGTTAATTCCTCATCCGCTATGATTAATGTATCAACTTTCTTGAGAAACTCCTCGACTGACATAATGTTTCAAAATGAGATATACTTATATTAAAGCAAAAAAGTATATAAAAAATATTAAAAACTATAACCAAAGACTTTCAATTTGAAGTTTGAATGCGTTGCCAATAGGCGTTACAGTTGATTGTTTTGTGAATCACTAAAATCACTGCTCTGAATCACTAGCAGAGATAAGTCATAAAACGGCATCTTAATGTTAAAAAATGGTGCCGTTTTACTGCGCGCCTTCTAGGAAAACTGCATGGAACTAATTACGCCATTTTGTTTTGAGATTATTAATTTTGGCGAGATCCAAGCACCGGCGGCACATGTAATATAGTGTGATCTTTTTTCATTGTTTTTTGAAAAATACTAAACATCTTATGTGTTAAAGTAAATGCCGTAAATACGGATGAGTGCTGTAAGTGGAAGATATTTAGGACTTTTAGGAAAACAACAAAATACACATTAACTTTACAGCCGTAGCGGTCTATACTGATTCAATCGAGAGATTTTCCATATCTTTGTCATATCAGGTTAGAGGTATGCATTTTACATAAAGTATTAAAACACATATGACGTACATGCCTGAGTAAGTTTACTCTTATCACGCTTCCTATATACATAACTACGAACAAAATAATTTGTTTAATTCAATTAAAAACAAAGCAATCAAAAGAATCAGTATACAAGGTCAAGGTAGGCAAATAATATTAAACATTTATGGTATTTCCATTGAATATATTTTGACTAGCGCTATTTGAAAAAATTACCATTCGCAGTTCTAGATTCACTGCTATCTAGATATCTGCATACGGCATTGACATACAATGCTTTTGTTCTATAATTGTTGGCCAAACTAACCATAATATCTTATGCGTACATTTAATATTACTAAAAAGATTATTACAATAACATTGACTTATTCTTATGACTATCAGAAATCTATGATGTACTTCTTTATTATTAGCTTACTCTTTCATGCATACTAGAATGGTAAAAGGTTTTTGCCAAGAACTGCCTTGCATTATTATAACAATTTCAATTGAAAAATGAAACAAAGAGTATTATGTAAACGAATAACCATCTACTTCAATACAGTTTGTTTATAAATTCACAAATGGAACCGTTTCTTTTTGTGCCTAGTTATATGTAAACCTGCAATATAGATTTGTGCAGTTGAGAATTTTTGATTGAAACTATACTACCTTTAAAATAGCTTTATGAACTTATCAAAAACAGCAATGATTCTATAATTTTTTAACATAGTACAAATTTTAGCAAACCCTAATCCGTTAAAAAAATACGAAAGAAATAATGAATCAGGCACAAGAAAGAAACAGAAGAAATACACAAAAAATACAGCAAAACGTTACTAGTAGCTCTATCTAGAGAAGCAGCACAGAAGCAACCGATTCCACTACTCATATTTAAGATACCACCCGATAAGTATTGATTATATATTTTCCTGTTTTGTGGTTATTCGAGGTCATAGATAAAGTAATAAAGAATGGAAACTTAATAAGAAAAAGATAAAAACATAATTTTTCAGCGCCCCCTGCAACGTCGGAAACTAAAAATGCCGTACGGAACTTACCGAAATTTAATAAAAAAGTAAATATTGATATGTAATATATAATATAATATATTTGATTAAGCAGAAATGCATCCTTCTTATGATTTAATAAGAATGCGTAACTACTTAATCAAAGGACACCCCACATATAAACAAAATGAGAAAGTCAAAAAGGGAAAATGAAGGCATGTAATATTTATTCTGCAATTTATATTTATAAATTATTTATTATATATATTATGTTCAACATATAAATCATGTAAACATATTAACATAAATAATAGCTTAAAAATAACTACAACAAAAAGTAATTACCTCTTCCTCTTTTTTCTCATATTTTGCTCTGTAATATATTTGCATAGCATCATTGGTATCGATCCTCGCATCTCTCCCTAGCAAAATATTATTGAGAGCATTGCAGTAATTAAATAACAGAAGATTTTTGGTATCGTGTTCCCTACAAAAAATAGTGCTCTTTAATAATTTGTCTTAATTTTTTAAAAACATTTCTTTCATGACAAATTTGAGGCAATATATGCAAGCAAATTCTTTGGTACAATAATATAATCTTCAACTTCCGGATCTCCCCCTCAGTTCAGTTAATCTGTGGCCGGAACTTTTCCCGGGAGTGGCTAATATATCGACAACGCAACTATGGTAATCGCCTATAATTTTTCAAATTCCTTATTCGTAAACAATGTGCTCAATGATGTTGTATTGGCATACTTTAAACGTAACTATAGGTTCATATTTTTGCTGCTTTTCAACCTTTGTTTCAGAAGTTTTATTTCATGCAACAGCTTCTTCTTATCTGAGGCAACTACTTCCATATCTGCCATGACCGGGTTGGCTTTCTTTTATATTCAGTAGTGGCTGATCTACAAATGATAACTGAATTTGTGGTGCTACAAAATACAAGGGAAGTTATTAGTAGTTTTATAAAAACAAAAAGACTACGGTGAATAGATTACCCAATAAATGTAACCTTGGTACAGCATTATGAAACAAGTGATTATTAACACTTCAATGATCTGGTATAAAGTGTCTGTAACATGCTCGATGACTCTTATAAACATTATCTTTTGGCAAGGCATTTAATTTGGGATTTTTACGGGCATTCAACCAAACTGCAAATTGCTCTGGATATTTGTTTGGGTTAGGAAACAAATGCCTACTGGATGTAGAATCTTCACATCCAAACACAGCGCAGTTATTATATTTATTCATTTTCTGCAACAACATGCTATTATAAATTCACCTTTCGCTTAATAGTTATTCTTGTATTAGTTTATTTATATGAGTAACACTATACCTGCCTTTCCACAAACACAAACAACTAATTAAATTGTCTTTGAAATTACACACTAAAATTAACCAAATCCAAATAAAAAATTATCCACAAAAACTAAATACAAAAATTGGAAAATATAATACATATATAACAATATATTAAAAATGAGATATAATCAACACAACAGGTATGTGTAGGTATTACAGTATCCTACTAAGGGGTGCGAGCATTATACGATATAGGTGATTCAGTACTTTGTCATTTTCCAACGTAATAGTAGAGGTCGCTATAGTACCGTTAAGTGGAAAAGTAGCATACCATTTCGAGGTGCTTTAACCTTGAATATAGAGGTGGAGATATAAGAATTATACATTTCAAGCATGTGAATATATCTACAGAGCACTACCGCACTACACTTTTGTAGATATACAGCTATAGGGAGGCCATAGAGAATATAAATGAAAAAAAGTACAATAATAAATACTGTTTCAATAGAAATTCTGTTTAAGATACATGTAATCGTAATAAATCATATAAGTAACGTTTATTATGTATAACTATATAAATGCAAGTAATGCACTGAGCTATACGAATACTAATAAATAGTGAACAAAAAACGTGCAGTTTGAAATGTTATATAAAGTGAAACACAGCTTAAAATTATTCACATTTTTCCCGTTGTTTTAGTATATTTTTTGCATACTGCAGGTTGTAGACTGTCTTCACTATAAGGCGCATATCTTGTCCAGAAAATATGGAAGTTTTATCCGTATGTGTTGTCAAATCGATACACAACTTCCATGCTATCTCTTTATTATTTACAGATCCTAAAACTACACAGAAATATTTCAATTTTAACTCCTTATCCAGTTTTCTTACCACAACACAAATAATCTATACGCACTCAAAGCAAAAGTATGCAAATATAATAATATAATAAAAAAGCACAAGTGAAAAACGCGAATAAGACACAAATACTGGGTGCCCCAAAAGTCTTTTTCAAATAAGGAAAACGAGGGACTTATTGCATGAATTCTTTGATAATCAGATAGCAGACTTTCCATCGCAATTTGGCACTTATGGATTATTTCATATATATTCACACATAAAAATAGTATATTTTGAAATCGTCCTCATACAATTGACGAACTTACTGAAGCTATCCGAAATGTCTGCGAAGAAATTACATTACATAATTTAAGGAATGCCTTCAATAATATAAAATGAAGAGTGGCGTTATGTATAGAAAATTAACATTTAATGTAGTCATTCCTTATTATTATTTTCCAACGGAAACGTTTGTTAAAATCTCAAAACCTAATCTGACAATAGCATATAAACGGTGGAACATAAACTGAACCACCTACACTTAAGCGCTGTCACTAACGTCACAGAATAAATCCATTTTACGTTTTTAAAATTATCCTACCAACTTAAGTTGAAAGAAGAAAAATTCCACGGTTTGCTAGAGAGTAAATTTATTCGATCATATGGTACTTAGGATAACATAGCACTTAATAAGATACAAATAAGAAATCATTATATTAAAGAAATTATTATATTACAGAATATATAACAACGTAGTAATACTAATAATACTCAATATGCTACAAGCATTTCTTTCGCGGCTTCCTCAGCCGCTGCCCGTCCAGACAAATACTCAACTATCGACAGTGCGAAATGCCACGTAGTATAGTTTCCACGGCTGGTGATAAGATTGCCATCTTTAACTACATCGTCGTATTTGTAGATATAGTGGTCACCTTCACGTACCATATCTTCCACCAATGGATACGAAGTCAGTCTTCTTCCATACATTATGCGGTGATTTTTCATAGCTATGGGTGCTGAAATTAAATCGAATTTTTAACTCGAAAATCTTGCAATATGATCATTTATAGTAACCTACCAGTGCAAATTGCTGCAATCAATCTACCAGCTTTCTCTTGTTCTCTCAACACGGTACCGACATCCGGATCTTCGCTTAGAGCCCTCCAACCAAACCGTCCGCCTCCAGCGACAATCACATCGTAGGGACCGCATTTCATTGCCTCTTTAAGTGTTGTTTCTGGCACGATCTTCATATTCCTAGACCCAACTACCGGTGCTTCGGTTGGTCCAGCAAGTGTAACTTCATACTAAAAAAAAAGAAATATAAATTTGTAGACATTTAGTCGATGGATGATTCTTTTTAAAGTAATTGTAAACATTCAAGATTATTTTACGAGAATCTTAAGAATAATCATTCTTATCTTTGGGATGCTCCTACAACCCGCATTCCTTGCGACTCCCAGTATTCTACCCAACAATCTAATAAAATAGTTTTATATGCTTATAAACACAATTGTAGAACACTAATATACATATATACAATGGGATAGCTATGCAACACGCTATATAGTTACAAAAAACCTGTTGCAAAGTATAATATAAAAAATAATATCTGAAAAGATGACTTATTGAATACCGCATAGGGACAAGCAGCTGATCGAGAGTCGATATTTGTAGGTAGAGCTTTACAGGAAAAATGTATATCTTGTTAAGGACTTAACATTGTTTTTGTGTTTCTCTGGAAGAATTTTAATTTTCTGAGAAAATCGGTATTTGGAAATCGCGGTTCTCAGTTCTTCCTTAATTATTTCCTATTAGATGTTCATACAAAATTATCGATACATTTGGACGTTTAGCGTTTTTAAAAGGATATTGAAATACGAGAGCGACCTGAAATGGTTCCGGAATCGGCAAGAGATGGTGCACGAAGGTTGAAATGGATTCATTGGTCGGCAAGGGCAACCTTCTTTATGGCAACTGTCAAAATTTGAGACAGCTACTGTCAATAGTTGTTGTTTAAGAGTGTGTTTTGTGTAGCAAGTCAGGTGGTTTTCCAAAAATGGATAAAATAGAATTTCGCGCAGTGATAAAATACTTCTGGATAACTGGGAAAACCGCCACGGAAATTCTAACTATTTTACTAGAGGTTCATAGCGGATGTACTCCATTATTTTCGACCATCAGCTTCTGGATGAACGAGTTTAAACGTGGCCGCATAAACACAAGTGACGAACCACGTAGTGGATGCCCAAAAACCGCTACTAACGATGAAATGGTCGACAAGATTTATGATGTTGCGTTAGCCGACCGCCGATTGAAGCTGAAGGAGATAACAGGGACAACAGGCATATCAGAAGAACGCGTTGGTCATATCCTACACAAAATTTTGGGTATGAAAAAGCTTTCGGCGCCATGAGTACCTCGTTTGCTCACACCGGAGCAAAAACGAAATCGGATGACCGTTTCGGGGGAATGTCTGGCCAGGATCCAACGCAATCCAAGAAATTTCTTCATGCGTTTCGTAACCGTAGATGAGACTTGGATCCACCACTACATACCGGAGACCAAGGAATAGTCGAAGCAGTGAACTTCTCCTGGCGAAACGGCTCCGAAGAAAGCAAAGACTGTTCCATCGCCCGGAAAGGTCATGGCGACCAATTTTTGGGATTCCCAAGGGGTGATCCTCATCGACTATCTGAAGAAGGGGAGGACGATCACAGGGCAATACTACAGCGATTTATTGACCCGATCCGATGCAGTATTGAAGGAGAAATTGCTTTTCTATCTCGACAATGTACCGGCTCCATTCATCCCGTATTGTCGTGTCCAAATTGAATGAGTTGGGTTACGAATTAGTCCCTCATCCTCCATATTCACCGGACTTAGCCCCCAGCGACTCTTTCCTATTCCCAAACCTGAAGACATCACTGGGCGGAAAGGGATTTGCTTCAAATGAGAAGGTCATCGCCGCAACAGATGACTACTTTGCAGACCTCGACACATCCTACTTTTCCGATGGCTTAAAGACACTGGGGCACTATTGGGAAAAGTGTATTTATCTTCGAGGAGACTATGTGGAGAAATAAAAATAGAAACCACACCAATGTCGTGATTTTCTTGTCGATTCCGGAAACATTCCAGGTCGCCCTCGCACACTATTTAACACAAGTCCAGTAGTCTTCCTGAACGCGAGGAATCGTTCATATCAAAATGGTCCTCTTTCAAACAATAGAACCATTTCCATGTCGTTCTTCCTCACAGTCATTTGTGCGTCAATGGTACAAATGGTGTGGCGGCTTTCGACGGTTCTATGCTCTTTTTCTACTTAGCATTCTATTTTTCTTGCTAATAGTTTGTATAATCTTTGCAAAAATTTACAAGTCCAAAGACTATTCAATTAAATAATGTGTGTATGATATTAGTATAACTTTAAAATATGCCCGACATTTTTTTCCAAGGCACTCTTGTCCTAGAGGTCAAATGTGCTACTACCACTTGGATCAAATCAATATTTAATAATTCCATGAAATTAGCATGAATCAAGCGTAGAGCAGACATGTATTTGTGCAACATCGTATTGAAAGTGGAAGTTAACTATTTTTGGCCAACTACAAGTAAATCAACAGATGCAAGAAATTAGTAGTAATCTGTTGGGGTATACGAAGGGGGCGTATGTTCGATTAGGTAATCGAACCTACGTAGATACGTCGAATATATGTCAGTATTGATATTAATATTAATTGTTGTTATATTAAATTTACTTACGTCCGCTTTTCTTAATACTTGCACGGGAATAACGATTTCATTTTCTGCGTTGAATGGATACAACAGTACCAAAGCTCTCTTTGCCATATTGTTCCACTGTTTTTCTACGTGTAATATAGTCGTTTGAATAAAAAGCCGCACTAGCACAATTTACACTACATTTGAGGTAGTTTTTTATATAATGAAAAGGCATAATAGAATTTTAAACGACAAAATAACTTGCAATTAATTATATCGCTAAGGTGAGTTGCGGCTGTTAGTTGTTATCAGTGACCACAAGTAAAAGTAGCAAATTAGCGGAAACTGAAGTTAAAATAAGCAAAACCACTTCTTTTTAATTAAGATTATGATAACAAAAGGAAATGTCTAGATATTGTTCAGATTCTCCTACGGTAATTTCTTACATAAAAATATTATTATTCTTAGGAACCGATACCTATAAGGCATATATAAGGCAATGGCCATGACAAGAGTCCTACAGAAAGTAAAGAAGATGTTTATTAGTTGAAGAAATGGAACAAAATTTATTCTGTACTTACCACTTCTCCGCCAAATATTTTATCGTACCACTTCATAACTTTTTCTACGCCTATTTCATATTTGGCTATCGTCGGGTTATCGAATCGTGGCCTGTTTCAATCTATAAGTGGCTGCCGCCTAAAAATAATCCAGTTTGGGAAGAAGTGACAATCACTGGCACTTAAACTGTTGGAGCAAGCTATACGTGAACGCAATTGAATGTGGATATGTAGCCATGACTTTTAGTGATTATCATGTCTTACCCAAGCTAAAAGATTTCTTGGGCAGTACTTACTTTACAATCGAAAGACTTCGTCTTTCGTGAGTGACTAATTCAATAACCTAGCAGCAACCGAATATAAAACAGGTGTTAGAAAAATTTATAAAATATTATGATAAATACTTGAACTTGAACAAAAGCCAAACGTAGTAGGCTAGGAGTCATAATAAGTGTTTAACAAATTTTGTTTCATTCTCTGAAATAATAAATGTTTGAGATAAAAACGTTCGTTACTTTTTGGATAATCTCCGTGTAAAGTTCGGTGTATACTTCAAAAAATATACAGAATTTAATTGGTTCAATTATATCTGTGGAAAACTAAAAATCAAGACAACTAATGATGCTGATGTGAAACGAAAGCTATTTCTATTTACACCCAGGGACTGAATATGAGGCACCCTTTAGATGTTTTAATATCGCGGTATTAAGAGACAAATAGTCTTTACCTATCGCTTCTTAGAAGTACCCGTAGTATAAATAGAAGGGTTGGTGGGAGAAATACCGTTGTTAATCCATTTATTGCTGTATTTGCGGAATTAATTGTATTTTGCACTTAGTATAGTTTGGTAAAGTGACCGGTGAACATCAGTATTTTTATTTCAAATTATATGTGGGTTTGTTATTGGCAAATAAAAATATTTATTCGTGATTAGTTTATGTGTATGTAACTGAAAATGGCGAAATATAAAGAACTTTCTGACTTTCAACGTGCGCAAATTATTACACTACATGTCGAGGGATTACCCCAAGTGATGATTAGTAAAAAAATTTAATGTTCACGGTGCGCTGTACAAACAACTGTACAGCGTTACCAAGAAACAGGGGATTCTAAATCAAGACCGGGAAGACGTCCAAAACGTAAAACGACAAAAACGGAAGACCGGTGGTTACAACGACACTCTCTACAAAATCGACGTAAAACGGCAACAGATTCGGACGGCGCGTTAAGTCGACAACTTAACGTTAATTTATCGCCTAAAATAGTAAGTAGACGTCTTAGAGAAGTCGGTCTATCATCGAGAAAACTAGAAAGAAACAGTGGCTGTCGGACGTAAATAAAAATAAACGATTAGCATGGGCTCATAAACACAAATCGTGGACAGAGAAGGACTAGGCGAATATAATTTGAACAGATGAGTGTAATATAGAGGTAAATATAATTAATTGTTTTATATTCAGTATAAGGTAACTATTTTATAGAAATTTAAACGAATTGTGTTAAAAAGAAATCGAGAGTTGAAAGAATTAACTGGATAGGTTTATTACCGATTTTTAGTACACCTGGTGCAGTGCTAGTGCGTCGGAGGCCTGGTGAAGAATACCATGCCGATTGTGTGGTGCCTGCCATCAAACATGGTAGCGGTAGTGTAATGATATGGGGGTGTATGACGTCGACAGGGGTTGGAGAGATGTTCGTGTGCACTGGTAGAATGAACTCGAGGAGCCACCCCAGCATGTTAGATGAAGTTTTACTGCCCTCAATTGAAAAATTATTCGGAACGAATACTGACGAAGTTTTGTTTCAACAAGATAATGCACCATGCCGTACTGCGGCTGCAAGCTTAACGTGGCTCCGCGAAGCGAACATTAACATCTTAGAATGGACACCCCAAAGCCCGTATCTAAATCTGACTGAGCATTTGTGGGCTACTATTAAGCGAAAAGTATGCGAACACAAATGCAAATCCAAACAAGAATTAAAAGCAATACTTGAAAGAGTATGGTAGGACATTCTAACTTCAACCTGCCATATGTTAGTGGCTAGTTTACCTAAAAGGATTGAAGCTGTCATAAAAGCCCGCGGAAGGGGGTGGGGGGCAAATATTGAATTTCTAGTTTTTAGTAATTAATATTTGCTTGTTCATTGTTTATCTTATCTTAATCTTTAATTAAAAAATTGGGGGTGCCTAATAATTGTGCCCCAGCCTGTAGAGAAATATTCGCAAAATAAAACTTATGCAAACGATAAACGTCACATAATTATGGAAAGCCTTAGATTGCAGAAAACATGAATATTTGATTCCAGGTAAAAAATATTGAAAACAGGGACGATTAGTATGTTAGCTAGATGAGACATGGTGCGATAATTACGGTACTATTTCTAGGTGAATAACTCGAGCGTGTATCAGTTTGAGAGTTCTTGAGGATAGAGAATCATTATTCTTCATGCTGGATCAGAGAAAGAATGGATCGGACAGCTATTGGTATTTTGCACAGAACAGAAGGTTATCAAGTTTGGATTGTTATGAAAACATTACTTCATCATTGTTGTGGTTTTGCAGTACTTTGCTCCAAGATTTATTAGAAGGCGGTGTCATTCGCGGTAGTATATCGAGCTTTCTATAAAGAGCGGCAAAAAGAAAGAGATTTTAGCAGTAAATGTTTTGTATTATGGTGGTCATTACATTAAAAATAATTATTAGAAGTAATGAACACGAATACATCAACGAACATCATGTGGATTAGTACTGTGCTTCTTATTAGTTATTATTGCGTCTTCAACCTGAAAGAATTGATAAGGATCCAACTCAGGAAAAAAACCGGATAAGGCGTACAAATTAAACTTCCAATCTTTCTGGTACCACCATAATAAATATTGAAAATGCAATAGAATGCGTATAACTATCTAACTAGACAAACTAGAAAATTGCGGTTGGTCTGATGTTTTCAATATATAGAACAAAACAAGAACTCTAATTATTAACTCATAAAACGATATGCAATACGACTCCAGCACATGTATTGAGCAATACTCAATATATCCCCCAACAGATAAACTGTACCAGCTTTACTATTATTGCCACGGAGAATGTTATAAAGATGTGAAAAACGTTAAAAGTTATTATCTTATAATTTAAGAGGAACTATACTATTAAGTACTATTGTATTATTAAATTTTAAATTTCGTTAGATACGTATATGAATTAATACTTGTTATGGCGACGATGATTTTGTCCGTAACCTCCGTATGTTTTTCTTTTGTGGAAGTTAGTAACAAAAAAGGTAAAGTTTATTCTACAACAAACAATTAATACCTTTTAACAACTTAAAACTAAATTAAAGCGACAAGAACGTATTATAGCAATGAAGTAAGAGAAATACTAATATATAATGATGAATATAATACTAAAGGTTCCAAAATAATCAATGTGGGACAATTCTCTTTGAAATTCCGAAATTACTTTAATTGCATAGGAAAAACCAATAGAATTGGAACACAAACGATTGAGTGTACGAGGTAGGCGCCATAAATTCTCAGTCTGATATAGAAAAAGGAAACTTGGAACAGTACAAGAAATTTTATCTTTCAATGTAATCTGCCTTAACTTCTATACTTTTATTACAACAATTAATAATTCGATACCCTTGTAAAAATAATCTGCTTAAGTTTTTCCGTCAAAATGATCTATAACATTGACGGACATTTCTATTTAACAAACATATCTTTGTAATCTCAGTGGGAAGTAAAGGGTACTTTTTATAGGTATAAAACCTTAAGTTGGCAACACTTAACTGGCGGCCATTTTGTCATCTGTTAAGTGATTTATGTTTAGTTTGGTTTGGCAGTACAACATGAATAGACTAACGCCTGAACAACGCTTCCAAATTGTGCAAATTTATTTTGAAAATCATGGTTCCGTTCGAAATACGTATCGCGCACTACGTCCATTTTAACATAATCGTCCATCAGTGCAATTAATTCGATTAACTACGGAACGTTTTCGCACCACGGTTACTCTAAATGATAATACGTATCCACAGAAACGTCGTACAGTATGTACAGAAGTCATTGCTGCTGTAGAGCGTAGAGGAAGACCCGAATCAGTCTATCCGCCATCGTGCACAGGAATTGGATATGTGTCCATCCTCTTTATGGAAGATTTTACGCAAAGATCTTGTTGTGGTTTGCGTCACGATCACCTAGCAAGGCGTAGATTCGGTGAATGGGCCCAAAACAAGATTGCCGTTGATCCCGATTTTCATAAGCGAATTTTGTTTATCGATGAAGCTCACTTTTGTTTGAATGGATACGTCAATAAACAAAATTGCCATATTTGGAGTGGTAGTAATCCTCAAGTGTATATTGAGAGACCATTACATCCAGAAAAACTGACTGTTTGGTGTGCTTTATGGGCTGATGGAATCATTGGTCCGTACTTCTTTAAAAACGATGCTGGTCATAACGTTACAGTCAATGGTGACCGCTATAGAGCCATGATTGCTGACTTTTTCGTTTATCAATTGAACAACCATGATGTGCAGGAGCTGTGGTTTCAACAAGACGGCGCAACATGTCATACAGCTCGTGCCACAATTGATTTATTGAAGGAAATGTTTGGTAACCGCATAGGTTCACGTTTCGGACCTGTAAATCGGCCTCCAAGATTTTGCGATTTAACGTGGGGGGGATATGTGAAGCTAGTCTACGTAGATAAACCCGAAACAATTGACCACTTGGAGGACAACATTCGCCGTGTTATTGCCGATATACGGCCACAAATGTTGGAAAAAGTCATCGAAAATTGGTCCTCCAGATTAGACTACGTCCGAGCCAGCCGTGGCGGTCATATGCCAGAAGTCATATATATATTTTTTTAATCCTATGTCCTTTATACCTTGCGGTGTCGGACTATTTATTTTCTTATTTTTATCTTCCACAGGTTCCTGTTCTGAGCCAGTTGTTTGGCTTCAATCCATCCCATACTTCTCTTTTCAGAAGTCATATTTAAATTATAATGCCAGAGCATTATCTTTCGGATAAAGTAAATTTCATGTCAATTTAAAAAAATCATCTTTGTTTTATTCCATCTCAAAGTTCTATACCTCTATAAAAAACACCTCTTATATTGCAATTATATTTTTAAACAATTCAGTGATTTGTAATAACATATGATGTTTTACTACCATATTTACCATCCGTAACTGCTCCTTAGTTGAAATTTTATTTCGATGCCAAAATTGTGACGGTAATTCATGATTCTTAGACAAATATTTTAGGAAAGTAAAAAACAAAAAGAAAAAAATGTCATTTAGATACAGTTTTCTACTTAATGTAATTACTTTTATAGATCATAACTGTCTCGGATAGATTCCTATGCCTCAATTTATCTATATTGTTCAAAAGTAGAGAGTAATATTTACAGATTTATTTTATTTATGTTAACCTTTTTTCTATGTACAGTTCTCTAGATTTCGCGTTAGTGTCAATGTTATAAAAGAAGTCTTTTAGTGCCAAAAATAGGTAATCTACAAACATTACTTACTTCTGCTTTCCTTAATACTTGTACTGGGATTACTATTTCATTTTCTTCGTTGAGTGGATACAATAAAACCAAAGCTTTCTTTGCCATATTGCTTTCGCTTTTATTTTCGTACGTATGACTGTCTTAAACAAGAAGCTATACTTGCTCGATTTATACTACTTTCAAGGCGGTCCTGTCAAACGTATTTATACTCCGAGATTTTTTTCTTTATTATCATGTGCGATAAACTCTTACCGGTTTTCCTATACTCGTCTCATTTTAATAGGTTTCCTGTTTTCCGAGAATACTAATATTATTGCGCGGTTTCCCGGGCATTTTGTTCGCAGGTATTTCCACTTCGAATATGTTAGACAATTAGTAATATAATTATGGGAAACTTTACTACAATGTATAATTAATGCATCTATACAGTAGTAAATATATGGATATCTAGAAGAATTGCATAATATTCTAGGTCGATTTTTGCATCGATGAACGTTTTAATTTGGCATACTAATAATAATTGAAATGCATATTTATTGTTTTTTTTCCGGTGTTGGTGTCATTATTATTTTCTGTGACTAATACAATATCTTTTCTATTTGCTGTATTGTTTAACTTTTATGTTGTTTTGTATTTACATAATTATTTTATTTCTATTTTTATTCTATAAATAGAAATAAATACAAAATAATTGAAGGACATTCTTTTTAAGCTAAATCTACACTTACAGTTTGAACGTTCCAACATATTGGCCGTTACTCTTAGCAGCTGTATTCATATCATGACAAAGACGTGATTGACTAATGGTACGGTCAAAACTACAAAACAAGATTTGGTCTCATTAATTTGAAGAGTGTGATGATTAGTAAATCTGCAGAAACGAGTGTCTTTGCAGTAGCGTACGGCTCGGTTACTATCAATATTAAAAATAATGAATGTAATTACTACTTACTATTTTAGTTTGATTGTGTTGTTAATGTACAGTGATGCAAAAAATCGCTGTCGTATTGTGTTATCAGCATGCTTTCCACTGTTGACTCAGTCTACTCCTACGGCGAGGTGTAAATATGCTTAGTGTATTTGGAAAAGGGGCCTTCTGTATCTAATGACGCGGTGTTCGCGAATTTAAAAAGGTAGTTCGCACTCTTGGTTTTCAATCAAACTCTTGTCTATACACAGTATAGTTTGAAAATCGGAATTCTTATTTATAACCGTGCACGATTTATCGATTGTTAATCTTCTTATATTATCTATTGGATTTGTTAACGAGGCTTTGAGGTAATCTACTACATTTACTGCGCCAAGTAATGACATGTTCTCTAATTTGAATATGGTATCTAAAAGAACTCAATAGTTTTCGGAAATTTGCTCTATTTGAGTATGGATTACGGTATTTGAAACCAGCAGCTGGCTTAGTGAAATTGGTTGGCATTCTTGCAGATTTAAATTTAAGTACAAGGTTTAATAACGAGTAAAAATTTCTCGTAATATTGTCGCATATTTAGCCCCCTAACTCGCAGCTACGTTACAATATAAAACAGCTTTAACCTAGGTTCCCCATCTCGTCAATACCAGCTGTGGTGGTTCAGAAATGCCCGGACACCCGAACAAACCCGTTTAAACTTACGAATGCGTTTTGGCGATTTAATAAAAACTTTTTTGGTAGAAACTAAAAATTGATCTACTTTTGGATAACTTTTTAATAAATTCAGTTACAAGATGTCATGCATGGTGCAAAGAGGTTAGATGAAGCAGTTGAGGATAAGATTGTTTTAGTAGCTTTCCAGCTTTAACCATGTTTGAACCCCCATCTGTAACTAATATTATAAGTTGGGTTGTCGATATACAGAATTCCCCAGGGTATTTTCTATAGTTTTTACTATCTTTTCCGAGTTTCTTCTGTAATATTCTACCACGTAAAAGAAGAGGCAATGATGCCTCACCGCTTTTTAGAGTGCTCAGTAACACATTTAAAGTACAATTCTTTCTTACATCGGTTGTTCCATCTACAGTCAACCATATGTTTTGATCTTTTAACTCTGCCTTTATTTCATCCGTAATCGTGTTTCTCATCCGATAAAAATTATACTGTAATTTTCCTCTTATTGGCAATCTTCATTCCGGAACGTATTTCCTTTGAAATTTTCGAAATTCTTCATTGTCTGCAATATTTTGTGGAATATTGCACACACTTAACATATAAATAAAGTCATATAGAAATTTATAACATGGCACATCACGTTGCGTATTTAACCGATGTTGTTTGCTGTTAACATGTCTTTTACACACAAGAATACTGTGCGCTAAAGTGCTGATATTACAAATAATATATTTAATAATAGTACCAGTGTATTCTAATGTCAGAAATCGGTTAATGAATTATCTTTTACTCTTGTCAAATATAACAAAGAACGCCGTCGATTCGGCATCAACACTCTAATCCGGCATTCATACATATTCCAATCATACGCGTATGAATCCCGACTTCAGGTATGTCCGACCGCTTTCGAAATATGTCATCGTCGCCAATGAGTGCGGACTCATTTCTGTAGACTTACTTATAACACAGCCCATTCTGCACTTGAATATAGTAAACTACTATTTGGATTTTGAGGAGGTTACAGATCGCAAAACATCATGGACATTGCGCTCACTGGTCTTAACGTCCTTAGATTTCTTGGATTGAAGATTTATCAAATTTGAAGGCTGTAGTTTGTCAGATGAAAGTTAATGACCTATACGAGCTTAAGGATCGAATTCAGATGGAAGTTATTGGAGCATTGCAGTAAACACATTTCAAAAGAGCGACTAAAGAATGTTAGGAGTCGATTGTATGGAATAACTTACTAACACTGCTAATAAAAGATCTTCCGGAAAATTTGGCTTTCCTCCCTAAAATGGATCGAAACTTTTTGGATACCCAGCGTTATTTATTTCTGTAGGTAGATAATTTATCAACACTAACCTGAATTTGCACCAAAAGCTTTATTATACTATACTACAATGCGCATGCAATATACAATATTAAATGAAATACAAATCTGAAATAATCATATTACACAAGGATCTTATGTCATGACATAGGGCCAATGTAAATGCAATTAATACGCGACAAGCATTTCTTTTGCAGCCACTTCAGCCGCAGGGCGTCCGGACAGATACTCAACTATAGACAATGCGAAATGCCAAGTTGTATAGTTTCCACGGCTGGTAATGAGATTACCATCTTTAACCACATCATCGTGCTTGTAGATGTAATGGTCGCCTTCACGGACCATATCTTCCGTTGTTGGGTACGAAGTCAATTTTCTTCCGTACATTATGCCGTGGTTTTTCATAGCGATGGGTGCTGAAATGAAGTCGCAATGTCAAAAACTTGAATACGGTTAAGTTTTATTTTTTCCTTTAACCTACCTGTACAAATCGCAGCGATCAATCTGCCGGACCTTTCTTGTTCTCTCAAAACGGTACCGACATCCGGATCTTCACTTAAAGCTCTCCAGCCGAATGCACCACCTCCAGCGACAATGACATCGTAGGGTCCGCATTGCATCGCTTCTTTAAGTGTAGTTTCTGGAAGGATCTTCATATTCCTCGATCCGGTAACCGCAGCTTTAGTTGGACCAGCAATAGTAACTTCATACTGAAACATAGAAATATTAAGGATCGGGATACCGTTCGTAACAAGCGTTGTACTGGGTTTAATAAATTCTTTGTGAAATTAGGTGCAATGAATGGATAAAAGCTAACATTTTGATCATGTATGTATTGATACTAAGAAGGTTTTCCTTTTTCTATTATTACAAAATCTTCCCAAGTAGATCAAAATGCACATTCTAGACTGTGAAATGTCTTTTTGAAAATGATGTGAGATGTAAATTAGAGTAGTATTAACCAGAAGCAACTATAATACAGTTAGCACCCGAAGTATTCAAAATAATTTTATCGTTTTTGTTAATGGAGCTGGATAGTTTTCCCGATGTAGAGTATCGTGGTCGTTACGAGTTCGGTCAATGATTTTATGTATAATTATATCGCGTAATTGTGCATTGGTTCATTCAAATCGCTTCTGGAATATATATCTTACCGTACACTAATGACCGAAAATATCATACCAATTACCAGAGATACACTACAATGACTATATACATTGCTCTTGATTTAAAATATGGTAGCAGTTTCGCATAATGTGATGTTTGTAGTATGGGCCTAATACTTTACGACGAATTGAATTGCAAAGGCCATCTAGAATCAGCGAAGCATATAGAAAATTTAAAAGAGGAAATATCACACAATATTCCATAAGCCATTATGGATCGAGAGGCGTTTTGTATATTTTAGGAAAAATAAACACACCGGTAAATTTGAAGGAACAGGCAAAATTAAGACATTTGCTCTATCATATACCTACTGTATATGTATATTTCCCAGGTAATTTCTTAATACGAAGTTAGCTGGAGTAATTGGAATTTAACACGATAATACCGCTAAATATAACTACTGATGGTAATGGTGGGATCATTCATGGGAAAGAAAATGTTAGAAGAAAAGAAAATGCTAACTCGTGGATATGTTTTTGCCTGCGGCGTCTTTCTTTACTGTATATTCCAATTCCCCCTCGGGTAATATCACCGTGAATAAATGAACAAATTAAGTGAGGTTTCCTTGACGCTATCTAGTGTCATAAGAATACACACTCAACTTCCGCTGAAAAGACAGCGACACAAGCGGGGGAAGGTACAGTTTCTTAACCTTCTCTCGAGTAGCTCATGGAGTGCTAAACTAGAGGGTGTGCGCAGCGCCATTGCATTGGGTGTAGCTGCATTTGTGAATGATCCCTCAAGCTTACCGTGATGTATATTTTTTCGATGTGTTTTTAATTAAAATTTGCCTTGCAAGGCTTGTACGATATGAAACTTGTTGAAGAAGAAAAAAGTCATAGGTGTCAGACTCGAACAAAATACTGGTTTTAAACAATAATTTTGTTGTACATTTTAAACTTGATTAACCGTTTAATGTTTTTTCCTTTACTTCAGTAGCGTGTTTTTCCGCGAACGCTCACAACTGCTATAATTTGTTTTCATTTTCCAGAGTTAGCTGTAGTTCCCAAAAATTTAAAACCTTTCAGTCGTGTTGGTGTATTTCGTGAGACTGGTTCTGTAGGCCATAAATCACGTACTGGTAGACCAACTGTTCGTTCGGAAGAAGTTGTAAATCATGTTCGTCAACGGACGGAAAATGAAGCCGCAAAACCTTGGAAACGTCTTTCTTAAGAGATTGAAATGGATGGGTGGGTGCTCAAACGCACAAAATTAGTAAATTGGGAGCGAAAAAAATTCACGAAGAATACTGGAAAAATCGTTGCATTCATATAATAATAATAGTGATTTATTTCCAACATGTTATAACACCCATTTACAGGAAATTACCAAAATAAATAACAGTAAGTAAACAGCAATTCATATACATATGTAAATATACTAATCCAAACTAAACAATACCAACACGTTAGGGAGCATAAAGTAGTAAATATTACAATTACCCTATGGTATAAGGGTATATATAAAGAGGATTATTCGACTAATACTAAAATTAAATTAAATCAAATCAAATTAAGCCAAATTAAATCAAATCAAATTAAATTAAATTGGTGATGAAATGTTGACGAATGTTAGGGGGAAGAGATCTGACGAAGAAAGACAGCATCAATGATAGATCTAAATGGGTCAGCGTGGATGTCACAATTATCAGATATGCTGTTAGTACACATCAGGCGCACTGGGGACCTTATAAGGACATTTTTCGAGCGCGACCACAATAGAAGGCAAACGAGGACCTGTAGCCAACTCTGGGAACAAGAAAATTACACTTATCCAAGAGCCAGGGACAATCAATCCTGTTATGTACCAAACAAAACAAAAAATTTAGTAAAGAAATCGTTCGTCTGGTAGAAAGAGATACAAAATTAAATTTCCGCAGCAATACACCATGTTCAAAGCCTCTAGGAGGATAAGACCCCTCCAACAGATAATAGAGAAATTTCAGAAACCTTCTCTATACCGTCTCAATATAGTTTATTTATGTGTGTTTCATAAATAGGAAACCAGACCAACGAGCCGTACTCCAGCCGAGATCGAATGAGAGAAAAAAATAACGTAGATAGAGCTTGTATACTGCGAAAGTCCCTACAATTACGGTAAATAAATCCATATATTTTATTACATCGCGATACCAACTGAGATATGTGATCAGAAAAAGACAGAGTGGTGTCAAAAAGCACCCCCAAATCTTTGACAGATGTTGACACCTGCAGTGGCACTCCCTCACCGTTATAATTGTGAGTAATAGCTTGCTGACGCTTAGTAAATGTCATGGTAGTGCATTTTGAAATATTTAAGGACCATCTGTTAAGCTTACACCAACCGGAAACACAATTGATACTTCTCTGAAGCAAAACACAATCTGCAGTAGAATCAATGCTTAGAAACAGTTTCATGTCAGAAAGAGTTTTGCATTCAACAATACTAGCAATGTCGTTAATGAAGAGTAAGAATATTACAGGTCCAAGATTAGATCCCTGAGGTATACCAGAGGTAGCGATGTGCTTGGGTGATACATAATTCCTATAGCATACTTGAAATTCTCTATTGATCAGATACGACTGTAAGAGTGAGCGTAATGGTCCTGAAAACCCGAACGAATTCAGTTTTCATAGAAGAATATAATGGTCTATCTGATCAAACGCTTTCTGGAAGTCCAGGTAAATAGTGTCAACTTGGCTTCTGTTGTCTATTGCTTCAGAGACATATTGCGTAAAACAAGCGAGATTAGAAACGGTTGAACGCTGGGATACAAAACCATGTTGTTTTCGAGAGATCCAACCGCGCAACTCTCAAGAAAGATGAGAAAAAAGAATATGTTCAAATGCTTTCGAAAAGTTACAAAGTAAAGAAATTGGACGATAATTATGGATTTCAGATGGATCTCCTTTCTTGAGTACTGGGCATATGTTATCTGTGCAAACTTCCAAACTGTTGGAAATTTAGACTGCTTCAAAACAAGATTGAAAATAACGTGCAAAGGCTTCGCAAATACATAAACGCAATCACGAACGGCAAATCCCGGAATATTATCTGATCTCGATGTAAAAGGACCCTTCGACCGTCTAAGAGCCACCTCAATTTCTTCTAGTGTAATCGAGGTAACTGTTATCGTCGAATTTATCATATCGTGAAAGACAGGCAAGTGATTATTTCGGGACTGAGTGTATGCGCTACTGAAGTATTCCGCGAAAGCATTTACTATATCAGCAGGTGTAGAAAATTCAATGTTATTGTAATTCATACGCCCAGGAATTCTTGTACGTCCGCGTCTGCTCTTAATATAAGACCAAAAACGTTTTAGATCCTTGCACAGCCCCTGCTCTATATTAGCAATATAATTCTTGTATGATGCTGATATAACTCTCTTAATTTCGGATCTGTAATATTTAAACCGATCAAGAAAATATACCGTTCTGTACGTCCTATACTTTTTTAGCATTAGCGATTTAGCTTTTAACATTAGAATAATTTCAGAGTTAAACCAAGGGGGATAATATCGGCGATGGCTTGCAGATGGTTTGAATTTAGGAACTGATTTACTAAACACTTCGTACAAAATGTTGTAAAATGTGTGACATGCCACGTCTACGTCACCAATACCTTCCAAAACAGACCAATCGGTTGAATATAAGGTGTTATATAACAGAAGAAAATTGGCTTTTTTAAAATTAAATGTATCTAGAGGACTATCCATAGTAAACGGATAGCCGCGAGAAGCCAGTGCTGCTATGTTGCAGGAAAGAGCAGGGTGGTAGCTATCCTCATTGACTAAGAGGGCAGAATCCTTAGATACGTCACAAGAAAAAATAGAAAAAACCAAGTCTAACAGTCGTTGACTAACATTGACAATTGTATTCAGTTGCTGCAAGTTACTAAAATCCTTGAGTATAGTAGAGTACGTATCATTACAATCATTAACAAAATAAGGAACATTAAAATCATCCACAATCATTATACAGTCAGATAGCATACAATCTAAAGTACTGAGTGCATCGAAAAAACCTTGAAAGTCATAAAGTAACTGTCTGGGGTGGTGGAGTGATACGGCTGTATTTCATTCAAAATAAAGGTAGTAATCCTATTACTTTTACAACAGTTTAATTTCGAAACATGATAACAAACTTTTTATTCGATAAATTACTCCAACGATTTGATAATCGAATAATTTTCCGAAAGGTAAACATTAATTGATCGGCTAAAACATGCAATTTGACGCTTCTGGATTTTATCTTTTAAAGTTAACGACCTAGAAACAATAAATTATCTTAAGGAAAATATTATTGATGGATTTTTTGAAAAGAAGTTGTTTGAACATTTGTTAAAAGCAAAAGAGCAGGGTAAAAAGGTTACGTAAAACATACACAAAGTATACCAGACAGAAAAAAAGGCGAAGGGGTAATGCAAGCAAATTTTAGAGAGCGAATAAACTAGAGATGTTGTTTGGGTTATTTCCATCGTTTGTGGAAGTTACATAGTCCAAAGTTTCGGGAGTGTATCTACTTCCGTCTTTTCGAGGTAGCCCTAGTCTGACGTATTTGTCTTCCTTACTTTATTTATTAGTGAAGACTTGTGTGAGGATAGAACTCGATTTGTTTTTCTTAAGTTTCATATTCCAATGGACATGAACACTAAGCTAATAGGGCGGACAGAAGTTACTGTGTTAAAGTTATATTTAACCTACAATTTTTTAGCGTAGAGGAGGTTGCACACTAGGCTAACTTATCGTAGAAGAGGTTGTGTATTCCGTTAATCTCTCTCGATTCTGCGTATTCTTGTTATTCATCTGCCTTCAGTATCGTGGTTGTTGCTGTTCGACTAATACTTTCTTTAATCATAGGGAGTCAGACATTTATAATCTCCAGGATTAGTGTGCTAATAACTCTAATTATAATCAATTGTTAACAATATAACGCCAAGAGCAAATAAATTGAAGACTAGAAAGTATTAACAGTTGGAAGTTGTGGAAGACAGCATATATATCAAATAATGAATAACCTAGAGGCTCAGTTGCATGGACAAACGGATATAACGCTAATATGGAACTTGGTATTGATTATGAATGAATATGTTTACGTATTTTTTTGGTGAAATTTTATATTAATCTTGTTATTAGAAAACTAGTTGTCAAAATGTGATCGTAACATAAGAAATTAATCAGACTATTAAAACGAAGAAATGTAATCAAACTAATTAAATTTACTTACATTCGCCTTTCTTAAGACCGTGACAGGAATAACGATTTCGTTTTCTTCATTGAGTGGATACAATAGAACCAAAGCTTTCTTGGACATCTTGCTTTCGCTGTTGCCTTCTACGACTATACCGTTTGAACAAGAAGCTACAGTAGCACGAGTTGTACTGGTTTTAAGGTGATACTACCGATTATTTATACTTAAATCTGTTTGTATCTTATCATCCACTAAACCGCATGTGGTGTAATCTTCGAGTTTCGCTACCAGTTTCTTTTTGATGCGCGCTTCCTATTTCGCGAGAATATTACACATCGTTGTGGTTTTCCATATATCTTATTTGGATATTTCCGCTTTTCAATAGGCCGAATATTTAGTAATAACATAGGAAAAGTTTCTTGCAATAGATAATTGACGAACAAATTATTTGGCAATTGTGCTATATGAGCAGGCCGAAACGTTAGCCAACTTTATTACAGCAAAGATTTATTTGAAGCAGTGGTAACAATTAAAATATGTACATTGAATTTTCCTCGTTAAGAACTAACAATGTTTTTTCAAAATATTTCGTTAAAAGTAATCAGCTAGGATTTACCTCAGAGACGTGAGATAAATTGTGTATGTTGTATTTGTATTTCTTGTTTTTAGAAACAACAAAAACTTAGGTAAAAAAAAAGGTAACTAAAGAATTGCGCGTTATTTTTGCATTTACCAGATTATTAGATATTATAATTGTATTATAATGAAACCTGGATAATGCGGATAGTGCACAAAACAGAATATTGATTGTTAGGATAACCCGCAGAGTACTGTGAAGGATCCATAATATTGTTTGGTGTCAAGCAATTTCGTTTTAAACAACTTTCATTGTACCTGTTTAAAGAACGATAGTATACAGTAGTTTATTTATCTATTGCGTACTATATTAGGTGAATACAGATTTAAGCCAGCGTTGACTAGATTATCAAATAGCTAGTAAACGCAAAAAGCGGTTCCAACCCTCGTCCAGATGGTTGATTTTTAAGTGAAGATAAAAATTTATAAAATTATAGGCGCTGCAATAGTTAACATGTAAAAAAATCTCTTTGTTGATTCTTTTTGCATATTACCTAACAAAAGGTATAAACAAGGTTTTCTTCCGTTTTATGTTGAACATTGTGAGAGATAAGGTTTAGCTCGTTTTTGTTTTAAGCATATAACCCGGTTAAACAAACAACTCGAGAATTGGATGAACCAAAATATGCAACTATCTCAGGAACGAACCGTGGCAAAGGCCTCTTTAAGAAATAAAAACTGATGTGTATCAGGTTTAATAGCTACAAAATCCTACGCGTTTGACACCGCAATATACTCTAGTATTGCATTTTGATTAGGACTTTTCCGAATAAAAGTACATATAGCATCTTACATTACTGTTATGAATTTATTGGAAAAACATTGTTTTTTCTAGTTTTATTAAGACAAACGAAGAAGTAAAATTAATGCTAATAAAGTAACAGATTAAGTCGAACTGCCCAACAGGCTGACGGCCTTCGGCGTACAGTGTATAGGATATGCCGATGGCACTGCTATAATAGCGAAAGGCAAGTTTGAGGGAATCGTTTACCAACTCATATAAATGAGCCTTACAATCACTAATGATGTCACTCAGTGGGGCTGAGCATCAACTCATGAAAAACCACGATTGTACCCTTCACTAGGAAGAGGAAAATTTCGAACATGAAAGACATCTGTCTAGATGGAACATTGATCGAATGTAAATCAGAAGTCAAGTACCTAGGAATAACCTTAGACAAAAAACTTCTGTGGAACAGGCATATTGCACTGCCTACGAATAAGGCAACAAGAACCTTAATGATATGTCGAACTCTAGCAGGTAAAACATGGGGCTGTAACAGAAATATACTGTAAATATACTATACATCAGTATAGTAAGACCTACAGTAACATACGGGGCGATAACCTGGTTTCAGAAGGTCAGGCAAATTACGACCAGGAATACCCTTGATAAGTTGCAACGGTTAGCATGTGTATGTATCACCGGAGCTATGAGAACATGCCCAACCGCGGCCCTGGAGGTCATCTTAGACTTTACACCCCTACGCATAGTGGTGGAGGTAGTGGCCCATGCGGCAATATATAGACTAACCAGGGCGGAGACTGAAGGAAATGCGATTGCGTTCCAGAGAGCTTGGTCATTTCGCGTGGAACTTTCCCCACTTCTAAGTCTGCCGGGCGATGAAATGGTTAAGAAATATAGCTTCAAAAAGAATTTTCTTACAAAGCCAAGTAACAAGAAAGACTGGAACGGAGAATCCTCTACTTACTTTCAGGGATGGTTCCAAAATTGAGAGAGGAACAGGTGTAGGGGTATTTGGGCTAGGAACCAAATATCCAGAGTCAATGGGAACATACCCTAGCGTCTTTCAGGCGGATATCAATGCGATTGGAGGATGTACTCAATTGAACCTTGGCAGGAATCGAAGGCAAAGGATTGCAATTTTCTCCGATAGTCAAGCAGCCATAATAGCGTCAAGCTCTAACACAATCAGCTCGGAATTAGTCCGGCAATGTTTAGAAAAACTAAATAACCAAGACAGAGAAAACAGAGTTGCACTATGCTGGGTACCAGGACACACTGGAATCAGCGGTAACGAGAAAGCTAACCTGTTAGCAAAAAAAAGGCCGCCACAACTTCGTTTGTGGAGCCGGACCCGTTCTGTGGTATAGGGATGAGCACCTACAAAAAAGAACTTAAAGACAGGGAGGGGAAGCATTTCTTTGGGAGAATCTTCCTAGTCTGAGACAAAGAGCTAAGACTATGCTAGAGCTTAGTAGAAACAGATTCCGTGTCCTCACAGGTTTTGTTATAGAGCATTACCACATTGGGGCACACATGACAAAGATAGGTCTGTAACAGAATAGCGACTGCAGGTTTTGTGGTACAGAGGCTGAGTGTCCGGAACACCTAACATCTAACTGCACTGTCATTATAGAGACCCGTGCCAACCATCTTGGCAAAGACGTCATAGACGAGGTGGAAATACCTTCTCTCAAACTATCACAGTCATTGCAATTTATTAAAGCTCTTGGACTGGATGAGGAGTTATAAGTGTGGGCAAACCCTAGCAGCTTGCAGTCCATATAAGGAGACACAATAGATCAATAGGTCGCAATGCAACATCACCCCTTAATTAATCTAATCTAATCTAACAGATTAAGTCAGCTTATAGGAATTGTTAGGTAATATAGTTCTAAGCATAGTTGTTATCACTAGTGTACAACAAAGCAGTCACTTAAAATTAATTTGTTATTGAGGATGATGGTGGTAGTTTCGGTCACGGTATTCAGAGCACACCAACGAATTTTTACTTCTCATGGGCTTTGTGCCATTAATATTAGTGGAAATTATGACTAAAGGGAATTTGTGGGTAGTTAAATTTGTAATGAAGACGGTCCAGACTATTATGATCGAAACTTTTCATAAAAAACACAGGCAGTTATTTTTTTAATGTTATTGTTACAACATTTCATTATAGTGAAGCGTAAACATTCACACTAGGGTGACAGAATAAAATAGACACCAGGTAAAGCGGTATAATATGTAAACAGCTAAATTCTAAGAACGAATTAAGAACTTTCTCTTATCACTAGGGTAGGGGTAGATGTATCGGAAGGAATTCGTCATAGTTGAGTATCGCTACAACTATGCCTCGCTTACAAGGTTCGAGTGATATTAGCGACTTCACCCGGGGTCGCATCGTTGGCCAGAGTGAACGCGGCGCTTCGCAACGTGAAATAAGTAAATTTTTAAATATTCCGTTGTCCACAGTTAACCGTGTGATTACACGATTTAAACGCAAGGAAAAAACAACAGAGGAGCCGAGACCAGGTCGTGCCGAACCTTCTGAAGGAAGTAAAAGGGTGCTTGTGCGAAAAAGTACAGCTGAGCTTGCGGCGACTTCACAGAAAAGTCAGCGCACCGTTCTGCGATACCTCCACAGTGTGGGTATGTATAAAAGGGTGGCAAAGAAGAAACCTCTCCTTACGGCGTTTCAAAAACGGCGCCGAATGGCTTGGGCAATCGAAATGCGAACGAAGCCCGAAGAGTTTTGGCGGTCTGTCATTTCTTCAGACGAAAGCAGATACTGCCAATTCAGTGATAGTGGTCGTACATGGGTATGGAGACGTTCGTCACAGCAACTGGACGACAAATTTTTGCAACAGACGGTGAAATACGGCGGTGTGAATATCATGGTGTGGGGCGCGATATGGTATGGTGGAAGATCGCAATTAGTAATCTGCGACGGAAATATAAATGCGGCAAAATATATCCAAATATTAACAGAAGGACTACTACCGATATTCGACAACGCCATTTTATCTAAAGAAGACGCCACTTTTATGGAGGATGGAGCACCCTGCCACAAAGCAAGAACAACAATCACATGGAAAGAGGAACAGGGGATTCGGATTTTACCATGGCCAGGCCAATCACCAGACACGGATCCGATAGAGAATGTTTGGCACATAATCCAGACAAATATGGCGAAACGACCCCGAAAACCCAGCAATAAGGAAGAACTCGTGGCAGCTGTTACAGAAGAGTGGTTAAATATTCCAGAAGACACCATTAATCATTTAATAGATTCTATGCCACGACGACTCGCAGCACTTCACGCAAGTATAGGTGGATCGACAAAATATTAGTCTAATTTAAAAATTTTAAAATATTTTGTATATATAACGAGAATAGAATCTTTTTTTTAATTAGTAGGTGTCTATTTTATTCTGTCACCCTAGTGTATATCTTCTAAACACGACTTATTGCAGAAATAAACTTTCGTTTTGAATTTTCCGTCTCACTAGTTCTGTTCAGTTTTACTATATATAACAATGTATAACAAAAAATTTCTCAATTAACATATTTCTTATAAATTCAAAAAAAAGACGTTACATTGTAACAGTGATAATACTAGTTATAGTAATAACGTACATTTAATTTGTGCTAGGCTGTATAAAATGAATTTATCATTATTTGGAAAATTATCAATGCGGTTCGTAAGTCTTTTAAAAGGAATATTACAAATACACTTGTAGGATATTTCAGATAGGTGTCTATATCCTTTTTTCTGTAATCAAAAAACGAAACCACACGCGATGAAATCTTAAAGTTCCGCTGGTTTTTAAAAAAATGTATTTCCTGTTTTCTAAGAGTATTAAATATCGCTACGACATCCTGCAGACTTCATTAGAAAATATTTCCATCTTAAACAAACCGCAAAACTAATGTCTTTTGCGAGAAACTGCTGTAAATTATAAATTTACGTGTATTGTTGCTTATGGGTATGGTATATTCTTTTAGGAGAGAAGAGATTGGTTTACAACTAAATGTGATCATATTTGTTTCAGTAAATGTAGAATGCGTATTTATATATATATTATAAGTCACTACTACTTTTGAAAATAATAAAATTAAACGCTTACATATTACTAAAATCAGTGTTCACGTTTAGATTCATTTCTTTACTAAAACACAGTGACTTTGGTTATACGAGGGACCCTTTTTGTATTTCTACGTATTAAGGCAATAGGTTAAATATTAACAATTTCGATTTACAGCGGTATCGCATAGCAGATGATATCAGAAGATTTGATTATTAAAACAATGACGTCGCTTGAAAACTGGTGTTGGTGTGTCAATTGCGATCGTACTGCCGACCACGATGACAGTTACTGGTTCTACAGCTGGCAACTTAATTTATGTATAACTACTTCAGTTTTTGAAGTATTTATTTTTAACGTGATTTTCGGGAATTGTATACACTCAGCGAAATTTCTATAATTCCATATGAACTTTTGAATAGAAATTTGATTTTCTTAATGTCTTTGGCAAATTATGATGAACTACGAAAAAGCACAATGCAAGAGAAAATAACATTAAGAAATTTATTATACTTTATACAGAGAATATTTACAATAATGGTAACTCGAAACAGCAAAATTTCTGTAGGTCCACTATCTCAAAATTAATAAACAACAGAAATACATGAAAAAATTATAATTTTTTTCTAAACCTAGTACTGAGGGTTAGACCCTCTGTTCAAAATAACTTCAAATATCCGGGTCTTCATACTCTCTCTCAATTTGGTCAATGTTGAAATAGGACTATCATCCCAACACTTATCCATTATTGGAGATTTTAGTTCTTTTACGTTATCGTCTCATTAATTATTGGCATACACCTCTCTTACCAATATTCCACAAAGATTTTCGATGGGGTTCAGATCGGGCGAGCGAGCAGACCACTGTAGTAAATTAATTTCCTTTTAATGAACTGGAATCATTGATAGCTGCATTGTCTTGCTGATATCTACTTTTACATCGGCAATTGTTCACCAAAGTATATCAGAACCATTCCCAGAAATTGTATATATATCACTCGGGTAGAAATAAAACATATAGGGGTTTTATTATGTTTAAAACCACCTAAACTATTACATTACTATCATCAAAATTTCAGCTCATCGCAACTTCGATGTTCCCAATAATATTTGCAACTATCAGGTCCGTCCAGGTTAAATTATTTATTCTCGTCAGAAAATATGACGTTGTTCCATTCACGATGCCATCTTGTGACCTTGCGCAATTTTCAATCTTGCCTGTTTATGTGTCTCTTCTAAGGGTGGTTTTGAAACCTTTTACAGCAACTGCAAACGTTTACTGCCAGATAAAATTTGTTGTACACGTCTGTTTCTTACTAATAAATTTAAATTACATTTTATTATATGTTGCGTAATAACATTACCAGAACGGACTAACCGAAATATCAATGAGACCTGCCTTCAAATTAGTTTTTTATTATTTCCCTTAGCGCGATTTTTACCGTAGGAATTGTCCAACTTTATAAAATTGTTGATGAGATGATGGGATGGTCCTATTTTCTTAGCTCTAGTTCAGTTTGAAAACCCTATCCCCTTCCTTACACGAGCCTGTTTTTGAGTAATTGTCAAATTATGCGGAATCCAACGCGCACGATTCTTTTTTCGCGACGAGGTATACGTGTAAATTTCACGGTAGGTCACATGACGATCTTGCTTTATCACTTCGCACACAGCATTAATGTTTTCTGACACAACAATCGATTTTGAATGACCTGCTTTAAATTCGTCCTTGAACAACGACCGCAATTGAATTCGCTAAACCAGTGATATGCAGTGGTTTTAGGTGATGTTTCATCGCCAAAAGCTGAAGTGAGTTGATCGATTCACTGTTGTTGATAATCCACGTCGAAGGTCATAGTCATTGCACGAGAACTCACACGAGTTAATTCCGTGACTGAGATGAAAATTTGAAGTCATTAAACAACAGAAATGGTATTTGTATGACGTTCTCAGTATGTATACAGTCAAATAATGTCAAACTTTATGATGTATGTCAGATGGCGCCTAGTAATACCATTGTTGCTAATTCTGGATACATAAATAGCAATCCTCGTACTACTATAGTTATCACACACGGACATTTGCAGGGTGCTCAATACTTTTGGCCAGGGCTGTACAAAGTATCCATATGTATGCAGAGCAGCAAGGTAAAAAAAGCGCACTGGAATAAGATCATGTGGTTTTTAGGAGAACACATGAATGTGTCATGTAACAACCACAGTGATTGTATTAAGTATATTTGTAAACTATTTACCGTACTAACACATGGGCTGAAAAGTCCTGGGCCTAACAAAGAAAACACGGTCTTTTTGGTTCAAAATTAGCTTTATTCATCAACGTAATCTCCATCAAGAGCAACGCAATCATTCCAGCGCCGCTCTAACATTTCAATACCACTTTTGTAGAACGATTTATCTTTTGCCTCAAAATAGGCCTCAGTTTCAGCGATAACCTCTTCATGCGTGCGAAATTTCTTACCGGCGAGCATTTTTTTGAGGTCTGCGAACAGCCAGTAGTCGCTGGGAGCCAAATCTGGCGAATACGGTGGATGTGGGAGCAATTCGAAGTTCAATTCATGTAGTTTTGCCATTGTTTTGATTGACTTGTGACACGGTGCGTTGTCTTGATGAAACAAATTTTTTTTCTTTGCCATATGCGGTCGTTTCTTTGCAATTTCGGCCTTCAAACGCTCCAACAACGCTATATAATATTCACTGTTGATGGTATTTCCTTTCTCAAGATAGTCGATGAATATTACACCACGCACATCCCAAAATACCGAGGCCATAACCTTTCTAGCCGAGTGTTGTGCTTTCGGGCGCTTTGGACGAGGTTCACCAGTTGCTGTCCACTCAGATGACGATCGTTTTGATTCCGGAGTGAAGCGATGGATCCATGTTTCATCCATTGTCACATATCGACGCAAAAATTCCGGTTTGTTACGTTTAAACATGGCCAAACACTGCTCAGAATCATCATTGTTTTTGGTCAACAGTGAGCAAACGCGAACACTTTGAACAGAGCTTTCTCATAGTCAAATACTCATGGAATATAAAGCCAATACGTTCTTTTGATATCTTTACGATGTCAGCTAACTCACGCAACTTCACTTTTCGATCGCTAAAAACGATTTTGTGGATTTTTTTGTTGTTTTCTGGTGTTAGCGCCTCATTTGGACGTCCACTGCGTTCTGCATCATCGGTGTCTCTACAACCACGTTTGAAGTCAGCAAACCAACGTTTTATTGTTGTTTCTGATGGAGCGGAGTCCCCATAACACTTTTCAAGCCATTGCTTCGCTTGAACGGTATTTTTTCCCATCAAGAAGCAGTGTAAAATTAAGTATAGGAAAAAATAGGGGCAATTGTCTTTGGTGATGGATCGTGTAGTTCTACTTTTGTGGTCAAAAACTTTTCTCTAACCATAAACCAAGCAATTATATAGAATTGGTCGAAAGCGTAATCATTATTTTTAAGAGTTTGGGTACCACACTTAGCCTTTTATGGTTGGTGTTTGATGATTTAATATGGACAAAAAAGGCGAGCCCAAGACTATAATTTGGTGCAAGCGATTCTCGGTCTGCAAATGACTTAATCGGTTTTTTAAAAGTAGCATAGAAATTAATAGGCATAAAGAGAGATAATATACCAGATGTATGCAAAAGTTTTTTCTGTTTAACTGAGAAAGGGCGCCAGCGAAAAATACACAGCGTATTAATTTGACACACACGTCATTCTGTACGTCTCACATTTAAACTACAAACACACACAAGTTGATTCCACCAAAAACTATATAAGTATTTTCCAATGTGTTTTTTTTTTGTTTTGTAGATTTTTGTCATCATAATTGCCACTCTAAGGACGTTTATTTTCGAAATAATGTTTCTGAATATTCGATACAAAAAACTATAGTACTCGGAAAATATATTAAATCTGTCAAGATTAAGTTGACCGCTGTCAAATATTTCGTAAAAGTGACTGTCATAACTTAGCTGATAATAACCAAGGAATCGTTTTATGCTTTACTTGTCTCCTGAACGCGCAATTAAGATGCTTTGGTACTTATTTTTAGCTCTTCTAAAAACGTGTCGGGCTCAGATAAGCGAAAGTAATCTGGAGATTTTCGTCTCGTATGTTCACCTGGAAATAGAACAGCAGAGGGTTCTCACGACGTGCGGCGGAGCCTACATACATCCTTTCTGGGTGCTAACGGCCGCGCATTGCCTCATCTACAATCACGAAGGACCGCCGTATCTAGGCTATCACGGTAGAATCAGGGCGATAATGGGGACGATCAATCCGAATATTCTGGATACCGGGCAGCGGATTAAATCGAGGAAATTGATCGTCCATCACGGATACATAGCGAAGTATAGAAAGGGAAAAAACTACACGCACACGCAACAGGTTCATTACGATGTGGGCGTACTTTTGCTGCGGAAACCTTTTTCGACGAACCGATTCGTTAACGTAAGTCCGATAAAGCGATACATACCGAAAAAGATCGATTACTTGGTAGCGACCGGTTTCGCGTATGATCCGCTCCCATTGTTGGATTGCACCACGAAAACCTTTGGTTGGAGTATCGTGTGCGATAAGAAATCCGAAATTCAAATGATTGACGGCGCGCCAGTCTATGAAGACGAAGGCTATCATATCGTCGGTATTATAAGCAAGGACAATAGAAGTTACAACGTCACCAACCTTATCACCCATCGTAATTGGGTTCAGCAAGCAATAAGAGATCCTCTACCAGATCCAGACGAGCTCCTTTTCGCCGTGAAACGTGGCGAAACCATTTCTTACTCGACAGGTGTGTATTTGCAAGTTTTTCCGTCTCCCGTTATTTTCAATGTGTTGATTCTCAAAAGTTATTATGTTAAACAGGATTTCGTAGATAATTTAATGTGAAGGCCTTTTAATATATTCATCTATAGATATAATTATATACCTGTGTAAACCTACGAATATAAGGTACTATAAATCTCAAAGCATCTTTTACTATAAATAAATCTCACGCTAAGCATTTCAGCAAATAGAATTGTTTCAATGTTATAACCACACGCCATGGAGTATTCCAATGTGTAATTCACTAATCAGATTGAAACTGGGCAGATTTTTAGGACCCATGTGACCCCAAGTATTGCAAAACAAGGCGGAACTCTATGCTTAGTGAATGAAATTTTTAAGATTTTTGTAATTTATGAATACGAAAAAATAAAATATACATACATCACCAAATGCGTGTTCTATTATTTATCTAACATTATGCATCGGTCCTTCTGTAGGGACTTTTAGTTGCCTATTTCCCTCTTGTCACGCTTGATTTCTAAGAACCGTTTTTGAGTGGGTAGTTTGAAAATCAGCGTTTATTATTGTTTACATTATAGGTTTTAACGTCTTCATAGGCAAATTATAGTATATGTTACGTTTTCCAGTTTTGAACAACAGTGACCGCTGTCGCCTGCTCGTAAATTCTCTCTTGAATCTCCTGCCCAATACTTACTTGTAGAAGATGGTCGCTTATTTGGTAGGTTTTACAACGAAACTCAATGCGCATGCACAAAAAGTATATTTAAAAAATAAAATGTATACTCGGTTTCCACTCTAGCCTATGTACACTATCGTCCATATTAGTTCGGACACCCAAATAAATTTAGAAAAAATACGGGAAAATATTCACTCATTTTTCCTAACCTTAAAAGTTTTATTGCATTTTATTAATAGCGATTAGTATAAAAAGTAAAAAAAAGTAATTCTAACGGAAAATAAACAAAACTTCTTAAACATTCCTTTCATCAAAGGAACTCCCTTTTGCGCGAATAATAGCTTTGACTATCCGAGGCATTTACCCCATTAACTTTTGGCATATTGTAACATGTTCCACGGGTGGCCTATATAGATATATCTTTCAGGAAAGTTTATAACATCTTACTGGGTGTCCGAACTAATATGGACGATTGTGTACAGCTACTATGTATGTAAGTAAAAAATAGTATGCGCAGTAATTGCTGTTATTCAAATTCTTTTATACATGTATGTACATTAGCATATATGTATGCATGCTTTACATTACCTAGTAGCGTGTACGTAACCAATGTGTTTAAAGTCTCATAACGCTCCTGCAGATGCTTTGTTAAAGGCGTGTAATAATTACCTACCTTTGTGTAGGAGATCCTACTCTATTTGTTATTTAATAAGCGCACCTCAGTGCCGTGCTTATTTAATTGTCCCTTTGCGGGAGCCAAACCTTATTTGCCTTGTTTGTAGGGGAGCCAAGCACGTTCGTTATTTGTATATTTATAAGCGAACTCAATCCTAACTCTTACAGACTAAGTGCCTGGTTGAAGGCGATAGTAGCGATAATAGCCGATCTCAAAACAAGAGCATGTAATATCACAGCTACCCAGGCGTTCTTGAACAGAAATACAGGCGTTCTCAAACAGAAATAATACGCTATCTTAATATTACCCTAACTCTTTGCTACTGCCCCCTTATAGAAGGGAAAAGACCAACAATTGTGCGACGTGTACACCGACAAGGAAAACGGCAGAGTTGAAGCGGACATGATATATAGAAATTTTAGCCCGTGAAACTCGTCCGCATCGACGATCAATTAATGAAAACATGTTCCCTTATAACGAAAGACAGACGCACAGATAGCAACGCACTCGTTAAGGCTGTCGCTATATGTGCTCCGACGAAGGTATAAAAAAAGTTGTCACTATACGAGATTTGACGAGGTACGAAAAAGGTCGAGAATGAACGGTCGCTATTACCTTCATCGTCAAACGGGAGCTGACTACCCGTACTGGAAAACATTGAATATTGAAAACTGTCGATATTAGTTCGACGAAGTTATATTTAATGGGCCTAATATTATGCACTTGTAGTGTAACTATTGCAAATGCCTGAATGCATACATACATAATGCCTAATGTACATACCTATTATTAAATAAAATCATATGTATTATGCAAAGAGAAGAAAATAAATCACAAACATGAAAATAAAATAGCATTAATGCTAACACATACAGTTGTAAAAACATAAAGAAATATAAAATATATAAATTACTGAAAAATGCATAAAATAAAATAAATTTCCTCATAAAAGGAAAATTCTTAATTCTAAAGAATTGCGATAATTCTTAACAGTATATGTGTCCTGTGTTCAACAATGATTGAAAGGTGTTTGAATCACTCGTGCTATTTTGTGTAGGAATGTTGGCGCTTTTATAAGACAGCGATAATAATCAGTAGCGTTCTTTGCTAGCGTCTATCCTATTTTCGTTTTCATCTACCTGTTTATTATTTTACTTATTTATTACTAGAAAGGCTTCTCTTATTGCCACTCTTTTACAGTCCTATATCTGTGATCGGCAAGCAACGAAATACTAATAATACATCCGTACAAATATAGTTGACGTTCGTTTTTACATTAATAATGGTTTTCACGGACCAGCGCAACAATTTTTTTGCATATTTTCCTTCGAGAGTATGGAGTCATGAATATGGGATTATTCCTACTAAAATTGCCACCAGCAATTTTAAGCAGAATTCTTCAACATAGGTCTACGTATGATTGTTTTGTACAGCATATTCGTCGTATAATAGACAGATTTCGTAGAACAGAGAGTATTATGAAAGGAACATTTTCAGGTCGTCCAATTCTTCTTACTGAAGAAGCTGTTGCGGATATTAATCAAAGAATGGATGCGAGTCCAAAAATCTTTACGTAGCTTATCAGCTCAAATAAACTTATCGATCGATATCTGTCGAAAAGCTTGCAAGAACAATCTTAATTTGCATCTTTAGCAAATAACTGTGACTCATGAATTATTACTTTTGGATTTTCCCCGTTTAACCAAGCTTTAATCAATGACGATATCTTGGATATTACTTTATTCAGTGACGAAGCATGGTTTCATCTTAGCGGATATGTGAATTCACAGAGTCAGTCTGTAGAAAATCCTCATATTTTCGTAGAGACTCTATTATATCTTCAGAAGATTAATGTATGGTTAGCGACGTCAAGAAGAAGAATCTTCGGCTCTATTTGTTTTCATCAAAATATTAATGCCAATTCGTATCAAACTTTGATTTTAGGTTGAACAACTTCATGATGATGAGTCGCAACAGGGTGGTGCAACAGCCCACACTGCGCAAAAGACGTTAGACTATCTACAGCCATTTTTCGGAGATCCATTGATAAGTACACACCGCTTGCCCCCTCAATCACCAGATTTGACCCACTTGGATTATTTCATATTTGGTTATTTAAAAAATAAACTTCATTCTAACCGTATCCATACCTTGGAGGAATTACAACGTACAATTGTGGAAGTTGTAAATGACATTAGACCAGAAGTATTACAGAATGTGTATGTATAGTATGAAACGCAGGGTGAATTTGTATTTAAACTTGCATGGGCAACATTTTGAACATGACTTAGCGTCTTTAAACTCAGTGACTTTAATCGTTCATGAATGAATATTGCTAACTAGACTCTGGGGCAATTTTTATACGGATAATAGGTTGACAATTGACCTCAAATCTCAACGCAGTAGCCGATGATTGTAAACTGTCGCGTTCGCTAAACACACCTATTGAGCTAGAAGGTTAGGAAATTAATTTTGAAATTGTTCTAAATAATCTTAAATGGAGTACTTTCACTATCTATCGATTTTTTGACTATTTCAAAAATACGATTCAATCATGAATGCGTTATATACTCTTTTATATACCACTTTAAAATTGTATAATATACAATATTATTTTTGATGTCAGATTCTGACAATTATTGACAGACAACATTTGACATTTAAAATTTAACACAAATCACAGAATTACGTTAGGACATACGATTTTTAGTCCGCAATCGTCTTGACGCTGATTTTTTCTGAACACTGGATATTTTAAAGGATTTTGTGTAATAACATCTGTCAAGATTGACCTTCGTAATCGTTTGCTAATTAAGCTTGGATCAGCAAACACAGGTTTTAACGTCAAATGATTGCTAATTTTAAACGATAATAACACAAACGTGAATTTAAATAGTAAATAGTAAATTTTCGCAAATTATGACAGTTGCTAATGTGATAGTATTACTTCGTATTACCATGTATTTCCTTTTTGGCCAATGCGATGAGAAAGCTAACTCTCCCAGCGAACGGAAACTTGTCGAATTCGCATCTTTCGCACACTTAGATATAGAAGTATACGGAATGTATACGTACTGCGCTGGCAGTTACATCGATAGTTATTGGATAGTAACGACGGCGCATTGCTTGGATTTGAATAAAAGAGGCCCGACCAAACTAGGGGAACAAGATAGGATAATGGTGATTATGGGTATCGCAATTCACTACGAAAGTAATCCGGGTCGACAGTGGAGGAAATCCGTCAAATTGGTGGTGCATCCAAAATATTACACGGAGAAACAAGAAGAAAAAAGTTTGAAGGATACGGACAGGAAACAGTACGATATCGGAATGATCAAATTGGACAGAGCGTTCGAAATAACCGAAAAGGTCGCCGTCGGTTTGATACCGCTTTTTATCCCGGAGAATACGCATTTCTCCGTTCTAAACTATTTGTTCGACGAGATGGAGCTGACGGATTGCGTTGTGAGTTTAACGTTGATCGTTTGCAAATATGATGATTTCGAGAAAATCGACGGGGCGCCGATTTATCTCTCGGAGAATAAGCAAATCGTGGGTATCGTTGGCGGAAATAATCCAGGGGAGTACAACGTGAACGTCATAAACTATCGGGATTGGATACAAAACGTCACTACGAGGAAGTTGCCTGTGTACAAGCCAAAACTTGGGGAAAGTCTTGTTCGTAGATTTACGGGGACTAGTGTTAATAAATGCTCCACGACATTAAACATGTTCTACGTAACACTTTATAGTTTCTTTCTAATTCTGCGTAATATATTGTCTTAATTAAGTTTAGTCTTATGTTTGTGAAAGGAACAGCTGCACAAAAAATCAAAAGTAAAAAGTACTGTTAATCTAACTACAACTTTTGGTTGTACCACCACATTTTACAAAATTTGCATTGGGTCGTCGAATATGGCAATATTATATACAAAAGTATTTTTTAAATTAAAAAATATAATAAAATAATGGCCAGGTTTAATGAATAAATATTTATTTATATTAGAATACAAGCTTTGGGAATTCATTTCTTAAAAATTTGTCTTAGTCCTAGTCAGAAACTTAGTAGAGTGTTAGAACACTATTAGTTAGTAGCCACTAAGGCCCTACTAAGACGGCGTTATCTTATCATATTCATAAACGTATATTTGATGGCCACTATACTCCATTCACGTTAAGAATGCAGACTTGGAATAGATAGGCCTTAAAATACAGGCTTGCTATTGGCTAATGGGCGAGGCATGTTCACACAGGAGAAATTCATGCAGTTCCTTTGGATGAAATTTCTGTCAGTTGTCAAATTTACTTACGATTTTGTTGCCGTTGTTTGTTGCAGTGTTTCATGGAATTTTATTTTTATAAACAAGTTGTGGCAAAAAGAATTCTTTTCAGAGTTCCTTTATCTTGTCATTTAATAATTCAAGGTACCACATATGAATTATACAAACAAAATAATTTGTAATCTACTATTACAAAATTACAGCTTTGATTTGGTATGCCTGAGGAAGCACTGGTACATCCAGTTGTAGGACCATTGGTAGATCCTCAAGGGAAACATATTGGCAGTAGGCAGAATCTAGTTGCTTACAATTTATATCTGCAACTGAAGCAAGAAAATTGCAAGTCAACGTCTGCTGACTGCAACACGACTTGGTTTAAGTGAAAGAATAGTATGAGAACATGCACAACATTATGGAAAATTTTAAAAAAGTTTGGATTTAAGTGGTTAAACAGGAATCGAAATAGTGTGCTAATGTAACAACAAGACATTGTGCTATGGAGACGTCGGCACTTAACTAGCATTAGAAAATTAAATAAATTGAAATTATTTGTTCACATTTTTCACTCTACCCTTTAATTCTCAAATCAAATTCATATGTTTATTTCATTTGTTATTTTATAAATAAAATGCTAACAGTAAAGAAATTTTTTTTTATTAAATTTATTGCAGATATGAAGAGAAGAGAACTATATAAATTTGTAATATGTACAGTTCAGAGATTTGTATAATTCATTAATATATTTGATATTTTATTGTAGTCATTAACATGCATGCAATTATTTATTGACTGTACTGTTGTTGAAAATGTACATTGGTTTTACTGCAGTCGGGGTACAGTAGACAAATATACTTGTTTTATTTTTCACCGAACAGTTGACAATAACCAAATTCTATGCAAGATTTAAGGATACGGTCCCGTTAAGCCCATTATGTATTCTTCATAATCAGCAACATTCTTCTTTGCTTGACTTTATCTTGTATATATTGAATTGCTTAGTTTCAATCATACCATTGAAACGTTCTCTTTTAAAATTGATGGAGATTACCAACGAAGAGATTTACTTCTTGACAAATGACTTGGTATAACACTATGAATATAAGCATTTATGTGAGAGTTATATTTTCAATTCAAGTTTATCCATGGCAATTTTGTTATTTTAAAGCTTATCATATGACATTTATGTTCTCTTCGATTAACCCCAAATTCAATCTCATTTACTTTTTAACATAATTAAATAAGCTCTAACTATTTCGGTAGATGAAACAACCGAAGGATACATTTATATTGTAATTGATGTTACTTTTACTTTATTGTTACGATATTATTTTACCAGGTCATATAACCATAATGTATTGCACATAAAATATGAAAAACTTTACTATTTATTATACAAGATTTTGATAACCAAACTTTGACTTTTACGATGTTGTCATTTGACAGTCCCATCGGTTAAATTTCACCAGTGTAATACAGCCGCCGATCGTAGCGCTACCTACTGCATTCTTACCGTGAATGAAGTATAGTTGTCAGTATGATATTAACAAAAACATCCACGTGCCAACATGGAAAGGGGCATGCGTAGTGTATAGAAATATTTGAATTCAGACAGATTGGGTTAAAATTATGGTTGGCGCGTCTTTTTTAAGAAAGAATATGTTATAGGTATAAAATGAAAATGTTAAAACTTATGAGTTAATGATGTTATGTCATAATTAGATAATGGTAATAACAGTAATCAGTGCTTTTGTATCTTCGAGTAGCTTCCAACGAAGGTAGGTTGCATTAGCATGAGATTCATAACTGATACAACATTCATCACAATTTGCACCTGGAAAGTATCATCAGTATTTCGAATAAACTAGGAAACGTAATAGGGAGTATGCCGGATTTAGAATATGAAGTCGATATAACTAAATGTGTTAAGTGCGACAACTATTTGACGTATACCAGCAGGTGGAAGTGTGAACGCCACCTAAAAAGTATAAAACGCTGTTCCGCAATCCATGGCAAACGATACAGCCACCACTTAATATTTGATTTAGGTGTTTATTTTATTCTATGTAATGTACCCTTCACATTACTAGACCAACAAGTATTTGTCTCCTTCTGGAGTAAGTATTCGAATTATACATTACCAAGTCGGACATCGTTAAGAAACTTTATGCCATCTGTTCGTGACTATCTTGAAAGAAGAATTGAAGCAAAAATGAAAGATAGAAAATTGTGGTTATGTATGGGCGAAACAACCGATCAGCTAAAACATTCTGTGGTGAATGTGATGGTACGTACAATGGAAGAGTTTGAACTGTCATTTTTTATCTTACTTCCTTCCAAAACTGTTGCAAAATGTAGTAGCGATGAAATTTTAAAAGTGATGCTGAAGGCACTAAACAAGTTTCAGGTTCCAACAACCCAACTTCCAATGTTTGTGAGTGACGGTGCTGATAACATGCTAAGAGAAAAATTAGAATATCCAAAATCTCTTATCTTCTTATGCAGCAATTTAAATGATTGCTATGTCAATATCCAATTCTTTAGTGATGGTGGAGAATTTACCCGTCTCCCATTTGCATCCAGGAGTTGTATGTTTTGCGAATCGATGCATGTTTCAACTCCTCCTGGTTTGAAGGAGTTGTGTTTTTCTTTGTAACACGTTGTTAATGAAACTAGTTGTTATAGATAGCAGCAAGAGGAAGCGTCGCGATAGTGATATTTTATGTTGTGTTGGTAATACCTATTACTCACTTCATGTTCATTATATATCTTGTCATATAGTATACTTTTCTATTGCTTGTAAGACCGTTGATGGGGGATTTGCTAATGAATACTAAGAAGATAAAATAAATAGGGATATTGCCGAGATTTCCACTAACTCTAAGATTTAAACATACTTAATGATACTAATCTTACGAATATTTGAATGACAACAGACTATTTGTCTACAATAATAGTAGACACCTTAAATCTATATGAGGATGGAATCCGATTAAATAGGAATACAATAATCGTTCAGTTTTGAGTGAACAATGCATTTTCTTATGTTTTGAATTGTTTCCACAGCCTGGCACAGCACACTTGTTCCTCATGGTAATTACTACAATATTTACAATGTTACGCATTTTATTTATACAATCTTTCCATACTTGGCACTTATTTACGAAAATTAAATAAAAGTAAATTGCCTGCAGAAACTGCGATATGTAACAATTTCTTTAAACGTATTTACGTATAAAAGCGTACACTCAACAAAATTTAGTGTTAAAACTGTCTCGCTACTTCTCATTTAATAAAATGGGGCGTACTCCCTTTTTACAACACTTTATTACTTCCTTTATTTACAATAATTCTTATAGATATACTGCAGTAACAATTATTGTTATTTACAAAAACTTCGACCAAATCACAAAAAAAAAAATGACCACGAAACGAATAACTGGTAACAACCATGTGCCAACAATAGAAACGTAACCTTACCTAACTTCTAACGAAATGGTTATATTTAAGAACGCGCATACGTATTTGTCTCTATACCTTGATAGTTACGCTCTCTATCAATCCATGAACGAACAAAAAGAAAAGGAAGATCAAGGTCAGAAATTTAAGATTGCTCCCCATGCCCTAAATTTTCAAAGACTGGGCTAGCGATGTTAGCATACTCCCCATTCTCTACTCAATGCTTATATTCGTGCAGTGAACAAAACAAATTGAAAAAGACTTTTGGGACACCTAGCATAAGAAATGTGAATAAAACAGAAAATGTTTGATGGTGCGGCAGGATATAATGATATGGGCAACGTTGTACTTGAAGTATATGAACTGTAGTGATTGACCGACCAATTGTAGTGTTGTTTGACCGACACCAATTGGTTAGACAATAGGCATTATATACAATTTTACATAAAGAAAATTATTAGTAGAATAAATGGTATGCGGATTAATATCTATAATAAAAGATTAATTATCTTATTGAAGTTTATACTCGATAGTTATCTTTAAATTTATTTTGATTCAAAAAACAAAACTAGACAATAACCAAGGTATTACAATATGATAACGATTAAGATTATTTAACAATAAATTAATAAAGTTTATAACGTTTGCGTTAATTCCAAGTGAAGCAAGTATATAAAATTGATATTAACACTGTTTTCTCTATTGGAAACCTTATCCATACAATCATTGCATGCATAGTGAAAAAGATTTACTATATATTTACTTTTTTAAATGAGCTATCTGTTAAAAATTTTTTAAGATTTAAATTTACCGCCGAGGATTGCGGCATCTGGTGGTAGCGTGGGTGTGACAGGGCAAATTTTGAGTTAAGTTAGTCACGTTATGTTAGAATTATATATTTTACATAATTCATGAAATAATAAAAAGATAACATATTATTATTCATATTTATTAATAGGAATTTTAATTACTGTTACTAGAAAAAATTGATGAGAAAGCTATTTACTAATAACTGTATTCTTTATAATTGCGAGCACCTTACTTTCACTACTACTTAATAAATTATAAAACGAACGAAATTCTCACAATTTATATTCAAAATTTACCCCGGTAACACATAGGCCTAATTAAACTTCAAATCAATTCATACCGAATATATTGCGGGAGCAATCTATACTTGAGTTATAAACCGAAACGACCATTATATATACAGCACCCTCTACGTGAAAGTAGCAATAGCGTTTACCATTTGCTGCATTCATGTTAACAAAGTTGCATAACTTAGATTCACTAAATACTTTACGAAAAACATGGTAAAAAATTCTAATTTGTATTTAGGATAAGATATGGTCTTCTGTGCACATGGCAAATGATTATAAATCAACAAAATGATGATATAATGCTTATTAATTATATTTCGATTAAAAACAAATATACAGCAGTAAATCACATATTAAAGCAGTTCTGTAAATGAGATTTAAAATTTGATCAACATTGCTTTGGCAATTTCAGAAGCCTTTTCATTTCCCAAGAGTTCCTTTACAACAGTCAAAGCAAAAGCTGTAGCAGTACCAGGGCCTCGACTAGTAATTATGTTACCATCGATGACAACATCTTCTTCTTTATATTCGTAAGTGCCACCTTCCTTCATTGCTCCAGCCATTGCAGGATAGGATGTTACCTTTTTGCCAGGGCCAATGCAATGTGCTTTTAAAGCAGTTGGAGCTTCCAGAAAGATAACAGAAATCAATATATGTATAGTCAAACTAATAATGTAAAACTAACCTGCACATATAGCTGCTACTTTGCGTCCCTTGCTTTCTTGATCTTTTAATAATTTTCCAACTTCTTCGGATTCTGCCATTGCTCTGGCACAACCTAACCCACCTGGTAAGACCATTACATCAAAAGGTCCAGCATCAGCTGCTTCGCTTATACCAATATCAGGTATGATAGCAACATCACGAGCTGATTTTACAGGGTTCTTATCAGGTAGACCAGCAATCGATACATCAATCTATAATTGAAAAGCATTAAAACTTTCATTACTAGAATAATAAAACACGTACACCGGCTCGTCGTAAAATGTCAACAGCAGATATAAATTCTATCTCTTCATATCCAGGTGCTAAGAAAACCAATGCTTTCTTTGACATCTTTGTGTTGCTGCTATATACTCTGGGTAGATTTACAGGAGAATGTTTTGGAAGTGCTTGAATACCGATAAGTGATTTACAAATGTGACCTTTTAAAGTGAAAAGATGTTTTATGAACATGATAATTTAAATTTAGAAACGGTACTGATTTCATATCAAACTTACTACAATTTTGTCCAAAAAAATGTTACAACTACGTCGATGCAGATTTTACCTCGATTTAGCGTATTTGTAACCTATCACCATATCATATCTAATGAAACTGAGATGTCATTTTATTAGGGTTGTTTGTTTTGTTTAGTTGCTCTATTGAGTATGCTCCCCAAGTTACTTTCATAGAATAACCTAAACAGAGGTGTCACATAATGGTGTAAAACGTATACATAAAAGTAGCGCCCTCCAACATCTGCGTGGGTGAACTAAAATATTCTTTTTTGAGTGGGTTGTTATATATTTTTTATTTAATACTGTGAAACAAGGAAGTTAATAAAAGTCAGAACTATTTTCAACTAGTGTATTATAAATATTGTTATAGTCCCAAGTATTGTACAAAAACAAAATATACTTATAAATGAAATACAATTATAAATTCAATTTTCATCCATTTAAAATCTCCCCTATCTATCTAACAATACTACGGAATTGTTTAATATAATTAAATATTAACAATTTTGTGAATGATTGAAGAAGTTTTTTGTTACAGTGGTATGTGGATTACATGATGAAGGTTTTCGCCTCTAGCACGGTCAACACGCCGAGTTACTTTAACCTTCCGCCAAAGTGGTTTCGCCTCTAGCGTGATTTACACGTCGAGTTACCGACGTGCCACTTTGGTTTCCCCTATTCTCTTGAAAAAGCCTCCTACGACGGAGGCGAAACGTCGAGATCCCACCCTTCTCTTTTGGTCTCTTTCTTTTTTCCTGTTTTCTTTTCTTTCTTTTTTCTCTCGTACCCCCCGCCCCCTTCTGTCTCTATTTATTTCTCTTATTATTTTCACCTTTCTTTCTATTTCACGTCCCCTCATCCTTTATCATTTTTTTCTTTTTATCTCTTTTTCTTTCTTATTTTTCTTTTTCCTGTTGCTCTGTTGCTCCTGTTCTTTTTTATATATCTCATCATGACACAGTCCAATTCCGGAAGTAGTTCGTTTATAACTAACTCTGGTCGTGGAAGCCTACGTATTCATTTCAAGAAATATATTACATGATGTGTTTTTACAATGACATTGATAAACTCTAATGTACAGTTTGAATTGTTCTAGACCTTTTGTTGGATTATGAAATTTGTGGAAAGCACCATAGCCATCACGTTTACATCCCCGCACTCTTCAGTATGAATATTGAGATATCCCTGAAAATACATGTAATTAAGTCCTACATAATTATAATATGTTTCCAAATAACTTATTTTCATTTTCTTGTACTACATAATTGCAAAGACTGCGTGGTTGTATAATTTACAGGTATCGCAATAAACTCCATACTTGCAAAATTTTCTACGAAGACTTCAAAAGTTCTTGTAATACATAACTTTTTGCAACCTAATGGGTGGTCCTAAATGTCTTGTATCTTTTCAAAGAAGGAAGGAATGGACAGTATCTTTAACAAGGCATTATATTAATAAATCAAGCAGGATAGAGTGTGCAACTGGAAGTAGTTCCCTACTCAGCAAGTTTCTGCACTTTTTTTTATAAATATCACTTCGTACTCCTCTAATTCTCTACACGAATTTACATTTTTAAGTAGCTCAAGATTTCTCGTTTCCATATTCCTCTTTATTTGGAAATTTTGCATGTGCGACACATTTTTACATTCAGTCAGATGACAATGAGAGTCCACGTGATCTTGAAACGCTGCGTTCCGAATAATTATTAATTTGAGTGGAGTCGAGTTTACCGCGATACCTATGAAACATAGTTACACAACAATTTACTTGGATGGACACCTATCAATTGAAAACTATATACGTAAATAGGTACTAGACTAAAAACGTAACTATACACAAATTTAATTTTTTTAAAATATAGTTTCTAAAATAAAATTTAAAAACCGTTAATAAAAACTTATAAAACTGCTAGCAAAAGGGAACAAAGTAAGTTATTCTGATTATAACCATAAAGAAAAACGCAATAATAAAACTAGAATTATCGATAAAAACGTGTTTTCGTATATCGACTACGTCCAAAATTAAATGAGCAGCGCCCCCGAACATTTGCGCGAGTGTACTAATGTACGAAAATGTTCCTATCTCGTGGAACTTCCCTGGTTACTTCGTGAAGACATTATATTTATTGATTATATTAAAGAACGTGGGAGTGTCTCATTTCAAATCGATAAAGCGTTTACAGGTTTAAAAGTTTAGTTTTTTATCAGTGGAGAAATATTCATAAAACAATAAACTAAATATGTAATTTCTGCATGTTTAACAAATATTTGTTTATGTATAACACTAAAATACGATACACAATTGATTAGTACTGAACACTATATAACACAAGAATTAATCTTTACGCTAATACGCTATATTGTTGGAACTGTGGCTTGGAACAGGGCTGTGTTCAAATTCATCATTCAAATGGGAACGGCTTGGTGTAAAAGGTTGTGCGCCCAACGTTAACCCTTAGCCACCGTAGTGCGGCCTTAGTGACTGCAGCGACGTTACAGTATTTGCACTACGGTGGTTAAGGGTTAAATCTGAACGCAGCCCTAATAAATGAGAACATAATTTTATAAGCGCTATACGAGGGCGACTTGAAATGTTTCCGGAACCGGCAAGAGATGGCACACGGAGGTTGAAGTGGATTCATTGGTCGGCAAGAGCAACCCTTTTTATGGCAATTGTCAAAATTTCAGACGTCTACTGTCAATAGTTGTTGTTTAAGAGTGTGTTTTATGTAGCAAGTCACGCGGTTTCGCGAAAATGGATAAAATCGAATTTCGTGCAGTGATAAAACACTTCTGGATGGCTGGGAAAACGACCACGGAAATTCGAAATACTTTGCTAGACGTTCGTGGCGGATGCACTCCATCAGCTTTTGGGTGAGCGAGTTCAAACGTCACCGTACAAGCACAAGTGACGAACCACGCTATGGACGCCCAAAAACCGCTACCAACGATGAAATGGTAGACAAGATGTCGTGTTAGCTGATCGCTAATTGAAGCTGAAAGAGATAGCGGAGACAACAGCCATCTCAGAAGAACGCGTTGGCCATATCCTACACGAAAGTTTGGGTATGAAAGTGCTTTCGGCGCGATGGGTACCGCGTTTGCTCACACCGGAGCAAAAACGAAATCGGGTGACCGTTTTGGAGGAGTGTCTGGCCAGGATCCAACGCAATCCAAGGGATATCTTCATGTGTTTTGTAACCGTAGTTGAGACTTGGATCCATCACTACATACCGGAAACCAAGGAACAGTCGAAACAGTGGACTTTCCCGGGCAAATCTACTCCAAAGAAAGCAAAGACCGTTCTATCGGCCGGAAAGGTCGTGGTAACCATTTTTTTGGGATTCCGAAGGTGTGATCGTCATCGACTATCTGCAGAAGAGGAGGACGATCATGGAGCAATACTACAGCGATTTATTGACCCATTTTGATGCAGTATTGAAGGAAAAAATGGGCTCGTCTACATCGAAAAAAGTGCTTTTTCACCACGACAATGCACCGACTCATTCATCCCACATCGTCGTGTCCAAATTGCATGAGTTGCGCTACGAATTAGTCTCCTATCCTCCATATTCGACTTTTTCCTATTCCTAAACCTGAAAACATCACTGGAAGAAAAGAAGTTTGCCTAAAATGAGGAGGTCATCGCCGCTGCAGATGGCTGTTTTGCAGACCTCGAAACATCCTACTTTTCCGACGGCTTGAAGACTCTGGAGTACTGTTTGAAAAAGTGAATTAGTGTTCGACGAGAATTTTAAATTATTTTCACAGATAATGTACGTTATGGGTTCCAGTATTGGAAATTCCTGTCAAATATGAAATATACATTAAAACAATATGAAGTGAAAACTATTCATTGCATACTAACATACATAAAGATATGATTATTGAAATATATTTTATATTCCTACATATTTGAAATATTAATGGAATATTAAAAAGTCTATTTCGTAGACCAAATTCCTAGAGATCCAACTAAAAAACTGGCTTACGCTAAACACATGAAATATGCCAAACTTAAAAAAGTTAGGCCTGAAAGTTTCGAGGAATTAAAAGATTAGATTAACGAAATTTGGAATGATATCACTCCAGAATTTATTTATTCCCTTATATCTTCTATGCCCAGTCTTTTACGAAAAATATTAGACACTATTGGAACTATTACAAAACAATATAAAACATTTGCATTATTTCTTTTATAAATTATAAATTATTTTTATAATATGACTTTTGTTTATTATTTACTTTATTATTAATAAACACGTTTGACATTTATTTTCTATTCATGAGTAGAATATTTAAAACACTATATAAAATAACTTACACTTGACAAATTAAAAATTGTCATGTAATGTGCATAATAACACATGGGCTGAAAAGTCCCGGGTCTAACAAAGAAAACACGTTTTTTTTTGGTTCAAAATTAGCTTTATTCATCAACGTAATCTCCATCAAGAGCAACGCAATTATTCCAGCGCCGCTCTAACATTTCAATACCACTTTTGTAGAACGATTTATCTTTTGCCTCAAAATAGGCCTCAGTTTCAGCGATAACCTCTTCATTCGTGCGAAATCTCTTACCGGCGAGTATTTTTTTGAGGTCTGCGAACAGCCAGTAGTCGCTGGGAGCCAAATCTGACGAATACGCTGGATGTGGGAGCAATTCGAAGCTCAATTCATGTAGTTTTGCCATTGTTTTGATTGACTTGTGACATGGTGCGTTGTCTTGATGAAACAATTTTTTTTTCTTTGCAATTTCGGCCTTTAAACGCTGCAATAACGCTATATAATATTCATTGTTGATGGTATTTCCTTTCTCAAGATAGTCGATGAATATTACACCACGCACATCCCGAAATACCGAGGCCATAACCTTTCCAGCCTATTGTTGTGCTTTCGGGCGCTTTGGACGAGGTTCACCAGTTGCTGTCCACTCAGATGACGATCGTTTTGATTCCGGAGTGAAGTGATGGATCCATATTTCATCTATTGTCGCATATCGACGCAAAAATTCCGGTTTGTTACATTTAAACATGGCCAAACACTGCTCAGAATCATCAACACGTTCTTGTTTTTGGTCAAGAGTGAGCAAACGCGGCACCCACTTTGAACAGAGCTTTCTCATAGTCAAATGCTCATTCAATATAAAGCCAATACATTCTTACGATGTCAGCTAACTCACGCAACTTCACTTTTCGATCATTCAAAACGATTTTGTGGATTTTTTTGATGTTTTCTGGTGTTACCGCCTCATTTGGACGTCCACTGCGTTCTGCATCATCGGTGTCTCTACGATCACGTTTGAAGTCAGCAAACCGACGTTTTATTGTTGTTTCTGATGGAGAGAAGTCCCCATAACACTTTTCAAGCAATTGCTTCGCTTGAACGGTATTTTTTCCCATCAAGAAGCAGTGTAAAATTAAACACGAAATTGTTTTTGATCCATTGTTTTGAAAATAAGAAAAGTAGCGTGACCCTTAGCACAATAACTCACAAACTAATGAATAGAATATCATGAAATTTTAACAACTGTCTTTTGAAGGTTAGTACTAACTGAGAGAAAGGTGACTGCAATAAAACTAGCGTCATCTATGTGTTAGGCCCGGGACTTTTCAGCCCATGTGTTGAGTGCCTAGTTTACATCAGTCTTGTCCGAATTTTTGTTGTCGCAATAGTATATTTTATTTTTAAAAGTTGTACGTTAGCTTTGTATTTTAACTTTTTAAGTTAATAACGGTGGCAAATTCCGAATTTAATTTTTTTCTTCGGAGAATTTAAAAGAATTTTGAGTGGCATTCCTATTCAAATTTAAACAACTCTATATGAACTTTTAAAATTTTGCGGTTTGCGCCATGCGAAACTTGAGAACCTTTAAACAATTTAAGTTTAGACTTACTTCTTCTACACCAAACGGATTTATGGAGTGGTTGTCTTTTGCCATAGATTACCAGTTCCCTTTACAGTTAAAGAATGATATTTGATGATGTGAGAAATTCTTCGTACGAATTATTATACAGTTATGTTAGATTAAAGTATTAGTGATGTAATTTTAAAAACATGAACAACCGAACAAAGTGAATTCAATGATTCTCCGTACTCTTTTTAAATAATTTTGAATCTTTATTTTACGTTTATACTTGTATTTTAATTAGCATTAAAAGTGTTTTACTAGACGATATAAAATAAATGACGAAGCGTATTTACATTTTTAGTTTTATTTTAGCTTTTGTTTCGTCATTGATTTTCGATTTCTTGACGAAACAAAATGTCTACGATGCAGTTTCCAACCACTAAACATAAAGTCGCACTAGTTAATCTTTTTCAAACTCTAAAGCTTCAAAATAAAAGGAATATTTATCTTATCGACTACTATTCACCATGGAAAGATGGTTCGGAAAAGTTGCAATAATAACAGGAGCAAGTGCTGGAATGGGGGCAGTGATATCGCAATATCTGGTTGAACGTGGTATGAAGGTGAGATACATCTAATGTGTAGTTTTTATTTTGATTGAATTATCGTCGTTGTTAGCTGTAAAAGTACATAAATCTGGCCTTTACTGGTACTGGTACTTGCTTCGTTAGAGGTATTATTATTCATAGAATTGACATTCATGTCTAATATACTGGAATAGTGTGAAGAAACGAAAGTCAAACAAGTCCGATTGCTAAGTGCAGTTGCTCTTGTTCATATGGTAATGCTACTTCATAAGTTGCATGATAATCGTAACCTTGAGAAACAAAAATAGACTTTCAATTTATATTGTAGTTCCATGTCTTCCTTCTTAGTTATTTTTGGTCATTCCTTTTATAACTTAATCAATGGTTGTAGTATAATCTAACTGCGTATAAATATTAGTTTACAAACTCGGCTTTACTCAGTGAAAATTCTGCTTACTTTTTTAAGGGCATAATACAATGTTGTGACTGCATTAATAAAGGCAATGCAATTAAATATAAAACTTAAGTTGCGATTTACACTAAGGTTTTAAAAGTCTTATAAAACTTAGCAATCGTCTTTTGGTTTTTAACAAAATGATGCCTATAACTAAACAAGGTGAATTAATGTTGCTTCATTATTATTTTTTTAACGCCGTGATTATATCACATGTGGCTCCATAAATTGGGGCATCAGAAACTCTGACAATGCTGAATGTAACGACAAAAAGATACTTATTTCATGAAGTACATTACTTTCCAATGGTGAAAATATGTTGATTTAAGCCAGGGGTGCTCGGGCTAGAACTGCTGGCGACCTACCCCAAAATTGTTTAACTATAAGCGATCGACTCTGGAGACGCAGCAAGTATGTGTGATAGAGGACTGTCGTGTAGGTGGGTAGGGTGTATTATGCCGTAGGTAGGTCACTGCTCTAAAAAACTTAATGAAATTTGGCTTCTATAAAACGATGTTTTATGTACCAAACTAAAGAATTACAAATCCTTGGATGTCGGTGTATAGCACTGCATGTCTTCGGTGTAGTTTTCTTAAGATGGTACGTAATTACCAACGGCTAATCGCAAGCATGATGACATATGACCGTCAATTAGTCGATTGCGATTTTTTGACTTAATTATTTTCATTTCGGAAAATACAGACTCGCACAAATAAGTTCACCTAAACGTTGTTCTCTACTTAAGAGCAATTTGCTTTAGATTCGGATACTTATCTTCAGATATAAAAAACCATGGTTTTTTCTCAGATGTTTGAGTTTTGAGATGTATATCTCAGATAATCTGCACTACTCCATTTTCAACAGAAGATGAGTCCACATTAAACTGAGTGGCTATTTCAGTAACAGATTTCTGAATGTTCTTAGAGGAAAAAGTATAACCCATAAAAGTTGAGATATTTGTCAGTTTACTAAAATTATAAAAACGTCTCTCAAATTCACTCCAAATATTTGTTAATTCTCTCTCATAAATATCAAAATTCAACTGAGGAATCCTTGCTTTCAAAGACGGAAACTGTTTCAGATCCTTTTTTTTTGGTTGATCTTTTTAGTTGCAATACTTTTCAATGTGCTTATTGCGCTAATCACCTCGGTAACAGTTTTTCTTTACCTTACAGCTCCAAATTAATGGTTTTTAAGTGTATTGTAACGTCCGTTAAAAATGCTAAATCAGTTGGCCATTTTTCGTTATTAAGCATCTGAGTGTTATCGCCTTTTTCGTGTAGAAAAGCTGCTGATTTTTACGAGATATACTAATCCCACTAAGCTACAAAACTCGAACACTGTTGCACTGGCATATTGAAATGCCTGACTATCCTCCTAACCACAGTTCTTCACTAAAAAACTGGACGCAATTTTCGACAGCTAAACTATCACCTTCAGCAGTAATACTACCTACTAACCAGCTAAAACTAAAACTGCACTATTTATAACCTATTAAAGTTATGGTCCACTGACTAATAAATAAATAAACATTTATTTATGCAACGACTATGGTATTACATGATTTAATGAGTAAAGGCTGAGATTTAGAGGATCTAAATCTGTATCCATCAAAATATGTTTGTTTTTGTAAATTTCTATGCCTTCATAACAGTTTACATAAACACTGTTGTTTACATTTCGAATTAAGTTTATATCATCAACATTATGATCCCTTTCAAGTATATGTAGGGCGACACCAGATTTGTCAAACCTTCTGAATTTAAGCTGAGCCAAATGCTCTTTGGATCTAATTTTAATAGATCTTTTTGTCTGCCCAATGTATACTTGATTACAATATTTACGTGGTATTTTGTAAATTCCTGATTTTTCCATATAGCAACAAGGAGATTTGTTTAATTTCTTTGGCTAGACTTTGCATGAAACAAAACTTTTCCAAATTAATAATACTTTTTACCAACTATCTGAAAGAACCGCAATGGGTAACAGCGCTTCACAGCTAATCTTTATGTGGGTAAATTTGAAATGGACCTTAATAATGTAGTTTCAGTTGATTAGTTTAGCATTAGTGCTGAAGATGATAGTTTAGCTGTCGAAACGTGCATCCAGTTTTTTAGTGAAGAGTTGTGGTTAGGTGGATAGTTGAGTGTTTCAGTGTACTGAATCCGATAGCAATTTTTTCCCTCCTGCATTAGGAATGATCATATTTTAGGACTTAGTAGTACAATATTAAAAAAGGTTTTGAAAATAAAAAACAAAAACAAAAAAATAAATTGTAAACAAATGAAAATGTCTTTGGTACATTTTTTATTGATGGTGCTATTGCTGTAGGAAAGGAGACTGAATAAAGTATAATATGGGGTATTAACACAAAATTAGTTTTTTGTTTAGATCATGAATGCTAAAATACACCAGAAAAAGTGAAAATCTTTCAAGATGAAATGAAAACACTGACATTTCCTGCTTTTATAATAATTCTAGTTACAATACTTTTGGGAAAAAATGCATGATCCTTTTCACCATTCCAATTCCTTCACTCTATAGAAATGGAATCCTACATGCGGCAGTACACCTTTTGTTTATGTTATAAAATTGTTTTTGGTAGCTTACCTTAAATTATCTTAGTTTCACTTATAGAAACAGTAGTTTTTATGATGCACTTTTTTATTACATTTTATTTTATACTTTCACGTAGATAGTTGCGTTATTTGCTTTAGTTTTTTAATATTATGTTCTGTTTTCTATATATAAATCATTAACAGGTGAGTTGTAATATATTTTATTACTTCCCCATTTCCTTATAGTACACTCCTATTTGAAGTTTCCATTTATAGATTATTTCCAACAAAAAAATAATAACAGACTTTTCCCCCGAACATTATAAACAAATGTATAGGAATTGTAATTAGAAAAGTACTTGTTAATTGTATTCGATTTGTAATTGATATTTTTTATACTTTGTAATTGTAAATTGAGTACTTTGAAACCGATTAAAAAATTACTACAATTATAAAGGTTTATTTGATTCAAAGGAAACATTTCAAAATACTGCAAATGATGAACCTTGTACACTCAGTGCTATGCCCAGTGCTGCGACATAAGAAATATGCATGCTATAGAAAAATTCAAGAGTGTTATAAACAAAGATTTCGATTTTACCAGTTTAAGATAACTTTGTGATGGTGCATGTATAGATCCGTTATCTATTTCTAAAGATTGTTTTAATTATGCGTGTATTATATCCATAGATGTCGAGTGGTCATTTCCTAAATATAAGAACACCCATTCAGCATGGCTTATGTTACTTTCCGAGGCAAATTTTGAAACTTATGTTATGCTGCAGATTTTTTGTCAGCCTTATCTACGTTACGCTACGCAACAACAACGCCCAAGTAATTACTTACTATTTCAAAGTAATTGCCCAGTTCTGGTAGCTACTAAGGATGAACGTGGTGATTTAAGAGGTTCCAATGTACCTACTGTAACATTAATAATCGATTTTGTTTGTAATACGTCGCCTTGCCTACACGTAACCATATTTTTTGTCGTGTAATTTGGATTTATGCCTTTTTTGTCCCCATACTGATAGTACTATATGATCATATAAACTTACCTGCTAGCAAGCCATGGAATTATGTCTTAGAAATATCTTGTTGGTAGTGAGTAGTGATTTGACAGTGATAAATAAAATGTATTTGTCATGTGTACTGAATTGGTTTATTGGTTGTCACTAACGCCACAGAATAAGTCAATTTACACGTTTTTAACGTTATTCTACCAACTTAACTTTAAAGAAGAAAATTTTGCAATGTTTTCCTATTTGGTAATTTCATAGTGGGACAATATTTATCCCAGATATGCCAATTAAGTAAACTAAATGGTAAATGGTCTCAGCCCATTTTTTTACTGTTGTGGCGTGCACTATTTATATGTTCCCTACAGTCAGTTCTGATTTATTGCACTGTTGTATTTTAAATCGGAAAATTTCCCCACAGATCCTTTAGAACTGGTTAAAATTTAAAGCATCAGAAGTAACAACGAGGTAGTCTTATCTGCATCATGTTGGAAAGAAATGTTTTTCGTAGGTTATTGGTCTCTCTCGAAGAATTGAAAGGATTGAAGAACTATCAAAGAGATTGACGGAGCAGCCTGGCAAATTATACGCGTTCCGTTGCGATATAAGTAAAGAGGAGGATATTTTAAGAGCTTTTAGATGGATTAGAGACAATCTAGGACCAGTTCACGTGCTTATTAACAACGCGGGATTAACAAGGCCTACAAATTTAACCGGTTAGTTTAGAACTGGGATCTCCAAAGCTTTAGTTATCATTCTACATCTTTTTTTTATTATCATAGTAACAATAACAACAATGAGGCATTAGCTGTCGCGGACTGGATTTATGACACATTTATGTCAGATGTTACAGGCCGGATTGGTGACACTGGCGAGCCAGATTCGGCCCGCGAGCCATAGTTTGGAGAGCCCTGGTTAAGAATATTGTGTTTAGTAGACTTAATGTGACTTCTGATATTTTGGTTTTAAGCTTCGCAGTTTAATGGACAAATTGATGTAGCATTTATTTATTTTTATAGTAGCGAAAAATTTCATTAGGTATGTTAACGGAAATAGGAAGGGGCTTGTATGTACGGATAGTATTGAGTGTTTAATAAAGTGTGTAATATTTATATGCAGCTGTCTTGGAGTATTAAAATATGTAGTTTCTTTCGTCAATACTTTAATTTTATTTTATTTAAAAAATACTAACTTTATGTGGACTACGAGGACGACCTGAAATGTTTCCGGAATCGACAAGAAAAACACGGTATTTCGTGTGGTTTTTTATTTTTATTTTTCGATGTAGTCTCCTCCAATATCAATACACTTTTTCAAACGGTGCTTCAGTCTCCTCAAGCCGTCGGAAAAGTAGGATGTTTCGAGGTCTGCAAAATAGCTATCTGCAGCGGCAATGACCTCCTCATTTGAGGCAAATATCTTTCCTCTCAGTAATTTTTTCAGTATCGATTGAGTGGACGGATACTTGATGGAAATCCATATTGAACAATGGTCGGAGAAGTAAAACTCATTTATCAGATGAAGCTACAGTGACAGCGAAACATGTTATAATAACATTCTGATAAATATATTGGAAATGTTTGTAAAGTATTTAAGTTTTACTTCTCCGACCATTGTTTAATCTTTTTAGGTTTGGGAATAGGAAAATGTCGATGGTCCGGTGAATATGGATGATGGGAGACTAATTCGTAGCGCAACTCATGCAATTTGAACACGACGATGCGGGATGAATGAGCTGATGGATTGTCGTGGCGGAAAAGCACTTTTTCTCCGCTGGAAACGAGGCTATTTCTGCTTCAAAACTGCATCGAACCGGGTCAATAAATCGCTGTAGTATTGGCCCGTGATCGTCCTTCCCTTCTGCAGATAGTCGATGAGGATCACACCTTGGGAATCCCAAAAAATGGTCGCCACAACTTTTTCGGCTGATGGAACGGTCTTTGCTTTCTTCGGACCCGATTCGCCCCGAAAAGTCCACTGCTTTGACTATTCCTTGGTCTCCAGTATGTACTGATGGATCCAAGTCTCAACTACGGTTACGAGACACACGAAGAAATCTCTTGGATTGCGTTGGATCCTGGCCAGATACTCCTCCGAAACCGTTACCCTATTTCGTTTTTGCTCCGATGTGAGCAAATGTGCCCATCGTGCCGAAAGCTTTTTCATACCCAAAATTTCGTGTCGGCTGCTATCTATTTTAGCTTCAATCGGCGATCGGCTAACACATCATGAGTTTTGTGCGTCGACTGCGTGGTTCGCCACTTGTGCTTATGCGGCCACGTTTAAACTCGCTCACCCGGAAGCTGACGGTCGAGAATGATGGAGCACATCCGTCATGAACCTCTAGGAAAATATTTAGAATTTCCGTGGCCGTTTTCCAAGCCATCCAGAACTGTTTTATCACTGCACGAAATTCGATTGTATCCATTTTTGCGAAATCACCTGACTTGCTACGCAAAACACTCTTAAACAACAACTATTGACAGTAGATGTCTGAAATTTTGACAGTTGCCATAAAAGAGGCTACCATTGCCGACCAATAAATCCACTTCAATCTCTTGCCGATTCCGGAAACATTTCAGGTCGCCCTAGGCTATCATAACAGAGCAAAGACAATAGAAATGGTAAAGAATGTCTTAAGAATATGCATGCAATGTATTGCATTTTAGAAACGTAAACGACGCTAAAACAAAAACACTGCCTCTCCAAACAGTTCCTGAATAAAAAAACTACTTATTTTTTTACTTGATAAATGTTTATAGCGCAAGAAAATTCTACACCCCATTTAACCTTGCAAATCGATCTTGGAATGCTAATGAATTCCTTACATTTTGTAACCTAATAATTTATGTGATTTTTCCATAACAATTTATTATCTATTTAAACGCTAAAATACTTCGTGCTATCTCGTACTGGAATTGTACTGCTCTTTGTTAAAAATACTGCCAGTTGGAAGAATTCTAGGACGGGAAGAATACATCACTGCCGATTTTTCTGGAAATAACTTTAAACCGTTAATTGTTAACCATTTAATCGTGAGTTTAATAGCTTCTTCAATAATGTTTTGAACTTGGTTCAAACTACAGGGATACAAAAATTACATGGATATTGAATAGTAGTAACTTTCTTCTCTAACAAACTATGAAAAGTATAGTGGTTAAATACGATTGGACTGAGGGAAGACCCCTGTGGTAAACCGCACCCTGTCCAAACATCTTTTCAACACAGAAAGTTCCTTCCGAAAGAGTTTATTCATGTCAGAGTTAGTATGCCTATTGATGTTATCTGTATATTTCAAGAAAATCGCAAAATCGTGTATGACGCGATTATGAAATTTATAAAAAACACAAAAGTTACTATCTAATTTAGATAGATTAGTTGTTAGATATCCTTGCTTATCAGTGTGGATTATCTCCTTTCTACCGTTGGTCGTTTTCTGTTGTCATCCCAGTAGAGCCCGGGATGTGAATCTCGTCTCTTTCCTGTTCCTTGCTATCATCTATATATAAAATGTATAGACAGGATGTGTTGTGTTTTGTAAACGATAGTTGTATATGTTTAGTAATTTGCTAAATAATGTAGCGAAATGGGCTGTGATCCCGAATGCCGAAAAAAACTACTTATTTAATTATGTGATTTTTTAAAATTGTAACAACAACCAAGACATAATACATTTTCAAAACATCTAAAATCTGAATATCACCTTTTAGCTTTAATACCTACTACAGCAGCCGTGATTTACGAGGCAATTATTTATGGAAGTATTTTTGGTGCATCAACTTTGTTGTATTTCATGTTTTGTGGAATAAATTCTGTTCTAGCTGACTTTATGCTACTAATTTCATTTGCCTCTTTCACTTTGAGATTATTAACAATGAAGGTCAACTCCAAAGCTGATCCAAATACGACGGTTTTTGGGAATATTTTTCAAGAAAAGCACACATAAAATGTAGTAAATGACTTTATTGTTTTTTAAAATATTCATCTTTGATATTAACAATGCAAGTATTTTTTCCACTCTGCAGCTGATGATTTCAAAAGAAGTGTTCGGATTTTTCAACAGTTGGTTTAGTCGCTCATCACCCGTTTTAGTTTTCATATTTGGAAATAAAAGTGGAATAATAAATAAATTAGGCGAATATCGGTAATTATTCAGTAGTTCAACACTTTTACCAGCCAAAAAACCAATGGTTTGCCGTTCTAAGTGAGAACAAGCGCGATTTCGATCATTTCTTCTTATTTTATCGCTGATTTCCGGCAAACACGTTGCGGTATACCAACCAGCGTCCACGGTTCTTCGTATTTATTGCTTTCATACTAACGTTCGAAGAATTTGTATTAATCATTACATGCATCGTATTAACATTTTCTTAATGGCAACATTTAAGAAATCGGCAAACCAATTATAATCACTGCTTTAGAATTGTTTTTTTCCCTCAAAAGTCAAAGAAAGTTGTACTTTGCACTGTTTTGGCATCAAATCGAATTTAAAATTCTAAAAAACCACACATGTTAAGAAAGTGTATACAGGAACTGCTCAATTTCACAATATCTGCTTGCTACAGTTGCTTGCTCCTTCACCTTACGACATTTCGTATGACAGCAATATGGTCGAAACATTAGTTCTTCAATTACTGTTTGGATTTTACATTCAATTTCTGAAGCTACTTCCAGTCCATCTAAGTTTTTATCATGGTAACCCTCGTATGGATTTAACAAGCTAATTAATTCATTTACATCTCCCTCTCTCCCTCTGGCTTTCTCTCTCTCCTTCGAATATTCTGATGTGAATGTATCCGATTTCGTCTAATCCCAATGTATATCTAGGAAAACATTTTTTATATCTTTAATTATCCTCAATATAAATATTCATTTTGGTTGCCAGGTCAGAATATACACCCACAAGCTCTACAAAACTAAAAGGTATGGTGCTCACTTTTTTAGTCCATAGGTTAAGAGTTGGCTACTTCAAATTTATCATTTTCGTCAGTATCCTCTTTCAATATTCTTAAACAGTCATTTCGTCTTAGTATTACTATAATGGAATTGCTTTCCTTCTTTCAAGAAGGTACATTGATATCAGCAAAACTATACATACTTTTTTGCTTCATACGTCACCACTGCTATGCTCCACCACAAAAGGTTAGATCTATCTCCTTTCCAAGCAAACGAATCTGGCCATATATATATATATAAGCATCATTGTTTAGTTTGCTTATCCATTCTTTTGCGTAATTTGTATAAAATTTGCTTTTACTATTGTCTTAATAATTGTACTAACGAATCGTCTGGCTTCTTCGTCTGTCTCTAAGTAACATCTCCCCCAATGAAGGAAGTTTTTTTACTTTATGATGTCTGCTGTCATCTCTCTGTATGTATATTGTTGCTATTCATGCTTTTCTCTGATATTATTCCAATTATGCTCCTTACTTCTTTACATCTTTCCTATGGCATCCATTTTCTACAGACTTCAGTTAAAGAAAGTTAGATTACAGTTACTCAATTTTCACGTTAGTTCTTTAGTTCAATTTGGTCAATTCCACGTTTAGAATGTTAAGCAGAGGTATATGCCAACCGCTAAATAATATCGACACGGCAAATGTTTGAGGTTTTGATGCTGGGTAAATAAAATTACAACATCATTTAAGAGAACGATTTATCAGTTGAAGTACGAGGGGAGGTCCAGAAGTTCGTGGAATGGAGTGGGGATAGTCATTCTGATTGGCGACTTATTAGTATATAAGTTAAATTGCAGCCCTATAGCGTCAGTCGTTTACGAATAGTTGCCTGCTAAACAAGTCAACCCAGAAGAAAACTGAAACTATGGAGGAAATTGAACATCGTACTGTGATAAAGTTCCTTACAAAGCAAGGAAAGAACGCTCAAACCATATTGAATGAAATGGAAACCGTTTATGGGGAACAGTGCCCTAGTAAATCAATGATTTATAAGTGGCATGGTCTTTGTAAACATGGTCGGGAGTCGATTGAAGACGACCCCCGCTCAGGACGGCCAGTTGAGGCGATCACATTAGATATCGTCGAAAAAGTGCAAAAATTTCTACTGCAAGATGCCCGTTTGAAGAAGAAACAATTATCTACATTAGTTGGAATATCAGATACCACCATTTTGCATATCCTGCATGACCACCTGGGTATGACAAAAGTCAGTGCAAGATGGGTACCGAGAATGCTCACGCCGCTGCAGAAACAGCAGCGCGTTTGTGCGTCCAAACAATTTTTGGAGCTCTGTGGAGACAAACCTGCACAGATTTTGGAGCGGATTGTTACCGGAGATGAAACATGGGTTCATCACTTTGAGCCTGAGTCCAAACAGGAGTCCATGCAATGGCATAAAAAGGGGACACCACCGCCAAAGAAATTGAAACTGTCAGAATCGGCTGGAAAGTTGATGGCTACTGTTTTTTTGGGATTGTGAGGGGATATTATTGATTGATTACAAAGGAAAAGGTAGGAGCATAACCGGAGAATATTACGCAGCGATATTAGAAAAATGGAAGGAGGCCATCAAGGAAAAACGTCGAGGAAAATTGATCAAGGGTGTGTTACTCTTGCAAGACAATGCGCCGGTTCACAAGAGCAAATTTGCAATGGCTGCTCTACACAAGCATGGCTTTCAATCAACAGTCCATCCACCCTACAGTCCAGACCTGGCACCTAGTGATTTTTATTTGTTCCTCAATTTAAAAAAAAAGACTTACGTGGAAGAAAGTTTTTCGACGACAATGAGGTAAAGGAGGCAACTTTGGCCCATTTTGAGGCGAAAGATAAAATGGTGGTTATATGATGGTTTAGAAAAATTAATTCATAGATCTAATAAATGTATTGTGCTTAAGGGTGATTATATTGAAAAGGAAAAATAGATCTATTGTTTTATTTTATTTAAAACCCTTTCATTCCACGAACTTCTGGACTTCCCTTCGTATAAGTTAGAAAAACGCGGGCACCACTTAAATTAACTAGATTCCATAAGTATTTCCAATAGCCCTGGTATTATAATTACATGTGAATGTTCATTAAATGCTATTTTGTACAATATTTTAAGATGGTTCAACTGATGATTGGCGGAAGATATTCGACGTTAACGTAATGGCGACTTGCATATGCACAAGGGAAGCTGTCAGAATAATGAAGGACAATAATATCGCTGGGCATATCATCAACATGAATAGCGTAGTTGGCCATTACATTCCTATGATGACCGAACCTCTACTAAATGTTTATCCCGCTTCGAAGTTTGCTGTTACCGCTTTAACGGAAACGCTTAGACAAGAGTTAAGATACTACAAGAGCAAAATAAAAATTACCGTACGTATTCTTTTCATTATTCAGAAATAGTTCGATCACAAAGTGAATCGGTGTCATGCAGTACTCCTTTTTTACCGGTTGCAGAGTTTAAGCCCCGGAGTTGTGCGTACTCCAGAATACGTTGAAGGGCAAGATGAGGAAGACGATAATTCTAGAAGAATGCCTTCGCTGAAGCCGGAGGATGTAGCTGATGCTGTTATTTATATCTTATCGACGGGGCCTAATGTTCAGGTAAATGGTGTTATTTTTTTAATAAAATGAAAGTAAATGCCGTTTAAAATCTCTATTCCAGGTACACGAACTGACGTTAAGACCAATTGGTGAGATGTTTTAGGAAAATCTATTTAAATTATTTTTATTAATTATACACCATAAATTAGTTAACAATAATATGTTTAATTTACTTTTATACACCCAAATTTAGTCAATAAAACCAGAGAATACATCTTATGGAGTTTTTTTATTTACTTTAAACAGGCTCTCCTAAGGGACGGAGCATAATATCTTGCACCTGGAAGGTAAAAGTAATTTTAATGTATTATAGTAACAGAAAATAAATGTATATGTGTTGATTTTCATTTTTTATTAAAAACGCTAATTTAGAGAATTACGACAGCGTTGTCTTGCCCGAAAGTTTTACAAATTCACGCATGTGCGTGTGATTGCTAGAGAATTCAGGTTATTTTGAGCGTCAAAGTGGTCAGCAAATTCAGCTACGCACGGTTGTCACAAAAGAAATGCATTTTATTATATAAATAAGATCTAAGTAAAGTGAATTCATCTGGTCTACTTTGATTTGCGCAATAATTGGTGTTCTTTGTCATTAAAATGTACTGTCTTCTTTTAAAATAATTAATAATGCATATATGTAGATCTTTCAAGGTGGTCTTAAAATTACGAACGGCTGTGTATATATCATAGCTAAAATCCTTGTGGAGGATAGACGTCATGAAAGGGCATTAGATATATAAAAAGAATATTTGTATGAACAATATCAGTAAAAGGCAAAATATGTGTAGTATTCATTTCTTTTTCCTCGGAATTTGAGCGGTTTATATAAATGCATTTCATTATTTTGTTCTCACAGACACTAGATTAATAAAAAAGGGCTAACATGGACAAGTATTTTTCTTGAACTATGTTTATGTGCACTAGTGATGAATGTAAATGAACGACTGAAATGAATTAAAGAATTAATAAATGTTTTATGTGTTTTTTTTGGGTGCTGTTTTGAAGTGAACGGTCTTCATTGTGATCACTAGAGACCGGATTATATGCAAAGAAAAACCGGAATATATCCGCATATATATGCATCGATTTTTGAGAAAATATGCATAAACCTGGGGCATATATGCAAAAAAAATTTTTACATAAAATAAATAAGAGCAGAAATTTAAACTCTATTACACAAAATTTTTTTACAACATATTTCTAAACCAATTTATAATTAAATGTTTTTCAAAATTGTGTTGTTCTGTCAGAATACATATGTTTCGAAATAGAAAAGCTTCTTTCAACATCTACAGATGTAATTGATGCACTTTTTAACTTTCATTACATTCTAAACTAAAATTAAAGTCGAAATCGTTTACTGTTTCACCTTCTAAAATTTTCTTAACTTTCTTCAATTTCAAATTCTCCGCATTTTTATATATCACTTTTTTAAATTTATCGTATATAGAATTACCTATTGTACCCTTAATCTTTTTATATAGCATATCAGATTCGTCTACTATTTCGACTGATTCCGAGAGCGACATCGCTTGCGTTTCTAGTTTACGAATGGAACTTGAAACAAAGCTATAATTTCACTTAATATACAAAAGGTTTTGCAGCAATTCCGTTGATGTTACTATCTTTTTACAGTTTTCTAGAGCAATCCAGTCAGCAGTGACTTCAATAATTACATTTTTTATTCCTTCAAAATTATCGGCGTAAAAAATTGCAGCGTCTAACCATGTACCCCATCTCGTAATAATCGGTTCAGGAGACAACTTAACACCGGGAAGTCGCTCCTTATAAAATTGGATTCGTAAAGGTGCTTTTAAAAATACTCTTTTGACATTGCTAATTAAATCATTAATCAAAGGAAATTGATTCCAAATGTCTTCGGTTACACGATTGAACCCATGAGCTAAACAAGTGGTATGAATGGTGTTATTATAAAAAAAATTGAAATTTTGCGCGGCCTTTATCATGTATGGTGCAGCGTCGGACAGCATTAGTAAATTTTTTCACAAGGTATACTTCCAGGTAAAAAGCAATTTGATAAACCTTCTTGAACGAATTGGGCAATTGTCATATTATTTGTCTTTTGAAGTTCTTTACAATAAATTAAATATGATTTACCTACAATATCTTCATGAAGTGACTAAATGTAAGTACACTCTCTGCTATGCTATACTTATTACTGTTATGTTTGGGGGAATCTGTTTTATTTCATCATTTACAACTTAATTTAAATTAAGCTAGCTTCAAAGTAAATTGTCGCTTCTCTATATCTAAAATTCCGTGTACTTCACAAAATATAAACATATGGTTATCTTAGGACACCTTTACGTTTGATTGTAATGAAAATTTACCTGTACGTGAGGTGGTGTTGAGAGAATATATAGTACAGCATCAGCCACATCATCCGCCTCCAATTTTGGCATCGAAGAAAATAGATCTACAAATTCTTTAGGCGCCTCCTCCGCATTGATGAATTCTGTATCGGTAGGCCCCGGACTAACACACTATAAAAAAAGAATTGCAAAATAGCGTATACATTTTTACCAATACAGTGATTGTTGATGACTTAGGAATTCCTTTCTTGGAAAAATGTCAACACTCCAATTTCATGTAACGTTACAAACTGAAAGGGTCGGTTGGTAGAACCACTACGCAATTTCTTTTCTTCGGCCGAAACGCCCAATTTAGGGCTACGACCCTCTTAAAAGTTTGGGCGATTTTTAAATCTTTAGGCACATCTCCGGGATTTTAAGAGATATTAAAAAACTTTTTTAACATAATTTGTAGTAGATTACATGGTCCCAAGGATGGCGTAACACATCTTTGCAAAAGCCAATAATCGGGGACGGGATACTCTGCGCCCCCTATTTTTTGTAACAATTTCCCTTTTTATGTTCTGAAAAAAAGTCGCTTTTACGTAAAAAATGACAGTGTATAACAAACACAGAGAATTAATGAAAATAATGATTAAAATAGTTTGAACCAATCCACTGAAGTGTAAGCAAGCGTTGTATTGGTTTTGCCATCATCACCAGTGTGCAAAGGCACTGTATACACACTTAGATAAATACCATCAAGAAAGAGTACGATGTCGTTAGTATGTAAATTATACAAAATTGGGTCCGAGATCGATCGTTGACGTACTCCCTGGGTAACAAGCAACTAACAGTATTAGAACTAAGGCTGCTTTCGGAGGAGTGCTTTCGGAACCCAATTAAAAAAAATATATTAGACTACTTACTCATACTCACTCCAAGTGAGAAAGATCGAGTGATATGGGGAATTAAATGTGCAAAAAGATGATTTGATAGTCCTTCATTGTATTATCCGCCAAGAGAACTTGTGTTCTAAGTCCATTCGACTCCAGAATGTTATGAATATGGTAGTAAAAACCATCAATTTTATTCGATCCCGAGGGCTTAACCATCGTCAGTTCAAGGCATTTTTGGATGAAATAGCCGAATATGAGGACGAAACATATTATTGTGAAGTCAGATGACTAAGCAAAGGGAAAATGCTGAAACGGTTTTGCGAGCTTAGAAATGAGATAGCAGATTTTATGGAAGTAAAAGATAAACCGCTATCTGAATTGAGTGACCCAAAATGGATATGTAACTTAGCATTTCTGGTCGACCTGGAATGATTTAAAATTGAAACTTCAAAAACAAGGACAACATCCGCTTGTGTGAGGCACAGATGCTGTCTGGTAACAGTTGCCATTTCACCACGCCCTCTGCGTATGAAAATACTGCTTAATGTACAAAATGCTCCAATACACTTGTAAATGGAGTTGATCGTGCTTCAAGTAAACTCAGTCCTAAAATAGTTAATAAATCAAAACATCGTACAAGGTTGACTGACGATAATTTCGAAAATTCTTTACGTCCTTGTATCAGTGGAATTAGTCCAAACATCGATGGATTAGCTTCCCAAATTCAGGCTCAAGTGTCTCATTCATTTCGTTGTCGCTATTTAACTTTCTTAGTTTGTAATAATTTCAAGTTTCACGATTTAATTGTAATGTTGTACCTATTTTTTTTTTTTCATTTCAGTTTCTTATTTTAATAAATTGCATTACAATGACATTGTCGTATTATTTCATGTCTGATATCTATCGCTAAAAATTATGAACACTACTTTAAAATGTATTACTTTTAAACGCGGCCCGCGAACGTATTTGCACAGTAAAGTTTGGCCCACAACATGTCAAAGGCTGCCCATACTTGATATAGAGTCTACATCAATACCATAATCAAACTAAAATAGTTAGTAATTATATTCATCATTTTCAATATTGATAGTAGCCGAGCCAGACGTATCTCCGAAAGCAACTGTTTCTGCAGCCTTAAATAGAGCACATTAGCTTCATCATCTCTGACATTCTGTCTAACTTGAACGCATTGTATATGTTCCTGCAGATAGATGTAGTATTCAAGTTTTTTATCTAACGTATCATATTGTATATAATCCAAGGCAGTTTAGATATCACGAAAAATCCCTACTGGTGTAGACAGTTGCTCTATCTATTGTAATATTACGTCAAAAAATTCTATCACAACAGTTGTAGTTGATTTGCCTCTCCTAAACCTATGCCAACATTGCCCCTCACACTTATTCGGAAAGGCCTCAATACGATCAATCACATAATATTAATATAAACTTTAGCAACTGACGATATTAGAGTAATTGGTTGATAATTAGATGCGTTTAATGGGAAAAAATTCTTTTTCAAGAATTTCAAGGAAAATACCTTCAGAAAATGACAAAGCTGATGAAATAAATTAAAACAACAAGATATGATCTAAATTCGTTCAAAATGATTAACTAGTCTACTCATCATATCTAAAACCTCAGTTTCTGAAACAATTCAGTCGCTAATATATGGTTAACAAAAGTTATTGGAGGTTTCTGTAATAGTAATAGGACCATGCATTACCTGCTCAATAATCAACACAGATATATTAGCGTGTGGCGTGTTCTGTTACTATAGTTCTCAATCACTTTTCTCATGGCAGCAAACTTATTAACAGACTGTATAGTTAGGAGATACAACGTATCCTAATTTCATCTACTAGTCGCTGATGTGGGAATTTCGAGATATTGTAATATGTCTTCAGCTGTGGAAAAGACCTTTGTAAAATAAACAAGCCATGAACTGATCGACTATGTGCTTTTACTTCTTTGCTTATCCAAGATTGTAACAACGCTTATGAAGGAAAACATCGTTAACGTGAAATAACAAAATTTGTTATTTAAGATATTCTCAATGTAGACATGGTCAAGCTTTTTACATCCTGAAGCTAATGAAAATGTAACATCGCTGGGGAAACCATTCAATGGGATGCAAAACGTGGTTGAATGCGAAAATGTTATCCTACAAACAGCACATTGCAGGAGTGGTTGACTTCTGATCGAAATGAACTAGACAAAATTTTAGATAACACAATACAGTGAACGTCTGCACATATTGACGACGATTCGGATATATAAACCAAGATAGAAGAGATTCCCGAAGACGACAAAATATCTGCTCAACAACACGATGTTGATCGGCTTGATGTTGAGAAAGAACCACGATGCACAAAACTAAGAAGCAAATATAAATTACAAATTGAACATCAAATGAATAAATCTATGTATTTAAGTATGTAAAGATCAATAAAGTATACACGGCAGAATCTGTTTGCACCTACATGTATAAATACGAGGGGAGGTCCAAAAGTTCGTGGAATGGAGAAGATGGAGTGGGGATAGAGGCGCTCGCTAGGTGTCATTCTTATTGACGACTCCTCATTAGTATATAAGTTAAGTTGCAGTCCTATAGCGTCAGTCGTTTACGAATAGTTGCCTGCTAAACAAGTCAATCCGGAAGAAAACTGAAACTATGGAGGAAATTGAACATCGTACTGTGATAAAGTTCCTTACAAAGCAAGGAAAGAACGCTCAAACCATATTGAATGAAATGGAAACCGTTTATAGGGAACAGTACCCTAGTAAATCAATGATTTATAAGTGGCTTGGTCCTTTTAAACATGGTCGGGAGTCGATTGAAGACGACCCCTGCTCAGGACGGCCAGTTGGGGCCACCACATCAGATATCGTCGAAAAAGTGCAAAAATGTCTACTGCAAGATGCCCGTTTGAAGAAAAAACAATTATCTGCATTAGTTGGAGTATCAGATACCACCATTTTGCGTATCCTACATGACCTCCTGGGTATGATAAAGGTCAGTGCAGGATGGGTAACGAGAATGCCCACGCCGCTGCAGAAACAGCAGCGCGTCTGTGCGTCCAAACAATTTTTGGGGATGTGTGGAGACAAACCTACATAGATTTTGGAGCGGATTGTTACCGGAGATGAAACATGGCTTCATCACTTTGAGCCTGAGTCCAAACAGGAGTCCATGCAATGGCATAAAAAGGGGACACCGCCGCCAAAGAAATTCAAAGTGTCAGAATCGGCTGGAAAGTTGATGGCTATTGTTTCTTGGGATTATGAGGGGATATTATTGATTGATTACAAAGAAAAAGGTAGGAGCATAACCGAAGAATATTACGCAGCGATATTAGAAAAATTAAAGGAGGCTATCAAGGAAAAACGTCGAGGAAGATGGACCAAGGGTGTGTTGCTCTTGCAAGACAATGCGCCGCTTCACAAGAGCAAATTTGCAATGGCTGCTCCGCACAAGCATGGATTTCAATCAATAGTCCCTCCACCCTACAGTCCAGACCTGGCACCTAGTGAATTTTATTTGTTCCCTAATTTAAAAAAAGACTTACGTGGAAGAAAGTTTTCCGACGACAATGAGGTAAAGGAGGCAATTTTGGCCCATTTTGAGGCGAAAGATAAAAAACATTTTTATGATGGTTTAGAACAATTAATTAGATAATAATTATAATTAATAATAATAGATCTAATAAATGTATTATGCTTAAGTGTGATTATATTGAAAGGGAAAAATAGATTTATTGTTTTATTTTATTTAAAACCCTTTCATTCCACGAACTTCTGGACCTCCCCTCGTATGTATGTATTGTCTCTTTTCTGTGCTATTCAATTGATCGGCAATACTGCCCTCCAAAATAATCGCGGTTTTACCCAATTTTCAGTATTGTGTGTCTAGGAAACCTTAAAAATTGAATGCTTTTGATCATTTCCAAAGACAACCTTTTCGGCAATGTAAATGCTGTAACAAAACTATTTAGTAAAGTAAAAGATAGGTGTTACATTTGCAATTAGTTTAGTACACTTACCGCAATTCTGATTTTTGTACCACTAGTAAGTAATTCCTGCCTTAATGTCTCCGTCAGAGCCCGAACTGCAAACTTAGAAGCTGAGTACACGTTAACTTTAGGGACGTGAGCGACGTAATGTCCTAAAATACTGCTTATATGAATAATCTGACCAGCGGTTGAATTTTCCGTCATATCTTTTATAGCTTCCCTAGTAGCTACACAAAGTCCTATGACGTTCGTTTCAAAGACAGCCTTCCACGATTCCGTGTCGCCTTCGCTTAAGGTAGTATTTTTGGAGATGCCGGCGTTATTGACTAAGATGTGCACGGGTCCTAAATTTTCTTTGGTCCATTTGAAGGCCGCCAAAATATCTCCTTCTACGGTGACGTCTGCTTTTAAGGGATATAGTTTACCTTTTTTGCCTTGCAGTTTTTCAGAAAGTTGTTCAACTCTTTCGAGACGTCTTGCTAGTCCCACTACCTGTAAAAATAGCACTACGTATTATAATTAGGATTATTATTAACACTGTCATTGTGTTCGGGAATATTTGACTCGAAAGAAAATTTAAATCAAAATTGTCTTTGTTTTAGATATTGTTTTATTGGGCGTAGGTGGCTTTGTATATCAGTGTTAGAGTTCGAATACTTTCGGCATTGTGGTAAGCTGCACTATCGAATGAAGTAATTTCTCTTAAAACCATTTTTCATAAATTACAGCATTCATTTCTGATCGATAATTGCCACTTACAGTACTAGATTTAAATATTTGGAAACCCATCAGCTTGCATGTATGATAACAAAACGATCATCTTTTAAAATATTTGAAAATAGTGCATCGTTTGTGTTATCACTCCAACTTTTGGATCAAGTATGGTAAGAATATATAGTATATATGCTTCATTCAGATAGATGATAGGTATATTTCCTTCATGGAAAAAATATAGTTTCTGTAAATATTGAATTCGCAATTGTTTAATATTATTTGTTGCGATTAATATTGCTATTTCATTGCGTTTCAGAAAGTAACTTTTCTTGTAATGCCCTTAATGTTACATGTTAACCTTCCAAACCTCCGGAAGAGTTGACAGACTTATTACTGCGTTAAATATAGTTAACAGTGAATAGAATAAAATAGGTGCATAATCACGTACAAAGAAATTCGGCAATCTATCTTCTCCAAATGTCTTACTTGATTTAAGTCTTTTGATAGTGTTCTCTATATCCCATTCAGAGTAGACAGGAACACGGAAATTATTATGGTTAAAAGAAAAATGAAAAGGTCCACATTGAACACTTGGTATATACGACTACACATTCGTCGAGACATTGAAAAGGCATTCACAATTTCGTTTGACCATGTTGCATGTTTCTCGGAATCCTGGAAGAAGTCCTTTTGTTGTTAATAAAGCGTCAAAATAATTTAGGATCTCTGTTTATATTGATTTCAGCATTTGCTAAACAAACATTGTATGCGTTTTTGATTTAATGCTTAATAAGAGATCTCAATGATTTGTATTCATTAAGACAACGGATTGCTCTTGATCTTTTCTATTTTTTGATATAAGATGGATTATTTTAGAGATCACCTCCCAAAAATTTTTATACTTGCCCTTCCGGTTGTGTTGGTGTATTTCGAGAGACTGGTTCTGTGAGTCATAAATCACATTTTGGTAGACCAGCTGTTCGTTCGGAAGAAGTTGTAAATGATGTTCATCAACGGATGGAAAGTCAACCTATAAAACCTTTGCAATGTCTTTCTCAAGAGATTGAACCTTCGTATGGAGTATACCAGAATATTCTAAAGAAACTCTTACACAAGCATCCGCACAAGAAACAATCAATTTGCAAAGAATGCAAATATTTTAATGCAAGGTGATTAAATTTGGCTTTCTTCTTTGATGGTGAAAATCCTTATATCTTTGTTGAATCGTTTTTGCATACTGCGAAACTTGGTGCTTCTCTAGCAATTTCTCGCCACAGCATTTTTAGACTAATATTTTTTAAAATTTTATAATTAATGCTGATGCTTATAGAAACATTTTGAATGAACTTACTGAGCAGCTGTACAAACGTGAATTACAATATGGTTACTTCTAACAAGATGGTGGAGCGGCACACACAACACAATAAAATATAGCTTTTCTTCGTGAATTGTTTGATGATCGGGTTACAAGTTTACATACGAAAGTTAAATTTCTACCACGATCACCTTCTTCGACAATTACAGACTTTTTCGTGTCTCTTCACCTAAAGATCAGAATATTTAAAACTCCTGCTGGTAATTTACAAGATCTGCAGCAAAGAATTGTGGAAGAATGAGCATCAATAACGCCCGTAATGCTGCAAAATGCCTTTAACAACATGAGAAGGCGCAGAAACTTGGGGATTGAAAATAATGGACAACAATACAATACAGAAGTTACATGTCTCACAGTTTTCTTGGCGTAGTCTTCTCTATAACGTTCACTTGAATGTTTTCTAACATACAAAGGATGCTCTGCTACTACTTCAATGTTTGATTGGCCTCTAAACGCAATCTAGGGAAATTAATACAAATTTGAAATGTTGACGTTTGTAAATATATTACAATATATAGTAATTTTTCACTTTTTCCAGTTACCAAAAGCAAAATTCACGTACTGTTTAGCCCAGGATAATACAAATATCAAAAACTGGAATTAATTAAAGCTCTTAGCTGTTATAATGTGGGAATTTCCTTTTCAAACGTTAAAGATATTTTAACCGCAAACAGAATTCAATTACGTATTATGTTGCTACAATGAGGTAATTGAAGATAAATATGTGCTAATAAAAATTAGAATTTGAATTGATATGTGAGCAAGTGAATTTGTGACAGCAGCAAAAAGATTGATCTATCCTGTGTTTTGTTTGTTGTACTATTTTAAAATTCGCATACTGCGTATTACATATGCTTCGCTTATGCTTAAAAACGAGTGTACATATATCCAAAGCAAATATTTATAATTAAAGAAAATGCCTGTAAGACGAGATAGGGCTTCAGATTAAAAACGTTCTTATTCATGTTTTAACTGTTATGAATACCGTTTGTTTACAATAAAAACTATGTATAATTGTGTGAGATAACGTCCACCAGACGTCAAGTGGTTTCTATTTCAAATTCATACGAAGGTAAATATTTCCTTGACGATTAGTCAAACGTAGATAAACTATTTTTTTCTTTGTCATATGCACGTGGAAGCTTGTGGCTTTGACAGTATTCGTTATGATGGAATGTATGCCGTGCTATTGTGTATTTGATACAAATGAATGCGCAATAACATTTTCTCAACGTGAACTGAGAACTATTTTAAACTGATTTATCTGTTTTTGTTCGATTACGTCCCAATTTGCATAACCATTAACTTAAAACACCAAAAACTGCATTCCACTTTACTTTTGAAAATAAAGAAATTGTTTGCCCTAAGCGTAACCATAATACATATAAGCCTCAACACGTTAATTTCTTTAATTGTTCATAATATGCAGGTCAGTATGCATGATACACGGCATTGGTGAAGCGACAAGGTGTTTGCTTTTACAGTCTACAGTGCATTTAGCCATACATTTTGTATTATGCGAGGGTTGTCTTTTAAGTTTTCCATACAAAGCTAGACAAAAACAGTAAAAAACAAAAACAAAATAGTTTTTAAAGACTTCCTTTTCGTGTGTTTCGATGTTTCGTGTCTTCTTCATGAAGATAACAACGAAGAATAACTCACGCCGACGAATAGCGTATAATAACACATGGGCTGAAAAGTCTCGGGCCTAACACATAGATGACGTTAGTTTTATTGCAGTCACCTTTCTCTCAGTTAGTCCTAACCTTCAAAAGACAGCTGTTAAAATTTCATGATATTCTATTCATTAGTTTGTGAGTTATTGTGCTAAGAGTCACGCTACTTTTCTTATTTTCAAAACAATGGATCAAAAACAATTTCGTGTTTAATTTTACACTGCTTCTTGATGGGAAAAAAATACCGTCCAAGCGAAGCAATGGCTTGAAAAGTGTTGTGGGGACTCCGCTCCATCAGAAGCAACAATAAAACGTTGGTTTGCTGACTTCAAATGTGGTCGTAGAGACACCGACGATGCAGAACGCAGTGGACGTCCAAATGAGGCGGTAACACCAGAAAACATCAAAAAAGTCCAGAAAATCGTTTTGAATGATCGAAAAGTGAAGTTGCGTGAGTTAGCTGACATCGTAAAGATATCAAAAGAACGTATTGGCTTTATATTGCATGAACATTTGACTATGAGAAAGCTCTGTTCAAAGTGGGTGCCGCGTTTGCTTACTGTTGACCAAAAACAGGAACGTGTTGATGATTCTGAGCAGTGTTTGACCATGTTTAAACGTAACAAACCGGAATTTTTGCGTATATATGTGACAACGGATGAAACATGGATCCATCACTTCACTCCGGAATCAAAGCGATCGTCATCTGAGTGGACAGCAACTGGTGAACCTCGTCCAAAGCGCCCGAAAGCACAACAATCGGCTAGAAAGGTTATGGCCTCGGTATTTTGGGATGTGCGTGGTGTAATATTCATCGACTATCTTGAGAAAGGAAATACCATCAACAGTTAATATTATATAGCGTTATTGGAGCGTTTGAAGGCCGAAATTGCAAAGAAACGACCGCATATGGCAAAGAAAAAAATTTTGTTTCATCAAGACAACGCACCGTGTCACAAGTCAATCAAAACAATGGCAAAACTACATGAATTGAACTTCGAATTGCTCCCACATCCACCGTATTCGCCAGATTTGGCTCCCAGCGACTACTGGCTGTTCGCAGACCTCAAAAAAATACTCGCCGGTAAGAAATTTCGCACGAATGAAGAGGTTATCGCTGAAACTGAGACCTATTTTGAAGCGAAAGATAAATCGTTCTACAAAAGTGGTATTGAAATGTTAGAGCGGCGCTGGAATGATTGCGTTGCTCTTGATGGAGATTACGTTGATGAATAAAGCTAATTTTGAACCAGAAGAACTGTGTTTTCTTTGTTAGGCCCGGGACTTTTCAGCCTATGTGTTAAAAAAGGAAATTGACAGTACCAGAAGTCGCCGCCGAAATGAATCGCGATCACGCAAGACAAATTTCTGTTATTACAATGAAAAAAAGATTGAAACTGCAAATCTTCACCGTCGCATTGCAACAAAAAAGCCCTACCGCGACGGGGAAACAGGCAAAAACGGCTACAATGGACAGAAACACACAGAAATTGGACAGTGGATGATTGGAAAAGGGTACTACGGACTGATGAGTTCAAGTTTGAGGTGTTCGGACAATCAATGCCGAAAGACGGAAAGGCCAACGAACGTTGCAGGATTGTGTAGTACCAACTGTCAAGCAAGGAAGAAGTTCTGTGCTTGCTTGGGGTTGTTTTTCCTATGCCGGTACAGGAGACCTGAAGCGAATCGAAGATATTTTGCTAAAAGAGGGTTATTTAAATATACTGCAAGAAAATGCAATAACATCGGGACAACGTCTAATCGGCAAAAATGTTGTATTCGTGCAAGACAACGACCCCAAACACTCAGCAGTGATATGTAAAAATGTCTTAGATGAAGAACAAGATAATGGCACATCACAAATGATGGCCGCCGCAAGGCCCTGATGTAAGCTCCATCGAGCTGTTATAGGATGAATTGGACAGGAGGATCCGAAAAGTATGCACTACCTCTGTAGGCCGGCTGTGGAATGTTTTAAAAGGACTAATATGCCAAATAGGTTTCTTGAAAAATTAGTGGAGCGGATGTCTCGGATTGTAAAAGCTGTTGTTCACGCTTAAGGTAGCTTCTTTGATGAACGGAATGTTTAAGAAGTTTTTTTTATTTTTCGTTTACTTTTATAGTTTCATTTTAATCGCTATTAATAAAATACAATAAAAATTTTAAGTTTTGGAAAAATTAGCGAATATCTTCTCTTCTTTTGTTAAATTTATTTATGTGTCCGAACTAATATGGAAGGTAGTGTACATGGGCGCAAGTGTTTTTATTACGTCAATGTTAATATCAACTAATTGAGGTCATCCATTCTATAGTCATATAATATAAGTATTTCCCATATTACTGTATTCTAATTGTTATTACGTTTGATATGTATTTCATTAAGCTGTTACTTTTGCAAAATTGAATCGATTCAAACAATAGGTTTCTTTAGTATTTGTTGACTAAATAATATAGTTGTTTTTGTTTTAATTTTTGGGTTAAGATATGATGTATATTTTGAATTTTGAGCAAAGCGGCTTCGCTTTTCTTCTTAATACACATTTCACAAAGTAACGGTTTCTTTACAGATTACTATTGCTTTAGCAATATTAAATATACTTATGGAATTAAACAAGAATTCAAATTCTTTTCATTTTAGTCACTTTTTACACGCTTAAATGACGTGAAAGTATTGACCTATATACTGCACTTTGATTGCTTTATATAATAACGTTATAAAAAGCATGCTGTCAAAATTCATCTAAGTTAAAAAATGTCTCTTGTTTCGAATAACAAGTTTGTAGCTATGTTACCTTTACACCTTCTATAACCAATCTTTCGACAATGGCAGCGCCACATCCCGAACTAGCACCTGTCACGATCGCGACTTTACCAACCCACCGCTGCAAAGAGAGGACCATCGTTTCTAGTTCTGCGGTAAAAGTAGAACTGAAAATACGAGTTAACAAAATACTTTTGTACATAGGTACGGTGTCCTTGAATGCCACTACTAAAGGAAATTATTCAAGGTTGATAAACCAGATACATAACGAATCTACCTATATAGTATGCACTAAGATTCATTTTAGTTGTCTATCAAGACATTTCTGGTCTTAAATGTAGTACGTAATAATACTCTTATGTGTTCTAAAAAGTTTTATTATCATATACATTAAAAAAAGGCTTGCAATGGGTTCCAATTGAAACGACGTAGGTAAGTAGAGTATGTTGAGACATGCTAATAAAAAGTTTCTGATTGTGCCTTTCGAAAATCCACAGATTTTCAGTTTTCTTGATTTAATTCTTGAACGGAAATATTCCTTATCGAAAGGTCTTCCAGGACACATGAATGTTGACACAGAACATTTATGCGCCACCCTCTTATGTTAGAGCTGATCATAGTAATATGAAAAAGAAATTAACCCAAGTTGTTAATCTTTAACATCCTTTATTGATTTCAAAGCATTTTCAATTATACAGGGTGTTCCAAAGGTGTAGAACAAGTCATATTTTCACAGGTATAGCAGTGAACTCCACTCACACAAATTAATTAATTATGCGGAACGCAGCGTTTCGAGAGGACGTGGGCTCCCATTGTCAACCGTGTTACCGACTGAAAGTAAAAACTGTATCGCACATGCAAATTATTTTCTATGGTGAAAAGGTTCGTAATAAAAGGAGATAAAGGATTACCCATCGCCGTGCCTTCCACCTGTTCGAACCATTTTCCGCCTATTTGAAAACAATTTTGTGACATGCATAATTTAGTTAACCTTTTATATTCCGCGGTTTTCACATCATCTACGTTATTTAATTTCAAAAATTCAACCAAATACTCCAACGTTTCTGGAATTGGTACGCTTGGGAAAAGTGAACAAACGTCAAATGATACAAGGACTTCCCCATCTTTTAATTCAGTCTGTTCAATTTTATTTACAAAATCTACGGAGTTTTCTACACATAGGTTATCTACTTTATGGGGCAAGTTCTTATATTCATTCACTAGCCATTTGGAGAATTTGTATGTTGGAGAATCAATGCCGGATACTATAGGTCTCATGGAATTACCTAGTTTGTGAATTTTTGGAAGACAATACATTTTTGGAATGGTAGGGTTTGAACTTGTTATTTTGAATTTCAGGTTATTATTGATTAAGGTGGGACAGTCCTTAATAGTATCTTTAGTGATTCTAATCATTGACGGTAGGGGGGTTTTCTTTAATTCTCTGTACGGTCCTGACGCTAACATAGTATTGACGCGATTATAATAATCCGGTTTGTCCAGAATGACTATTTTATTTCCTTTATCTGCTTTAAGGTAAAAACAATTTACCGACACTGACACTACTTAAAAACGTGAACTCGTATAGAGAATTAGACGCGTACGAAACGGTATATATGAAAAAGAACGGAAACTTATTGAACAGAGAACCACCACCAACTGCACACTCGAGTTTGATGGATTTATTACCATAGGCCCTGTTAAAGATACGGTTCGCTTTCGGTCCATCCTTTCCCGGAAAAGGCATGAGGCCACCGAGTAGATTGTAAATAGTCATATGTTTTAGAGCCTGCGTAGAAAATAATTTGCATGTGCGATACAGTTTTTACTTTCAGTCGATAACACGGTTGACAATGGGAGCCCACGTGCTCTCGAAACGCTGCGTTCCGCATAATTAATAAATTTGTGTGAGTGGAGTTTACTGCTATACCTGTGAATTGTACATCCACACAGTCCTTGCAATCGTCATTTAAGTCATATTTTATGCTACTAACACCAAAATCATCTATATATTGCATACATATGCCTTCTATTAAGAACGATCATTAATTACTAAAATTGTATCAGTTATTACGCCCTAACGTTCATAAATCATACAAATGTAAACACGGGATTACACGTGATAACAAATCCTTTAATTATTTAATTAATAGTAATGAGTATGGTATTTATTTTAATGCATATTTAAATTATGTATTTATGATTTAGTATGGTAATGAAAGTCGTCGAAAAAGTCCTTAAAACATAAAATGTTTTCGCACCAAGAACAACGAATGATTCCAAAAGCATCACATTGAAAGCAACGGGATGGAAACGGAAGGTCTTGGTTTGAAAAGGCAAAATTCATGGAATATTCGAATGGCCCAAGTCGAATGTCTATTAACCAGGCATATGCATACAAATTAATATATGTAGAAGTCGACAATTGATTGTGAATTAATGATGCAATTTTATAACATTATGTTACAATTGAATGAGTAACATCATAATGTGAGATAAGAAACAGGTCAAAAAATCGTTGATTAAATCCCTTCCATATTCCAAATGCATAGACTTTCAATGGTTGAATCATACCTATTGTTCTCTTTGGTATTGTAAGTATTTGAACATCTTTATTGGATGCGACCTCTTTCTTGAAAGGCTATGGACAGTGACCTAACCATAAGTCTAAAAGTATAAGACACTTTGCTCCAATGTTTAATAACTAAATATTAAGGAACCAATTGCTAAATAAATTAGTGGTTAATTTACCTGAAGATAAGGTTTGAATAACAACATTTTTTTTTAATCCTATGTCCTTCATACCTTGCCGTGTCGGACTATTTATTTCTTATTTTTATCTTCCACAGGTTCCTGTTCTAAGCCAGTTGTTTGGCTTCAATCCATCCCATACTTCTCTTTTCCAATGTCCTATACACCTGCTTCTTCCAGGTGTTTCGGGGTCTACCTATTCTGTTTTTGCCCTCTGTTTTGGCTTCAAATATCCTCTTTGTGATTCGATCTTCTTCCATTCTGTGTAGATGTCCATGCCATCCCAGTTGTCTCTCTTCTATGACCACTTCTACTGGTTTGATACCCAGACTATTAGTGATTGTCGTGTGTCTGATTCTGTCTCTTCTAGTTACTCCTTCTAGTCTTCTTAGGAATCTCATTTCCATGGCCGTAACTCTGCTTTTGATACTATTCGTGGTTATCCATGACTCACTACCATATGTTAATGTTGGTCTGACCACTCTTTTATACACCTCTGTCTTTATTTTTTTGGTATTTCTTTTTTATCCAGAAATGAATTTCTTAATATGTTATATATGTTTGTGGATTTCCCTATCCTCTCATTTACCTCTTTCTCTATTTTCCCATTGTCTTCAATGATTGTTCCTAAGTAGTTGTAACTTTTAACTTATTCCAATGCTTTTTCCCCGATTTTGATGCTATGTCTTCTTTCTTCTGCTGCTATTATCATTGTGCTTGTTTTCCTCGTGTTTATCTCCATGTTTATCTTTGTTAGTTCTTCTTGGTATATCTTCTTGGTATATCTTCAAGTTTTGCTGTAATGTCTCTTCCGAGTGTGCTATCAGTACCATATCATCTGCAAACATTAGATCCTGTACGTTAATTGCATTCATTTTCCAGTTTCCTACTTTCATATTTTCATTTTTTAACAGCGTCGTCTATTAATATAGAGAATAACAATGTGCTCAATACGCATCCCTGTTTTCATCCAATTTGCGATTCGAATTCAGCTGATTCTGCATTGGAAGTTATCACCTTATTCTTATTGTTTTTATACAATGCCTCATCTCTATCATTCCTTTCTCTAAACCTCTCCTCTGCCATACATCTTCTTACCCTATCAAAAGCCTTTTTAAGATCTATAAAACATATATGTATTTCCTTTCCTTTCCCTATTAGTTTTTCTCCTAATTGTCTGATTACAAATATTAAGTCCTGGGTGCTTCTTCCTTTTCTAAATCCATGTTGAGTATCTTCTAGTGTAATAATAACAACATTTACAGGTCGAAATAGGGTTTCTTGTACTTGGGGCCTAAACCTGCCATCCGGTTCTTTTGGTGCTATCAGTAGTGGAGAGATAACCTTACCAGATATATTATTATATTATATATGATAGGACTGTGTTAGATGCACTTGTAGCACCACCTTTATATACGATTTCTGCTTGCTTTTGAATTCGTTGAGTAGGTATATAAATGTTGTATTATAAAACCACAACGTTATCTCTATAATTTTGTGGTATACTATCAAAATATCTAGAATCGAACAATTACCGCCAATATCAAAATATGTATATCCTTAAAATTGGTATTAAAAGACAAATAATAGGATGTGGTTTGTGAATATTTCGTTTTAAAGAAATGTGATATCTTTGGATATTTACGATAACAAACCACCACACACGGCAATGTGTCAATTTTATCGGGTTTTATCTATATGCGAAACAAAGTACTTAAACTGTATGAAGTAGGATTATATATAGTAACTATTTTTCTTGTATGTATATGTGGTATATGCGTAACATAAGATATAAGTTCTTATGTTAATATCACCTTTGGAACATACTGCATAATTGAAAATGCTTTAAAATCGATAGAGGATGTTAAAAAAACTTGCGTTAATTGCTTTTCACATTACTATAATCAGCTCTAGTACAAGAGCGTGGCGCTTAAATGCGACACCCTATATGTATATATTTGAATTTAAATTTTTGTTCTATCTATTTCCGTTCAAGAATTAAATCAACAAAACTGAAAATCTGTGAATTTTCGAAGACGCATTTCACGTCCTCATAGTGAATTTTAATTATTTCGAAGTCTCATCATACCCTACTTACCTACCAAGTGTCATTAAGATCTGAATTTGACACCCAGATACTTTCTTTGTTAGTCTCAATAATATTGTTAGTGTTATGTTAAAAAAAGACGTCGTATGAAGAACAGCAAAAGGCTTCAAGCTTTGTGGTATGCACTTGCTATTAACGACGGGGTAATATATCCGAAAGTGGACACAACAGTAAGTCGGAGCAGAGCATAATAACAAAGGATGAAAGAGAACACCAACTAGAATTCGAGTTGTGTTAACAGGAAGACAGAAACGGACTTCGGAGTAAGACAGAACAAGAAACGGAAGATGAAATGACTGATGAGAATGAAAGAAGCAGAAGAGTTTACTAACTCGCAAAAGATGGATCGAAGCGGAATAAGATTTCAACGAACAAAAAAAAATTCACGCACAAAATGCTTTGGATTGTTAGCAGTTATTTTTTGAATGTCAAATAGTGCGATTGACCAATGTCAAAATTAAGCAGAAATCGATTGTTTATTAAAATGGTGAAAGTAATTAATTTTTCTCAAATTAAAGCATTTGTTGGATGGTTCTATTTAGCATGTTGATTGTTCTATTTGGTAGAAATATTCCGGTCTAATGGTTAGAAATAAAAAGACTTGTGGCAAGCGAATGAAACTGGAGTGGATGTCTTTCGTATTACGGTGTGTACACATTGTTTTCAATATTTAATGGTTTGAATTCGTTTCAATAATATAGAAAATCATAAGGACAGGATAATGATCGACAAATTATAAGTTGTATATGGAATTTTGGAAACACTTGTTAGTAACTGCAAGCAATCATTTCCTTTCAGCAGGTAACAATAGACTAAAAGTTGGTCTCTTTACGTGGAATACGTTGATTTAAGTAATCCATACCTACTTAGCCGTTAAAATATGGCAATAAAGTACAAACTTATGGTTCATGTTCCCACTGTGTTTTAAAATTGGAGGTATATCTCGGAAAACCGTCAGAAATTACTTATTATCTAAGTAACTCTCCAACAGACGTTGATGAGAGACTTATACAACTCATTTCTGGTTCCTATAAACAAAATGTAACCTTGGACAATTGGTATACTACCTACGAATTGATGATGACATTGCTAAAATAGTATAAATTGACATCAGTAGGTGCACTGAGAAAGAAGAAATGTTGTATCCAAGAAACCTTCGTGTTGGTCAAGAACAGAGTTTCAAAAACAAGCTTATTTGAATTCCAAAAAGACATCGCACTCACTGTTATCTTATGTGCTGAAAACGAATAAAATTGTGTTAATTGTGTCTACAATGCACCAACTTGAAGCACCTGGAGGGAAGAAATTATCCGAAATAAAAAAATTGTACAACTTGACTAAAGGTGGTGTAGACGTGATAGACGAACTTTGTGTATCGTGTTGAGAAATTCACAGGATCTTTTTGAATACTGTTGCTATAAATGCTCTAGAGCAGGGGTCACCAAAGTACGATCCACAGGCAAAATCCTTCCCGCCAGTATCATCAATCTGGTCCACGACAACTAATGACCAGTGTCATGAGTTCCTCCCGCGACAGCTAACGGCTTGTTGTTACTGTTGCTGTGATACATTGGATAAAAAAACATATAATGATAATAATTTGGTTTTATTTTATTAGAGTAAATTAACCTGCAGTAGTAGATGGACGATTTTTACTGTGACTAACTGTATGTACACTACCGTCCATATTAGTTCGGACACGCAAATGAATTTAAAAAAAAACAAGAAAATATTCAAACGCATTTTCCCAAAACTTAAAATTTGATTGCATTTTATTAATAGCGATTAAAATTAAATTATAAAAGTAAAAAAAAGTAATTCTAACGAAAAAATAAACAATTTTTCACAATCCGAGGCATCCGCTCCACTGGTTTTTTAAGGACTGTATTTGGTATATTAGTTAATTCCCCTTATAGAATGTTCCGCAGGTGGCCTACGGAGGTAGGGCATACTTTTCGGACCATCCTGTCCAATTCATCCCATAAGAGCTCGATGGGGTTTAGCTCGGGGCTTTGCGGCGACCATGTCATTATTTGTAAAGTATCATTATTCATTAAGAAATTTTTACATATCACTACTGAGTGTTTGGGGTCGTTGCATAAATACAAAATGTTTGCCGACTAGACGTTGTCCCTGTCCCCGTTGTTTCTGTCCACAGCATTTTCGCTTCTTTCGCCGTCAAAGTAGGGTTATTTAGAAACTAAAGCATTTATCAATACTCAATACACCTTGGCGTGGCCTGTTCCCACTCCAAAGAGTATTGTATTTGGTACCTAAAATATCGTCCCAAAAATAATCTTATTTGTGGCGATGAGAGCTATTCTGAAAATAACTATATTGGGTCATAAAATATAATAGTCTAATCGATATTCTTGGAAGTTTGTCGGCACAATTAATAAACAATAAACTTCATAAAGGACCTAATATAAATTGTATTTATATATAAAAGCGATTATATTATCTTTTAGTAGTTAGTTTACAACATTTCACTGGGTGTCCGAGGTAATACGGACGGTAGTGTATGTAACTTAGCGTTAATGAGGGATATATGGCTGTTACCTAGTATGTTGGAAAGCATCTCATACATTTCTCTCTACTAAGCAAATGTATTTGCTTTCGACTACCTATTAGTAACTGAAATTATTGATTGACCGTTACTTGAATACGCATACCTAACAGGATCTATTTCAAGTTCGTTTATAATTAAACTAAAGCATGAAAAGGGATTAATTAATTTTTAAAACGTATTGTTAACATACATATGCGTATGGGGTTAGAAAATCAAATAAATGCAAGACAGAAAAATGCTTTTTCGAAGTAAATCATTTAGTCGTAAGTTAAGAAAATGTATGAAATTGTAGTTTAAATATAAGTTTAACACAGTAGTTATTATCTCCTCTATTGGCTTAGTGGTAAAGTCGGGTGGAATACGAAAATCGAGAATAAGAAAAATCGAATGACGATTGCAAGGACTGTGTGGATGTACAATTCACAGGTATAGCAGTAAACTCCACTCACACAAATTAATTAATTATGCGGAACGCAGCGTTTCGAGAGGACGTGGGCTTCCATTGTCAACCGTGTTACCGACTGAAAGTAAAAACTGTATCACACATGCAAATTATTTTCTACGCAGGCTCTAAAATTTCTAACCATATATTTACAATCTACTAGGTGGTCTCATGCCTTTTACGGGAAAGGATGGACCGAAAGCGAACCGTATCTTTAACAGGGTCTATGGTAATAAATAGACATCTACAGAAAAGGAACTAATTCCAACAGATTCATCACGTTTGATTCGCACCATTGCGAACAACAAAAAATGTCCGCGATTAGTTTTCTGGTCAATAGACTCGTCAGATTTCCGCTAAACAAGAGCAGGTACGACAAAGAATTAAAGTATATCAAAGATGTAGCGAGGTACAATGGTTTCTCTTCTATGGATGTCGACCGTATTTTAACGAAGGTCCAATACAAACAACACATCAGAAATTCCACGACTTTGACATCAACAAACACCGGTAATAAGAAATTTATAACTCTTCCTTTTCACCCAACAGTAAAAGGGTTAAGTAAAATTTTCCGACAACTAAATATGAACGTGTCTTTTGTGTCAAAAAACAACTTAAAGAATCTCTTAGGGAATCCCAAAGATAAACCGGAGATGATAAAAAGGTCTGGAATATATCAAATCGCATGCAATGATTGTGAGAAAGTTTATATTGGACAAACAACAAGGAGTATCGAAACGAGGTTCAAAGAACATATTGGACACTATCGTTTCGACAAACCTGAACTATCAAGCGTAGCAGAGCATATGGTAAAATCCGAACATAAAATTGATTTAAAAAATCTGACACTACTTAAAAACGTGAACTCGTATAGAGAATTAGACGCGTACGAAACGGTATATATGAAAAAGAACGGAAACTTATCGAACAGAGAACCACCCCCAATTGCACACTCGAGTTTGATGGTTTTATTACCATAAACCCTGTTAAAGATACGGTCCGCTTTCGGTCCATCCTTTCCCGTAAAAGGCATGAGACCACCTAGTAGATTGAAAATAGTCATATGGTTAGAAATTTTAGAGCCCGCGTAGAAAATAATTTGCATGTGCGATACAGTTTTTACTTTCAGTCGGTAACACGGTTGACAATAGGAGCCCACGTACTCTCGAAACGCTGCGTTCCGCATAATTAATTAATTTGTGTGAGTGGAGTTTACTGCTATACCTGTGAATAAGAAAAATCGAGTTTGATTCTCGATACCCCTCCCCCCTCGACAGTTCACTAATAAAAAAAATATATAGGCAATACGTCCAGCACACACAAATCATCCAACGCACGGATTTAATCTGGCAAATATACCCAGAAGACTGCCGAAACGTCGGCATAAATGGTGGATTGATTCTCACAAACGAATGAAGGAAAAAATAGCCCAAACAATTCTAATTAATGCAAATTTTCTGCAAGATTTTCTTGAATCAAGTTAACGAATTTCTTAAGCATAGACGTACTATTGTTTCATTACAAATATGTAATTCTCTTTAGCGGACAAAAAAATGCTGAGAAAATATTTCTATTGATATAAACAGTAATTCTATCCTGCATAATCGAAACGATTATTTTCTTGAATAAAGGCGGGCAGTCTTGATACAAGCAAACGTTTCTCTGCGTGTATAAGTAGAGCGATTTCTCAGGAAAATATCCGAAGCAACAACGCATATATGTAGACGCGTTTATAATCATAATATTTTGATTCTGACAGGTATATCTCCTACGTATTGTTCAGATGCATACCAGCGTTTTATGTATTGATATTTAACAACCTAAATGATAAATTCTACTTATGAGTTTACTAAGTACTGATAAGGCATATAGAAATGCGTTTAATTTTTGATACCACATTACTGCGGTACATATGTATGTGTATATATGACGCATAAGCACACATGCGATGTTATCTTTCTTTGCTTCTGTCCAGCTGTATTCAATAAGCGCGTTGAAAAATATAGAAATAATATACAAGTCGCTATGATTGAAGTTTATATCTTACCGTTAAATTACGGTTAAACGTAAACATATTTATGCAGACAAAGACAAAATTCTACGTCACTTGGAAATTATTTTAAAAATTGCTTGTGGGCCAAGTAGACTCCTTGCCATTTATATCTTATTGAGTTTAAGATAATTGGGTCGAATTCAGTTAAAATATTTTGATATGTTTATTGTTTTCTGCTATATTAGAAACCAACACCTACCTTAAAACCTATAATAACTGTGACTATTTTAAATAGGTTATGGAGTAATAGTAGGAACCGGGATAAGCACTGAAGAGCGTGCCGCCTAATTAATACAAAATAGAGCTCTTGTTAGCCAGAGATATTCGGATGACATTTTGCAGGAATGGGAGAACATTTCAATTGTTATGGACGATAACGCCGATCATCATCCAGCAAACATGGTGAAGGCTGGATTTCATGTTGTTGGTATAGAGAGAAAGAAAGTAGCCAGGCAATTTTTCAGATGGTAATCCAAAGGAGATGGGATATCATTCTTTAAGAATTGTTCAGCAGTCCTGGCCCATGCAATTAAGATGCTAAGTACTTTTGCTCTTTGTGTGGATCATATTCGTTATTAATCCCTATTTTTTTTTGTAAGAATTATTGCAATATAACTTTTGTAAAATTGAACGTTTATATATTTTTACATTAAAAATGCAACATTTTATATTCGCTCAATAAAATCATATTAAAATATGTTCAGATACTTGCTTACAAATATTGAAACTAAAAAGAGAGTGAAATCAATATTTCTCAATTTATTCTCTTTTTTTATGAAATATCGTTTAATTATTTCTCACAGTGTATTAAGAATGACTTGAGATATAAATACAATATCAGTAATCTTAATTCTTTATTTAACAATTATATACAAACATGGGTAATATGATTAATATGAGTAATTATTTACATATACTAGAAACCATATACAATTTTATACTTCATAACAATGTTGTTTATCGTTAACAATAGAATAAGCGAATAAATACAACGAATACATATAAATTGTCTCTGTGTTAGTCGTTTGTCAAATATCACTTTGTCTTTTAATCTCAGACAGCTGACAAAGATAACTCGCGGATCTGAAAATAGAATTTTTATATTACTAATATGAAGAGTAAGACGAGCCAGCACTAATAGATAATTACCTGCACGTGAGAGGGTGTTGATAGGATGTACCCTACAGCATCTACCACGTCCTTACATCTTAAAGATGACATCAGTTCACTGTTACATTCAGATTCTAGTGCAGGTTTCGGGATCCCGGGGCATAAATTCTGTAATAAAAAAAATGTTTTCCCATTTCTAGATACATATTATTTCATAATGAAATAACTGTATTTATTGTTCTCATATTTTAATCATTGTTACTTATTTACGTAACCGTATTATTTACGTAATTTTTCAAATTTGGTGAGATCCCTATAAATATTTGGAGAAAAAAAATGAAACGAAAACATTTATCAAAATTGATAATTTAGTTCAGCAACCATTTTTCAACTGCGACAGCCGAAAACACGTTCTTTTTGGCGGCGTCTAAACCAAATTCCTTCTGTTTTTTAACTATCTAATTTTCTTATGTTTTAGGTATTTCGTAGTAAATTAAATTATTTTCTTAAGGCAATTTAATTAGTAATATTTGAAATAATAAGTACCAAACATTTTTTACTCGAATCGGTTCTGAAAGATTCACTCGATACACTCGGTTAATGGCTGTATCTTTTTTTCGGCTAACGCAATTAGCCTTGTATCCTTCTTTGGAAGTGACGGTGGAATGATGATAAATTGTTTTTTCAAATGTGCGTTTTGGGTATTACTATATTTCATTCACGTTAAGAATGCAGTAGATACCGGATGCTGTATTACATTGCAATCGATGAAACTGTCAAATGACAACATCGTAAACGTCAAACTTTGGTTATCAGAATGTTGTATAGTAAATAGCAGGGTTTTTTCATATTTTATGTGCAATGCTTTATAGTTATATGACCTGATAAAATAATACCGCAATAATATAGTAAAAGTGACATCAACTGCAATATAAATGTATATCCTTCGGTTGCTTCATTTATCGAAATAGTTGGAGCTTATTTAATTAATTATGTTAGAAAGTAAATGAGATTGCTTTTGGGGTTAATTGGAAAGAATATAAATGCCATATAAGCGTTAAATTAACAATATTGCCATGGATAATCTTGAATCGATATGAGTGGGGGCAAACGTAGAACTGTACGACCATTTTCCGAAATCATCCTACTGGAAGACAATTCAATTCAATTCTGGAATCAACAACCAGTATTTTACTTTTTCTTAATGATAACAATTTTGCAGCAACCCTTTCATATTTTGCTTAACTTGACGATGTATACATTAATTTAATCAGTCAATATTTCAATTTTCAAGAAATGTTTGGTGGCAGGATATTGTCTTAAAACTGAACTGTTTCCTTTAGGCAGAACTATCCATACTAATTGTTCAAACAAAACTGAATATTCGGTCTCAACCTTACTATGTATAACTATAAATTAATCGTATTTGCGAAAAACAAGAAATGATTTCCACTCACCGTAACTTTAATTTTAGATCGACTAACTCGGATATCACATCTTAAACATTCGGTCAAAAGATCCACGCAGTCCTTGACGTATTTGAACACATTTTTAGATGTTCCATTTCCCAAGAGAGCGCTTATATGGATTATGTGGCCGTCAATACCATTCTCGGTCATATTTCTCAAGACTTGTCTCGTAATCGTGTTGAAACCGCTGATATCTTTGCTAAATAGCGCTGCGGGACTTCTTCTAGACCACCGTATCGGACTAGGTGTCGTTCGTAGGCGTAAATTATTAATTAATACGTGAATGGGGCCTATGTTAGTCTTAGCCCAATCTATCGCGTTGGTTATATTCACTTCGTCACTTAAATCCGTAATGAAGTATTGAAAGATGCCGCCGCTTTGTGCAAGACTTACAGCTAAATCATCTAACATTTTCACTTCTGTATCTAAACCTAAAACCTGCAAGAAAAATTATGAGAAAGGGAATTAGTGGATGATTGAACGTTATCTTACCCTTACTCCTGCGCGGGTTAATTTTTCCACGATGGCCATACCTACATAGGATCCAGCACCAGCGACAATAGCTAGTTTACCTTGTAGTCGTTCCATTCTTCGTATTTGAGGAAACTCTTATTCTTACTATTAATATTTCAAGACAAATTATTTATATGCAGATATAATTTCCGTTTATGCATTAATTGCATTAATATCTTTTTATTACAATCAATTACAGGGATTAAATCACTTGAAACTAATTGTAAGTACGACACTAAAAGTATTTAAACTGGTTATTATTTCAAAAATATTTCAATTTATCTATATTTTGTCTCGGTATTGGTTCAGTAAGTATTTGCTTTATGATAACCATAGAAATTTACTTTGAATGAGATATTTCAAACCTAACAATATACGGCCTGTATCAACTCGATGGGAGGTTAAACGTACATACAAGTATAACAGAGATTTTCTAAGTTCATTACCGACACCATAAGTATTCAAATCTGATACCATTTTATTAAAATTGAATTTCAAATATTATAATTTGCCAATAAATAATAAATTTGTAATGGAACGCTAGAATGTAATAACTTATTTTCTTTACATTTTATTTCGTATCTTCTAGAATTAGTTTTATTTTGTAAAGCAATCTTTGAATGGCGCGGCTTGGACCTTTGTATATTTAATTTAAGTATTGTATGTAGTTAATAAGAAATTTTTTTGTTGTAAGAGGAAGTTATTGTTTATTTTATGGGTGGTAACTAAGCCTACAGAAACGAATACGCACTCACTGGTGACGAAGATATACACTACCGCTCAAAAGTGTTTAGGCATTCTCACTGACAGCAAAAATGTATAAAAACTCAGCAAAAAAGTTATTAATATTTATTTTTTATGTACGTGTAACATGAATAAAAATATATTAAATAAATGTGAAAATTAAAACGTTTAATTTAAATTTTGCTTTCATCTATGTGACCTCCTCTTGATTTAATAATTGCAGCACGCAATGGAGACATTCTCGCAATAAGTTTTGCCAGAGTTTCTTGTGTTACTGACGTCCAACTCGATTGCAATTTGTTCCACACTTCAGTAGCTGATGTCGGGGCCGATTTCCGTACTTCCCGATCTAGTTCTTCCCATAGTAACTCGATTGGATCCAACTCGGGGCTCTGGGGAGGCCATTCCATAATTTTGAGAGTTCCTTCCTCTTCTAAATGGCGTAAATAGTCTTTACATAATTTAGAGGAATGTTTTGGGTCATTATCTTGCCGGAAGATAAAATTTTGACCCAAAAGTTGAATTCCGGAAGGTATTGCGTGGTTCTCCAAAATTTCGCGGTAGGCTCCTTTTTTTAATATACCGTCAATTTTCACAATGTCCCCCTACACTAGTGATAGCAAAATAGCCCCAAATGATGATAGAACCTCCACCATGCTTTACGGTAGCAGCAATACACTCTTCTCTGGCACATTCACTCACAGATCTTCTTACGAATATGCGTCTTCGGGTTCCGAACAGCTCAAATTTGGACTCATCCGTCCATTGGACGTTGTTCCACTCTTCTATGGTCCAGTGTTGGTGTTCACGAGCCCGTTTAAGTCGCTTTTGCTTGTTTTGTTTGCGTAGTAATGGCTTTTTCATCGCAATGCGTCCATGGTGACACTGACTAGTTTTTGGCGACCAACATTTAATTCTGCGGTGATTTCCGGGGCTGTTTTGCGTCTATTTAACTTGCTGGTAACCACTATTCTGCGATCATCTGCAGATGTTGTCGCTTTTGGCCTTCCACTCCGTCTTTTATTAAGAAAACTGCCAGTTTCCAGATATTTTTTTACGTTATAGTCAACCGTAGCGTGGTGTATTTTCATTTTTTTGGCAATTTGTCGATTACTTTTGCCACTTTTATGGTAAGCTATTATAAACGCATGTGTTTCCGAACTAGCTTCTCTTCGCGGAGGCATTTTAAAAAATTGTCACACGATATTTCGCTAACGACGTGAATAGAGTAAACACCACACTGCAACTGACCATAGGTTACAGATTTCACTATAATCTTCTAGGAAGGTAATTTAAACATTATTACTTACAATCTAACAGATGACTAAATTTACCCAGTAAATTCAGAGGGATTGTTATTGTAATTGCACCGCAATAAACAGTTTATGGTAATGGACCAAGTGCAGGTAAATGATAGTAAACCTTATGCGATATAATGGGTGTTTATCTTACTGAACTACATTTTAAATACGTATTTCATTTTATTATAATGCTTTTTGATAAACATAATACTATATGAATAATCCATGAAACTAGGGGTGCCTAAACACTTTTGAGCGGTAGTGTATTTCAAAAGCGGTTGGGTATACCCGAAGTCGGGATTCATACGCGAATGATTAGTATGTGTATGAATGCTGGATTAGATGGCGTTCTTTGTTATGTTTGCTGGATTAGATGGCGGTATAGAAATTGCCAATAAGAGGTCAACTACAGTATAATGTTCATCGGGTGAAGAACGCGATTACGGATCAAATAAAGGCAGAGTAAAAGGATCAAAAAATATTGTATTTGTGGCTGAATTGTAGCTGTATTTATTAGAAACAGTTATCCAAATGTAGATTAATTTATAGTTTCTACAAACATTTTTTTTATTAAATCTCTAGAACACACGTGAGATTAACCAAACTTATCTGGGCATTCCCCACCTACCACGGCCGGTATTGACGAGATGGGAAACGTAGTTTAAAGCTGCTTTATATTATGAGAAATTTTTACACATTATTAAACCTTGTAAAGATGTTTTTTTTTATAGATGTATAGAATTTTGAATTGGAATAAAACAAAGATGACTTTTTAAATTGACATAAAATTTACTTTATTCGAAAGATAATCTTCTGACATTATAATTTCAATATGACTTCTAGCATATGACCGCCACGGCTGGCTCGGACGTAGTCTAATCTGGAGGTCCAATTTTTGATGACTTTTTCTAACATTTGTGGCCGTATATCGGCAGTAACGCAGCGAATGTTGTCCTCCAAGTGGTCAATCGTTTCGGGCTTATCGGCGTAGACTAGCGGCGTTAAATCGCAAGATCTTAGAGGCCAACTCACGGGTCCGAAACGTGAAACTATGCGGTTACCAAAAGTTTCCTTCAATAAATCAATTGTGGCGCGAGCTGTGTGACAGTGAAACCACAGCTCCTGCACATCATCAATTGATGAACAGAATAGTAATCACGGCCTATAGCGGTTACCATTGACTGTAACGTTCTGACCAGCATCGTTTTTAAAGAAGTATGGACCAATGATTCCACGAGCCCACAAAGCACACCAAGCAGTCAGTTTCTCTGGATGTAACGGTGTCTCAACATACACTTGAGGATTACCATCACTCCAAATACGACAGTTTTGTTTATTGACGTATCCATTCAAACAAAAGTCAGCTTCATCGCTAAACAAAATTCGCTTATGAAAATCGGCATCAATGGCAATCTTGTGTTGGGCCCATTTATCGAATCTACGCCTTGCTAGGTGATTGTGTGGCTTCAATTCTTGCACGAGTTGGATTTTATAAGCACGCAAACCAAGATCTTTCCGCAAAATCTTCCATAAAGTTGATGGGCACGTATCCAATTCCTGTGCACGATGCTGGATAGACTGATTCGGGTCGTCCTCTACGCTACGATCTACAGCAGCAATGTATTATCATTTAGAGCAAACGTGGTGCGCAAACGTTTCGTAGTTCATCGAATTAATTGCTCTGATGGACGATTATGTTGACCGTAAAGTGGACGTAGTGAGCGATACGTATTTCGAACAGAACCACGATTTTCAAAATAAATTTGCACAATGTGGAAGCGTTGTTAAGGCATTGGTCTATTCATCTTGAAATGCCAAAGCAAACTAAACATAAATCACTTGATAGCTGACAAAACGGCGGCCAGTTAAATAACTGTTACCAACTTAAAGTTTTGTATCTCTATAAAAAACATTCTTTATCTTAAATTTAAATCAGGCAGAAGCCCAAACAATTTCAGTGAACTAGTGGCTGGTTTCAGATTCCAAAATTCATACTCAAATAAATCAAATTTCGGAAAATTATTCAATGCTTACGTACTATTTCCAAATTACAAAACACCAAGCTGTTATAACACGAAGCGCTAAATATAGTAGATTAACTCAAAGCCCTGCTAGGAAATCTAACATATAAAGATAGTACAGGAAGATTAACAACCGATAAATTGTGTGCGGTTATAAATAAAAATCCCGATTTTCAAACTATAGTGTGTATAGACACATACACCAACATATTTTCACCTCGCCGTAGAAGTATGACTGAGTCAGCACTGAAAGGCATGTTAATATTATAGCAAATTGTTGGGTCATTCTACATCAACAACACAATAAAACAAAAATAGTGAGTAATTACTAGCCTCGGGAAAGAGGGTCAAGTTTCGGTGCCGTGCGGAGAGCAACGTGGAGCGCTGAAGCGCGCGGCACGGAGAATCGAGTACCCGTATCAAAGCACGCTTGTTTAGTATTATTTCGAATAAACTAGAAAACGTAATAGCGAGTATGCCGGATTTAGAATACGAAGGCGATAAAATTAAATGTGTAACTGCGACAACTATTTGATGTGTACCAGCAGGGGGAAGTGTGAACGCCAACTAAAAGGTATAAAGCACTGTTATGCAATTCGTAGCAGACCAATAAGCATTTATTTCCTTCTGGAGCATGCATTCGGATTATACAGTAACAAGTCGGACATCGTTAAGAAACTTTATGTCATCTGTTCGTGACTACATTGAAGGAAGAATTAAAACAGAATTAAAAGATAAAAAACTGTGGTTATGTGTAGACGAAACAACCGTCGGCAAAAACATTCTGTGGTGAATGTGATGATACGTACAATAGAAGAGTTTGAACCGCCATCCCCTATCTTACTTGCTTCGAAAAGAGTTGTATTAGCGATGACGTTTTAAAAGTGATGTTGAGGGTATCAAACAAATTTCAAGTTTAAACAACCCAACTTTTAATGATTGTTTGTTGTTGTTTAACATGCTTTCCTTAAGACGATCTCTTAAAGAAGAGAGTGGCAATCTTTTACACGTAACATGTAAAAATCCATGCTTAAAACCTTGTGAAGCAATTGATCTATAAATGTTATCCAAGTGTAAATGGTTTAATAGTTCATACAAAGGCACTGTCTCCAAGTCTCCAAAACGTACAAAAGATTTTACGAACTGTGTCCCAAAGTGCCTGAACCACCACACCCAATTACTACGCGTTGGGGAACATGTTTAAAGGCTGCGTTTTACTACTGCGAAGATTTTGGTGATGTAAAGAATGTAGTTTTACAATTCGATTCGATGTACGCCAAAGTTGTAAAGAAAAGCCAGAAGACGTTTCAATATAGTCAGGTAAAATCTAATTTAGAAAGTATTCGCAGGAACTACAATGGTTCGATGTCTTTTGTGGATTCTGTTGAAATTGTGGATGATGTTCTCATTTACACCTATGTACGACGGGAGGCAAAAAAAATTAAACGAAAATTTGAAGGTATTACTGACAAGAATTCAGATTTTCTCATACTAAGGCTTGCCCCACTTTGCCGACACTATTGATAAGAATTGCCAACAAGTCAACAAAATTTAAACGATATATAATTTCGCTTTGTCCGATAGTTTTTTAGCAATTAATTAGTTCTTACGCCTTTACATATTTATACGTTAAAATCAAACATATTGTAAAATTTGTGTTATTAGAAGATACATATGATAGGAGAGAGAAATATTACATTACAAAGGTTGTTGTTGCAATTAAACAAGCTCGAAACGTAATTTATTTTTAATCTAAAGATAACTACACAATTCTTGTCTAAGAGATTTTTTCATACAAGCGATGTTTAACAAAAAATACAAGCATGTACTACCTTTTTGTACTCGCTGCATATACATATATTGGAAAATAAATATTTTTGGATGCTAAGAAGCAAAAAAACATTAGTGCAATATATATGTTTTTGTAGTAAGACATTGACTGTAAATATAAAAAGTAAATTAGAAAACCTTACCAATTTGGAAATTAGACGTTGTAATGAAGGTGCTAATATGCAGCACAGTGACAAAAACGACTGCAGGCATGAGATGATCATGGAAAAATTACCTAAACATCTCGCTAAATTCAATGCACAAGATGACTGTAACTAAACAAAATATCACTGCATTTAAATGTACGGTTTTTAGTTTCAAAAGCTAAAGCTGAACTTTTATGTTCATACAAAAAATAATACTTTTTATCATATACATTTTCAAAAGGAATAAAATATCATTCCAGTAACAATACTACACTCACCGCCAAAAATTAGTGAACACAGTAAGTGTTCCGTATGTTTCATCGAAAGCTTTGCGGTAAGAATCGTTGAAAATTTTAGCACGACAATTGTGTGAATACTAATACCTTTTGCAGTAGGTGACTATGTATGCATTATTAAAAATTATTTTTGCTAGGGTACTTATAAACAAAATAAGAAAAAGTTTTTTAAAGCTCACTAATATTTTGTTTTTATTGAAATAAAAAATCAATCCTATTATCTTTGGGAGTAGCAAATTTATTTATAACTCCTAGATCAAAGTCTGGAATACTTTCAATAAAATCCTTTTCTTGAGAAAGCAGTGAGTGCCTAAGAATAATAGTTTTACCCGCAGCGCTTTGGGTAACTGTAAAGTCTATGACATCCAAAGTAGCTTACGACAGCACATTTACCCAGATTCAAGTAAACTCCATTCTAGTTACACCATGTGACAAAAGTATCCAGACTGCTGTGGAGAAATAATCTATTGGGGAAGTTGTGGTATTATAGATCTTAAGATAGTCTGCGAATGCAAGTACACTGCTGTACATTTCAGTCAAAAAATGGAATTAACTCAAGAAATAAATTTAATTTTCGTGCGATGATTTACTATGATTTTCGACGTGGAGTATCTCAACAGTAGTATATCAATCAATTCACGCCCACAGCACGCCTAGGTCCATCACAGACGAGTGCCTAGGAACAATAGCCTGACTCACAGCATAATTATAACTGTAGAGTTTATGACATCTAGAGTAGCTTACAACAGCACACTTATCCAGATTCAAATGAATTCCATTCTGTGTACACCATCTAACAATAGTATCCAGACTGTTCTAGGGAAACAAACAATCTGCCGGGGAGGTTATTGTACTGTAGATCTTAAGATTGTCCGCGTATGCCAGTACATTGCAGTCCAGCCCCTGTAGCAGATCATCCAAATAAATATTAAACAAAAGAGGACCCAAATTGGATCTCTGGCACACACCAGATGAAGCAGAGAATGTTAAGGATGTATATCCATTGTAGTGAACATAGCATGAACAATCAGTTAAATACGAGCGGATCAATTGTGTTACACTTGGAGGAAAACCAAAACTACTCAACTTAGATACCATAAGGGAATGATTGATAATGTCAAATGCTTTACTAAAATCGGTATATAATACATCTACTTGTTGACGTTGTTCCATGGATTCTTCAATATGTTGTGCTAACTCTGCAAGGTTGATTGTAGTAGACCTTCCCGGAATGAAACCATGTTGTCGCGATGTCCTCATGCAACAAAGTAGTTATATACAATATCCTTGTTCTTGATGCCGTTTTCACAGCAGAGCTAAGGCCCACCAACGTTCTTAACGAATCGTTGGTTGACAGAAACAACATCATCTGTCTACCACTGCATATCAAGCTGGAACTTATGAAGCAATTTGTTAAGACTTGACCTCGAAATTGATCGTGTTTTGAGTATTTGAAACAAAACTTTCCAAGGTTTAGCACAGAAAAACTGAAGGCAAGAATTGTTTGTGGTCCTCGGATAAGGCAACTTTTAAATAACCCGCAGTTTACGGAATCAATGTATGAGCGTGAGTTTAATGCCTGGTGCCCTTTTGCTGAAGTGGTTAAAATTTTTCTTGGAAATTATAAAGTAGCAAATTATGTCGAATTAGTAGAACAAATGTTTTCTAATTTTTACACGCTCGGATGTAATATGAGCATCAAGATTCATTACTTTCACAGCCACTTAGACCGTTTTCCAGAAAACGGTGATATTAGTGAGAAACAGGGGGAAAGATGTCATAAAGACATCAGCATTATGGAGGAAAGGTACCCATACGATTACTCCTGGAATCTTCAGCGAGACTGTTCTGGTAAACCTCACGCAAGGAAATTTTATAAAAGAAAATTTTAACTGATGATGAAAGTTGTATATGCATATTTTTCTGTTAAATAAATACCTCCTACACATTTTTTTTTGTGTTTCAGTTAACAGTTATCAAATAGTAATATTACATACAACCAACATTACATCTAATTTTGGCGAGTTTTTCCTAGATAGGGCAGAAAGAGTGAATTTCGTAAACTAGGTCTGATAGAACAAATCTAACGGCATTTTTGGATTAGACACCCCAGAATTGCTTAATTACACTTAAAAAATCCGAGGCAGCAAAATGTGTGCTGGCCAGTGTTATATTTCTTAAAGACGAGCGTAATTCTACTCTAATTACTATTTTTGTTAGACAATGCACATTTTACAATGTGTTTATGTTTTATTCCTACTCTTAGTATGTTATTACTCCTTTTTTCCCAGATTTTATGTCTTATTTTGTTATACACGTTTCATTTGCTGAACGTATTCTACGTCGACAGCCTTATTAAATAAATTATTTATACATCCATCCTTTACTTTTTCTTTACAATATTCACCTTATACATTATATTTCATCATTTACTTAACACTCTCCATGCTTTTCTGCAACCTATATCTACTGAATTTATCTAAATTATTGTCCTTTTTTTTCTAAATCAATTTATGCATTTAACATTTACTTAAAACCAATGGAAAATTACGTACAAAATTAACCATTCGATATATTTCAATTAGCATACGTACTTCTTTATCTTCAAACGCTTTTGTTTATAACAAGCACAGTGTTCTTCGTCCGATAAAGCTAGGCGTGTAGGATATAGTTTCAGCTTCAAATATAATTTTAGCGAGAATTAATCGCTTCATAGGAAGGAGAATGTTTTTCTTTCTGTTATCCTTTCTTCGATAGCGATGCACGAATAGCGCCTCGTAGTTTTTTTCCGTTATAAAAGGCTGCTATCGCTTTGTTAGGACGTTCATTTCATAAATTAAGTCTGAATTGACATCATCAATTAACATCGATGTCTGAGCATATTATTTGAACTTGTAATCAATAACTAATCGCAGTAGTTAGTTTAAATTATTTAAATAAAGTGTGATCGATAAGCTAAGCAGTTTTGAAGACAAACAATGATTTTATGGTAAGTTTCACTTTCTTTAAATATGTTAAACATTTTTAAATGTGTGTAAACTTTTTTTATTAACTTATTACGAAGAAGAAAGTAAATTATAAGAATATCTTTTAATACTAGTGGAAGCGATTTCAAAAACTTTGTAATGAAATTATAGCTAAACAAGGGAGAGACAAAATTCGGAAAAGACCCCCAGCTCAAATTAGAACCCATAAATTTGTGAAATAAATTTTACGCGGTAAACTTCAATTTAAAGATTTGCCTGAGATACAAAATCCGTACCAAATAAAATTGTATATAGATTCTTCCAAGATAATTATACAATTAAGACAACATAATAGTAAATGGAGTAGTTTTAACACATGAAAGGAAATAAATTTGTATAGAAAACACACACTTCATTTATTTGTTGAAAAAAAGTTGAAATAATACATGTCATTATATAAATAACAGTGTATATATGATAATGCATAATAAACAATGGAGTTGAAAATAGCTTAAATTTTTCAACTATAACAATGCATGACAATTATTTAAAATTAGAAGTGGCCAAGTTAATAGTGACATTTACTTTTATAAACTATTTGAATATTTTCGAATTTAATCTGATGTTTGTGAAGAAATTGCATCATCTCCATCACTGTCGTCACCAACAGAAATTATATACGGTTCTATAACTTCATTGATAATTCCATGATGATCCTTGATACTTGCTTCTTTTTTGATAACGTGATTTACGTACTTCTGCCAAGTTGTTACAGTTACTTTATAAATGGCTCTATGTAAATGATGCTTAGCTTCATATGTTCTGCATTGTATAGCCTTCATTCAACCAGGTTTTATCTAAATAGAAAATTTATCTATTCTAAGATCTATATAATGATGTAGCGTTCAGATATTGTCGTCTCTATTTTACGATATCATCTCTCTCAGTAAGCAAGCATACTGTTTTTGCTGTAGGTATCTGCAATATATAGTAGAATTATATTTAATTATAGTAAAAATATTCTTACTGAAATTTCAGTTGCTTCATGAAGCGATATAATGTTGAGTGACTTATATTTTGGGGTTCACTACTATTGTTTATTTGAGCCAAGACTTTCTCTAGTGTTGGCAGCTTATTTTGACGAAACATATTGGTAGTTTTGAAAGGGTACCAGTACAGATGTTCTACCAAATATGTTTAGCCCTCAAGTTTCCCCTGTTTTTTTTATATTCGCTGATAGCCTGAAAAACTCACGGTTTTGAAATTCCTACAATCACAATACCTTGTAAGGCGTCGATATGTTGTATATAGTGCACTCAATAAAGTTACCTAGTACAGTAGAACCCGGTTATAACGACAGTCACGGGACTGCGAATTTTTTGACACTATAACAAGGTGACGCAATAGGCGGAGTTTTTACAAGTTCCATGTTTACATACAAGAATTGGTGCGAAACAATATTACGGGTGGTAAATAGATACATATGTGAATTTAATTAATTGAATGTACTTAACCATATAACCTTACACATGTAGGTACATACTAACTTGTTTGTCTAATGAAAGAAATCTGTAATTTTCCGTTGCACAGTTTTCGCACGCCAAAACTGTTTTCTATATCCATTTGTAATTCTCTCACTTTATCAATAATTTGAGGTGACATTTCTCGCTGTCTATAATAAGTTTTTAAAAGGATTATGGCACTTAGGACTTCTCCGTTTGTCGGTACGTGTTCTGCTTCGTCGCATGAATCTTCTTCCTCTTCGATTTCATTATCGTTTTCGTTATCCCGCTGTTTTATGTCTTCCACGATATCAGAATCTGAACGCATTCCCGACGCAATAAGGCAACTGTCCACGGATGCAAAGTCGTCGAAACAAAACTGGTTTTCGTCACTCTGATTTTGCTGCCACTTTTTAATAAGTTCACATAACGGAACGTCATCATCATTTAAGTTGTCACAAACTGGATTATTCCTTAATATTGAATGACTAAAGCAGTTTGCTATAGTCTCGCCAAGCCTTCTCTAAAAAGTCCAACGCATCGAGATGTGAAACTGCACATGGTGCGTTCTTGTCCATACCCGTAATAATTTTCTGCAGAAAAAATTTTCTGTAAAAACATTTTAAGCTTCTTATTACGCCTTGGTCCATTGTTTGAAGGGTGCTAGTGAAATTTGGGGGCAGAAACACTAAATTAATATTTTTTAAGTGGACTAATGATGGATGTGCTGGGCAGTTATCGACTGAAAGCAAGATTTTTACCTTTAACCGCAAGTTTCTTATCCCATATTCGAATTTCATTTTCAAAGATTTCTGAAGTCATCCATGCTCTTTTGTTTGCGCAGTAATTTGTTGGGAGTGTTTTTATGTTTTTAAAGCAGCGTGGCCTTTTTGAATTTTCTATGACAAGAATTTTACGTTTCTCCGTACCGGTCATATTAGCACACACAAATGCAGTTAATCGTTCTTTGGCTAGTTTATCACCTACATTTTTTTTTGCCTTTAAACCTCAGGGTCTTATCTGGAAGAAGTTTATAAAAATTTCCCGTTTCGTCGCCATTGTAAATTTCATTGCCTTCATAATCTTTTCTTAATTTAGGCCACACTTCATTTAGCCACGTCTCTACTTCTGTGATATTTAACACTTTTCGCTTGACCGCTCACTTTTCCGGACGTTATTGAATGTCTCCGTTTGAAACGCTCCAGCCACTCATTGCTACACTTAAAATTTGTGTCTCCAACTAAACTTCCAAATTCTTCGGCCTTTTGCATAAGCGATGGTCCATTAACGGTTAAATTTGCACTTCTACATTGCTTAAACCACGTAATAAGCGCTTCGTCGATTTCAACCTATTCGCGATATCGAATTTTTTTTGACTTTTCTTTCGCTTTCGCAAAGGTATTCATGATTTTATTCTTATTTTTCACAATTGTACAAATCGTAGAATTAACTAACCCAAATTCGCGACACACGTCCACTTTCTTCCTCCCACTTTCGACTGCTCTGATTATCGCGACTTTGTCGTTCACGCTTAAACTTTTTCACTTTAAATTCACGATTCAAATGCCGACTGACGAAATTTCTTACGAACATTGCCTGGCGCATTGCAAGAAACGGTAATATTCTTGGAATTCCCGAACGGTCGAACGTTGCACGCTAGGCAAATTGCAAGAAATCTTAATTCAACGAACGGTAATATTCTTGGAATCCTCGAACGGTCGGTTGCAGGCTAGGGAATTGAGCCATAAATGGTAATATAAATACATACCTCAAGTGGTAAATATTTGTCGTTATATCAGGGGTTATTGACGGTAAAGCCGGGTTTTTCCCTGTATGAGTGCCGTTAGAGCCGAAGTTGTTATAACCGGGTTCTACTGTACTTCGGAAATCTGCTTTATTATGTCACTTTTTCTTGTGTTGAATGTATCCACCACAAGTTTTTTGTAAGTATTCAAAATTGTCTGCTTTTCAGTGTTACTCAAGTGACTTGTTTCTCTCGTTTCTTTAGGGGAGAATAAACATCTGTACTTTTAGTAGTACTGGTGCTACAGAACCGTAATTTCAGTACAGCTAAAGTTCTCCGTATTTACAATTTATATAATCTATTAATTTTCAAATCAAAGCTCTGAGAAGAACTAATCTACACCGTAAAATAGCTGAAGTATTATAATAATTATGAACAAAACTGCCGAAACGCAAATGTGATATAAACAATATTAAGGATGTCAAAATTTTTGACAATTTACAGCAAAATGGGTATCTTGTACGGTGTGGTTTCGCCTTGCTTTCAACCAATAACAAATGACTGTTACTTGGATCTGTTCAGAAATTTGTCTCTCTTCTTGGAATATATGATAGCATATAAATAGAATGAAAGTAATAACCTTAAGAAAGTTGGTATCCAGAAAATTAAAGGTAGCACGATTAAAGCAAATGAAGCAGAAAAAATGTTTTTTTTTTCAAGGAATTAGTCTAATTAAAAAAGATTCACATCAAAGGAAAATGAAGAAATTGAGCAATATCATGTTTTCCTAATTTCTTATATTTCTTCGATATTCAGTTATTTCAGTCGTGTTTTAATTACTGGCATTCGGATTTTTATGCATCAAAATATTATAAACATTACGTATAAATGCGTGACGTATTTTCAAAAAATATGTCCAAAATATGCTTTCTATACACTTCGTTTTCAATTCATTTAATTCTTTGGGAATTAAAGAAAAACAATAGCTCAATACATATTTTCAAACGAAAGTAATAACTTCATAATCAATATAACAAATAAAACTAACTTCCAAATTAAATAAGAATTATTCATTTTCAAAATCAGACATACACTACCGCTCATAATAATATGGACACTTCCTATTCCATGCAAAATTTGACGCTTGAATTATTCATTTTCAAAATCAGACATACACTACCGCTCATAATAATATGGACACTTCCTATTCCATGCAAAATTTGACGCTTGAATTATTCATTTTCAAAATCAGACATACACTACCGCTCATAATAATATGGACACTTCCTATTCCATTCAAAATTTGACGCTTGCTTTAAAATTTTAAACAAAACTATTATGAGAAAAATATGTATTCAACTACGACTTGTTGCAGATGTGTCCACAAAAGAAAAAGTAATAATTACCATTACAAAAACATAAAACAAGTTATACTTTCTTCTCATCGAAAAATCCACCTATTGACTTAATTGCTTGCACAATTCGTGGCATTCTTTCTACCAATTTCTGCAGTGTATCTTGAGGAATATTGTTCCACTCCTTCTACAATATCGTTCACAGCTGGGTTTTGGTCGTTGGACATTCGCTTCTAATTCGTCTGTCTAGTTCGTTCCACAGTAGCTCTATCGGATTAAGATTCGTGCTCTGGGGAGACCAAGTTATTATTTTTAACATTCCTTTATTCTCTACATCAGCGACGTAATTTTTGCATAATAATCACGTGTGCTTCGGATCGTTGTCGCGCATCAACTCAAAATTCACAGGTATAGCAGTAAACTCCACTCACACAAATTAATTAATTATGCGGAACGCAGCGTTTCGAGAGCACGTGGGCTCCCATTGTCAACCGTGTTACCGACTGCTCAAAATTGTTGCCTATTAAGCGCAATCCAGGTGGTAGAGCATTTTCGTATAATATTCCGCGATAATTCTCCTTAAAATGAAAAACAACCTAATATGAGCATGGAACCAACTTCTTTCTTTATTGTTGGTTTAATGCACTCAGAGAGCATTTCCCCGTCTTTTGAGCAGCTGACAAACGTTTTGCGGTTTTAACCAAACACTTCATATTTGAGTTAACCAGTCCATAGCATGCTTTCCCATTGTTCTATTCTCCAGTCTTTGTGAGTGATAGCCCACCGGAGACGTTTTTGTTTATTCTCACGACGTAAGAACGGTTTTCGTGTAGAAATATGGCCGTAGAAGTTTGCTTCTCTAGCCCGATTCATTTTCCCCATAATTTCAGGACCCATTAATCGTGTATTTCTCTTACTAAGCAATTTTATGCGTCCATCGTTGCTGATTTTTGTTAGTAAGTGTACCAGTTTGTACGATGTGGCGAACACTTAAATCTACTGTGGACTTTTTTATATTAAATCTCCCGAAAATATTCCGTACAGAATATTCTTACGTACGAGAGAAAAAAGAAAAGACCAAAAGAGAAAGGGTGGGATCGTCAGGAGAATAGGGGAAACCAAAGTGGCACGGTAACTAGACGTGTTGACCGCGCTAGAGGCGAGAACCTTCTGAAACCAGAAGGTTCTGAAACCCCCATTCTGTCTCTATTTCTTTTCCTTATTCTTTTCACCTTTCTTTCTATCCTCCCTTTATAATTTTTTTCTTCTTTTTCTTTTTATTCCTTTTTTCTTTTTCCTCTTACTCTTATTTCTTTATATATATATATATATATATATATATATATATATATATATATATATCATGACACGGTCCAATTCCTGAAGTAGTTCGTTTATTACTAACTCTGACCGTGGAAGCTTACGCTTTCATTTCAAGATTTAAGGTGTCCATTCTATTATGAGCGGTGGTGTAGGACTTTTTGTAAATCAGTTTCCGATTTTATTTTTTTGCGCTGTTGTCTGTGTTTCTTGCATAGATATTGCATTCCCACGTCCGAACTTGCATTCCCACGTCCGAACATACTCAATTTTTTTTATTTTCTTGTTTCCCTAGCTTTACAGAATAAATAATTTATGCCAAAAATGATAATTTCTAACTGAATTTGCAACTATTGAAAATATTTTATTTGAAATTATTGTATTCGTTTCTGGTTTGTCCAAGAGTGACATGAAGTCAAAAATTCTTAAAAAGAGATCGTTGAGTATAACGGCATCTAATGAATATCTTTCTTTTGTTACAGATATTGAACATCTTGATGTAACAACAATTAAATGAAAGAAAAGGAAATCGTCACAAAATCCACCATTTTAAGGAGTTTTGGAGCATTTTCCGCTACATTCGAAATAGTTACTCAAGAAAGATGTGGTAACCAATAGAAGCAACAATCTTCAATCATTTCACCGCTCTATCCTATGGACTTCTACGGCTGCCAATGAAATTGAAGCAATGAACCCATTTTCAAAAATTGATAGCTAGTTCTGCAATCCACACCAGGTGTTTTGAAGATTTACCTACACCAGGAGATCCAAAGAAAATGTTCAATTAGTTAATGGTTTAAGAACTTCGATATCTGCATATATTGAAAACCAACCATAATATGCTGGTCCTTTTGTTCACTAACTGAAGATACATGGAGTTCCTGTCTATCAAAGAATATGTGAAGAAAGAAGCTTGGGAAAGATCATCTGTCTTGAAAAATTTCGTCGCTTAATAATAAAATCCTCCTATAAGTTGGAAAACTTGTCTTCTATAGTATTTTTCTCTTTCTCAAATGAAAGAAAAGAGTGGATTAAGTATTTTCGACATCGTACCGTTTTCAAAACTTATAAAAGAATGTCATTGGTTTTCCTATCAATTATTTCAAAAAGTTTCAACAGCATGAAGATTAAAGGAGGCTTTTCTGGGCCGAAAAACTTTATTTCATTCTATCTTATACATTTATTGGTGTGATTTCAATGTCAATTTTTCTCCAGCAAAGTGAACTTTTCAATAATGGAGTATTTTTAAAGTCTATAAAGAAGCATTGCTACCTTTTCTGTCTATTAGTTCAAAGCAAATGAAATGCAAACAATCAATATTTTTTAAGAAGAAAACATCTGCTATTTGAGCCGAGACACTACACCTTTCCGTAAATTCCTACCCTACGGATTTGTTGGTTGCATTTTCATGCCAATTTCTATTCTAACAAAATCCATTAAGAATTTTCAACATCCCAGTATTACGAAGGCCTTTTGTTTTCCATCTTACAAGAAATAAAATTCAATTAATCAGCAACTTTCTGGGATGAAGAACTTACCATAAGATTTTGTTCTACAAATTTGTTACTGCAATCAAATGAAGAAAAAGCGTAAAAATATTCAACATCTAAGTACTCCTAAGACATGTAAAGAAATAAGGTTAGTTTCTCTATCTAATATTTTCAAATAAATGGAATCCAAGTAATCAACGGTTTTTAAGAAGAAAAGAAGCTTGGAGAAAAATCTACCTACGTAGAAAACACATCGTTGGGCTAAGAAGTTATACCCACCCATAAAATCCTGTCCTACAAATTCGTTGGTCCGACTTCCATATCAGTCTCGCTCTAACAAGACAGACGAGCGATTAAAGAATTTTGAACATCTGAGTATTCCTAAAGCGTACAAGGAGTGGTTGTTACATATTCTGTCTACTATTTTAAAATAAATGGACACTAAATAATCAACTGCATTTAAGAAACAAGAAGCTTGAAGATTAGATGATCTGTCTATCAACATTTCTTAGAATTGCTCATTACTAAAATCATTTCCTTTAGGCTGGTTACTTTGTCTTCTATAGTGATCTCACTTTAATAAAGTCAACGAATTTCGATATTTGATTGGGTTCAAACCCTATAAAGAAATTTCGTTAGTTTTTCGGTCTGTGGTGTCAAAATAAGCAAGAGAAGTTTAAGTATTAATATAGGAGTAAATAAGTTTAAAGAAATACACTAACAATAATTCTTGGTTGAACAGTCGAATTTTTACGCTACGAAAATCAACGAAAGGTTTGAAAGTGTTCAAAACCTATAAAAAATCGTTGTTACTCAATATGATTTTAAAGTACTTAGTAAAGATCTTTTTAGTATGAAACATTTATAGGTCCAATTTCTACACTAGCTTTCTCTAATTTAATAAATAAATGGTTTAAGACATCTCAACAACTGGATGCTCCTAAAGTTCACGAGAAGGAGTCGTTAAGTTTTCGATTTATTATTTCAAATTAAATCGAATCCAATTATTCAATAACATTTAAGAAAGAAGCTTAGAGGAAAATCTGTCTAACAAAAAAGTCTATCTGGCCTGACAGCGTGTACCTTACCATAAAGTCTTGTCCCAAAAATTGTTGATCTCATTTTTAAGAATTTTCAATGCTTGTATGATATGTATGTATCGTCTCTCTTCTATTAAATGAAATCCATGAGGTTTGTTGGTTCGGTTTCTGCACTAGCTTTACGATACAAACAATGGGTTAATTTTGGGCATCTAATGGTCTTCAAAATTTATAGAAAAATATCTCTTCTATCTACTTTAATTAAATAAAAGATATACAAGTGTTTAACAACGTATCCTATCAGAAATCATTGTGGAAGAGTAATTTCCTACTTGATACAGGTTTTCATTATTTAAATGGTTAAATCTTGTCCTATAAAATTGCTAAGAATTATAAGTATCTGTAAGTGTGTCAGAATTTTTGTTTGTTTTGCAAGGAAAAACGAATTGTTTTCTACAGCTCGTAAAGAGAAAAAGATTGGTATTTTAATGAAATGGAAGGATATTTTAACAACATGTTTCTCATTCTCTGTCAAGTGATAGGCCGCATAAATAATCCCAATGAGTGGAAAAAGCAATAGCTTTATCACTTCCGTTAACCGACTACAAATGTCCCAATATAAATGTGGAAGTACTATCTTCTTATTGTGGTTGTCAAATATAAGTAATTTGCGAATGATTATCTAAGAACATTTGTTGCAATGCCTATAAGCAGGGCAAATTTCTATTATCAATGTAACGTTGCAATAAATGACTTTACAAGTGTTTGATATTCGTGCACTAAAGCTTTTCGTTGTCTAAAAGATTTTCTTTATAATCAAGTCCTATCCCGAAAATTTTCTAAGAAATTTCGACATCTGTGTGTACCAACATCGCTGTTTGCTATCCAAGAACAAACGAACAAATATTTCTTTCAATAAATTCTTTCGTATAAGTTGATTGATTTGTTTCAATATTACTTTTGATTCAACATTTTAGATGAATTCGCCTGCGTTAATTTCAATCTACAGTATGTTGCCAACATAAATATGAAGGCAATATATAATTACTCAATCCATTTTTTCCATTAAAGATGGCTTAAGTTTCTTTGAGGTAATACAGGGTGTCCTAAAAAGAATAGTTACTGCTAAGGTTTCTATAAGAAGTATCTTTCTGAGATAGCATAATCTGTCCAATTAATTTACTCGACGTAAACTAAATGTTCCTAGTTTTTTTTTTCTTTGTCAATCTACAGTTTCTTCAGAAAGCCCAAGCATATTTCTATTATCAATTTTAATATTGCAATAAATTATCCTCTAAGCGTCTAATATGAACAGAAGAGTTTGGAGAGAAAAATCTATTCACTAAAAACTTTTCGTTGTCTAAAAGGTTTGCTTTACAATGAAGTCCCATCCTGCAAATTTTATAAGAAATTTCGACATCTGTATGTACAAGCATCGCTGATAGCTATCCAAGAAAAAAGCTCAAATATTTCTTTCGAGAAATTCTTTCGTATAAGTTGATTGACTTGTTTCCAATATTGGTATCGATCCTACATTTTAGGTAAATTCGTACAAATTCATCCTAATGTACAGTGTGTTGTCAATATAAACATGAAGACAATAGAAGAGTTTGGAGAAAAAGATCTATCCACTAAAAACTTTTCGTTGTCTGAAAGGTTTTCTTTACAATTAAGTCCTGTCCTGTAAATTTTCTAAGAAATGCCGACATCTGTGTGTACCAGCATTGCTGTCTGCTGTCCATGAAAAAACGATCAAATATTTCTTTCAAGAAATACTTTCGTATAAGTTTCCAATATTAGTTTTGATCTAACATTTTTGTTAAAATCGTCTACATTAATTCTAATGTACAATATGTTGTCAACATATATGAAGGCAGTATGTGATTAAGTAGTCCATTTCTTCCATTAAAAGTGGCATGAGTTTCTTTAATGCAATAGAGGGCATCCAAAAAATAATAATTGCTACAAAGGTTTCTGTAAGAAGTATCATCTTGGGATAGCGTAATCTCTCCAATCAAATTATTCAACATAAACTTGAACAATGCAGTTTGGCAAATATGCTTGTTGGTTAATCCACAGTTTCCACAGCTACGGGCAAAATATTTCTTGTTGTAATTATCACATATAAGCAATTTGTTAATAATTGTCTAAGAAAATTTGTCGCTATGTCTTTATGGGAGGCACATTTCTATTGTCAAATGTAATGTTGTAATAAATTACTTCACAAGTGTTTAACAACATATACGAACAGAAGAGTTTGAAGAGAAAGATCTATCCACTAAAAACTTTTCGTTGTCTCAAAGGCTTTCTTTACAATTATGTCCTCTCCACTAAATTTTCTAAGAAATTTCGGCATCTGTGTGTACCAGCTTCGCTATTTGCTGTGCAAGAACAAACGAACAAATATTCCTTTCAGAAATTCTTTCGTATAAGTTAATTGACTTCTTCCCAATATTAGTTTTGATCCAACATTTTAGATAAATTCGTCTACATTAATTCTAATCTACAATATGCTGTTAACATAAATATGAAGGCAGTATATGATTAATTAATCCATTTCTTCCATTAGAGACGGCTTAAGTTTCTTTTTTGCTATATAGGGCATCCTAAAAATAATAATTTCTACAAAGGTTTCTATAAGAAGTATCTTTCTAGTGTAGCATAATCTGTCCGATTAAATATCTGAACACAACATAAAATTGGACAATGTAAATTGTTAGTTCCTTTATTTATTATCGTTATTGGTCAATCTACAGTTGCGACGGATATGGGCAGAATGTTTCTTGTTGTTGTCAAATATAAGCAATTTGTTAATGATTACCTAAGAAAATTTGTCGCAATGCCTATAACCGAGGCATATTTCTATTATCAAATGTAATATTGTAATAAATTATCTTCCAAGTCTTTAATGTGAATAGAAGAGTTTGGAGAAAAAGATCTTTCCACTAAAAACTTTTCGATGTCTAAAAAGTTATCTTTACATTGAAGTCCTATCCTGCAAATTTTCTACGAGATTTCGGCATCTATGTGTATCAGCATCGCTGTTTGCTGTCCAGGAAAAGGCGGACAAATATTTCATTCAAGAAATTCTTCCGTATAAGTTGATTGACTTGTTTCCAATATTAGTGCTGATCCAACATTTTAGATAAATTCGTCTACATTAATTCTAACTTACAGTATGTCGTCAACATAAATATGAAGGCAGTATATGATTAATTAATCCAATTCTTCTATTAAAGACGGCTTAGGTTTCCTTGTTGCGATATAGGGCATCCTAAAAATAATATTTGCTACAAAGCTTTCTATGAGAATTATCATTCTGGTGTAGCATAATCTATCCGATTAGATTACTTAGCATAAATTTGGACAATGTAAATTTTTGGTTCCTTTATCAATTATGCTTGCTGGTCAACCTACAGTTGCGACGGATATGGGCAAAATGTTTCTTGTTGTTGTCAAATATAAGCAATTTGTTAATGATTGTGTAAGAAAATTTGTCGCAATGCCAGTAAGCGAGGCACATTTCTATTATCAAATGTAATATTGTAATAAATTATTTCCCAAATGCTTAATACGAACAGAAGTATTCGGAGAAAAAGTCGTATTCACTAAAAGCTTTTCGTTGTCTGAAAGGTTTTCTCTGCAATTAAATCCTGTCCTGTAAATTTTCTAAGAAATTTCGACACCTATATGTACCACCATCGATATTTGCCATCCAAGAACAAAAGGACAAATATTACTTTCGAGGAATTTTTTCGTATAAGTTGATTGATTTTTGTCCAATATTAGTTTTTTTCATTTTAGATGAATTAGGCTACATTAATTCCAATCTACAAAATGTTGTCAATGTGAATATGAAGGAAATATATAATTAATTAATCCATTTCGTCCATTGAAAATGGCTTAAGTTTCTTTCTTGCTGCATACAGCATCCTAAAAATAATAATTGCTGCAAAGGTTTCCATAAGAAGTATCTTTCTGGGGTAACATAATCACCCCAATTAAATTACTCAACATAAACTTGGACAGTGCAATCTTTGAGTTCCCTTATTAACTCTGTTTGTTGGTCAATCTACAGTTTCCACAGATACGGGCAAAATGTTTCTTATTTTGATTGTCAAATATAACAATTATTATTGTTAAAGAAGATTTGTCGCCTATAAGCGGGCCACATTCCTGGTATCAAATGCAATATTGTAATAAACTATCTTGCAAGTGTTTAATACGAACAGAAGAGTTTGGAGAAAGAGATCTATCCGTTAAAAGCTTTTCGTTGTCTAAAAGGTTTTCTTTACAATTAAGTTCCATCCTACGCATTTTCTAAGAAATTTCGATATCTGTATGTATCCCCATCGCTGTTTGCTATTCAAGAACAAACGAACAAATATTACTTTCGAGAAATTCTTTCGTATAGGTTGATTGATTTGTTTCCAATATTATTTTTGATCCAGCATTTTAGATAAATTAGGCTCCATTAATTCCAATCTACAATATGTTGTCAATGTGAATATGTAGGCAATATATTATTAATTCATCCATTTCTTCCATTAAAGCTGGCTTAACTATTTAGTGCAATAGAGGGCATCCAAAAAAATAATAATTGCTACAAAGGTTTCTATAAGAAGTACCATTTTGGGATAGCATAATCTCCAATTAAATTACTCAACCTAAACTTGGACAATGCGGTTTAGCAACTATTCTTCTTGGTCAATGCAGTTTCCACAGATACGGGCAAAATATTTCTTATTGTGATTATCAAATATAAGCAATCTGTTAATGATAGTCTAAGAAATTTTGTCGCTATGGATTTAAGAGAGGCACATTTCTATTATCAAATGTAATATTGTAATAAATTACTTTGCAAGTGTTTAGCAACATATACGAATAAAAGAGTTTGTAGAGAAAGATCTGTCCACTAAAAACTTTTCGTTGTCTCAAAGGTTTTCTTAACTATTATGTCCTCTCCTCTAAATTTTCTAAGAAATTCCGACATCTGTGTGTATCAGCATCGCTATTTGCTGTGCAAGAACAAACGAACAAATATTTCTTTCAAGAAATTCTTTCGTATAAGTTGATTGATTTGTTTCCAATATTGGTTTCCATCCAACATTTTAGATAAATTCGTCTAGATTAATTCTAATCTACAATATGCTGTCAACATAAATATGAAGGCAGTATATGATTAATTAATCCATTTCTTCCATTAGAGACGGCTTAACTTTCTTTTTTGCTATATAGAGCATCCTAAAAATAATAATTGCTACAAAGATCTCTATAAGAAGTATCTTTCTAGTGTCGCATAATCTGTCCGATTAAATATCTGAACACAACATAAAGTTGGACAATGTAAATTGTTAGTTCCTTTATTTATTACGGTTATTGGTCAATCTACAGTTGGTACGGATATGGGCAGAATGTTTCTTGTTGTTGTCAAATATAAGCAATTTCTTAATGATTGTCTAAGAAAATTTGTCGCAATGCCTATAACCGAGGCATATTTCTATTATCAAATGTAATATTGTAATAAATTATCTTCCAAGTGTTTAATGTGAATAGAAGAGTTTGGAGAAAAAGATCTATTCACTAAAATCTTTTCGATGTCTAAAAAGTTATCTTTACATTGAAGTCCTATCCTGTAAATTTTCTAAGAGATTTCGGCATCTATGTGTACCAGCATCGCTGTTTGCTGTGCAAGAAAAGGCGGACAAATATTTCATTCAAGAAATTCTTCCGTATAAGTTGATTGTTTCCAATATTAGTGTTGATCCAACATTTTAGATAAATTCGTCTACATGAGTCTTAGTATGAAGGCAATATATTATTCATCCATCCATTTCTTCCATTAAAGGTGGCTTAACTATTTAGTGCAATAGAGGTCATCCAAAAAATAATAATTGCTACAAAGGTTTCTATAAGAAGTACCATTTTGGGATAGCATAATCTCCAATTAAATTACTCAACATAAACTTGGACAACGCGGTTTAGCAACTATTCTTCTTGGTCAATGAAGTTTCCACAGATACGGGTAACATATTTCTTGTTGTGATTGTCAAATATAACCAATTTGTTAATGATTGTCTAAGAAAATTTGTCGCTATGCCTTTAAGGGAAGCACATTTCTATTGTCAAATGTAATGTTGTAATAAATTACTTTGCAAGTGTTTAACAACATATACGAACAGAACAGTTTGGAGAAAAAGATCTATCCACTAAAAGCTTTTCGTCGTCTGAAAGGTTTTCTCTGCAATTAAATCCTGTCCTGTAAATTTTCAAAGAAATATCGACATCTCTGTGTACCAGCATCGCTGTTTGCTGTCCATGAACAAACAAACGGATATTTCTTTCAAGAAAGTCTTTCGTATTAGTTGATTGACTTGTTTCCAATATTATTTTTGATCCAACATTTTAGATAAATTCGTCTACATGAATCCTAGTATGAAGGCAATATATTATTAATCCATCCATTTCTGCCATTAAAGGTGACTTAACTCTTTAGTGCAATAGAGGGCATCCAAAAAATAATAATTGCTACAAAGGTTTCTATAAGAAGTACCATTTTGGGATAGCATAATCTCCAATTAAATTACTCAACATAAACTTGGACAACGCGGTTTAGCAACTATTCTTCTTGGTCAATGCAGTTTCCACAGATACGGGCAAAATATTTCTTATTGTGATTGTCAAATATAAGCAATTTGTTAATGATTGTCTAATAAAATTTGTAGCTACGGCTTTAAGAGAGGCACATTTCTATTGTGAAATCTAATATTGTAATAAATTACTTTGCAAGTGTATAACAACATATACGAATAGAAGAGTTTGGAGAAAAAGATCTATCCACTAAAAACTTTTCGTTGTCTGAAAGGTTTTCTTTACAATTAAGCCCTGTCGTCTAAATTTTCAAAGAAATTTCGACATCTCTGTGTACCAGCATCGCTGTTTGCTGTCCAAGAAAAAACGAACAAATATTTCTTTTAAGAATTTTTTTCGTATAAGTTGATTTACTTGTTTCCAATATTGGTTTCGATCCAACATTTTAGATAAATTCGTCTACATTAATTCTAACCTACAATATGTCGTCAACATAAATATGAAGGCAGTATATGATTAATTAATCCATTTCTTCTATGAAATACGGCTTAAGTTTCCTTGTTGCGATATAGGGCATCCTAAAAATAATATTTGCTGTAAAGCTTTCTATAAGAATTATCCTTCTGGTGTAGCATAATCTATCCGATTAGATTACTTAGCATAAATTTGGACAATGTAAATTTTTGGTTCCTTTATCAATTATGCTTGCTGGTCAACCTACAGTTGCGACGGATATGGGCAAAAGGTTTCTTGTTGTTGTCAAATATAAGCAATTTGTTAATGATTGTCTAAGAAAATTTGTCGCAATGTCAGTAAGCGAGGCACATTTCTATTATCAAATGTAATATAGTAATAAATTATTTCCCAAATGCTTAATACGAACAGAAGTATTCGGAGAAAAAGTCGTATTCACTAAAAGTTTTTCGCTGTCTCAAAGGTGTACTTTACAAGTCCTATCCTACAAATCTTCTAAGAAATTTCGACATCTATATGTACCAGCATCGATATTTGCCATCCAAGAACAAAAGGACAAATATTACTTTCGAGGAATTTTGTCGTATAAGTTCATTGATTTTTTTCCAGCATTAGTTTTGATCCATATTTTAGATGAATTAGGCTCCATTAATTCCAATCTACAATATGTTGTCAATGTGAATATGAAGGAAATATATAATTAATTAATCCATTTCGTCCATTGAAAACGGGTTAAGTTTCTTTCTTGCTGTATACAGCATCCTAAAAATTATAAACTGCTACAAAGATTTCTATAAGAAGTATCTTTCTGGGGTAACATAACCACCCCAATTAAATTATTCAACATAAACTTGGACAGTGCAATCTTTGAGTTCCCTTATTAACTCTGCTTGTTGGTCAATCTACAGTTTCCACAGACACGGGCAAAATGTTTCTTGTTTTGATTGTCAAATATAATAATTTGCTAATTATCGTCAAAGAAGATTTGTCGCAATGCCTATAAGCGGGCCACATTCCTGTTATCAAATGCAATATTGTAATAAACTATCTTGCAAGTGTTTAATACGAACAGAAGAGTTTGGAGAAAGAGATCTATCCATTAAAAGCTTTTCTTTGTCTAAAAGGTTTTCTTTACAATGAAGTTCCATCCTGCGCATTTTCTAAGAAATTTCGATATCTGTATGTATCGCCATCGTTATTTGCTATTCAAGAACAAACGAACAAATATTACTTTCGAGAAATTCTTTCGTATAGGTTGATTGATTTGTTTCCAATATCATTATTTTTGATCGAACATTTTAGATAAATTCATCTACATGAATCCTAATATGGAGGCAATATTATTATTAATTCATCCATTTCTTCCATTAAAGATGGCTTAAGTTTCTTTAATGCAGTAGGAGGCATACGGAAAATAATAATTGCTGCAAAGGTTTCTAGTATCTTTTTGGGATAGCATAATCTCTCCAATTAAAATATTCAACATAAACTTGGACAATGCTTCTTGGTCAATCCACAGTTTTCAGAGATACGAGCAAAACATTTCATGTTGTGATTGTCAAATATAAGCAATTTGTTAATGATTGTCTAAGAAAATTTGTCGCTATGTCTTTAAGGGAGGAATATTTCTATTGTCAAATGTAATGTTGTAAAAAATTATTTTGCAAGTGTTTAACAATATATACGAATAGAAGAGTTTGGAGAATAAGATCTATCGACTAAAATCTTTTCGTTGTCTCAAATGGTTTTCTTTACAATTAAGTCCTATCGTGTAAATTTTCTAAAAAATGTCGACATCTGTGTGTACCAGCATCACTGTTTGCTGTCCAACAACAAACGAACAAATATTTCCTTCAAGAAATTCTTTCGTATAAGTTGATTGATTTGTTTCCAATATTATTTTTGATCCAGAATTTTAGATAAATTCGTCTACATGAATCCTAATATGGAGGCAATATTATTATTAATTCATCCATTTCTTCCATTAAAGATGGCTTAAGTTTCTTTAATGCAATAGGAGGCATTCAAAGAATAATAATTGCTGCAAAGGTATCTATAAGCAGTATCTTTCTGGGATAGCATAATCTCTCCAATTAAATTATTCAACATAAACTTGGACAATGCTTCTTGGTCAATCCACAGTTTTCAGAGATATGAGCAAAACATTTCTTGTTGTGATTGTCAAATATAAGCAATTTGTTAATGATTGTCTAAGAAAATTTGTCGCTATGTCTTTAAGGGAGGAACATTTCTATTGTCAAATGTAATGTAAAAAATTATTTTGCAAGTGTTTAACAATATATACGAATAGAAGAGTTTGGAGAATAAGATCTATCCACTAAAATCTTTTCGTTGTCTCAAATGGTTTTCTTTACAATTAAGTCCTATCCTGTAAATTTTCTAAAAAATGTCGACATCTGTGTGTACCAGCATCACTGTTTGCTGTCCAAGAACAAACGAACAAATATTTCCTTCAAGAAATTCTTTCGTATAAGTTGATTGATTTGTTTCCAATATTATTTTTGATTCAGAATTTTGGATAAATTCGCCTACATGAATCCTAATATGAAGGCAATCTATTATTAATTCATCCATTTCTTCCATTAAAGATGGCTTAAGTTTCTTTAATGCAATAGGAGCATCCAAAAAATAATAATTGCTACAAAAGTTTCTATAAGAAGTATCTTTTTGGGATAGCATAATCTCTCCAATTAAATTATTCAACATAAACTTGGACAATGCTTCTTGGTCAATCCACAGTTTTCAGAGATACGAGCAAAACATTTCTTGTTCTGATTGTCAAATATATGCAAATTTGCTAATGATTGTCTAAGAAAATTTGTCGCTATGCCTTTAAGGGAGGCACATTTCTATTGTCAAATGTAATGTTGTAATAAATTACTTTGCAAGTGTTTAACAACATATACGAATAGAAGAGTTTGGAGAAAAAGATCTATACACTAATACCTTTTCGTTGTCTCAAAAGGTTTTCTTCAGAATTAAGTCCTATCCTGTAAATTTTCTAAAAAAATGTCGACATCTGTGTGTACCAGCATCACTGTTTGCTGTCCAAAAACAAACGAACAGATATTTCCTTCAAGAAATTCTGTCGTATAAGTTGATTGATTTGTTTCCAATATTAGTTTTGATCGAACATTTTAGATAAATTCGTCTACATTAATTCTAATCTACAATATGTTGTCAACGTGAATATGGAGGCAGTATATGATTAATTAATCCATTTCTTCCATTAAAGACGGCTTAAGTTTCTTTTGTGCTATATAGGGCATCCTAAAAATGATAATTGCTACGAACATTTCTATATGAAGTATCTTTCTGGTGGAACATAATCTATCCTATCAAATTGCTGAACACAAACTTGGACAATGTAAGTTGTTAGTTCCTTTACTAATTACAGTTGCTGCGGATATGGGCAAAATGTTTCTTGTTGTTGTCAAATATAAGCAATTTGTTAATGATTGTCTAAGAAAATGTGTCGCAATGTCTATAAGCGAGGCACATTTCTATTACCAAATATAATTTGTAATGATGTAATAAATTATTTTCCAAACGTTTAATACGAGCAAAAGTATTCGGAGAAAAAAATATATTCACTAAAGGCTTTTCGGTGTCTCAAAGGTTTTCTTGACAATTAACTGCTATCCTGCAAATTGTCTAAAAAATTTCGCCATTTGTGTGTATCAGCATCGCTCTTTGTTATACAAGGACAACGAACAAATATTTTTTTCTGGAAACTCTTTCCTATAAGTTGATTGACTTGCTTCCGATATTGGTTTTGTTTCAACATTTTAGATGAATTGGGCTACTTTAATTTCAGTCTATAGTTTGTTGTCAATATAAATATGAATACAGTTAAGATGGCTTAAGTTTTCCTGATGCAATATAGGGCGTACTAAAAATAATAATTGTTGCAATGATTTCTATAAAAAGTATCTTTCTGGGGTAGCATAATCTATCCAATCAATATACTAAACATAAGCTAGGGCAGTGCAGACTTTTAGTTCCTTTATCATCTATGGTTGTGTTACAGTTTCTACAGATATAAGCAAAATGTTTCTTGTTGTGCTTGTCAAATATAAGCAATTTATTTTTGGTTGTTTAAGAAAATTTGTCGCAGTTTTTATAAACGGGGCGGGGCGCATTTCGATTATCAAGTGTAATATTGCAAACATTACCTTGCAAGAGTTTAACAACATATACGAACAGAAGAGTTTGGAAAGAAAGATCTCTTTACCAAAAGTTTTTCGTTGTCTAAAAGGTTTCCCTTACAATTAAATCCTATCCTGTACATTTTTAAGAAATTTCGATATCTGTGTTTACCAGCATCGGTGTTTGTTATCCAAGGACAAATGAACAAATATTTCTTTGGACAAATTCTTTTGTATATTTGTTCTATCTTGATTTTCTTCTTTCCAATACTAGTTCTAATTCAACATTTTAGATGAATTCATCTACTTTAATTTGGCTTGTCCGGAAACTAAGTACCGTTTCGTTCTACCGCCACAGCAGCTCTATTGTTGTAGCTCTGCACAGGCACACGTATCTCTGGTTAGTCTGTCAGCTGCCGCCATTACCTACGGATTGAGCTGTGCTTATATATGTTAGTGATTGTTCAAATTGTTTAAGATGTAATGACAGATGGAATAATGAAAAAGTAGGTTCTAATGTGAGCAATATATGAGCATGTTCATGATCTACTGTATCTATGAAGAGAGCTAGTATAACGGAAAAACTATTTTTCCTGCAGAAAATTTTTATTATCTTTTGTTTTTGTCCTTGAGTGCATTGTCACTTCAAGGCAAATTTCTTTTATAAGCAATGAGGAGATGTTCAGGAAGCAACTCACACAGCAGAACAGACATTCAATAACTAAGCCTAATCTCAAAACTTTTTCTCTCTTTATTTAACATGGCTGTTTAAAATAATCCACAATCTTCTGCTTCTTTGATCAATTCTGTTTTTTTGCGGATGTAAACTAAATGTTTATTCCTTTGATATTAGTTCCTGCCATTATGTGAAAGGTTTAACAAATAATTCATGTGCTATCAAATATAAATGTCGCAGAAGGAGTATTCTTTGTACTTTAACTGCACATTTCTTTGATATATATTTCTAATGCAATTCCCTAATACAGTACATGTGCATGTTTATCATGGATGTCTAAGAATGGTGTCAATAACACTGTACAACTTCTCCTATCGTAGGTTTTTACCCTCTTTTGTTCCCGTGTTTAATTGCATTGTTACTACAAATTGAATTCTTTCATAGACAATGAGGCGATTTTCAGGAAATAACTCATACAGCAGAACATTCAGCATAGTAAGCAACGATTAAGCTAATGGATTTTCCAACTCTTTTCACAAAATATACTTAAAATATACTTAAAATATACTTAAAATATACTCAAAATATACTTAAAATATACTTAAAATATATTTAAAATATACTTAAAATATACTTAAAATATACTTAAAATATACTAAATATACTTAAAGCAACCAACAATTTTCTGTTTCTTAGATAAATACTGGCTCCATTGGATACAAACGAAACGTTTCTTTCTGGCAGAATGTGAAGCATTCAAGAAATACTACATGTGCTTTCTAATATAAATGTCGTAAAGTAGGCACTTTAACTGCTCATTTCTTTGATATATTTCTCTGATGCAGTTCGAGTCGATAAAACGCTACAACAAATTTTTATTGTAGTAAGTTTTTACACTTTTTGTTTCTGTCCTTGAGTGCATTGTTACTCCAAGTTGATTTCTTTTATAAACAATGAGACCGTGTTCAGGAAGTAACTCATATAACAGAACAGATATTGAACACCAACTATGCTAATGCAATTTCCAACTTTTTTCACTAAATATACCTATTTACGGTAATCCACAATTTTTTTGTTTCTTTGATAAATGCCTCTGATGCAGTTCGAGTCGATAAAACGCTACAACAAATTTTGATTGTAGTAAGTTTTTGCACACTTTTGTTTCTGTCCTTGAGTGTATTGTTACTCCAAGTTGATTTCTTTTATAAACAATGAGACCGTGTTCAGGAAGTATCTCACATAACAGAACAGATATTGAACACCAACTATGCTAGTGCAATTTCCAACTTTTTCACTAAATATACCTATTTACGGTAATCCACAATTTTTTTGTTTCTTTGATAAATACCTCTGATGCAGTTCGAGTCGATAAGACGCTACAACAAATTTTGATTGTAGTAAGTTTTTACACTCTTTTGTTTCTGTCCTTGAGTGTATTGTTACTCCAAGTTGATTTCTTTTATAAACAATGAGACCGTGTTCAGGAAGTAACTCACATAACAGAACAGATATTGAGCACCAACTATGCTAATGCAATTTCCAACTTTTTCACTAAATATACCTATTTACGGTAATCCACAATTTTTTTGTTTCTTTGATAAATACCTCTGATGCAGTTCGAGTCGATAAGACGCTACAACAAATTTTGGTTGTAGTAAGTTTTTACACCCTTCTGTTTCTGTCCTTGAGTGTATTGTTACTCCAAGTTGATTTCTTTTATAAACAATGAGACCGTGTTCAGGAAGTAACTCACATAACAGAACAGATATTGAGCACCAACTATGCTAATGCAATTTCCAACTTTTTTCACTAAATATACCTATTTACGGTAATCCATAATTCTTTTGTTTCTTTGATAAATACCTCTGATGCAGTTCGAGTCGATAAAACGCTACAAAAAATTTTGATTGTAGAAAGTTTTTACACTCTTTTGTTTCTGTCCTTGAGTGTATTGGTACTCCAAGTTGATTTCTTTTATAAACAATGAGATCGTGTTCAGGAAGTAACTCACATAACAGAACAGATATTGAACACCAACTATGCTAGTGCAATTTCCAACTTTTTTCACAAAATATACCTATTTACGGTAATCCACAATTTTTTTGTTTCTTTGATAAATACCTCTGATGCAGTTCGAGTCGATAAGACGCTACAACAAATTTTGGTTGTAGTAAGTTTTTACACTCTTTTGTTTCTGTCCTTGAGTGTATTGTTACTCCAAGTTGATTTCTTTTATAAACAATGAGACCGTGTTCAGGAAGTAACTCACACAACAGAACAGATATTGAGCACCAACTATGCTAATGCAATTTCCAACTTTTTTCACAAAATATACCTATTTACGGTAATCCACAATTTTTTTGTTTCTTTGATAAATACCTCTGATGCAGTTCGAGTCGATAAGACGCTAGAACAAATTTTGATTGTAGTAAGTTTTTACACTCTTTTGTTTCTGTCCTTGAGTGTATTGTTACTCCAAGTTGATTTCTTTTATAAACAATGAGACCGTGTTCAGGAAGTAACTCACACAACAGAACAGATATTGAGCACCAACTATGCTAATGCAATTTCCAACTTTTTTCACTAAATATACCTATTTACGGTAATCCACAATTTTTTAGTTTCTTTGATAAATACCTCTGATGCAGTTCGAGTCGATAAGACGCTAGAACAAATTTTGATTGTAGTAAGTTTTTACACTCTTTTGTTTCTGTCCTTGAGTGTATTGTTACTCCAAGTTGATTTCTTTTATAAACAATGAGACCGTGTTCAGGAAGTAACTCACACAACAGAACAGATATTGAGCACCAACTATGCTAATGCAATTTCCAACTTTTTTCACTAAATATACCTATTTACGGTAATCCACAATTTTAGTTTCTTTGATAAATACCTCTGATGCAGTTCGAGTCGATAAGACGCTAGAACAAATTTTGATTGTAGTAAGTTTTTACACTCTTTTGTTTCTGTCCTTGAGTGTATTGGTACTCCAAGTTGATTTCTTTTATAAACAATGAGATCGTGTTCAGGAAGTAACTCACATAACAGAACAGATATTGAACACCAACTATGCTAGTGCAATTTCCAACTTTTTTCACAAAATATACCTATTTACGGTAATCCACAATTTTTTTGTTTCTTTGATAAATACCTCTGATGCAGTTCGAGTCGATAAGACGCTAGAACAAATTTTGATTGTAGTAAGTTTTTACACTCTTTTGTTTCTGTCCTTGAGTGTATTGTTACTCCAAGTTGATTTCTTTTATAAACAATGAGACCGTGTTCAGGAAGTAACTCACACAACAGAACAGATATTGAGCACCAACTATGCTAATGCAATTTCCAACTTTTTTCACTAAATATACCTATTTACGGTAATCCACAATTTTTTTGTTTCTTTGATAAATACCTCTGATGCAGTTCGAGTCGATAAAACGCTACAAAAAATTTTGATTGTAGTAAGTTTTTACACTCTTTTGTTTCTGTCCTTGAGTGTATTGTTACTCCAAGTTGATTTCTTTTATAAACAATGAGATCGTGTTCAGGAAGTAACTCACATAACAGAACAGATATTGAGCACCAACTATGCTAATGCAATTTCCAACTTTTTCACTAAATATACCTATTTACGGTAATCCACAATTTTTTGTTTCTTTGATAAATACCTCTGATGCAGTTCGAGTCGATAAGACGCTACAACAAATTTTGGTTGTAGTAAGTTTTACACTCTTTTGTTTCTGTCCTTGAGTGTATTGGTACTCCAAGTTGATTTCTTTTATAAACAATGAGACCGTGTTCAGGAAGTAACTCACACAACAGAACAGATATTGAGCACCAACTATGCTAATGCAATTTCCAACTTTTTCACTAAATATACCTATTTACGGTAATCCACAATTTTTGTTTCTTTGATAAATACCTCTGATGCAGTTCGAGTCGATAAGACGCTACAACAAATTTTGATTGTAGTAAGTTTTTACACTCTTTTGTTTCTGTCCTTGAGTGTATTGTTACTCCAAGTTGATTTCTTTTATAAACAATGAGACCGTGTTCAGGAAGTAACTCACACAACAGAACAGATATTGAGCACCAACTATGCTAATGCAATTTCCAACTTTTTCACTAAATATACCTATTTACGGTAATCCACAATTCTTTTGTTTCTTTGATAAATACCTCTGATGCAGTTCGAGTCGATAAAACGCTACAACAAATTTTGATTGTAGTAAGTTTTACACTCTTTTGTTTCTGTCCTTGAGTGTATTGGTACTCCAAGTTGATTTCTTTTATAAACAATGAGATCGTGTTCAGGAAGTAACTCACATAACAGAACAGATATTGAGCACCAACTATGCTAATGCAATTTCCAACTTTTTCACTAAATATACCTATTTACGGTAATCCACAATTTTTGTTTCTTTGATAAATACCTCTGATGCAGTTCGAGTCGATAAAACGCTACAACAAATTTTGATTGTAGTAAGTTTTTACACTCTTTTGTTTCTGTCCTTGAGTGTATTGTTACTCCAAGTTGACTTCTTTTATAAACAATGAGACCGTGTTCAGGAAGTAACTCACATAACAGAACAGATATTGAGGACCAACTATGCTAATGCAATTTCCAACTTTTTTCACTAAATATACCTATTTACGGTAATCCACAATTTTTTTGTTTCTTTGATAAATACCTCTGATGCAGTTCGAGTCGATAAGACGCTAGAACAAATTTTGATTGTAGTAAGTTTTTACACTCTTTTGTTTCTGTCCTTGAGTGTATTGTTACTCCAAGTTGATTTCTTTTATAAACAATGAGACCGTGTTCAGGAAGTAACTCACACAACAGAACAGATATTGAGCACCAACTATGCTAATGCAATTTCCAACTTTTTTCACTAAATATACCTATTTACGGTAATCCACAATTTTTTTGTTTCTTTGATAAATACCTCTGATGCAGTTCGAGTCGATAAGACGCTACAACAAATTTTGGTTGTAGTAAGTTTTTACACTCTTTTGTTTCTGTCCTTGAGTGTATTGTTACTCCAAGTTGATTTCTTTTATAAACAATGAGACCGTGTTCAGGAAGTAACTCACACAACAGAACAGATATTGAGCACCAACTATGCTAATGCAATTTCCAACTTTTTTCACTAAATATACCTATTTACGGTAATCCACAATTTTTTTGTTTCTTTGATAAATACCTCTGATGCAGTTCGAGTCGATAAGACGCTACAACAAATTTTGATTGTAGTAAGTTTTTACACTCTTTTGTTTCTGTCCTTGAGTGTATTGTTACTCCAAGTTGATTTCTTTTATAAACAATGAGATCGTGTTCAGGAAGTAACTCACATAACAGAACAGATATTGAGCACCAACTATGCTAATGCAATTTCCAACTTTTTTCACTAAATATACCTATTTACGGTAATCCACAATTTTTTTGTTTCTTTGATAAATACCTCTGATGCAGTTCGAGTCGATAAGACGCTACAACAAATTTTGGTTGTAGTAAGTTTTTACACCCTTCTGTTTCTGTCCTTGAGTGTATTGTTACTCCAAGTTGATTTCTTTTATAAACAATGAGACCGTGTTCAGGAAGTAACTCACATAACAGAACAGATATTGAGCACCAACTATGCTAATGCAATTTCCAACTTTTTTCACTAAATATACCTATTTACGGTAATCCACAATTTTTTTGTTTCTTTGATAAATACCTCTGATGCAGTTCGAGTCGATAAAACGCTACAACAAATTTTGATTGTAGTAAGTTTTTACACTCTTTTGTTTCTGTCCTTGAGTGTATTGGTACTCCAAGTTGATTTCTTTTATAAACAATGAGACCGTGTTCAGGAAGTAACTCACACAACAGAACAGATATTGAGCACCAACTATGCTAATGCAATTTCCAACTTTTTTCACTAAATATACCTATTTACGGTAATCCACAATTTTTTTGTTTCTTTGATAAATACCTCTGATGCAGTTCGAGTCGATAAAACGCTACAACAAATTTTGATTGTAGTAAGTTTTTACACTCTTTTGTTTCTGTCCTTGAGTGTATTGTTACTCCAAGTTGATTTCTTTTATAAACAATGAGACCGTGTTCAGGAAGTAACTCACACAACAGAACAGATATTGAGCACCAACTATGCTAATGCAATTTCCAACTTTTTTCACTAAATATACCTATTTACGGTAATCCACAATTTTTTTGTTTCTTTGATAAATACCTCTGATGCAGTTCGAGTCGATAAAACGCTACAACAAATTTTGATTGTAGTAAGTTTTTACACTCTTTTGTTTCTGTCCTTGAGTGTATTGGTACTCCAAGTTGATTTCTTTTATAAACAATGAGATCGTGTTCAGGAAGTAACTCACATAACAGAACAGATATTGAGCACCAACTATGCTAATGCAATTTCCAACTTTTTTCACTAAATATACCTATTTACGGTAATCCACAATTTTTTTGTTTCTTTGATAAATACCTCTGATGCAGTTCGAGTCGATAAGACGCTAGAACAAATTTTGATTGTAGTAAGTTTTTACACTCTTTTGTTTCTGTCCTTGAGTGTATTGTTACTCCAGGTTGATTTCTTTTATAAACAATGAGACCGTGTTCAGGAAGTAACTCACACAACAGAACAGATATTGAGCACCAACTATGCTAATGCAATTTCCAACTTTTTTCACTAAATATACCTATTTACGGTAATCCACAATTTTTTTTGTTTCTTTGATAAATACCTCTGATGCAGTTCGAGTCGATAAGACGCTAGAACAAATTTTGATTGTAGTAAGTTTTTACACTCTTTTGTTTCTGTCCTTGAGTGTATTGTTACTCCAAGTTGATTTCTTTTATAAACAATGAGACCGTGTTCAGGAAGTAACTCACACAACAGAACAGATATTGAGCACCAACTATGCTAATGCAATTTCCAACTTTTTTCACTAAATATACCTATTTACGGTAATCCACAATTTTTTTGTTTCTTTGATAAATACCTCTGATGCAGTTCGAGTCGATAAGACGCTACAACAAATTTTGGTTGTAGTAAGTTTTTACACTCTTTTGTTTCTGTCCTTGAGTGTATTGTTACTCCAAGTTGATTTCTTTTATAAACAATGAGACCGTGTTCAGGAAGTAACTCACACAACAGAACAGATATTGAGCACCAACTATGCTAATGCAATTTCCAACTTTTTTCACTAAATATACCTATTTACGGTAATCCACAATTTTTTTTGTTTCTTTGATAAATACCTCTGATGCAGTTCGAGTCGATAAGACGCTAGAACAAATTTTGATTGTAGTAAGTTTTTACACTCTTTTGTTTCTGTCCTTGAGTGTATTGTTACTCCAAGTTGATTTCTTTTATAAACAATGAGACCGTGTTCAGGAAGTAACTCACACAACAGAACAGATATTGAGCACCAACTATGCTAATGCAATTTCCAACTTTTTTCACTAAATATACCTATTTACGGTAATCCACAATTTTGTTTCTTTGATAAATACCTCTGATGCAGTTCGAGTCGATAAGACGCTACAACAAATTTTGGTTGTAGTAAGTTTTTACACTCTTTTGTTTCTGTCCTTGAGTGTATTGTTACTCCAAGTTGATTTCTTTTATAAACAATGAGACCGTGTTCAGGAAGTAACTCACACAACAGAACAGATATTGAGCACCAACTATGCTAATGCAATTTCCAACTTTTTCACTAAATATACCTATTTACGGTAATCCACAATTCTTTTGTTTCTTTGATAAATACCTCTGATGCAGTTCGAGTCGATAAAACGCTACAACAAATTTGTATTGTAGTAAGTTTTTACACTCTTTTGTTTCTGTCCTTGAGTGTATTGTTACTCCAAGTTGATTTCTTTTATAAACAATGAGACCGTGTTCAGGAAGTAACTCACACAACAGAACAGATATTGAGCACCAACTATGCTAATGCAATTTCCAACTTTTTTCACTAAATATACCTATTTACGGTAATCCATAATTCTTTTGTTTCTTTGATAAATACCTCTGATGCAGTTCGAGTCGATAAAACGCTACAACAAATATGTATTGTAGTAAGTTTTTACACTCTTTTGTTTCTGTCCTTGAGTGTATTGTTACTCCAAGTTGATTTCTTTTATAAACAATGAGACCGTGTTCAGGAAGTAACTCACACAACAGAACAGATATTGAGCACCAACTATGCTAATGCAATTTCCAACTTTTTTCACTAAATATACCTATTTACGGTAATCCATAATTCTTTTGTTTCTTTGATAAATACCTCTGATGCAGTTCGAGTCGATAAAACGCTACAAAAAATTTTGATTGTAGTAAGTTTTTACACTCTTTTGTTTCTGTTCTTGAGTGTATTGGTACTCCAAGTTGATTTCTTTTATAAACAATGAGATCGTGTTCAGGAAGTAACTCACATAACAGAACAGATATTGAGCACCAACTATGCTAATGCAATTTCCAACTTTTTTCACTAAATATACCTATTTACGGTAATCCACAATTTTTTTGTTTCTTTGATAAATACCTCTGATGCAGTTCGAGTCGATAAGACGCTACAACAAATTTTGGTTGTAGTAAGTTTTTACAGCCTTCTGTTTCTGTCCTTGAGTGTATTGTTACTCCAAGTTGATTTCTTTTATAAACAATGAGACCGTGTTCAGGAAGTAACTCACATAACAGAACAGATATTGAGGACCAACTATGCTAATGCAATTTCCAACTTTTTTCACTAAATATACCTATTTACGGTAATCCACAATTTTTTGTTTCTTTGATAAATACCTCTGATGCAGTTCGAGTCGATAAAACGCTACAACAAATTTTGATTGTAGTAAGTTTTTACACTCTTTTGTTTCTGTCCTTGAGTGTATTGGTACTCCAAGTTGATTTCTTTTATAAACAATGAGACCGTGTTCAGGAAGTAACTCACATAACAGAACAGATATTGAGCACCAACTATGCTAATGCAATTTCCAACTTTTTTCACTAAATATACCTATTTACGGTAATCCACAAGTTTTTGTTTCTTTGATAAATACCTCTGATGCAGTTCGAGTCGATAAGACGCTAGAACAAATTTTGATTGTAGTAAGTTTTTACACTCTTTTGTTTCTGTCCTTGAGTGTATTGTTACTCCAAGTTGATTTCTTTTATAAACAATGAGACCGTGTTCAGGAAGTAACTCACACAACAGAACAGATATTGAGCACCAACTATGCTAATGCAATTTCCAACTTTTTTCACTAAATATACCTATTTACGGTAATCCACAATTTTTTTGTTTCTTTGATAAATACCTCTGATGCAGTTCGAGTCGATAAGACGCTACAACAAATTTTGGTTGTAGTAAGTTTTTACACTCTTTTGTTTCTGTCCTTGAGTGTATTGTTACTCCAAGTTGATTTCTTTTATAAACAATGAGACCGTGTTCAGGAAGTAACTCACATAGCAGAACAGATATTGAGCGTAATGAGTATTAACTAAGCTGATGCAATTTTCCAGCTTTTTTCACTAAATATACGTATTTACAGTAATCCACAATTTTTTCTTCTCGATGGAGTGAGTTCGAATTCATACTTTTTACCTTGGATTTCTATTCGAGCTTAGTTTATAATATTAAGACATGCAAGAAGCTATTCGGATATGTTGAATCCTGAAGCATCAAGGGTATATTAATTTGCATCGAGTATTACTATTTTTACAATTAAGTGAAGAACGGAAAACAAAAGCCGTTTAGTACTTACATTCTAGATACGTAGGTTACCGTTTCAGTATTAAATGCAGAACAGGGAACATAAAAACCAATCAATAATTCACATTCTGAACACGTCTTCTCCTTGTGAATGCGACTTTGAATTCATATTTTGCGGTGGGCTTCTAGTGTCTTTATTCGCCAAATTCCGAAACGAACCAAACGATGTTATAAAATCTTAAACTCTAAAATATTTGAGCCAGTGCAATTGCCACCCAAAAGTTACTATTTCAATAAAATTTTGAATTCGTGCTTTGCTTTGGACTTCTATTAGTCCTTATTCTGTAAACATCACGATGTACAAATATGAAATACTAAACCCTAAAATATTAATAAGGATCTATTTAACTAGCATCCAGCATTAGTATTTAAGTATTAAATGAAGAATGGAAAACATAAAGACCATTTAATACTCACGTTTTGGAAACGTAGGTTATGGTTTTTGTGTTAAATAGGGAATGTAAAAACCATTCAATAATTTACATTCTGGACACTTTCTCTTCTTGCGGATGGTATTTTGAATTCATATTTTGCTTTGGGCTTCTGTTTGTCTTTATTCGCCAAATATGAAAAGTTACTGTTTTGATTTTAAATGTAGAATGGGAAGTATGAAAACTGTTTGATGATATACATTGTGAGCATGGTATCTACTTGCTGGGGCGATTTCTTTTTTGTATGGTACTTAGTACTTCTAGATGTCTTTATTTACTTAGCACTAAAGGGTACAAGAAACTTTTTTGAAATGTTGAAATTTACCGTTTAGGATTTAAATGATCTGAACACGGTTCCTCCTCGCTGAAGCCATTTCATATTGATGCTTTACATAGGGCTTGTATTTATCTTTATATGTCCAATACCAAAGTGAACAAAAGACTGTTTTGAATTCTTTAATCCTATGGTATTTGGTAAGGTCTTTCCATTAACACTGACAATTACTATTTTGGAGTTTTAAATGTTAGGTAGAAAATCATGAGAGCTGCATCTACGTTCTAAACACGCTTCCTTTTCTCTTTGTCCTTATCCCACTAAGACCAAGGCGAATAATGGTTGCGTATTACTTTTCTTTGTAAATCATGACCTTTCCAAATATTTTTCTGCTGCTGTAGACTGTTGGGATTTTTTAAGACTTGAATTTATTATGGCCGTTTGTTCGATTTTGAGTTTACTTTCTGTCATCAATTTAAGAAATTTCTATAGTGTTTTTGAGCAAATCCTATGCAGTATATTCTGAATCTAGATAAATGTTTATGCAACGTTTATTTATTACTGTATAGCTTGATATATATTCTGTAATGTTAAAGTCTAAAGTATTTGTGTCTATCAAATACCCTAAATTATCAGTTGGGAGTTATATATGGAATAAAAAGCATAAACACCAGCCAGTGGTCTATGTTTTGAGCAGGTTTCCCATTGCGCTGGAGATATTTCGAATTTATGTCTTTCCAATGACTATTTATTTCTCTTGCGCCATGATGAATGCTTGCGTTGCATATTTCCTACATAAAACACCTGAGATGTATCCACTAAAGTCGAAGTGTTTTAGTTTACCCAATTGAAGCTTAAATTATCATTGTTAGAGTTTAATATAGAGTTTCTGACTTGTTAATAATTTCTGGTTCTTTTTATCTGCATAATTCTAAGGGAAATGAACATTTTTAAAAAATGTATCTATATCTCTTTTGTACATTACTTTAATCTTCAGTTTTATTGTTCTTTACACTTTCTGGTTATCTTTTAACTGAGTACCATTACGTACAGCCTTAAAAGTTTCTTTTTTTTTAAAAAAGGCAAATATTGCATCGTCATAGCTCAAATGCTCCTTAAATTTTGTGGTTCTTCTAGGGAGATGGATTACCCGTCTGGTGGTTAATCAATCTGAACGTTAATAAGTTGTCAATTGATTGTGAAGGTTGTAGATGTAAAACCTTGTTTTGCTACTTAAACTGTATACATAATGGAACATAGAATATTGTCTCTTTATATTAATATGCACGTATGCATATATCCATAATTATCTATTTTATTATATGAATTACAGTTTATTTGTATTATATGATAAATTTAAGCTTTAACTTGTCTTAAGGTGTTTTCCAAAACGTAATTGCCTTATAACTTTGTGTTTATCATCTTTTCTCTTTATATATCCTTAGGAGATTGTTGTTTGGACAATTCTGAGGTAACGCATTTGTAATATGTTTTTCTATACATGCATTTAAATACTATTCCATCGTTCAATACAACTTTTCTGGGATATAATCAATTGCATATTGGACAGATTCACCTGTCCAACTTACAGCTTGCCTCCATATTCGATATATTCTAATAGCCTATAGTGTTATCTTTGCGGGAATCATTCCAACTTAATAGAAATACTACGGTAATCTCTTTGTGAAACTTTTTGATAGATGAATTGCTCAATCTTAGTAGAGTTACTAATAAGCCCTCGATATTTTCTTAAAATAAGTGGTTCTCTTCAAGTTCTTGGCGTTTCATGAGACGATATTTAATTCTTTTGCATCGCGAATACTAAACAAAGCTTTCTTTGAAGAAAGGAAATTGACTTTTAAGGAATTTTCCAATCTTCGTAATGAATGAATGTTTGGGGATATAATCATTGCTAGCTACATATTTGTCACTCGGAGGAAGTATTAGCAAACATTGACATTACTGATGAAAATATTTCGGTATTTTAGATATATATCGTTCTGCTATTTTTGATCATCAACATGATTGTATTCTATTTCTATTATCTAAAGAAACTATATTTAACAAGAAAGCTTCATTTATTCGTGCAATTTCTACACTATGATGATATGGTTTCTTCATGCCTTCATAGTTGTTTCATTGAATCAAATGTACAAATTCTTTGGCATTGTTAAAATTAAATAAACCATTCTTGGATCCATTGTAGTAGCCTATACTGGCACCTATTTTCTTTACGAGAATGCATTCCCAATTCATAAAAAAATGAAGAAATTATGGTAGCTTCTTTGCACTCTATTTCTTATCGATGACCTAAAGTGCTCCAAATTAGGAAACTTTCTAGTTACTCTCTTGAAATAAGTAGTTCTCTTCATGCCTTGATAGGTGTTAATTGAATGGAATGCTTGATATTGCTATATTTAAACCATTCCTCATTTGAAGGAGAAAAATTAAACTTTTCAATTTTCGAAATAGATTGTCTTGAGATATAATCAACGTTTAATTCTATTTATCACTTGGCATCAAATCCAAATTTGACTTATATGTATACGTTATAAATAAATGATTAACAGCACAGCTTAAGAGTTAATATTCTGAGCAGCTTATTTTCTTGCTAGGGAGATCTAGATCTATTCTAGCAGCTTATAGCGGTATACATCTACTTTGCCGAAAAACATTCCAATTTATGAGGAATTGGGAATATTACGATAATCTCTTTGCACTCTCCTTATTTTGCGAAACTTATTGATGAGCTGAAGTGCTAAAAGCTTGGAAAGTTTCTAACGTCCCCGTTGATCCTCTCTTAAAATAAGTAATTCTCTTCATACCTTTATAGGTACTTTATTGGACCAAGATTAATTCTTTGGCATTGTCAAAACTAAGCAACGTCTTTGTTTTGAGATATAATCAATACTTATTTTTTTGTTTACTACATTATATCAAATCCATTTTGAATCCATGTATATGGCTTCTTAATAGTTGTGAGTACTGATTAAAAAACTCTTTAAGAATTGAGATTCTGAGTGTGTTGCCGCATGATCCTTGTTATTAATCCGTAAGTTTCAGCAATTACATTTGCGTTATCCTTAACCATGATTTCGTGATTATCATCTGTGCTGCTTATATATTCTTAGCAGATTTTGTTTGGACTATACTGAGGATATGCATTAGTAATAATGTATTCCATATTACATACATATATATTTCCTTAAATGTTTCACAAATATTTCTTTTAATTAGAATTCTTACAGCCTTTTTCTGATTTTGGATAATAAGTATATTGTCTTTATTGCTCTTGTTTTCCCAATTTTACTGTTGGTTGAATGTCACATATTCGCGTTGAAGGGTTGAATAACTTATGAGCTGATCAATATTTAATTCTATTTACCACATGTTGTCGAATCCAAACTGGAAACATACTGGCATCTTATTTCTTCGCAGTTTCAAAATCAACATTCTGAGTAGCTCATCTCCTTCACTGGGATTTCAATTTGTTTTAGGAGCTTTGTCGTGGTATCTATTTTCTTTATGAAAAAACATTGTAATGTATGGGAAATTGGGAATACTACGGTATTCTCTTTGTGTTCTTCTTATGTGAAACGAGCTCAAAGTTAGAAAAATTTATAATGAGCCTCTCAATACTCTCTTAAAATAAGTAGTTCTCATCATGCCTTTACAGGTGTTTCATTGAATTAAATATAATTCTTTGGCATTGTCCATATTGCGTAGCCCCTTCTTTGAAGCAAGAAGATTTGATTTTAAGGAAATTTCCAATCTTCGTAGTGACGAATTTTTGAGATATTATCAATATTTATTTCTATTTACCACTTTGTATCAAATTCAGATTGGACACATGCACTTATCTTACTTCTTCATATTTCTAAGCGAGTGATTAAAAATGCCGCTTAGAACTCAATATTCTGAGTAGCTAGTTTCCTTGCGTCCAATTTATAAGAGATTGATGTTATTAATGCTAAAAAAAGCAACTCTCTGAGATATAATCAATTGGAAATTGGACACATACAATCTATCTCACTTCTGAGTGGATGCATATTTTAAGATATAGTCAATAGTTATCCACGAATAGAATCAAAAGCAGAGTTACGGCCATGGAAATGAGATTCCTAAGAAGAATAGAAGGAGTAACTAGAAGAGACAGAATCAGAAACACGACAATTACTAATAGTCTGGGTATCAAACCAGTAGAAGTGGTCATAGAAGAGAGACAACTGGGATGGCTAGGACATCTACACAGAATGGAAGAAGATCGAATCACAAAGAGGATATTTGAAGCCAAACCAGAGGACAAAAACAGAATAGGTAGACCCCGATACTTTGACATAGGAGCCTAATATCTATTTTTTAAATTAATTTCAATTTATAAAACCATATCGAATACATCTATTTGAACAAGAAAACTTTTCATGGCCAAATAGCCTACGATCTGAATACTCTTCCTCCTTGTTGGAGAAATTTAGATTTTTCTACTGTGATGGAATCTGAAATATATACTTACGTCCTTTCTTTAAGAAGCAAAAACTCCTTTAACAATTTACGTCTAAAGCATATTTATTCCTTGATAAGGAGATCCTGAGGTCAGTTTGTGGTGTTTCAATCTGTTTCTTCTTTACTTTGACTACTATATTCTTTGGCTGTCTGAAATATTTCTTGTAATTTTTCTTTTCTAGCATGTGTTATATTTTATAACAATTAGAAGATATTTCGTTTACTATCTTTAGATATTTTGGTAACGTATTTTCTAAACACAGAAAATACTGCGCCTATAATTTATAAAGATATACACTCCTTGGAGCTGTGATATATGACGCGTGTGGTTTGCCAATTTTATGAATTTTTGAATGATTGGCTGTCCTTTTTAAAATTGATTTGTCTGACATTACGTTACAAAATTTCCTTCTTCTACGCAATCATAACTGCTTTAAATAATCTCTATATGATAGATCTATTGTTTGGAGCTTGGTATAACATTCTCTAATTGCCATTGATAAATGATGAATATACATTTTTTTTACAATATTTTGCCGAATGCATATAACTCAGTACAAAATAGAGAAACATCTTTGTGATATTCTCAATCTCCTTTTAAAATTTGCAGTTACTCCTAGTATACGCCACTACAAACTAGTAAGTTGTCATCCCATTGTTTTAACTACATTAACGTTTTCGAACTTAATCGTATAGGTTTCGACTTTAGTGATCTTATTTTTGAGGCTATATAATAAATTGCGCTGGTATCCTTTTGTACATTTCTGATGTTATCATTTAATTAACAGCGAATTCATAAATTTCCTGTTGATTTATTAATTTTTCGATGGTTCTTAGTCTTCTTCAAGTAGCTTGAAAGAAAATAACCTGGAGCTGTTAACTTCGGCCATTAGGATAGGCCAGTTAACTGCAGAATTTCTTGAAATGAACCTTTTAAAAATCTTTCTCACGAAACCTATAGTACCTCTGGCAATGCGTGCAGTAGCTCTGTTATTGTTGAAACTAGTCTCGGTAAAGAGGGGCAAGTTTCAGTGCCGTGCGGAGAACAACGTGAAGGGGTGAAGCCCGCCGCACCCAGAATCGAGTACCCGTATCAAAGCACGCTTGTTCAGTATTATTCGACTGATCGTTGTAAGTTCTTGTCAGTACACACTTAACGTCTTTTGAATAAACTAGTAATAGCGTGTATGTCGGATTTAGAATACGAAGGCGATAGAATTAAATGTCTAAAGTGCGATAACTATTCGATGTGTACCAGTGTGGAAGTGTGAACGCCACCTAAAAGTATAAAACACTGTTCACGTGGCAAACAATACAGAGAACAATTAATATTTGATATAAATGTTTGTTTTATTCTATATAATGTATCGTTTACTTTACTAAAGCAACAAGCATTTGTCTCCTTCTGGATTATACATTACCAACTCGGACATCGTTAAGGAGCTTTATGCCTTCTATTCATGACTATATCGAAAGAAGAATTAAAGCAGAATTGAAAGATAAACATTTGTGGTTATGTTTGGACGAAACAACCGATCAGCAAAGACATTCTGTGGTGAATGTGTAGGTGCCTACAATGCAAGAGGAGACTGATTAATAGTCAGTAGCTACAGTTGTTCAAAGCTGATACAAGTTTTCCTCTTCTATAACTTGGTTTTTATCACCTCTACTTCAGCTTCAATGATTTGGTATTTCCAATTCTCTATTTACCTGCATTATAGTATATTTTGTCCAAGTAGAAATGGCCACAATAGGTGCCATGAGTGTTGCTGCAGTTATAATAATAATTATAATGACTTAAATCTAAGTTGGAAGCTTTCTACTTCTTCTGCCATATCCTTTTATTAAAAGATGTCCTTTTATTCTTCTACAGATTGAACTGAGAATAAAAGAAGTCGGTCATCTCGTTTTATTTCTTAAAGATGTTTAAATTTCGAAATCATCTACGTAGATTTTTTACTGTCTTTTGCACTGAAGTTTGCAAAAGCTGAAGATACTTTATTTCCAAAGATGCAGATAAATATATTTTCTGTGGAAATTTGTTGATCGTAACTTAATATAAACTTTACTTTAAGTGCTTTATCCTCTTAACCAAATACTATTACAAGAACAAGCGTTTTTTTCTTTAAATAGATTTTCATAGAAGATGTTTTAGCTTTCATTCTGCCAATCACTGAAAGTCCCAAACGTTGAAATTGCATACTATTCAATTCTCGCTTTAAAATTTGTAGTTGTCTTCATACTCTTGCAGACGAGTTTAGGATTTGTTACAAAACATAGATTTGTTTCGATGAAATGAATTAAATGTAACCATATTGTATGTATGTACTTTATACAAACGGAATTAGGTTTTGCAATTCTACTTACCACGAGGTATATTTTTCTTTTTTCGTTTATTTGATTAGTGCAAAACTTGATGCTGATGATAGATTGAGATCACTTTCTTTGAAAAACAAAACAATACCCCTTTGTAAATTAATTCATATTGTTCTTCTATAAATATGAAATTTCTATAATTTACTCTGACAGTATCTCAGTCAACAGTTACATTTATCTGCTTGCTCTTTTAACCGTCCACTTCCTGTTATTGCAAAATGCACATTCTTGCACAAAAGTTCTTCTATTAAATTACTGTCATGGTACCAATCGTTGATCTGATGAAAAGAATTCTAGATTTCCGGTTAGTGAAATGGAAGAAATGTAGCTAATACTTGTGTTTTTATGTATCAGGATATTGATACTGCAACATTGTATTTTTAGCATATTCCTTTACCATTCTTTGCGTTGGTTCTATCCCAAATCTATATCTTTTAAATGCTCTTAGTCCAGCTGCCATCTTAATATTTTGAATTGATTGTTTCTCTGATAGTTAACCTCTTTTCTAACGAATAGAGCAAATACTTGACATTAAATTTTATTGAAATCTGCTTAAATTTTGTAGTTGAGGTTAATTCCAAAGTCTCAGTGATGATTACTTGAAATTATAATATTGCATGTATGTGCATATAAATCAGCTAGCTATAAGCAATGGCTAATTTGATAGTTTTTAGAAAACTAAGTTTCGTGGTGCTTATGCAGAATTTAAAGTTGAGATAGGGAATGGTCGGAGTATGTACTTAGTCTCCAAAGTTCGCCATGAATAAAGTATTTTTTTTCTACCAATCTGTTGATACTGGTTAGTAATTTGTATCTGTATATATCCTTAGATATATGAAAATATTGGTGTTACTAGCACTACTGCTTTCACACGAACATCTTAATCCAATATCCTCTGTAACCAAGTGACCATTAAAATAGCTTTTACAATGGTTCGTCTCATAAACTCATCAGACGTATCGTAATATTATTTTTTGTAACTCCTGCTGCTTGGGTCACATATAACGAAAGAGGTATGAACATTCTATAAAAAGGTTATCGAGCTTGGGGTTTGCAAGAAATGGTTTTGTTTTCATTTATTTGCTGGCTGTTATCTTTTTCACTATAGTACACCAACGCCTAAATGTGAATAATTTTGTCCGGATTTTCATAATTCTTTTGGAAATGGAAATGTGAATAAATAACTTTATAAAATCTATGAACTTTACTTTGAACACATTTGCATTATGTGTCAACACAGTTAATAGCCTCAGCTTTAAGCCATGAGCTAGACCCCATATATGTATATGTATGCTTTGGGCGCTGTTAAATTACCATTAATTTTCGCCGAAGAGCTCCGCAATATTTCTTTAGTTCTAGTCATGTATCCAGTAGGCAAGAACATTATCGAATGTAGATTTTCGGCGACTTTTTTTATTTTCTATGTTGAACTTTGCTTTCAATGATCCCTAAATTTTGGATAATAGTCCTTCACTTTTCAATGCGTTTTCATATCCATTGAATCAACTGCTACCTCGGTTTAAAGAGTGTAACGAATTAACAAACGTTAAACTGATTTTCCTTTATGCTTTGCATTAGCACGCTTAAAATTTGATGTTATTCTGAAGTGATTTTTTTCTCTTTAAGACCTATGTATGTTCTATCGGTGACCTATTTTTCAATATCCTAGTCGATAGAGTTTACAGAACTTATTTCTTAAGTTCCGAAAAAGAAATTAAAAAGGAGTCCGGAATATATTTTGAAATAAAAAAGACATTACCTTATTCAGTACACATCTTAAACTATTTTTCTGCATAGTTACCACCTTTGTTTAGGCATTTGTCGTAGTGTGGCGCTATTTTCTATATCTCTTCTTCGTAAAAAGATGTCGCCTGCGATATCGACCATGTTGTAAGAGCTTTTTCCACCAAATCATTATAAATGATCATTTTGACTCAGGAGGTTTATGGTAAACTAATATGTCATCCCCAGTGACTATGCAGCTCAAGAAGATGACATTATTCTCATTGTTCCATGTAAAAAGATTAAGTGACCTTACAATTTTCCAATTTGTGTTGTTCTGTAAGAGTACTGGGTATGCAATATGCACGTAGTTTTGGAAAGTATAGTTTTTCAGACACTATTGCACGAAGTAGTGAACATGAAATTTGAGTAAAATCTATTGAAAATCGTACAGTGGTTAAATTTGTTTTCTGTAATCTTTTCTTTAATATTACGAAGCAAGTCATCTGTAACTAATGTGCTTCATTGTGCACATTTTCAGATCCTTCATTAAACTGTCTCACCCATGTCCGGACGGTGAATTTTAGTGTCTCTCACATTTTCATCAAAGTCCCGTATGAAACTGCAGCTCTTTGTTTGCTGGATGGTAATGGTTGCAATAATGCCTTTTCTATTGAACGAGTTGGCCTTATTTTCTCAATCCTGAGTCTTTTCTAGTATCTAGTCTTTATCTCTTTCTTGTTATTTCTTCTAGTCCATAATCGTAAGGTTCAATGAAGTCCAGTAATAGACATGATGCGACACATTGGTTGTATTTTACCACCGTTGCTGATTGTGAGGTGGAAGATCCAAAGTTTGACACCACATTATCGTATTTGTACTTCTACATTTAATGTTTATCAAGTGAGGGGATCCATTGATATTATTTATGGGTTTCGATATTAAGTTATTTGGTAATAACCAATCAATCACGAGGGCCATTCAGAATCAAACGAAACTATATTTTATACAAAATTACATACTCAAACTACATTTCTACGTAGTTACCGTTCAAATTTAGGCACTTGTCCTACCGTTTTATTACCTTTTGTATGCCTTCCGCATACTCAGTTGCCGCCAAGTTGTTGAACCACTGATTTACGACTTCTTTAAATTCATTACCATTTCCGTGCCGTTGTATATCCAAAAAATCTTTCAATTTGGGGAATAAATGAAAATCACTTGGTGCTAAGTCCGAACTATATGATAGATGTTTCCCACCAAAACTGCTTAGCAAAGTCCTATGTCACTTCCGCTGCATGCGGACGTGCATTATCGTGAAGCAGGATGACTCCACTGCTTAGGATTGCGCGCCGCTTGTTTTGAACAGCCATGCGAAGTCGTTGAAGCGTCTGACAGTAGGCTACTGCATTTATGGTCTCACCTTTAGGCATGTAGTCGATGAGCAGGACACCCTCACGATTCCAAAACACCGTAGCCATAATCTTTCTGGTGCCCAAAATTTCTTTTACTTTTTTCGGTTTCGTTGGGGGTTGCGGATAATGCCATTAGCGCTTTGTTTGTGGCGTGAGATGTGAGTCTCATGACCAGTGACAATGTAATTCAAAGCTTCAGCACTAGCCTTGTCATAACGCCTAAGAAATGTCAATGCAGTTGCCGTTTGTTTGGTTTTGTATTCGTCTGACAAAATTCGAGGAATCCACCTGGGACGCACTTTATTATAGCCTAAACCTGCACTAACAATTCTGTACACTACAGTTCTTGAAATTTCTGGAAAGAATGAGTGAAGCTCACTAATTGTGCAACGCCTATTTACTTGGATTTTCGTTTCAATACCAGCTTTGAGTTCTTAGATTGAGATCTTTATTGTGAATATTCTTTCATTCGCCATTAGACATGATACACCACTTCCGAACAGGCGCTCCGTTCATCACATTACCATAAACGTTAACCATAACTTTTTGCGCATTTAAAACGTACTGCGCACCTACACTTGGTGGGATCGTCAATTTTGTCACACATTTCAAAGTCGCACAGTCAAGCAGTAATCGATTGTATTCGATCGTAGCTGCCGCCAAACTGAAACGAACTAGGGTCAGTGGTTAGTGGTTCTTTGCTTTCCGAATGGCCCTCGTATATCATCATTAGTTGTAACTTAGTATCTATATTTAACACCTAGGTCTGAGAATACTAATATATAATTTCCAAAAGTATAGTTTTTATATAACAAAATATATGTGGATATCTCTAATGTAATATTGATTTTGATTACACCTTTTTCTTAATAGACTGTTGGTCTATGAATGAGGGCACTGAATCTTTCAGTAGTACTTCACCGTTCAAATGAACTACGTCTTTATGGTCACCCAATTTTCTTCTTCTTTTCCTGAAGTTGTCTCTGATTAATGAAATTGTTGTAGTAATGCAAAGAATTTAGGTTTTCATTGTGAATCAAATAAATTTTTTCTATAACCTTGTGAGTAGACACATGGTATTACAGTGTTTGTTAGTTAATAATTTCTACTTCCTGAATAATCTGTATTTTTTTGCAAAAAGTGTGTGCAAGAAGTTAACAGTTCAGAAATTTATGACGTGCTTGAAATTTGCTGAAAATCATTATCTTCTCAGAATCTATTTATTCCAATATTTTAATCAAGTCCTTGTGTATGTCTACTCCATCTGTATCGCTTCTTTCTGCAATGATACTTGTTTATTGTTGGTTTGTATTCAAGGCCAACTTTTAATACACTTCTTGTTTAATAAATCTGAACAGTACATCAGTTTCTGGCATGTGGACACTGTTTTATAGTAAAATCTAACCATAAAAATAATGTATTACAGAATTATTTACCATATTTCACACTCTTCTGCACGTTGCTTAGATTTCCAGCAGCTAAGCTTCTGACACGTCCAAAATGCGGCAATTCTTTGACACTTTTTCCACCACTATTTTTATCATTCCAATGTGAAAACTTTTCGGTGGTTCTGAAGGGGATAAGTTTTTCACTTAATTGCGTCTTATGTTATCACATACTTTAATAATTTACTAGATATTTGTCTATTCATACATTTTGTGATACAAACTGTTCTTTTCTATTTTTTTTCTGCAATATCATTGATTTGTTGGTTTAATTTTTTACATCTTCAAGAGAAACGTCGATGCATTTATCTGGTTACTGTTTTAACACTCATTTATAATTATTGCAAAATGCACACTTTGCACATATCAGGAAAAATTTTCCTACGAAATTACTCGCATGTTGCCAATCGTTAAACTGATGAGAAGAATTCTGAACCTCCGGTTTTAATGAAATGGTAGAATGTAGCTAACACTGGTATTTCTATCTATCAGGAAAATTGGTATGCAATTATGCATATGCGCTTTTTCTAGATCTTAATTGATCATTGTTTATTGTTTTTAATTATCTATAAAGCAATTAATTATGTATTCGTTTTCTTTATAGAAATCGGCTTGAATTTATTGTAATTGTATCAAAAATTTCTTGCTTTTATAACAGAAAGTTCATTATCCAGCCTGGACCAGAATTCAAGGGTCTATCTATTACCAATGCTGTGCAATCAATGAATTCTTTACCTTACCTTCTTTTCAGAATTTAGTGTTCCATCAATCAAGGTGTTGGTTTATCTATGCAGTTTTTGCAGTGTTTGGTTCTTTTGTAATTTATAACACTCCAATTTATAACGTCAACACGTTTTATTAAATTATTTCTCCTAATTTCTATTTACAAGGTAAATCAAACGAGATCATGTCCAGAAGTCTAGATATCGTTGTGTTACTTACTGTGGTTCCTTTTCTTACATTTAATGGCAGGCATTGGTTGAATTTCACAACAAAGCTTTGTTTCATATAAATTTATTCAAAGAAGATGCAATCGACTAAAAATGCAAAGCTGTTCCTGTCGGGAGCAAGCGATGGTATACATCTGCATAAGTGTTAATCGACATGGATTTCAAAGAAAGTTATCTATTTATGCTTCTTATCAACCTAAAAACCCGCAATTCTCGCAACCGTTATGTGATTGTCTAATGTTCTGTTTATCCTACCTTTGTTCATATAAACTTTTAGTATATTATTTATGGAATAACCTATAAATCTATGTGGTATGTTATTTCATGCTTTTTGGATTTTGAAATGAACATATCATGACATTGCAGTTGATTTGCTTCCCTAGTTCACTAGGATATCGTTTTACAAGACACGCCGTATACATTGGTCGATAATCTTGGTAGAAAGTACGATTCTCGCTGGTAAAGATCATTCTCGTCGATGGTCGTGTTCGATATCTCAAATACACGAGGCGCAAATGCTGTTGTTTCCTTTTTATAACTATTTTAGATGAACTTGAGTTAGTCTATTACATTTGTCGTATGGAGAAGTCAGTTGTCTAGTTTGTTTCTTTTTTCATTTACTTCATTTTGAGGCATAATAACTTTGGTTTAGTTAAATTTCGTCCTTGAAATCTGTGAAGTCCCTGAAGTTTAAATTGCTTCTTAAATGTTGTAGTTACGGTGATGTTTCGAAAATCTACTCAATAAATTTGTATTCTTCGTACAAGTTTAGATCCGACGACAGGTTTTTGTAAATTGTTACAATTATCTTTCCTTTTCCAATTAAGTTACTGTTAGAAGCATTACGTTTTATATAATACTCCTCAATATAATACATATAGATAGGAATTAATTACATTATTTCTTTATTATAATTATTTCTTTTTGAGAGCATTGATCACCTTTGTAGAGCGCTAATAACGGATATAGGCGATTTGATACATTTTCTTATTTATTACCCCCATATTCTAAACGTATTAAGATATATCTATATGCATACGTTAGACTTATATACTTATGACTCAGATGTTCTGGCATGTATGATTATTTAAAAATTGTGATTATTTCTTTGTATTTTCAAACTGGAGAACGAAGTGTTAAATACAACACCTTCATGCTTCGATCTAATTTGCTATTAATTTGTTATTTTGTTCAAAGATTTAAGATCAAATTTTCAGCATAACCTTTTCTTATGTTGTTTTATCTCCTCTATGCAATGGCCAAGAATACGTTTTGAAAATGTATACTTGAAAGATCATTTTATATAAAACTAAATACTTGAAAACGTTTTGAATGTCGTGATTATAATTTCACACAGGAATCCATTTTATTTATCCAACTTAAGATATTTTCTTTTTCATTTTTCACATTGCCTTCTGTTAGAAAGATATGTATCTTCAGCTAGATGTACTTTTATTTTTCTACATCGCACAGACACTATACAATTTCGATATTGTTGGTATGGGCAATTAATAAAACTAAGAAAAACAAATGACAGAGTCGGTCTTCTAGATTTTGAAGCATGCTTTTCATATAAACTCTCCACAGAAAGTTGGATTGCTTCTTAAATTTTGTAGTTCTTTTGTCGTTTAAAAATGTAATTTATTCGTCCATAGTAACTCACAATTACGTGGCACTCGTAGATTCTTATCTACACCTTGTACATGGTTTTCTGAATATCATACCAATATCAAGATAGATATCTGAATGAAGAAAGTAATACAAAATTAGAGAATTATTCTATTTCGTGCGGCATATTTCTTATATTTTACGTTTGCAATATATTTTTTTTAACAGACAAGGTTAACTTTCTTAATAACATTGCTAACAAGCAAGAGGAATCTTTTCAAGTGACGATGTCAGATTTTAGCTATAATACATGTTTAAGTTCTCTATGTATTCACAGTTCATATTTAGAAGTGGTTAATACTTTATACCCTGACTGTATTTTCTTAGTAATATATTCTGTACAAAGTAGAGAACCCACATACAGATATAGATTCTTCTGTCATCAAAAAGTGTGAATTGGAAATATTGGATTTATTTTTATCTTCTTATAGTTTATAAAAAAATGTACTATAAATACTAACTATTTAATAATATTGATTGTCTGAATGGATTTAAGTCTAAGGAATTCAATCCGTCTGAAAGTTTTCTAATATCTGCCTTATTTTTATGACACGTATGTCTGCTTCCCTGAATCCCTCACGGTTTATAGGCAATCTCCGATATTGTATTATAATCATCATGTTTCCCGTGATATCGATTATATTGCATTAAGCATTTCTCCTGCGGCTGCTTAAATTTTGTAGTTCATTTTATTAGTTATGCAACTGATATTAAACTTTAGTAAAGTTTAAAAAAATAAGGAAGATTCCTTTTCTATCTTTAACTTAAAATGTGTATATTTATTGTTATTTGCCAAGTTGAGTAGCAGATTTCTCAGAATTTGATGTAGAATTCACGTCTAAAACTACTTATCTGCCAGCAAATTGAACAAGGCATCTATCAAAATTTTACACGAAATTCACACGTAGAGCCAATTCCTTCGAGTCCTCTTAGCTTCGTAAGAGTTGCGATTTGTCTTCTTTTTAGACCCATCTTAGTTTTTCATCTTTGCAATATGCTTTTAAGTAATTGTTGTATAACAGATTTTTTCCGAAATGAGTAACAAATTCTTATTTACACCTGTTATTTTGTGTAGCTTACATTTTCGCAGTTATTTATTGGAAAACTACCATATAACAACAGATTTTTTTCTTCACGCTGAAACGGGAGGAGGAAGGCTATAAGATTAGAGGCTCTTTACTATATTGAAGAAAATCTTTAGTTCATTTCAAGGATATTTTTGCCACTTCAATAACTGTATACTTGAACTTCTAAATTTAAAGTGCTCCAAAGACTCTGTATCTCCGTGATTTTGAGCTGCTTGGTCAGGGTAAGAGGTTTACCATAATTTGGCATAGCTTCTGTTGGCACTGAAACCTCATTGACATCAGAATCTTGCGAAAGTTCTTGTATTTCAACTGGATTTGCAATTTCTTGTTTTGAATCTGGATCTTCAACATACAAATCTTCATCTACGTTCAAAAAATCATTAAGGTTTTCATTATCCGTCAATTTCAATAAATTCTTATTTTTGAGGATATCTGAAATTACACTAAGAGGCCAATCATCTTCTAGGTCAGATGTATCAGCCTCAGTTAACTGGTCTTCACTTTGCATATTTACATGACTAAATCCTGCTTTGCGGAAGCAATTTTGCACTGTCACTTTGGTTACTTGGTCCCAAGCGGTTTCTGTCAAATAAACTGCATCCAATGGTGTAATTTTCTTTATTAACTCAAAAGCTGTACCAGCAGTTTCAATGTTTACTAGCAGATGTTTGAGTATTAGACTTCGGTGATAAGTTTTAAAATTCTTTATAATTCCCTGGTCAAGTGGTTGAAAAGCTGATGTACAATTAGGAGGTAAAAATAATATTTTTATATTATTTAAGCGAACGTCTTTCGGATGAGATCCCGCATTGTCTAAAAATAACAAAATGTTTCTTTTTTCATTAACCATTTTCCAATCTAGGTCTTGCAACCACTCTGACATAATTTGTCCTGTCATCCAAGCTTTCTTATTGTATTTCCAAGTTACAGGCAGGTTATTTATACTAATGTTTTTAAAAGCTCTGGGTTTAGCTGCCCTAGCAATGACTAGGAGTTTTTCTTTTTCACTCGCCATATTTGCACAATGCAAAATTGTAAACTTCTCTTTGAGATACTTACCCCCAACATATTTTTCCTCCTTTAATGTGAGCGTTTTGTCGGGTAGAGCCCTAAAATACAGCCCTATCTCATCGGCATTGTAGATGTCTCTCGGTGAATATCCCTTATTCAAAGGACATTTTTTTAAAAACGATGAAACATCTTCAGCATTAACCGAAGCTCCTTCTCCAGAAATAGCTGTAAAACTTATATTGTGGCGGATTCTAAATTTATTGAACCAACCAGAAGAAGCACTGAATGTAGAATGTCCCAAAGAAGCGGCTATTTCTTTTGCTCGTATTAGCGGACCTAAAGAAAAATAAGTTTTTTGCGTTTTTGTCACGACAAACCTATTGGTAATCTCACTTTCATTATCTGCTTTAGAATTTAATATGAAAAGAAAATTAACGCATTAATACAAGAAAACCTTATCTAAAAAAATCATATGCATACCTGTTAAAGGAATCCCCTTATGCCTAGCTGGTGTAAACCAATCATAACACAATTTGCCAATTTTAGTAGCATCACCCGTCAAAAAGCTACTTTTTTCATTGAATTGCTGTTCGACATCCATTTGTTTAGAAGGATTTCTTTATGTTTAATTATATCTGCAGCTTGTGTTTTTCCGACATTAAAACGCTTGGATAAGTTCCTTACACTTAATTTCTCCTTATTGTAAACTTCAACAATCTCAATTTTTTGTTTAAGCGTGAGAATTTTTGTATTTGCAGACATTTTTACAATGAATGTGTCGCCCACTGTGTCTTTTCCGCATAGACATCAGATTAATATTGAAAGCAGATTCAATCGAAAGCGTACACCCAAAGAATAAGAACGGTAAATCGCCGACCAACTTGGGGAAGTCCCTAATTCACGCCAGGCAGAAATGCACGACATAGGCTGCGTTTGTACCGAAAGATTAAAGTCGGTAAATCTCCGGTTTACTCGGGGAAGTGCCAGCGAAATTGGAGCGCGGCGCGATTGAGAAATGCAATAGCAATACTCTCGATATAAAAATAAGATAAGGCATTTCTTTTTATTTTATTTTTTGTCCGGTGAAGGGAACATTTTCTCGTGTCCGCGTCCGTTCAAGAGAATGTCCGTCCAAGAAAGAGTTAAAACAATGGAAAATATTTGAGAGCCGGTCGGGAGCATAAGGAACTGTCCGTTTAAGGGAGGTGTCCGTGTAAGAGGGGTGTCCGCGAGGGGGACTCACTTTCACTTTCACTTGATTCCGTATAGAATTATAAAAAGAAATTATAGTGAAATATTTAGATCTTTCGTAGAAATTTTAATTTGAAGATCCTATTTTCTTTTTGGTTCTTGGTATAAGAATGGTTAGCCTGTGATTGTCATTTGATAATAATTATGATTCTAGCTTTTAAATAAAAAGAATGTTTGTTCCATGGATTATATGTTTCTACTTCATTGTCGATATCAACGATACGGCAATCCTATCTGAGGAAGCTACCATAAACGTATTCAGAACATATCAAATCCTTCTTTACGATCTGGAAGATTAGCAACGTCGCGAGAAGAAATAACTACAAACTGTATATTCACCCCCTTAGAGGTGAAAGCACTTTGCATTGCTATCAAAGAATGGAGATTCCCCCAGTCATTAATATTTATTATAAGTCCCATTACAGAAACCAACAAAAGAATAACACTTGTGTTGTTATGTGTCACTAATGGATAAAATCTTGAAAGATGACGGGCTAATATGGCATTTTGGATTCAATGGAATCTCCTTTCATCCTATTCATATAATACTAAACAAGCTATTCTATTAATCGCACAGGTGCAGGTTCTATTGAACAATGAATATGTGGTAATTTCCTATTACTAGATAAGAGAGCTGTAGAGCCTGCTGTATAAGTACTAGCGTCGGACATCATTGAAAGGCTTCTCTTTTTAAAATTACTGTATATTCATACTTGCCCGAAAATTTTGACAACTCTATTCTCGACAACTTTATTAAATCGGGAGTGGAGATTTCTGTTGAGTCGTAATGATTATAGCTATAGTATTTATCTTTCGCGTTCTGCTGAATCTACTTCGGCTGCGATATTTTCTTTTTCATTTTCGGAATGGTCTACTATCGAAAGAATATTTATGTACATTCGGCTACATATTTCTTTATTTTTCTACTTTATACAATTTCGATTTTGTTAAATGGGAAACTGATAAAACCATGTGTATTCATGTGTTTTCTATATTTGATGCATTCTTTTCATTTATGATATGTACCTGTACCAATGAAAATTTGGTTTGCTTCTTAAATTTTGTAGTTCTTGTTCGATTCCGAAATTCACAGAAATTTCCCTCGCATTACAATATTAAATTTCTGGAATAATTTGTTGGTAATGTTGATGATACTTAAATTTAAAATATGACTTTCAATTAATGAACTTCGTTCATTTGCGTGCTTGAAAGGTGTTTGCTAATTCAACATTTTTCTCCATTCCTCATTAGTCATAATTAAATTCTTGTCTACGCTTTATGCTTGGTTCTCTAGTTATCATACTAACATCTTTCTATTTTTATTATATATAAAAGATTTTGTTTATTTTGTCGACACTCGCTAATATACGTTTTTTTTTTAAATAATTTTGCGTATGGATACCTTATAAGCATGATGAATTTCTTTAGTTCTCTAGCACAATATTTATGTTGAGTTACATTGAAGAAAAACATTTATATGTTACCTTCTTATACAGATTGATTATTTAAAATCCTTGTAATCCATAAAATGGAAATTTTTGGTGTTATCGTATGAAATAACGGTTTTTGCATGTTTACCCTGTAGTATGCCTTTAATTATTTTGTAAATTAATTCACACTGCATATTTTTTCTATAAGATTCGTTTCTTCGACTTTTTATCCTTTTGAAGTATTAAGCAGACCCTTTGATTTGAATTACAATTCAAGCAGTGGTAGACATATTATACATAGCAGCAATACAGCTACCATTTTCTACCAATTTCTTAAATATATTTAAGTCTATAATTGATGGTTACGATAAAATAACCTTGATGTGGTGAAATTAAGGAATACCTAATATTGTCAGCTTAAGATGTTTAGTTACTACTAGTACCTACTGTCAGCATCTTGAGGAGGCGTTTTCACAACATTCTTCAAAAGCTGATTCTCGTTTTTCTTTGGATATGACATATTTTTAAATCATATTAAGACACTTTCTCTTTTAAGACCATTTATATTTTTTCTTCTTTCTTCATTCTAACTTCCTGGCATAGATTGACCATAACATTCCAAAGTTAACCAAGTATCTACAACTTGAACAGGGCATCTTCTGTAGTTTAATCCGAAATGTTTTGCTTTTTGGTTATAGTTCCCAAGTTGCATTCAGGCACGTTTTCTCTAAATCCAATCCTCTTTGTTTCCCTGTTCACGTATTCCACATCAGTGTTATTCTTAAATGTTAGAAAGTGGCACCTTTGCTTAAACCATCATAGCGAAGTTAAAATACAAATATATGTAGCACTAGAGTTTACTTCGCATTACATTGCTCAACCCACGCATTTTCGTCGTACTGCTTAAACTTTGTAGTTCATGGTAATTCACCAATTGTAGCTAATCGTCACAGGTCTTTGTTAAAGTGTTGCTGTTGTTTTTGTTTTATATTCTGTGCATTTTTAATGCATAGTAAGAGCATTTTAACACCCTCATAATGAGTATTTAGAGTTACATATGTAAACTGAAACACAAATAGACCTGTCTATGTTTTTCAAAGCATTGTCTTCATTGAATTAAATATCTTGGAATTCTATGTTTACTTATTTAATTTGTAGTTATATTCACCCATAACATATATTACGTCATATTATAAAATTTGTAGTTTGGAAATAATTTCCTGTGGAGCAATTGCAGTCCTGCTAAAATTTTGTAGCTCAACGATTATCTCAGTTGCTGCAAATTTAGTTCAACGCTAGTTGTAGTCAATGTAATGGTTTTAGTACTAAAAGTTATCTTTTATTATTAAACTAGTAAAAGATGGCAGACCTAATTCTTTCTTCCATAGGATTTGTAATTATCTATATCTATCACAACACGTAGTTTTTTGGAAGAGATTTTGCCACTTGAGATGTAATTCTGCTAGACAGAATTTGCATAATGTTGGCAGTTATTTGAGCAATCACGTGCAATATTTTTTTATTTCTTAGCAATTTTATATTCCAAATGTGTATTTTATATTTACAGGAATAGCTTTCTTCAGCTTAATTAAAGGGAAGTAACTACATTAAATAGGAGAGAGTTTATAGTTCATGTTCTTCTTTAAACGTAGAATTTGAGGCTTTCGATTTTCTTCTTAAAATATGTAGGTTTGGATTTATTTCTCGATATATCAGATTTCCGATGAATATTCACTAATCCAAAGATTATAGTGATCAGTTCTTCTGTTTTAGTTTTCTTCCTTGTTACACCATTCGTTCCAACTGGAACGAATTGATGTTTGACCTTCCTTATTTTGAGGATTTAATACTACTAAATTGACTAAAGATAGACTACATTTATTTTCTACAATTTAAAATTTCTGAAAGCGCTCTATGTATCTAGAGTTTTTCTTTCATTTGGTTAAATATCTAAACCAGAATTAGGGGATAAACTGTTTATGAATATCGAAATCAGAAGACAAAAAGATAGGTAAAACCATTCAAATGCAATTTGAACAGGAATTTTCTTCAGTACTCCATTGAAAGCGATCTATAAAATATTCTTTTTAACAAAAATTCTAAGCTACAGTCTACTGTATCTTGGCTTGGCAACTCCCCCAGCATAACCAAAGGAAAGTATATAAAACAGATAAATCTCTATGCATTTTTCGCTTAGTTTTCAAATGAAATCGGTAAGTTTGTGGTTCATTTTCTTCTACGAAGGCAGAACATGACGTTTCTAATTTTCCTCTTAAAATATGTAGTTTTATTGTTTATTTCTCGATATAACTAGATCTTATATGGCTATTCGCTAATCCAAAGATTATAGTGAAGCCTTTCCGTTCTGGTTTTTTTTCGTTGTTACGTCTTAGTCCACCACAATCTATAAAACATTTTTTCCAACAAAAATTCTACTCTCTACTGTATTTTTCCAAGGAAACTTGAATTCTATTTATTCAATCTTCCAGTTCCCTTCGGAACTTCGTTAGTACTTCTTAAAAAATATATGCTACCAACAGAAACTTATTACATTCATGTCTGCAACCATTGTCTAAAATGCGCATTACTTGCCTTAACCAAAATACTTGAGTGGATCTTCACTAATGTAATGGTAGCAACTTTCAGTCCTTATATAATTCCCGGACAATATTGCTTTGTTTATAGAAAAAGCACTGAAACTGCTCTACCATTCCAATTTACCATCATTTGTTTCCGAAAATATATAACACAAATGAATTTCTAGGTATTTTTTGCTTAGTTTTCAAGTGGAATCGATAAGTTTCTGGTTCATTTTCTTCTTCAAAGGCAGAATCTGACGTTTTCAATTTTCTTCTTAAAATATATGGATCTTGTTGTTTATTTCTCGACATAAGTAGATTTTATATGGGTATTCGCTAATCCAGAGATTATAGTGAAGCTTTTCCGTTCTAGTTTTTTCGTTGTTGCGTCTTAATCCACCACAATCTAAAAAATATTTGTTCTAGCAAAAATTCTAAGCTATTCTCCACTGTACTTTCGCAAAAAATTTTCAACTCATTTTATTCACGCATTTCCAATTTTCATGTATCTCTCCTTTGGAGCTTCGCTATGTGCTTCTCAAAAAATATATGCTACCAACAAAAATTTTATTACGTTTATGTCTGCAAATACATACTATCCAATATGCACATTACCTATCTTAACCAAAGTAATTGAGCCGATTTTCACTAATGTAGTGGTACCAGCTTTCAGCCGTTATATATTTCCCGAAGAATATTGTTTTGTTCATGGCAAAAGCACTGAAACTGCTCTACCATTCTAATTTACCATCATTTATTTCCGAATCATTGGGGAGTGGATATTATATCAACTCTATCCGTGCAGACTTTTGCAAAGGGTTAGTAGCTGTTGCTCTGGATAATGTGCGCATATGGAATAACTGGAACGCTTTGGCTTTGGTTTCTAGTTTTACCTGTAGAATCACGTTCAAAATGTACGCATAAATTTTGCTATGTATTGCTAATATTTTTTCTAACCACAATTCTAAGCTACTGCCTACTGTACTTTGGATTGATAACTCCACCAGCATAATAAAAATGAATTTCTGTGTATTTTTTTCTTAATTTTCAAATGGAATCAGAAACTCTATGGTTCATTTTCCTCTTCAAAGGCAGGACCAGACGTTTCCAATTTTTTTCTTTAAATATGTAGATTTTGTTGTTTATTTCTCGATATAATTAGATTTTATATGGATATTCTCTAATCAAGAGATTATAGTGGCATTTTTCCGTTCCGCTTTTTTTCGTTGTTACGTCATAATCCACCAAAATCTATAAAATATTTTTTTCTAACAAAAATTCTAACTTACTCTCGACTGTACCTTCGCAAATAATTTTGAATTCAATTTATGCACGCATTTCCAATTTTCGTATATCTTTCCTTTGAAACTTCGTTAGTGGTGCTCTAACCTTCATCACATTGATATCTGCAACTATGATCGGATATGGGCATTACCTGCCTTAACTGAAGTACTTGAGTCGGTCTTCACTAATGTAAAGGTAGTAACTTTCAGCAAATTTTAATTCCACAACAATATTCCTTTCTTCATGACAAAAGCGCTGAAACTGCTATGCAATTCTAATTTACCATCATTTGTTCCCGAATCATTGGGGGGTGAACATCGGGTTAGCTCTATCCATACATACTTTAGCAAAGCGTTCGATAGAGTTGACTATCAGCTGTTTCTCTGGAGAATGAGCGCATATGGGTTAACAGGAGCACTTAAATCTTGGTTCGAGCTTTACCTGTCGAACTACGCTCAAATTATTGTATAAATTTTGCTATAGATTGCTAATATATTTTCTAACAAAAATTCTAAACTACTGCCTACTGTATTTTGGATTGATAACTCCTCCAGCATAATAAAAATGAATTTCTATGTATTTTTGCTTAGTTTTCAAATGGAATTAGTAAGTTTGTGGTTCATTTTCTTCTTCAAAGGCAGGACCTGGCGTTTCCCATTTTCTTCTTAAAATATGTAGATTTTGTTGTTTATTTCTCGATATAATTAGATTTTATATGGATATTCGCGAATCCAGAGATTACAGTGAAGCTTTTCCGTTCTGGTTTTTTTCGTTGTTATGCCGTATCTATCTATAAAATATTTTTGTAACAAAAATTCGAAGCTACTATCCATGGTACTTTCGCAAAGAATTTTGAATTCAATTTATTCACCCATCTTCAATTTCTATGCATCGTTTCTTTAGAACTTCGCTAATACCTCCCAAAAAATATATGCTACCAATAAAAACTTATTACATTGATGTCTGCAACTACTGTCCAATATGCGCATTACCTGCCTTAACCAAAGTACCTGATTCGATTTTCGCTAATGTAATGGTAGCAACTTTCAGTAAATTATATAATTCCCGAACAATATTGCTTTGTTCATGCTAAAAGCATTCAAACTGCTGTATCATTCTAATTTGTCATAATTTGTTGCTGAATTATTGGGTGGTGGACACTATTCCAACTCTACCTATACAGACTTTTGCAAAGAGTTCGATAGAGTTAAATATCAGCTGTTGCTCTGGGAATAAGCACATATGGGATAACAGGAGCATTTTAGTGTTTTCTTCATCAAAGGCAAAACCCGACGTTTCCAGTTTTCTTCTTAAAATTTGTAGATCTTGTTGTTTATTTCTCGATATAAGTAGATTTTGTACGGATATTTGCTAATCCACAGATTATGGCGAAGTTTTTCCGTTCTAGTTTCTTTCCGTTATTACGCCTTAATCCACTACAATCAAAAGAAATTTTTCTAAGAAAAATTCTAAGCTACTTTCCACGTTCTTCTGCTAAGTATTTTGAATTCAATTGATCCACACATCTTCCATTTCGGTGTATCTTTCATTTCGGACTTCGTTAGTACTTCTCAAAAAATATGTGCTACCAACAAAGAAATATCTTGATAAATTTTCTTGCACCATTTGTCCTAACGAAGAGACTGTAATAAGATATTCTTTCATTTAATTTCACAAATCTACATTGTGCATTTTATCGCTTGCATGATCTTTGCGAATATTTAGACGTTATTTAAAAGTCAATTCTCAAAAATAACCTTTAGTGTGCTGCTTAAATTTTGATGCTTTTAGTCCTCTATTTTTTTTTGGATACTACTCTGTTGTATCAGTGGAATGATAACAGTTTGGACAATCCGCATAAGACCGGGCTGCAAAGTCGCTTTTCTTTGAATTCGAATGCTCATATGTACAGTATTCTGAAGAAAGTAAATAATACCAAAATCAGTTCCTTCTTTGTTATATATATAAATTGTAATCTTTTCTACTGCCTCTCATATTAATATCATATGAGTATCCGTTTTCGTTGATTGTACGTCCTTGATCTCTTCATTCTTACGTACTTTTTTCTGAGCAAGAGGACTTCGTTTCCTCTTACTGAAATTCACCTGCTGCTTAAATTAGTGCAGTTAACTGCAAGGCGTTTCTTTATTATCTAGGACGATTCTTTTGTTACCAGTAATACAATCCTCGTAAATCCATTTGTGACCGTAAGATGTTATATTTACGGTCTGAATGTTATTGTGATGTAGGGTCCTTTATTTTTGCTACAGCTAATGTTTTCTTATTATCTTCTTCCTCTTCGTTTGGGTCGTTTAGGTTGGTAGCATACTTATATGCACACCATACTATATGGAACTTTCCAATTCCAATGAAATTAAAAGTGTTTCTCTATTATTTTCTATTGTGTTTTTCTTTTATTGCTGGTAACCTTAAATATATTGCTTTTAAATAAAATATAAAACATCTCTCTACGATTTTCTTCTTAAAATATGTGGTTTTCTTTATAAGATCGTAGATTTATTGATTATATTCTTCTAGGCAGATGTATCAATCTTGCCTCTAAATTGTGGCTTAATCCAATACTACAATCATCAATCTATAAAGGAATAGAATTCTAACAACTGCAACTTGGAATAGAACATTTTTATTACTTTGCAAAAATGAGTCGTACAAAATACTGCAGCCCATCTTTGCCCTTATTTATTCTTTAAGTTATGTCTTTCAACCAGTATATTTCCCTCATCGGTGAAAAATTGCTTGTGGTGCTATTATATACATAAGCTCGATGATCGCGCCGATGTTTCCAACTATCGTCGAATATGCGTATTACCTAGTTTAACTGAAGTACTCGAATCAATCTTTATTAATATAATGATACCAACTTTTATATAGTTCCCGAAAAGCACGGCTTTGTTCATGGTAGTAGCACTGAAACTACTCTACCATTTTAATTTACCAAAATTTGTTTGTGAATCATTGTAACAAGAACGCTTTGGTCTTGGTTCGAGTTTTGGAACGGTACTCAAAATGTATGTACAAATTTTGGTGCATTCAACTCGGAAGCTAGCCATCTGGGTCTCACTTTGTTTTTACTTTTTATGAATGATATTAAACATGGCGTAAATTATTCAAAAATTGTATGTCCTTAAATTGATTAATAATCTGAGCAGTCTATTTGATACCTTCATCAATTTCATGTTCCTTGTCAATGATATTACCCATAGATCTGTGGATTTATTAAACGGTAAAACTAAGACTTTACGAGTGTAATTGGCATTATCATCCAATTCCAAAATCTAATGCGTACCACTTTGAAATATTACTCAAGGATTTGGAGTCCTTATTCAGTGCCCCGAGAAGATCGAGAAAGTGCAGCGCAATATTTGAGTCCATTAGATTTTTGAGACGACATTTCAATATTTGAGGGCAATTCAAGATCCAAGCCTCGAGCATCTAAACAAATTCTAACGGATCTATCCCTTTCATCAACCACAACTATTGAGTTTGAAATGGATAAATTCAATCATTCAATTATATTCCAGTCCTACATCTTCAGTAATTGGTTCTCAGCTGGTGTTCGTTCAGCATAATTAATCGAATACCTAAAGATTATAATTCTTTTTGAAATGAAAATATTTCACCACCCTTCGATTGAGGACAGGATAAAATTATCTGCTGTAATATCTAAGCGCTTATGGTACTTCAAGCTTCGATAAGAAGAAATCCTTGCACATTCACCAATTATGAAAACAATCTTTCTATTCAATAAAATGATTTGATCCTGTACATGAACGAGAAAACATATATCGTATATTTTAATCACTTTCTCCAGATCTCAGTAGACTGAATCTATGAATAGTGTTTATGCAAAAGGTCATATCACTTAAAAGAATGTGATGCACTTTATAATATCTTTATATAGGTTTTATTCAACTACTTACGTTATTGTTAGCAATGTTAATCGTATTACATCCTTAAAATAAAACAATCGTTCTCAACAACTTTTTGAGAGCACCAATATTTACCTTAACAATTTGAAAAACTTTGAAGTACTTTTATTTATTAACGCTACCAATGTATATATGTAGCTGTTTTGATACCTTTTCTTGCCTGTTGTTCTAAGATTACAAATGAAAATCTGCTTTTTATAACTTTTTGTAACCTACTTACTGACTTTCCCTCGTATTAATGAATTGTCACTTGATTCTGTCAATAGCATGAAAGAGAGTCTGCTACATAACCTATCACACCAGATACTATCATATTATATACGTATATGTAATGATATATACTTACATGGTATATATATGTTGTGACGGATGGTGTATATGTGTAGACAAATGTTGATGACGGTCAATACTGACGTGCTCTGTCATTATTACTGTATGGTGCATATAGTAAATCGGACGCATGCTATGCATTTATTATTTGCAACATTCAAGCAGGGGCTAAGAAATTCTGCCGCCTAATAGCAAAGAATATACGATGGCACCACAGGAATAATCGATGAAAGCATATTACACATTTCCTTCGAGTTTCAGACAACATGCAAGTCACTTTTTAAGTGGGCGTTATAAGCTCGTTGCTGTGGAAAGTACGAATTTTTTTTTTCTTTTCAAGAAAATCGTACTTGCTCTTCCATTGCATCGCCTAAAACTAAGTTCTCGGCCGCCCCGTAAACTTTTTTAACATTTTATGATCAATCGAAGTCCATGCTTATATTATTTAAACTTTGAAGATGATGATACAACTTTTTGTATCATCCTCATATTAAATTGCCTTTTGCTCCATTCTGGAGTGTACAGCAGAGACGCTTTCCTTATACGTCCACATTCTTGCAGCTTCTGTCACCATGCACCAAAAACTTTTTTTTAATATAGATGCAATATTTTTACCAAAATTTGTATCTAAACATATTGTTAAGCTTGTTATTGACTTCCACAGTGAAATATTTCACAATATTGGGATTCTCCACGTGCTACTATAAAGAACTTCTCTTTGAGGTTTATTTATGTACTTGGTCTTTAGATCTGTTGGAAGAAATAGAACGATAACGCTGTCAAATGTTGAGTAAAGGATCACATAGAGTTGCAGATCAGCACTTATCTGAGCTATTATTTTTATCAATTCTCCAGTATTCTTGATAAATCTTTCTGTTGTAACAATCATGGTATGATTTCTAACACACTAAGTGAAATTATGAACAAGGCCAAAAGAACATACTCGAGACACAGGAAGAACAAGTTTCCTGATCGATAGCCTGTTGAAATCGTCTCTATTAGTTTCTATTATTTGCTAGAGATTTTAGCGCTATTGATGTCTTTATGAAAAATTAAGGAACTAAATTTTATTATCTGCATGTTTTCTTTTCATGGTGCCGTTATTATTATTGAAACGGAGCTAGACATCTCTGTCTATAGTCATTGCGACCGAGAAGATCTATTGTAACAATGGCCTAGTTATACCTAAAACAGTTCAAGGCTTTTAATAAACCCCAGTGTTAGTCCAGGGTCATTACCCCTTCATTCAAGAAATGTTAAATATTTCCTTCTGAAAAAATTATGTTATGTAGGATTGATGGTGACATGGCAACACTGACATACAAAGTTGATCTGAAGTTTTTCCAAGTTGGTACAAATAATACTTCAGGGTTTTATATCCTGCCAGTAGTCTGAGGACCCCCTCGATGAAAGATAGCAAATATCTTTGCTGTACTTGAAGAGGACGAAATGAATGCCTTGGCATGACTTTATCTGCGTTCCCCCCATTTCTCGATTTGGTGTTTTTTTTGCAAACGACAGCAGGGCACTGGCCCAAAGAAAAGATATCATATAAGATTCGTTGCTCCTTTGGCCAACTTATAAGTTGTCCCATTTCTCTCGATGCCTTGCCAAACACTTACCAGGACAGATTCAAATATCCATGTAATATGGTCAATGTCGAAGTCATAATTTCTATCTTTAGGTAGGATAGATCAAAAGAAAGTTATGACTTTAAGGTATGAAGCAATGTCTATATCTCCTTTATTCTTTTCCTGCGTACTAATGGTATATTTAAAATGGTTTTCTAGTTCAAAAATTAAATGTTTCTCCTTTATCCTCTTGAAAAACTCTAGGGTAGAGAGATTCCTAAACGCATTACTTTGTTTATTCCAAATAATACAACAAAAGGTGTCTCGATATGAGTAGCAGTACAACATTTATATTTGTATAAGAAATTATGGTGAAAATCTTAGAATCTTGGATCTATTTTACTTTGAACTTCACATCCCAATAGTCCCTGTTTTAACTCGGTTCGCAGTAAAGCAGTGAAGGCGGATTTCAACCGAAAAAGATGACGAATTTTCTATTTCCAGTTGCGAATCATTTCAAAGGAATAAAATCCCTAGTTTGCTTTTACTTGTAAATTTGCTGCACAAGGTTCATTTATTCTTTTGCGAATGTGCAATATCTTTTTAAAACCTGCGACATGTCGTTATTCTGTCTTTACAGGATGTTAACTCATCGTACTATATTGATTATTTAAAAGTTTCTATGTTTTTTTTTTTGATTTTATGAATACTTTTCGTTATGAGTACTGCAAACATCGTTTCTCATTGATAGCATTTTTAGTACTATCTATTTATGATGGTTATCTAAGATGATTTATTTATTAAAAGTTATTGATTTGGTTGGCTGGAATTTATATTAGTCTAACCAAAATCCTTTTCTTATCTTTTGCTTTAATTATTGCCAATATTTTAAGGGGAAAATTGTCTAAGAAATTGTATTTTATCTCTATAAATTCTTAAAATCAAGTTGGCGAACGAGTAATTTTCTAAACGGCTTAATGATTTGTTCATGAAGTCCGTAATTCTTTAATGCCTCTGAAATCTTAGTGGGCAGTACCCGTTTCATAAATAATTTGAGTATTCTGTTGTCCAGAATTGAACCTCTATTCAATCTTTTTCTCCATAAGATGCTCAAATTTATCGAGTGATAAATTTCTCATTCAAATTGATGGCAGAGTTACTGAGTTATTTTCAATACTTAGCTCTCTCCATCTATCTTAACTATTATTCTAAACATACTCCTTAGTGATTTTTTATGTACTATTTCTGCTCTTCTTTCTAATAAGGTGTAGTTTGTCTACAACAATCGTTTAAGCTTTGTAGTTACATTTTTGGTTACAGATATATCTTGTTACTTCACCATGAAATTCACCAATATATGATTAACATATATTGTTTTCATCTAAATAAGCTGGCGTTGCTTACTGCAGTATGTAATATGATGTATAATATGAAATTGTCGATAAACACGGCTTAGTCTTTTCCTATTGTGAATTTTTGATTCTTCTAAAGTAGGTTAATCCTTAGCAATTCACCTAATTGTTATCATTGGATACAGATTATGTTGGAATTATTTTGTATATTTCTTCTTTCTCTCATGGAAAGGCTTACATTTAACAATCTTGGAAAGATTCTCATGTTTCTCTAATAAGGATTACATACATACCTACTACTATAACTCCTTGCAAGTTAAAATTCTTCATATATTACACCATTTCAACTATTTCTTTTCAAACTCTTCAATTTTTGCGACTTTGTTAATTGATTGGTTAATTGGTCCCCCATCGCAGCTTCGGTCTTGTATCCTTGACAGTGCGCCAAATGCTTTATTGTATTATCGCACATACTAAAACAGCTTAGTTGCCTTTCTCCATTAATACTACCCACTACAAAATAATATGATAAACCATTTCTTCCCTTTCATTGCATAGTTTCCTAGTGCAGAGGTCGCTGCTTTAAGTTGTACTGTACTCCATTCAATTGCTAGTATGCGAGTTCTAAGTCGTTGGGATTTGGGATAGTTTTTTCATTATTCATTTTCTGTGGGTTCGTTCAGCCACTTGATTCGAATGCTATTAGTGTTGTTGTGGAATCCACGATGCCTTTCAGTTATTCTTGTGCCTATACCGGGTTTCAGTCCAATCCAAGACAATTTTATTATGTTCCCTTATTAATTGCTCTACAATTTCTTTCCTTGCAGTGTTCCTGTGCCCTGGCATCACACTAGGCCACACCAGTGTATCTCTGTTTTCTCTGTGTTGTTTAGACAGGGTCACTAGATCTTGCAAGCATTCTCATATCAGTTTAGAGATTTTGTAATATGATGCCTTCAAAGCGTTAAATATTTACGAAAATTGCATTATTTTAGCAATAAATATGATGAAATTCTTATGTTAATTGTTACAAATATATCTAAGGCTTCTTAGATGAGTATGCTATTGTTTACATTTTTCAAAATTGTTTAAGATTGATCTCTATTGACATATCTATTCTTATTCAATAATTACATACACGAATTCCATGATTCTAATCAATTGTCTCTGAAATATGATTTTTCTTAAGAATTTATCTTAAAAAAATAATTAATTATTGAACTTGATTCTTGAACATTGCTTCAAGTATTCCAATAACTTTTTCCTCAAATTTTAAAATTTCTGTTGGTCCCATACTCATGCATCATTATCTCCAGTTGCTATCTTCCTCTTTGTTGCATAGTTTGCATAGAGATTTTTTCTTAGAAACCCCCATTTTATGCAGATGCCCCCAGTAGTGTTCTATTCGTGTGGAGGTTGCCACTTTAAGTTGTACTCTATTCAATGCCAGGATGTGAGTTATAAGTTGTTGGGATAGCTTTTCCATTACTTATTTCTTGTGATTCTATCCATCCAGTCCAATAGAATTGATGTTGCTGTGCAATCCACTCTCTCAATGCCCCACATATTCTTTTATTAATTGAGCCGCAATTTCTATGTCTGTTTTCTTCCTGTGGCCCGATACCCTTAATAATGAAACTCCGTTTTGTTTAGACAGTATCACCAGATCATGCAAGCATCCTCATATCAGTTTTGAGGTTTTGTAGTATACTCACTCAGACAGCATGACTATCTGAGGAAATACAAATCGATTCCTCCCCTCCCGGTTTCGTAACCTTGTACTTTTGACTGCCAAAACTTTCGCAGTTGTAGCTAAAGCTATGAGAAGATCATCAATATCTTTACGGATATTACATTGTTTTTACAATAGATATTATATAAAATTCTATAAAATCTGATGTCAATTGTTACAAATATGCATACCTAGGCTTCGTAAATGAGGACCATATTGTTTACATTTTCTTAAATTGTTTCTGAAATATATCAAATGTTTAAGATTGAACTTTATCGGTACCTCTATTCCTACTGAATGGTTATATACATACAGTTCATGACTGTAGAAAGATGCTGGGTTCTTTGGTAACAATTCGTTTCGACCATTGAAAATTTTAATCTGACAATTACGTATGTTATTCAATATATTGTGTAATGTTTACAAATAAGTTGTTCCACTTCTATATATTAAAACTGTCGAACTTAATTCGTGAACATTATTTGTTTGCACTCCAAACATTGCAATAGCTTTTCTGTCAAATTTGGAAAAGACTTCTGCTGGTCTCAGATCTTATGCATCTATATCTGTTATTTCTCTCATTGCAGTGGTATATGGTATAACAATTATTGAAGGTGGAATTCTCAAGTTGTGGAAATGCTGTAACGGCGGCTGTATATATTTGAAATCTGTTACAGTCTGTTGTCTCCAATTGGGATGCAATAATCCCACATACACAATGTCTTCATCAGGATGTTGTTTTAACTTGTCTGTAGCTCGTCAGAATATGCTTTCTATATTGTATGTAGTTATTTCAACGCAGGATATTTATGAATTAAATATTTGTCTATAAATATCTTATGATTTATTTCATATTCTTTTAATAGCTTAGTGACTCTAACAACTATTTTTATTTTCATAAACGAAAGTATTGTCATAAATGAATTTCTACTGACAGAGAATGATAATGAGAATACGGTAGGGAATCTAATCATAATATAAAACTTCTGGAAAAAAAATTTGTATCTCTCCAATAGAACCTGAGAATTCTTTGACTTTGGCATTATACATTTTACATAATAGTAAGTGATATGCATTGAAATACTGCCAGAAATTTATTAGCATCTACAAGCACACATACGATATCTTAATCGAAGTTGTCTATAAATTTTTTGTATTTGGTGTTTCTATTTAGCGTATCGCTAATACTGTTAATGGTATTTCTTCAAATATAGTATTGACTCCAACTTCTCTAAAAGATAGAGGTATATATTGCCATGGTCTTGAATTCCTTCAATAACATAGGTTTCCTATTATTCCAGCAACATTTACGAATACCCTACTTGTCTTTATATTATAATGTGTTGTCTCTGATAAAATCTTGATATATAACAATCAAGAAACATATTTTGAATTGATAATATTTTAGCAGTCTTTTTCTCATATACAATAGAACATGTCTCATCAACTCTAAATATATTAGATGATTCATAAGTACATTGGTTAACTATCTTATATGCGATAACTCGGCTAATATGCCTGCTTGGTAAATTTGATTAACAGAGGCCATAGTGCGTCTTGGGTCTTCTCTCTCAGTGTCTGCAATACTTTTGTCGAATGTATCGAATGTACCGCGCGAAATGTACCCGCTTCTATTCGCTGTCTGACTTTGCGGACAAATGTTTCTTTCTTTTAGCACTAGCTAGCGCCAGGAATATTAATTTGTATCGTAGAGTTAAGTATGGTGATAGAAGCAGCGAGGGAATTACATGTGTTAGTATAAAACTGCTCAAAACCACGCTGATGACGCCGGGAAGGCAGAAACATGTCCGTGTGTTAGCGTTTTATATCTCACATGACTTTCTCGTGAATTGATTCCACTAATAACATGAGAAAGCTGTATTTACAGCGTTTTCTTATCTTGGTGTTCTCTCTTAGTGTCTGCAATATTTTTGTCGAATGGTTTACTATTTCGTGTTTTCTTTGATGTTATTCTATTCTTGATTTCGGTTATATGAGATCCGAACATAATAACTTATAACTATAAATCAACTGTATAAATAAACTTACACCAACTTGCACGGTTTATTTCATACAAGGTGGCATGAATTAAAATGAATAAATTCAAATTGCAACTGCAGTGTACAATAGACCCTACAACTAATACAATTTTTAAAATCATAGGCAAGGAGGACGTTTTCTGGAGGCTAGTGGCATGTATTGATGTTACGGTATTTATTCGAAATACTATTACTTGATATCTTCTTCTTTCTGGTGGGACATTCATTGTCTTACTTATCTTTTGTCTAAGTTCCAAGTACTTGTAAGATGAAAAATTTATACTGGAACGCTACACTGAATCTCTCATTTCAATATTCCTGCAACGTATTATGTCTGCATTGCATGTACTAAACGCTTAAGCAAGCTGAAGGAGTTCTAAAACGTTTGGGAGACCTTAGTTACCAAGAATTTTGTAACAGTGATAAATCATTGTATATAGGTTATAGATGGCATTAGAATATAATTTCTAAATATTTCATTGTAATAAGTAAAACACATTACACAATGCTTTTATATTTCAATCTGACAGCTACTGCTAACATAGCTTTCACACCCTCATATTGTGGTGCCGCTTATATTTTGTGGTTATTCTTATTTCTATTGCAAAAAGCGAAGGAGCCTCTTCCGATATTCTAAAATACTAGACAAGCAGGATGTCAAATTAAAGTATTTTCAAAAATTAAGTTTTTCGACTTACATATAGAAAAGCATATGCTTATTTCAGATATCTACATATATACAATCTCCAAGACGGAAGCTGCACTACCTCCAATATTGTAAAGTTAACCTTTTTATAAAGGATACCACAGTGGCCTTGAACGTCTGTTATTTGTTTTTTAATTTTTTTCACCTCAACTGCAATTATATATAAATATTTTCTCTACAATTTCGTGGTAGAGTTTATGGAGTTGTTATCTTGCTACATTTCAATCATCTTAACTATTTTGGTAGTTCTTTGCCATGTTCTGTATACTGACTTAAATCTATTCGTAAAATTTGTAATTTGTTTTTCGGAGATATATATATATATATGTTTTTTTTTGTATAACCTAAATAACAACATTGGGGCACTGAAATACCGTGTTAATAACACATCAGATCGATTGCATTTACTTTTTCAAGTAAATGCTGTCTTTAATATTGTTGTGGTTGAGCTACATTCTGCTTCTCATCATCATAAACATTCTGCATACATAAGAGTGATCCCGAAAGAAATAGCATTTTTTCTCTTCTAAAGCGCTGATGCTGCTTTGAGTATCAAGTTAATGTAGCAGAATAATGTGAAAGCAGTAATCCAATATTATTTGTCAAGTTCTATGTATGCTTACAAGATACAGATTTAAGGCATTACTTAATCTATTCTTAAAATCTGTAGTTTTTTAAATATATTGTTAGAGGCATCTGATTTAATTTTTACCATACATCTGTTCGTAAATAACAGCACTGGGACACTGAAATGTCGTGCTAATACCATTTCAGATCAATTACATTTCTATTTCCAAGTAAATGTAGCCATCGGTATCGTTGCTGTTGACGTAAACTCTATTACCATATATCCGAAATATCTGCACTCTGCATAAAAACTGGTACCACGAGAAATAGAACAGTGGAAGACATGGTACCAGCTGATTTATATGAATTGAATAAATTTTTATAACATCATAACAATAAAAAAGATTTACGTACTTTGGGGGTCACCAGTAGATCAAAAGGCATTAGTAAACAATATAAGCAATCATCAGTCAATGAATAGAAGGTTCATCTGCAAGGATATAATTCATTTTATTATATATACCAAACATAACCCAGTACAATTAATTTTATCATCTTTGAGGGCCCCTAATTATACAAAGTTTGCAATTAAATCATATATAGCATAGATTATTAATATGTGACAAGTTTCTGCATTTTGAATTTTTCGTATTCTATGTATTTTATGAAGATTTAAACATGATTTTCGTCCCATATTCCTATTATCTGCCTGAGTTGTTTTAACCTAGTTAAATAAGTTTTATCACACTTGATAACCCCTACACATAAAAACTCCGTGGCAATGGTTTTTGACAGTTATTGTCAATAAGGTTTTTGACTCTCATAAAACAAAGGGGCTCAATTGATCCTCCACAATAGGTAAGGTTGATTAAAATATTTTTTGAAAAATTAAATTTTTCAACTATTACCTTTATTTCTGTTATATTACCTTTAACAACGATGCTTCGCAATGCTCCTAATACTATTAAATTATTATAATTTCAAAAGAAATCACTATATTTCTACAGTGGTATTAAATTTTGACGTTTCTTTCTTCTTGTTGTTCTGTGTTGATGCTGCTTTCAATATTACGTAAGGTAGGAGAATATAACGCAACGTTTTCCTACTGATATGTTGTGGTACTGCTTATATTTTGTGGTTCTTATTATTTCTATAATAATAACCGAAGGAATCGGTTTTTGTCATTCATAATGCCATCATAATAAATGGAGTAGAGGTTAAGATATTTTCAAGAATTAAATTTGTGTACTTTTACATAAAAATAAAATTCTAAAATGTACTTATACTTACTTTTCTTGTCAATATGTGGCTTCTAATAAAACAAGATAGATGCTTCAAAAGAATTAAATCAACAACAGCTGAAGTATCGTCAGCAAAATGCCCTACACTTCCATACTCGGTTTGAATTTTAAAATTGCCTTCTTATTATTCGATCAGGTAACGTATTATTTTACTACCTCTCAATCTTTGAAAGCATCAATAGTAGCGATATGTCTCCTTCATTAAAATTTGTCCAAAAGTTGAAGATATATATATATGATCAGTTACTGCGTTATTATTGGGTTTTCATCAGTTATCATGGTAGTACATAGTTATTCAAAAAGAAGTAAATATTTAGCGACAACAAAGTATGCTGTCGTGGGATGGTCTCCCGAAAAGAAAACTGAAATTATTCTTTAAAAATTTATTTCAGTACTTTGCGATTTTTTGTATTTTGGTTGGAAATATATATTAAATAACATCCGCTGTATATATTACAAAGAATTTAAACGAGTTCTTATGTTACTTGCTTGGTTGCTGCTTTCTTATTGACTCGTTCGACCAAAGCTGAATAACATTGAAAAACAACACAGATATCAAACATGGTGAGATAATTTTCTACTTTTACATTATAGTCGTACTTATATTTTCTGATATTGATTCTTTCTATTGTATTGAAAGTGTTGTGTTGTTAAGTATTTCCAAAAAATATTTGTTTAACTTTCTTTCTTAAGAGAATACAGTTGCTAAAATGCATATTTACTTCTTTTGTTCGTATGTGATTTCTAACAAAGTGAGAACTTTGATTATCACTTGTTACTTTTCTTCTCTTTCTATGTTAATATTACTTCCAATTGCTATTAAGTAACAACGATACGATTCTTTTATTATTTTGCTGATAAAAGCTATGAGCATTTTACATTTATACCTTTTTTATACGATATTTGCTATTCCTATGGTATCTTTCGTTTCGAAAGCATATTACAAAAATATTCTTTTATGAAGAATTTATTCTCTTTGGATATAGAAGTACTTTTAGAACGTACTTATCGTTTTGACAACTAGATCCAAAAACGAAAGCCAAAGGTAAAATATAAACCTCAAAGTAATTTGGTCGTTTGCCTTAATCAAAGCACCGAGCTATCTTACAGTTTCTATAAACTGTGAAGTTTTTGAAAGACGAAGAATATCTTCATATACCTGCAGTAGTACCCTGCAATCTATATGATCACTTCACTTAATTTAATTAATGAAAAATGAAATGTAAATGTTAATCTTGTTCCACATTAGGTGATGGTACTAAGATACGATTTTATTTCTAAATAAGATACTATGTGGTATTGTTTTCTTTCTATAAGATGTTTTAAATTTGTCAGTACATTTACTAGCTGTCCCCCTTCTTATTAATGGACCTGGATTCTAGTTTGTAGAAGATTATTCGCCTATATGTATTACACTTTTTTATGTGGAGGTCTGGAATATTTAAATCTCTTATGCTTACAGTATTTTTTAATTAATCTTGAGGTCAATACTTTTTATAAACATATTTGAATTGGCTTGCTACGTATGTATGTATATCTAAGAGAAGGTACCTATATACATGCACTTACTGTTTTCTTTGGTTGTACATTTACTGTGTGATGATTTTCTTTTAATTCTTTATCTCCTTTTCAATTCTTTTAGATTATCGTTGAAATATAGAAACATTCTGGTTTATACTTGAATTGTGTGGTAGCCACTTTACCATAATCTCTTAATGCTTTAAATTTGATTTAAATTTATATATTGTCTACAGTAAATAATTAATTTCTCTTCTATGGCATTCTTAATTTGTTGTTCTATAAGTCATATTGTCCGGATGATAAGTAGGTTCCGTATTGTGAAGGTTTCTGTGGCTCTCTATTTTTCTTATATTTCTGTTTGCTGCCACCTATTAAGATGCGAATTGTATCCAAATGACGGAACAAATAGATTACGAATTACGAATCACTGTGGAAGCTTAGAGTTTTTTTTTTGCGGGTTAAAATCCTTCTATGGATCAAGTATAATCTACGTCTCAGTTTCGCAAGAGGAACAAGTCAAGCTAAAAAAACAATATTTGATGACATTAAAATACTCTGTCTTGTCTGAAACTATATTTATTTTGTGTATCATGAAGAATTTAAATAAGTTCTTAGTTTTTGATATGATGAATTTGTTTGTAAACTCTATCAACTAACATTAAATACGGTGCTGCTTATATTTTATTGTTCTTGTTCTTCATCTGCACTATTGGTTATTACAATAATTCTGTTCTGATCTAAATCTTACTAAGTAACTAACTAGCTCTTTCTGGTCATTCTCTACTTCTAAAAGTACGTCAACTATTCTATGTATGTATATTACTAATTCTTTAAAATGACAAACGCTACTTGGCATTGGTTTATGTAAACAAATCGTTTATCTATGCTGGTAAGTTGATGTAGGGATTTTCCAAAACCTACGACAGATCGTGAAACAGTCCCCGACAGCTTGTTGATTTATTTTTATCTTTTGGAACTAGTAATTTTTTCACGGAATTTTTGTTTGTTTTTGAATAGCAAATGCCACTGCTTTTAGATCGGTTTCTTTCCTTTGAAACAAATAAGATTTCTTAGGACTTGATCTTGAATTTGTTATTCTCAACTTACGCTATACTTCTTGCAAATTCTTCAAATGCTTGCCAAACGTCTACTTCTATCAAACAATCAGGCAAGGGATGCATCTTTTCATGAGTTGGTCAAGTTTAGGTAGGGCATTACAAAAGCCAAAAAGACTTAGTAAATTTCCAACACCCAATTCCACTGGTGGGGGTAATTTTCTCCTTATCTTCTTTCTTCATTTTCACTTGCTCTAACGCATTCTTAAGCCTATTCTGAGAAATTTGTTTCTTCTTAACAAGATCCAGGGTATCCTCGATTCCTAGTGAAGGACAACTAGGTTCCTTCATTACATTATTCAATTTTCTATAATCGATACAAAATATAAACGAAGCAAAGGGGTTCCACCCTTCTTTGTGATCAGAGCGACTAGAGCCGTTCATGGACTCTAGTTGTTCAATAGTACCCCATGGGTATATATCCTGTACCGTAATTACAATTTCTTCGGTTTAGTCTTAGTGGCATTTGTCTAAGAGGCTTGTTTGATAGATTATTGGTTCTGAAAACGAAGAGACACCTTAGTAATCATTCAAAAGGTTTCATAGTTTGTTTAGCTTTAATATGGTTAAAATAGCTTTATATATTTTTGTCGATTTTCCTGTAAAAGGCATCTGGAACGTAAATATTTCAACGGTAAAGTTTTATTGGAAAAATTTTTCTGTCCCAGTTCTGATTTTCACCTAGATGTCTTGAAAACGATGCCTCTAGATTGTATGCGAGTTAGGGCTTCTAATAAAACTTTGTTTCTATTTAGACTAAGGTTTTTTCTAACAATTCTCGTTTTTAGTTAAACTCTTACTTTAACTCAATGCCTTCCATCGTAGTCTGTTCCATCATATTACATTCTATTTTAATTGCGAAAACGAACGCTAACGTTGCCGATAATTACTTCTGAGAGTTCCAGTCATGGAAATGCTGCATTTATTCTACCTGTGCAAACTTTGATTCCTACAATTTTCATTGTCATGTTATGGATATGTCAAAAATTTACTGTGTCCTTATAGAGAGAAAAAAGTTTTAAGATAAATAGTGTACTTCTATATTATAGTCACCAGTTATTACAGTCCAGATACTTGTTTCCTGTGAAAGATGAGGTTCAGTCCTTTAGTTGTTTATATGTGGATGAACGTTGTTGTCTGATGCTTATAATTATTAAATATACTTTTTCAAATTGCACAAAAGAGACTATATATGTGAAATCTGCTTCTAGTACATTTTGCTGCTTCTGATTTATAATTCTTAGTTATTAAAAATGTTCGTTGGGAAAAGTAAATATGTTGTATTAATCATGAAAAGAACTGATCACGTTTCAAATATCTATGAATATGTCTATCTTGAAAAAATGTATTCTCTCTCTAAATCATCTCTGATCATCTCAGTCTACTTCTTGAAATATCAGGTTATAAGCAAGTTATATTCTTTCTATTACACTTATACATTATCAAAAAAGGTATCGATTAATGTTCCATTAACTTTTTAACACTCGATAGATTGAAAATGTTTCGCAAACACCATGGATTTACTATATTTATCAAGAAAAACTATTTTTTGTGAACAAGTATACAATAATCGAATGTTATAATCAGGAAATTTGTTCTTTGATGACGAAGTTTGATTTTCTAACATTAAGATTACAAACTGTGCACAAGTTGTAGTTGCTGTAACAAAGATTTCCAATCTATTTCTATTGAATCCATTTGTCTCTCATCTTAGATGTATGTATATAGTAATTATACTAAAAACTTCTTTAAGATGATATTCTTGTTCCTAGCGTTAATAATCTAAATATACTCATTTATAGTCATATTAAACAATCATTATCTTGTAGCAGGTGATCTGATTATGCTTGTTAAGAACTATAATTAAAGTCTATAATGTCATAAGTTTGTTTTTTGAGCTGTTGATTTTGTTTCGAAGATGGTGGTTACTTAACATTGTTGGTAAAGTTCAATTTCTAGTGGTAACACACTGGATATTCTCTTCATTTCTAAATAGAATTGCTTTTCTTCTTCCTTCTCTACGTCATAGAAGATTAACGAAACATTTTCTTCCAACAACCCCCAATCGCATAGATGCAGAATAGAATGATTTCGATAACGGAAATATGAAACTATCAATATAAAGCTAGGAAATTGAGTAGTATAAGGGTAGGTAACCTCTCACAATCGTTGAGATGTGACTTCTTGCTCCTACTTGTCTTCTTTTTTCACCTCTATTTGCCAAAATGCAGTCTTTAAACTTGACGTGAAATCGTATTTAATCTCGATAAAGTCCAAAAGCTATCCTCGATTCTTGGTAAAAGATACCTGTGAGGAAGTAGGCATTCCTCAATTTCCTATAATTTTCCTGTGGATACGACCATGGTGTTATAGTTATTAATCTTTCAATATTATATTGTGTATGCCCCACTATTTAATTTTCATACTCTGTTATTTGTGTGGCTATTTATTTCAAATCTGATTAGCCCATTTGAATTCAATTGATTGTTATTTGTTCTTCCGCAAGCGATTGACTCCCATTTCTTGTATCCCTGAGGGTACGGACCTTGCACTATTGTGTTCTTTTCTTGGCCGTAATTTAAAGCTGCCAATGCCCATAATACTTTGCAATAAAATAAATATACGTAATTTCTCAATTATTATAAAGCTACTGAAATTTTCATACTATGAAAATAGCTGTTTTTTCTTATATATTAATTTATGGATCCCTCAAACATATGTAGTTATTCCTAATTTCTTCTTTATGACTTTAAGCACAGTGCTTCCGGTGCACGTCCATTTTGTTATTATATTTAGTCATAGCTGGGGTGGTATTACATTATAGAGATGATTCTGTCTCTAATTTGCAGCTGCAATATGCACAGATTCTTTCAAGCTGATCATGTGTTATTGGATGTGAATAATGGAAGTGTATTACGATTTCTCTAAACTTGTTCTTTTGATTGTATTTTTCAATACAACCATGCTGCTTTGGTGTTAACCATAAGAACAGTGCAAATACACACTGATCCCATCGCAAACTTCCTCTATCTTTGGAGCTTGTCTGTCGTTTAACAGCTTCTCTAAATGTTTCTTTATAAGACAATGAGGAAATATTCTTTATACTTGTGGTAACTAGCAAGATCTAGGTGATATTTACCACTTCAGTACTTTTCACTTCTAAAACAGAATCTCTTATAGTATTAGAAGATATATGCATATATATATTAGAAATATTTTTCTATTTATATTATCAATTATCATGTTTTTCGTCCGTAGAAATTCATCATATGAATTTTACTTTATTTGCATGAAATCCATTCATTAATGAATGTTTTCGTCTAGTATGAACATTTATTCAAGAAAATTCTTAATGCTGCTTACATTTTGTGGCTTTTTTAACAATACGTGTATTGTATAATACACCAAAATGATAATAAAAGTTATGAGATAGGTGTAACAACCTGACTCGATTGTCTGCTGCTAAGATACTTTCAAAAATGATCCTTTTTGAGTATCTGCATATATAGTATAGTATATCTTACACAACGAATCTAATATTTAATATCTATTGTCGTTTTACTGAAAGGGCAGATTGCTACATAACCATATCTTTATTTTGTGGTACTGCTGGATTATACAATGAACTAATTGCACTTATCATACAACTTATGACTACTATTTTTTTTTTAAACATTCTCAACTAAATTCGAAATGTTTGATTGTGAACATTTTTCTTTAAAAGGTATGTTTAGCTTGGGCAAACAATGTTCGCCATTTTGAGCAATACCATAAAAATATGTTTCCATTTTAATGAATTATAGCACATTCTTAATGTTTCTTTATTCTACTTTCTTTCATTTATTTCTATGCATTATCTGAATTATAATAAGGATCTAAGGTCTCTATGAGTCTAGCAGTAATTTCTCTGCAGACTTTTACCTCAATTTGATGTCAACGTTTATGTTATGTTACAGACGACATTCAATGAAGTATTCCATTCTATTTCACATGCAGGTGGTATTTGAAAATTTATCCTGACAAATATCCGTATTTCTTTCCTTAAATCATTTTTCATTGTATATATAATGTGCTATTAAAACGTATGCTCTCTGCCTTTAGTAGTCGTCTTTTAACTTCGAACATTTCTAAGTTTCTATATTTTCCATATTTTGGAAGCAATAACACATTTAAAATCGATAGGTAATACCCAGTCGCGGTAGAATTCGTTACTAGCTTAACTAAGCTTGCTACTTTAAATCAGGCACTGCTTAAATTTTGTAGATTACAATCTATGCGTTGTTAAATGTAAATTAAAAGTAAAATGAATTTCTTCTGAGGCATTTCTAATATATGATTTTGGTAACTTTGGAAGGAATAGCAAATATTCTGATTCTATATTTAGACATATTGAGCAACATTTAAATGGGTGTGTAATGGCCTCATTGTGTATATTTTTAGTACACGTCAAATCCGAATATCTCTCGATTTGATTTCATTGTCTAGTTAGGTCCTTTCTCAATTATCTAATACACATGCTTTATATATTTGAACTTTATATTTATTTGTATCAACTTTTGCTGTGATGCATGTATATTTTTATATAATGACATGCAGACCTTAAACTATGACAATTCGAAAATTTTGTCAAATGATTTATATTCTATATCTATGAGGTTTCATTTCGAAACACATGCATTACTATACTGTGATTACTTTGAGATCAGGTTTTCTCCCTTTTGTAATAAATAATGGTATGCTATATACTACTATAGCTGCCAAAACAACTATTTAAATTCGGAATAAGCAATACATTCTCTGTTAGATGAAGTATACTTTTACATCCTTGATCCGAACCATACGTCCAATTATTTATTTTAAAATATTTCTACTCTCTACATTTTTATATTTCTTTACATGACAACATATCATATATATTTGCTCATGTTATTATAGCTTACAAATTTAAGCTGTACCACCACCATACGTTGGCCTTTCAGCTGGAATCTAATAGTACCTTTATTCGTATAAATACAGTACTGTATCGGCTGTTATTATCCTTTGCAATGCTATCATTTCTTTGTCGTAATTACTTTTACGATTTGTCAAGTAAAATCTATATCAGAATGGCACATAAAACGCTACATTTATCAGGTTGATGCATAAGTTAATCGTTTACTAATCACTTTTCCTCCATTATTTACAATTGCCTTTCAATTATCTGGTAGTATTTCGATTCCACGAATGAAGAAATCCTGTGATTTGGAAGTAAAGATGTCGTCAAGCGATTTTTAAAGTTCCACGTCGTTATTAAAGAAGTTGTTCGATAAACGGGGAAAGTGTTGCAAGTCTGATGGAGCGAAATTAAGATAATAAGGCGGATGTGGAATGGCCTCTCAATTAATCTTCTGAAACGCCTTTGTGATGTTAGCAGTATGAAGACCTGCGTTATAATGCAACAAAATCACTTGGTGATGTCTTCTTAGTCTTCCTTTCAATTCATCGAAAGTAATCCAAAGTAGACGACACATTCTTGTCCCACCAGATGTACAATATCAGTGTTTGCTTGCCTTTTTGTTAAGGTCAAGCCATTCTTTTCTGTTGCTGGCACATTTTTCCTCGCCAGTAACAACGTAGAACAAAAATAGCCGATGGTGCTCACGAGGTAAACAATGATGAGCTAGCAAAGCGATATTTATATATTCAGTTCTTTAACTTTTCCTATAGAATGCAAATATCGTATATATTTCATTAAAATCTGAATTTGACACCCGGTAACTTTTCATTAATGGACAATAATTTGACAACTATTTTAAGAGGGAAACGTTTGTTAAAATTGTAATTAAGAAATTTTAATTTAAAACTAGATACTGTAGTACCAAAGTCAAATTGTCTTAGAAATTGAACATATTGGGATAAGATACCTAGGAGCTCCTGTGGCGCTGTTGGAATTATAGAATGGTCCAAATAATAAACTGTAGACTACAAAACTACATGTGTTTGTGAGTCGTTTTAAGGTTTACATTTAATTTTTAAAAGTTCAAGCCATTATTTAGCTAGAGGAAGTATATAGAAAATAAACTTCCTCTCCCTTATAATCTTATTATTATGTACGAGGGTGACCTGAAATGTTCCCGTAATCGGCAAGAGATGGCACACGAAGGTTGAAGTAGATTCATTGGTCGGCAACGGCAACCTTTTTTATAGCAACTGCCAAAATTTCAGACGTCTACTGCCAATAGTTGTTGTTTAAGAGTGTGTTCTGTGTAGCAAGTCAGGCGGTTTCGCAAAAATGGATAAAATCGAATTTCCTGCAGTGATAAAACACTTCTAAACGGCTGGAGAAACGGCCACGGAAATTCACTTTCCACCATCAGCTTCTAGATGAGCGAGTTCAAACGTGACCGTACTAGCACAGGTGACGAACCACGCAGTGGACGCCCAAAAACCGCTACAAACGATCAAATGGTCGACAAGATTCATGATATCGTGGTAGCCGATCGCCTATTGAAGCTGAAAGAGATAGGACAAACAACAGGCAACTCAGAAGAACCTGTTGGCTATATCCTACACGAAGTTTTGGGTATGAAAAAGCTTTCTGCGCGATGGGTGCTGCGTTTGCTCACGCCGGAGCAAAAACGAAATCGGCTGACCGTTTCGGAGAAGTGTCTGGCCAGGATCCAACACAAGAGATTTCTTCATGCGTTTCGTAACCACGGATGAGACTTTGATCCATTACTACATACTGGATACCAAAGAACAGTCGAAGCGCTGGACTTTTCCGGGCGAATCGACTCCGAAGAAAGCAAAGACCGTTCCATCGGCCGGAAAGGTCATGGCAATCATTTTTTGGAATTCCCAAGGTGTGATCCTCATCGACTATCTGCAAGGACGATAACGGGACAATACTACAGCGATTTATTGCCCAATTCGATGCAGTATTGAAAGAGAAACCATCTCCTTTGCAAAGGAAAAAAGTGCACGACAATGCAACGACAATGCAACGGCTCATTCATCTCGCATAGTCGTGTCCAAATTGAATGAGTTGCGCTACGAATTAGTCTCTTATCCTCCACATTGACTGGACCTAGCCCCCAGCGACCTTTTCCTATTCCCAAACCTGAGAAGATCACTGGGAAGAAAGAGATATGTCTCAAATGAGGAGGTCATTGAAAAATAAAAATAGAAAACCGCACCAATACCGTATTGTTCTTGTCGGTTCCGGAAACATTTCAGGTCGTCCTCCTACTAATCGACATCATTTATTTTAATTCTTTATATTCATCCTCCAAAGAAGTAAAAGAATTCCAACAAGTTCTTCTATGGCAGAGAAAAAAATACTATTTAATTGATTAGTATGTCTTTTAAATTAAACGATCATTTGTACTAAAAGTATTTTATTATAAAAGGAAGTAGTCTTTTTTAAAAAGACATAATAACACAGTACCCTCATGACTCTCCGTCATCTAGTTTACATCTTTTTTTCATCATGGTATAAATAATATATTAAAAAGGTCAATGTAAAAATTATGAGATTCACGGTTGCTTCTTGCAATGCTCCCTGTCGGAATTTTCCGGCCAATCACAAACGAATGTCTGGGTATGGAATACAGTTCCTGGACGACATTCGAATATATTAGGCACTCCATGGACGCATCTGTAGTACTGCAATAGAAAAACAAAATGTAAGTAATACGTAAGATTGCGGGCTCTATCATATAAATTGATCATTTAATTCGGAATATACTAAGTGTATGCATAAGTTTTTTCCGGTTTTTTTGCTAAAAAGAACCACTTGATTTTCAAGAAAGATTAATTTTCCCTTTATTCAAAATATGGGCTATCGGCCCCTACGCATTTAACCCATGTTTCGGGTAATTTATCGATACAATGCCAGAAAACTGCTTGTCTTTAGCGGCAAACTATTCGTCGATGCATTTTCCAACTTTCCAATGAAATTGCTGAAGTGCCCTATTGATAGGAAGAGGTGATAGTCAGATGGCGCCAGTTCTGGGAAGTGCGGCAGGTACGGAAGGATGTCCTATGCAAGCGATTTCAAGATGTCTTTCACTGGTTTTGCTGTGTGAGACGGCGCATTGTCGTGTAACAAAGTCATTTTGCCAGTCTTCTGGCCCATTCCTGTCGTCTTTCGATTAATACGTGATTTAAATTAATCATTTGTTAGCGATAGTGTTGTGTATGGCCTTACCAGACACAGAGCATAGTCTTCTTACTGAAGCGATTTGGTCTTGGTATTAAAGACCGGCTTCGCCAGGTGAGAGCCACGATTCTTTCCGCTTCGGGTTTTCAAAATAAATCCATTTTTCGTCACAATTCGATACAAAAATGGTTTCCTTTCGTTGCGTTGAAGCAGCCTTTCACAGGTGACTCTGCGATTTATTATTTGACGTTCATTCAAATCGTGTGGGACCCATTTATCGAGTTTACTGACCTTCCACATTGCTTGCAAACGTCTGCCGATTGTTTCTTGTGACACATGTAATGCTTCCGCTAATTGCCATTGAGTTTGAGTTCGATCATCTACCAATAACTCCCGCAATTGCTCGTCTTCGCATTTTTGTGGTCTACCAAAGCACTTACTTTCGCATTGAAATCACCACTTTCAGATTGTCGAAACCATGTCTCACACGTTCTAATCGATGGAGCATGTTCACCATATGTTTTTACCAGCAAACGATGACCTTCAACAGCCTTTTTCTTTTGATTAAATTAGAAAAGTAATGCGTGCCACAAATGTTCTTTTTTAGGCGCACCGAACGATAAAGAAACAACGTTAGTTTTTGGCGGACTCAACTTGTGTGTAGTTAAATACAAAGTAACACGCTGCGTACTTTTCGCTGGCGCCATCTCTTAGTAAACCGGAAAAAACTTATGCATATACCTGGTACGTTTCGGAAACTCATGGACTTCTATTGTTAACCTATAAAACGTAAGCACAAGTCTTCGAATTTCCAAAACATATCTGCCGAATTAATCAATTTGTGCGTTGTGAACTCTGCCGATGCCTTTTGTAACTGCTATATCACTCCACAATCATTTTGATAAAGTACGTTCACTGATTTAAATAAATGACCGGACTTTACGATAAGAAAGTTCTAAATCTATGACCAAAGAATTTAGCTGCAGTTAATATGTCTATAACTTCTTGTCGTTAATAGAAAAAAAAACAAAACAAATTTCTGAACTGAAAATAAAAGTTGTAATTATACACCGTTTAACAATTTAGAGGAAAACTTCTCAGAACACAATTATTCAATGCAAATGTATCATAAAAGAATTATATTCAAATATCCAGGGTATTTAGTTTTCGTTGTATGCTTGCAAGTTTGCTATTTTGAATTAAATAATATGTATAATGGTTCTCCTTAATGAACGTGTCTTCTACCCATACACTAAGTGGACATTCTATATCTATATTTACAGAATATCGTGTCAGATTAAATCCATATTGTCAGAGTACGTGTCAAAATACGGTTTAATAAAAATCAAGGAGGAGATACTAGTCCATGATATATTTTTGGTATTAGGAGAAGTTAAATTTGGTAATTAGTTGCTCCCAAACTCACGAGTGGTTATTTACATCTTCAGGCACCATAGCTACTAAGACATTTTTTATAGAATTGCTTCAATTTTTAGAGTATTCTGTCACCTAGTGAAAGGTATACCAAAAATGACTATTTTCTAAAACTATTAACTCTTTGTGTCGCTGGTTGGTCGACCAATTACTTGTTAATTGTGCCAGTCGCTATTGAGGTTCTTCCTTTCCTTGTTTTTCGTATTATACACTTAATTGCTTAAATCTAATATTTTAAGTGCATCATACTTCATTCATTAATAATATTTTACATATTAACAATAGTTTACTCAAAGTAAATTTTAAAAAAAAAGTTTTTTCTTCTTCCTTTTTATAACACATACAGTTATTTAGTGCGAATGCATAGTATAACATTTAACATAATACGTGTATGATTATTTCTGCTCTAATGATGCTCTCTTTTTCAACTTTCTCTATTCCTTACGAAGCACACCGTTACTTCCCCTTTGCCGTTATTCGAAACTTTCGGATCATAAGATATATATATATTCGTCAACAAGAATATTATTATGGTGAGCCTTGATTCCTAACAGAAAAGCATAAAATTATTAGTTTAAATGGTAAATACCTTCAGACAATCTTGATGTGCAATATAATCTTTTCCATCGCAATTGACATCACTTGTCGATACTGGAACATCTGCAAAGGTGCCACCAACCGGAGCCTCTGGTTTCTGTGTCGTCGTCGTCGAACTCGCTACAATTTCTGGGGGTCTCCTGGTCGTTGTGCTGGTGGACGCGTCAGGAACCCAGGCACCTGGTGGCTTCGTCGGTTTTGGGACCGTACCATCAGCTGGTGTACTTGGTGGCCTGGCCCATTCGGGCTGTAAAATAAAAGTAGTTTTATCTTAGTAAGCTTTGAATCTCACATATGAAAATAATTACTCTTGGAGTGGTGCTGAGAGTTGGCTCTGGTACAATGTAATCCTTCATGTTCACATATAAAATGTTCATTAGGACGTTGCTCGGACCGCAAAGTCCGTGGAAATCGTCCATGTCGATAGCCCATGTCATCGCACCTCCATAACCTTTCGATTTTATGTAATCCATTTTGATTTGGACACTTTTTGGATCTTCGTAACCTACCCATTGATTACCTACAAAAGAATAATATTTTATTTAACTAGAATTCGAAAGAAAGGAAAATATAGAGTCGAAGTTGATTATACTATAGCAATTTGATTTAAATCTTCTTTTTTCTATTTTTTGAAAAGTTTGAAACCGATAGTTTTTCAAGTTGGGGGTTATATATTTAGAAAAAATACATTGCTATAATTAAAAAAATAATTTGGGTGAACAGAGGATGCCTTAATATATTAATCCTTTCAACAAAAAATAAAATTGTTCTCGGGTATAATTTTGTATAATAAATGTTTTTAGAAAGATTGGTTGAAGCTGATATTCTTGCTGATGTTCTACAAGGGGAACTGTTAATGAATTTATTTTTAGATTATTAAATGATCACAGAACTAAAAGTTTAAGAAGTGCTGGTCTAAATTTAGTTTTCCACATACAACCTCTAAAAAAGTGCAGAATATCTTATTTATCAAGTACTGTGTGCACCATTTTTTCAGGAGACTATCTATGTTATTTCTAGAGATAATAAGATGAATTAGGAACGAATGTTGCCTTTACTGAGGAATCCAACTATAAATTTACTCTCGACATATCTTTTTACAACTTTTAAAAAACGATTTCTGTCTAGCAAATACGTAAAATAAAAAATTTTTAATCCCACGAAACGTATTTCTTTAAAACTAAACTTCGTCACACTTAATGCATAAGAGAATATTTGCATGTTTTGTCAGTTAATATGGTGCTATTCATAGTAAAGCAATCGGCAACCTGGTTGACAATGCGCTCTTGAAACCCTGTCTTCCGAATAATTATTAATTTGTGTGGAGTGGAATTTACTACGATATCTCTGAATTATACAACCACACAATCCTTGCAATCGTTGTGAATATAGTGCTAATTTATTTAATTCCGTGTGCTTGCTTATGGCACATTCATGTTATCACTGTTGTATTATTAAGCTGGGTAATACAGAAAAAAGATTGTGAATATAATGCAGACATTTTATAGAACGTACAACGACTTTTCTAAACTAAGCACGTATTTAATATTAAGCTCCAAAAGTTAAGAAAATCTTCTCAATACATCAGTATATGTGGTCATAGACACATATACATCTGTGTGTATGTTTGCCAAGAACTTGTACTTAGTCCATCATTCCAGAGAGTCTTGAACCAACAAGGATACAGTTCTTTCAAAATTCACTTAATACAAGGGCTAAAGCCAAACGATTGTGAAAAAAAAGAATAAAACTTGTTACTCATCTGCAAATATTGCTTAGTGATAATTGAGAACTCTTTAAAGTTAAATTTATTGGATAATTAATACAATGGTAATTATCGGTCTGCTAGCAGTTCTTATGGGTTCAAGAATTTAATTTTCAAACAGTATGAAACACAAATACCTAATGTAAAGTATTTAATACAACCACTTCTATGAAGAAAGATTGACAATATCCTCACATTATGAAAAAGAGAATAAAATTTGTGACTCTACAGATATTGTTGCTTAGTGATAATTGAGTACTCTTACATCAAATTTATTGGATAGTTAATACAACAGTAATAATCGGTCTGCTAACAATTCTTAAGGTTCCATGAATTTCCTTTTCAAACAGTATGAAGCATAAATACTTAATATAAAGAATTTAATACGAACATTTCTATAAAGAAAAATTAAGAATATTTTCCAAATGATATTCCTCTGACAGAACGTAATGTCGCAGTGAGACAACGAGATGATGTTCTTCCACACAATCTACATACTGTTATCGAGTATTTAAATGAAACACCATAACAAGGGCCCCATTCTCTGGCCAGTTCTTTTTTCTAACTTAACTCCACCAAATTTTTTCAGGTGGTGTTATTTAAAGGCAATCTTTTAAAAACATTCTTTATAAATTTAGAAGATTTAATAAATAGTATTAGTGAAAACACATCGAACAAAGTTGCCTAGAAGCCAATACAACATAATGCTGTTAACTACAGCTATTCATGGTATTGCGGGAAAAACAATATAAGACTACAAAATTCACAGGTATAGCAGTAAACTTCACTCACACAAATTTATTAATTATGCGGAACGCAGCGTTTCGAGAGCACACGTGCTCTTCGCGGCCTATGTTACTATTCTCTAAAACGAACAGCGAAATTCGTATTTCTTTGCGCTATCTGGTCAGGTGTGTTTTTTGGCACTAAATAGCATTAAAAAGTACGAACTTGAGTGTTCGTTTAGAAAACGGTGATATAAATTAATATTAACCGTTGGCATTAGTAATGACAAAATTACGATTTCTTTGCAATTAACCAACGTTTTTAAATTCCTGACAAAATATCAGTCACGGTAGGATTTGAACCTACCGCCTCTGCGTTGCCGACGCATTGCGAGTTCAAATCGCTTTTAATACCTGGATATCACAACGTCTGTAGATATATCATAATATCTCAGAGACACAATATTATTAAAGATTAATTCTTACCAACTAAATCAATATTAAATCACCGTTGGTATTAGTAATGATAAAACTACGGTTTCCTTGCAGCTAACCAACGTTTTCAAGTTCCTGAAAAAATATCAGTCACGGTAGGATTTGAACCTACCACCTCTGCGTTACCGGCGCCAGTACCGTGGGGGTCTTGGGTTCAAATCCTACCGTGACTGATATTTCTTCAAGAAATTAAAACGTTACTTAATTGCAAGGAAATTTTATCGACGGTGATATAAGCCGAGAGTGAATTTAAATTGAAGGTAGAGAAAGATGCTCGAAACCGCGCTAATGACGCCGTATAAGGAGAAATATGTCGGCATATTAACGTTTTCTCTCCTGACATTGCCTTTCCCGTAAATGATCTCATCAATACCATGAGTAACTGTAATTTAGTGAAGTATACCGTTCAATTACAGCCACCATGACAACTAGATATGTACAAAGAGGAATTTAAGTTATTCATTTCCTACCTCATTTGATTTATTTGCAACTAACTAAATAATTCGAAATATTACAAATATAGAATCAAAATATTTAGACTTAAGTGATAAATGCATTCAAAACCTAGAGTTAATTTCTTAAAAGCTGTAAAAAATAAAAACATATCAAGCGTGTAGTTAGAAAGACTATATATACATATTTGACACCCCTTTCTAACACGTGTTATCTTTGTCTTATCTTTATCTTTAAAGCCTACAATGGAAAGTCCGCGATACCTCGTGCCTTAACGAAACAAGTGCGTTTGGTTTGAGGAGTAAGGATTTACTTGTTAAATTATTACTTTTGAAATTTTTCCTCTTTACATAGGTGAAGAAGATCATTGACTTATTAATATAACAACCACATCAACTCCATCGCGATTCTACAATATTTCTTCTTTTCATCTTATAGTGGTTGTATTTCAAAGATTAATAAAAAGAAAAAATTAAATTTGTTCAGTACATACCTTTGTATGTATATGGTACTTTGCCATGTTCATCCCATTTGACAGTCCATCCAGCTTCTTCATTTTGCACATCCGCACAAATCTTGAAAAAAAGTGGCATTTATTCACAAAATTTTCATAATTTTAGGATTTACCTCGTAATAAGCCAAAAATCCTGATGCATTGGTGTAAGGTCCAGGAGCACCACCACCGGCTTCCTTATTGATATAAGTTCCCAAATTATAATTATTATTACTATTGCTTAGGGTAAACGATCTACCATAGAATGGTATTCCAACAACTAATTTCTTTGGCGAGCAACCGTAATTTACCCATAGTTGTAAACCATCGTTCTAAAAAAAATAAAGCTGTTGAATACTGGTAGCTATATATAGGAAATAACAAACTTACCACGTTGAGTTTTTCATAAGCCCATTGGTCGTGCGGCCTTTTATATAATGGGCTGTGGGTATCGGCGAATCCAGCCCAATTTCCTCTGAGATCATAACTCATGACGTGAATTGCGTCAAGTAACCTTAAAAAGTCGTATTAGAATCCCAAAATCCCAAATTCTATAATAAACTTACTCGCATAATTCTGGTACGTGGTAACCTTCGTCTAATCTAAATTTGGCCACCGGAACCGCCATCGTTATCTCCCAACCTTTTCCTTGCTTATCAAATGCTCTCCTCAGTTCCTCTACGAAATACAGGAAGACGTCCTTATCGGAGAATTTACCGCCTCTATCGGCTGCACCAGGATATTCCCAGTCCAAATCGAATCCATCGAAGTTATATTTATTCATGAAATCTGAAAATGTTTGAGTATTTAAAATAGGTATTCCGTTCTACTAGAGTTATTTTTTCTAACCGACTACGCTGCAAATGAAAGAATCTCTTCGAGATTTTTGAGCAACCATTGCGGAATATTTTTCGCCACCTTCTGCCCAACCACCTACGGCAACTTGCAATTTGAGTGATGGGTACTTATTTCTCAAATCGGTGAAGTTCTTGAATCCATTTTGTTCAATATCCAACTATAAGAGGTTCAATAAAAAATGTGGCTGAGAATTTGTTAAGTTAAGGTCTTTAACATACCTCTGGATCAATAACCAAAACGCCCCAAGATTTATCGTCAACTCCGATGAAGGAGTAGACCAGATGCGTGCAAAGTTCTCCTGGAACGTCGTCTATTCCATATTTCCCAACGCCGGGCCTATAAATTGCCCAGTTGCTGAAATAGCACACTATTCTAGCTGGTTGTGAAGCATCTGAAAGCATATTGAAGGAAAGGTGTTAGAAATATTAAGTTTTCGAAAATAATATGCAAAATATTTTTATAACTGCAATAACTGGAACATATTAAAATAGATTCGGTACCAAAATATTAATATTAAATAGAATTGCACGCACTCACAAGTATGTTTCATTGATTCAAGATAAAAAAGAACAAGCTCTTGACGATGGAACTGCACAAAATGTGAAGATTTTTGGTCAAAAATCAATAATAATGATTTTTGGTACTGAAGCAAAAGAACTACCTCATTAAATTAAAACAACATCCGTTAACCAAATAATTCGTCGTCACATATTACGTTTTCTAATATGAAATATGAGTATTCGAAGACTTTATAAATGGAAACATCAAAAATAAATTTCAAAATATTTAACAAAACAAGTAAAAATTCATAATCAGCTAAAATTGATGATTACCGAACTTAACGAGATCTTATTAAGAGAAGATAAAGACTATTTTATTATTTAATTTACTACTAAATTAAATTTCATAATTAAATTATTTAAGTTAGGAAGAATATAAAAGTACATAACCTTACAGAAATGTTACTACATTAATTTTTACAGAAAATTGGAAATTAAAGAAACGTCCAAAAACGCTTGGCATCTTGGTGACACTAACTGGGTTAGAATGTTCAAGAATTCTTAGAGAAGCATATTCCACTCGAACGCTAACAGGAATTTGTAATTCTTGAAGCGTTCTCTATTTCGTATAGCAATATGTCTTCCCAAAGTGTCTCAAGGATCATCGATTGGATTACCATCCGAGGAATTGACTAGCCACTCCATTTCCTCTATGGCAATTTAATGAAGCTAATTATTCACGATGTTTGTTCGATAGAGACGAGCTGTTACTGTTGCATACAGAAGAACAGTGAGTAGCAGAATCTCATTTAAAATGTGTCTGCCCAGTGAGAACTTCATTCTCTATGAAATAAAGGTCAGTATACCTCCTACTCATACCATTACATCACCACTCCCATATTGAGAACTTTTCCAGACAAATTTGGGATTATTGCGTTGGTGGGGATCAAATCAAATTAAAATACGTATATTATGTGACACTAAAGTAAATTTTGATTCGTAACTGAATAATACTGGCCCTATTAAGAATAAGCTCACTTAATAAAGCTTATTATTCCAAATTCTACGGGCTGTTTAATGCTCTGCAGTAGGAAGCGTACAATCAATACTTTCACATATACAGACAGTGCAAATCATTTCGCATTATTTGCATTGATACTAGCCTTCCAGTACTGGGTTGCATTGAGAGCGTGATTTCTACGTATCACGTGCGACAGGCATCGGATCGTCTCTTGATAATGTTGATCGACCTTGCCTCTGTCATCGTCAAAAATTCCCAAAAACCGATTCCAAAATTTAGATGTTACCTTTTGGGTCACTTCAAGGTTTTCAGTAACACTTTGTTAGATTGGTTAATTTTTCTATAAACCTATGGTCTTTCAAGCCTTTGTCTCTAATAGGTCGCGGTACGTATTGGTTTCGAACGAATCATCTAGTGGCAATATTTCTGGTAATGATGTAAAAAACACGTATAAAATTTAGTAAACGACTTTGTTTTTCAAAGTATTCACCTTTGAAATCAATACTTTAGCGAATATATTAGGATCTACCGCCCGCCCCCTCACGCTTCCCGCGCAGTCCTCTCTTCTGCATAGCTTCTTTAACTCCTTATTGGTCTTCCTTTTTACCTTCTATTAGCAGGGTTACGTTTCCAAACCTTTTGTAGTAATCTGTCCTGGTCCATTCTCCTCATGTAGGCATACCACATTTGTTTGCGTTCTCTTTCATGTTCTAATGATGTGTCAACTTATTTCTCTGATACTTTCATTTCTTTTATGATCTAATAATGTCTTCTTACAGCAGCGTCTCCAGTACATCATCTCCGTTGACATTAATTTGTTTTTCATCTTCTTATTCAGTGCCCACACTTCACTTCTATATGTAACACAGCTTTCAACAAAAGAGTGGAACATCCGGATTTTTGTTTTCTTGAAAATATTGTTATTCCACGCCACACGGTGTAGTTGTCTAATTATAGTTTTTCCCTTTATTATTTTATTCTGTATGTTTACTTTTCTACCATCGGAAGTTAACGCAACTCCTCTAGATATATATACGCGCTACTAACTGTTTTCCTTGTGAACCGATTACCATGTACTCTGTCTTATCTATAATGATCTCCAAACCCCATCTCGCGTATTCTCTCCTCAGTTTCCTGAACATGTAGTCGATGTCATCTTCGTCCTTGGCCAATATAACTTAATCGTCAGCGTTTAAATAACGTTGGTTATATGCAGCATCCTTGTCGCAACCCTTTATTTACAATAAATTCATTAGAGTAGTTATTTCCGACTTTCACTCTGCTTTTGTCATTTTTATATAATTGTTTAATCGCGTTTACATTGTTTGTTTGGACTTCGTGGTCGCTTATTGCCTGCATTGAAACTAATTTGTGAAGGTAATATTTCGGAAAGGAGTGTTGGGGATCCTTTAACTGCTGTTTCAGGCCATGAATACATATTACACTATATATTTTATTTTATTTTTATATTTGGAAATAGAAAGAATCACAGAGTGATGATTTAGTTGAGTACAGGCAATAAGTCATCATCTAACTATAATAAAACTGCTAAATACAGTTACTCATAGTATTGTTGGAATCATTTGCGGGAAAAACAATGCGAAGAGAGAAAAACCGCTAACACATGAACATGTTTCTGCCTACCCGGCATTATCATTCTGATTTCGAGCGAGTTTTCTACCCAACACATTGCCATTTCCTCTCGGCTACAATCATCGCATCTAAACCAACGGTCTAAATGAGCACTTTAGTCACACACAAATAACATACTCGCCTGCCGGTTCAAACGCAGCGAAACAAACGAGTATAGTTTCCCTACCCTTCTCGTGAGTAACTTATGGGTTGCTAAACCAGAGAGGGCGCGCACCAACAGTGCATAGGGTAACTGCACACGTGGATGATCCTTCAAAGTAGAAAGGGTAGGCGAAAACATGTCCGTATGTTAGCGTTCTTTTCTCTCCTCATATAGTCTCTCTCGTGAATGATTCCACCAGTACCGTCAATACCTGTACTTAGCAGTACTATTATATTAGGTATTGCTTTCTTGAGATTTTTCGATTTATTTTTAAAGAGTGATTAATTTAATATTTTATTGGCTAAAAAATGACCTATTCGCTATTCTAAGTGTAAGCCAACGTTATTACGATGATGAATAAATTTAGTGATTTTGATTATTTCTTCCTATTACATCACTTCTTTTCGAGAAACAAATTATTCAGTCAGCGTTCGCGGTTCTTCAATTTTCTAAAGTTGCGGTAGCCACATGTCCAGTAAAAATGAAAAAACAAACGACCAAACGGTAGATTCTTTTTCACTTTCAAACTCATACAAATAAATCCAAATTTCGTCACCAAAAACGATGTTCTACAATAGATTAAATTTGAACAACCGCTGTTGAAGTTCTGGGGCATTTTCTTGCACCATCTGACATGACCTTATTCCCCAGCCAAATTATGTATGGTCTAACAGCTGCAAGGCTTCCTTATGTTCAAATAGTCATACAAAATCGTGTGCATTGCTTTCATTGTCCAGCGATGCTTCAATTTCTCGGTGTGTGATATCCTGTCGTCGTTTAAACATCAACAATAGCAGTCGTCGATGGAGGACCTACACGAAACTTCGACCCTTAGAATGATGCAACCCCAATGGAATTTATCAAGCTAATTATAAATACTGGTCTTTGATGGTAGGTCATCCCCAAAACCTAATTAAACTTGATCAATGCATCTATTCAACGTTAAACAACATTTGAAACCATGTCCATAGTCCGAATATTTTTAATTGCTATCTTTTAGATATAGTTTACTTCAGCACAAATCGACAATTGCATTATAGGTTAGGAATGCCAATCTTCATGAATATGACAGTTAAAAGACAAGGTCGCCCTTTATACTACTAGATTGGAGAAATATACACAGCAGTCCTCGTACATTCAAAATTAAGCAATTATATTCACTCTGTTTATTACAAATAAAAAATATTAATTATTTAACAAGAATATATTCTTGATGATTTACTGATTTTGTATTATGTTTTTCAGAGAAAAAAGATAATAACCGCCACACTACCCCTAGGATTTAACTAATATCTAGATCGCCAGAGGAAAAGAGATTTTTTACAGATTCCAGGTAAGTCATTGAATGAATATGTTTCCATTATCTTTTTTATAAATTATATTGTACAATTATCAATAATAATAATTTAATCCATTTGAAGCGAAAGCAATAAGTGATAGCCATAAAATTTGTTCCAAAACTTAAAAGAATGCCTTTAAAACGGATTAACAAAATTGATTTGAAGTGTATTGAATAAACCTGAAAAGCTAATGTTATTATCTCCATATACAGCTTCTATTGACTTCATTATTTAATACAAATTCAATGACTTTTGTATTTAGTGTAAAAATTGATTACCTCGCACAATACGTATGAGGTATCGAACGAAAAAATCACAATTGTTTTTAAAAAATAATAATAAAATTTTTTTAAAGATTACATGGTATAACGTAAACAGAAATGTAAGTTGCAATTTTTAATGTCTGATCATATTAGATTAGAAAGTTTACCACGTTTACCATTTTTCGAATATATTATTACACAGTTAAAATTAAATAGATACAGGTACACTAATGCACGTAAATTTAAGACTACCTATCAAAATATGGCAAAATACTAAAAAATCAATATCGTGGCCATATTATTGTAGTTTTAACATATAGTATAACAAAATTTTTAAGATTACAAAAACTATAATTGCACCGCCAGCTGCTTTAAACCTCTTTTCTACCTTTTAAATTAAATTAGCAATTCACGAGGCAGCAAAGGTTATATTTCAAATCAATGAAATGTTTCCAAAAACTTCCATTCACCCGAAAATTGAAAAATATTGGTAAACAGGATAAAAATGCATCGCCTCTATTTGTGACGGCCCAGATCAGCAAATGACGAAGACCAACATAGCACCCGAAATCCGAAATATTAATAGAAACCGCAAAACTATTCTATCACTATTCACGGTCAAGTAAAGATTAAATGCTGCGGATGTCAAAGGATGCATCGCTATTAGAAAAAGCACCACAAAGAATACAAAGAAAAACGGTTTCATTGAACTTTGGAAAGTACAAATTTCACAGAAAAATATTGGTCAAACGCTTTTTCAAGCGATGAATACAAACTAAAAAGTTTTAGTGATAAATGGAGAATTTTTGTTTGATAGAAATCTTAAGAAACGTTGCCACAACCTGCCGCGTCATCTATAAAACGCTGAGAAGATTTAGTGGTGGCATTTTACTGGGAATGGACTGGAGAATTTGGCAAGGATATATTAAAAAAAAATAGAGTAAAGAAACTTTAGAGTAGCTATGTAATCCCATCCGCTGTGTCGTTGGTGGGTGGTCAGTTTATTTTTGAACACGATATCGACCTCAAAGACACTTCGAAAATATAGTCTGACCACAACAATCACCGGACTAGAATTCTATAGAGAAGGCTTGGGTTGAAGTAGGCAGAAGAGCGCGATCACTGTGACTAAATTCAGCAACGTAAATTCATCCAGGCTGAATTATAATTAATCAAGAATCATTCATTTAATTAATATAAGAAGAATACGAAAATCGTGCCAAACTGCAATAACACACAGAAGTATTTTCTTTACGAAGCCGCCATTCATTTGGGTGTGTGTATACACTAATATAATCTCTTCTATTTTAGTTTTATAATTTCAAACAAATACACATATCTTTCCTCATTAAACATGTTGCTTTTTTCTATTAAATTTTAATACCATCTTCTCAAGATCGTCTCAAACTTATACAATAGTTTAATTTTGGTGTGCTTTTTTTATTGCTGCTATATATTTCAAAATAAATATATATTAGCCACAATAATAGTTTTGTCTTTAAGATAGGATAGAAAAGAAAATCAGAGAAAGGGACCAAGAGAAAACGTCATAGGAAAATCTGAATTACGAAGCTGGATGGAAAACACACAAAATTTGAAGTTGCTCTCTTTCAATCATACTTTAAATCAATATTAACCAGTTCATTTTTCATACACAATTATATTTCAAACAAAAATTCCAGTTTTAAATTCGAATTTTATATACATCACTTAACCTAGGCAACTCATACTTCATTAAATATATATATATGTACATACGTATAAGCATTAAGTCTCTTTGTTTATTCATGAAACCATAGAAAATTTATTACAAATGCTAGTAGCCATATACCATAGTGATAATACGCATTTTTTTAATGGAAAGAAAAACAAGAAATAAATCGTTTTTCATGCAAAGCACGGAATGCTTTAGAAATGCAATGTTTTAATAATTAAAACTTTCTTGTAAGATTGATATTACGCAGTAAACATTTTTTTAAATTTTGCGGACAATTTAAGTTGGTACTTCCGACAATAAAGAGCATATTTGCATGCATTTCCCCAAGAAATTAGTGAAAATGACCTCTATTGCTGGAATTAACTATTTAAATAGTTTCCGAAACTTAAAAGGATTTACTGGGTAACAAAGATAAGGTATTATTTTTTAAATTATTGGTCCATCTTTTATATTTTTTATTGCAGCCAAAGTGTTTCAAGATTAAATAAGAAAATAATTTTAATCGTTTATATGTCAGAAGTGGTAAAAGGTTGGCAATGGAGCATCACATCAGTCTCCAAGATCAGATGTACCAAAAACATTCACTTGGGAAAACATCAATGCTGTACGCAAGATCATCAACGGAGATCGACGTATCGACGAATTTGGGATTTCAAAGACCTGAATTCTAAAAATTTTGAATGAAGAATTGCGAAAAAAAAATTGAAGAACAGAAAGCAGCTAGGATAAATTGGTGTCAAAAGACTCTAGACCGATCGTCAGTGGTGATGAATTTTGTATTTACTCATACAAGCCAGAAAATAAACGCTAATCATCTGTTTAAGCGTTCCAAGGTGAAGAAAAGCGGACAAAAATCATCCGTTCTCGATGTGCCTTCAAAACATGCTTGGGACATTTCCCTCGAAAGCAGATAATGTAGCAACAATTCCCCTACAAGATGAAAGAACTGTTATGGTATACAACTCCGAACGACCAATCATCCTCCACTAAGTCAATGTAAGCTCGTACACAGCACGCAAGGTAATTGAATTTTTAACCCAACAAAACGTCGAATTGTTAGACCATCCTCCGTACAGTCCTAAGTCCCAACGAATTCTTTATCTTGCCTAAAATCAAGAATTGACTGCGGAGTCAAAGGTTGCAGCCGTCAGAAGGGGCAGTTGATGCCGAGTGGAAAAATTCTTCTAGAGTTGGTTCGGACGCATGCAAAAGTGCATTGATCTTCGTGGAGAATACTGCGAGAAACGATAAACTTTTTAAAAGGTATCTACTGTTTTATCCCAGCTCTATACGCAAAACTTACAAGACCGCCTTCATATTGTGTGCATGTGTTAGCGTCAGTCGCTCACGCCACAAATTTTTTAAAAGAAAATATCTAACATCGATTGAACAAAAGGACAAAGATTCTAGACTAGCAGTAAGGGGCTGGTACAATTGATCTTATAGGTTGCAGTGACTACAGATACCGCCACCTAAGTTCTATCCAATAATTATAAGGCAGATTACACTCACTCTATCTTCCATTTAATGCACCTACTAGATCTTGTAATTTTAATAAGGAGAAAAGGAAGGAGACATAAAGAAAACCAGAATTAGAGGAATGCTTAATGAAATTGGTTACGAAAATGTAAACAGTGTATAAACGTAAATGTGTTCGGACAAAGAAACGCAGATCAAGGTCAAGATCCAAAATCACTTGATAGCCATAGATGATAACAGTTTTTAGTCAGAAGATAGGCAAGAAAATAATGCCCCCACTTCTACAATAAGGCATCAAGAAAACGTTTACTATCTTAATACATTCTTTCAGTGAATGGAAGAAGCAACGACAAATTCAGGTCTTTGTTAAATAATTTCAATAAGTAAACTTTTTTTATAATTTCTTTGTTAAATGGATTCAATAAGTATATTTTTTTCTAATAATTTGAGTTATTACGTGCGTTACTTAGTTCGTCTGAAATATTTTAGTTAAGTTCTATTGTTTTTATTAAAATAAATAATAATAAGCACATAAATAATTAATAAAATATTAAATTAATATAAAGATCAATAAAAATTTCCTTGTAACTCCAATACACACTACAAAGAAAATAAATTAATGTAATTTAGAAACATAAAATTTTTCAAGCAATTCTATGAATAACCGCCCACCAACATTCGGCAAAATTTAATACGAAACACTCTTCATAACTGTAACAGACAGTGTTAAATAATAGCATAATAATATTAGTATTCAAGGCATGCACAATTTTGCAATTCATTCAAATTTCACCTATTACTTGTTCGATATATATACTATAGAATTTATTCAATGCTGCTGTGTCTTTTTTAATAAATAATGACTATTATTAACTTTTCACGACTGGGTTGGTCCCCCAGTTCTCGCCTTCTAAGTTCTAACTTCGTTTTTGCAAACAAAAAGGTTTATGTAGAGAAATAGAACTATGACAGTGATTTATGTTCCATATCAGTAACTATATGTTATACACGTAAGTACTGCAAAATTGTTAATCTTATACACCAACAAAAGGAAATAAAATAAAATATTTTATCTGCGACAGATTTAGAATAATGTATAAAAAACTAGTCAAGTCTTTCACATTGGAACAATAGTATCTATGAACTGTAATATAATTCAGTTAAATTATTTTCAAATCTACCATAAACATATATTTCTTAAAATAATTAATAATCTATCTTAATGCACAAGAATGAACAAAGAAGTTTGCTTTCAAGTAACTTATTATGAAAAATTATCTTTAAATTGTTACAACTGTTGTAGAAAAAGTAAAAACGTCCAAAACATAAAAAAGTCACTGAAACTTAAAATTTCAAATTGTTTTGAGGAAGTACTTTATGTTCTATGCATATATTTATTGTTTTATGTAAAACTGTATATGTGTTAGCTTAAAATGAAAGCAAAATTTTATTTTGGACAAAAACCAGATATACATATCTGTTTTATGCGTATAATAAAATAAACTAATATAAATTATTCGTTGAATGTTAAAATTTATAAAACAAGTGCGAAAAAATATAATTTAAATGTATTGTTCACTTACTTGCGGTAACAGCACCCAAAAACAAAAGAATCGCCACAACTTTGAACCACATTTTCGCACGCGCAAAACTCAAGCTCTTCAATACCGAAGACGGACCTGCCGAAATCAAACTTAGACGTCTATCTAGAATTGTCGTTGTCAACCTGTTAACATCGGAACTTGTCCGAGACTTCTTCTTTTAAAAAAGTAACCCGCCAAGAGCTGACGATCATTTATATGTAAGGGACACGGTTAATTTTTTTTTGTTCTTTTCTCGTCAACCAATAGGCGTGGGCTATGTACTGCTACGTATCGGCTATGGAAGTCATGGCACTAACTTGTAAGATAAAATTATTTTCTGAAGATGTAGATGATGCTTTTACTTAGCTTTTTATAAATATATCCTTTTTTTATAAGATATCTTCAGTCATAATATAGGAAAATGATACAATTTTAATACACACAGAAAGTGCTTTAGTAGATTAAAGTAAAGAAATCACATTCATATAAACATATTTTTACCTTTTTAATACTTTGAAACACAATCAAAACTTGAAATACTTTATTAATGAAAACAATACATTCATATAATTTTCATTCCACACACCTTCGCTGTATACAGGGCAAATGTACAGTGAGATGATAGGATCAAAGTATTGAATAGAATTTATGAAATCGAAGAATTTCTTTAAGGCACCTTTTAATAAAGAATGATTGGACATGTATAGTAACTTTACATAATAAAGATATTTTAGGAGAGAGAACTACTTTGTTGAATTTATGACGTTATTGACAATTTTTAAATGGCATTTGCTCCTTTTTGATGAAATATGTTCTAGTTGCTATTCGATAGTTACAAAAAGTTTTAAGAAAATCTGGAAAAAGTATCTTGTAGTTAGTTGGTTATGGTGGTATGTATTACAACATCAAGTAGACGCTGGAAATAGCACAACTTGTAAATCGGGAATCATACTTTAGTTAATGCAAAAGTCTGATTTAAAAATGTTATATTAAACACGAGGACTGGTTTTTAAGTTTAACATATAGAACTGGAATAAAACCGAAGATCGCTTTTAAAGACTTTATTGTTTTTTATGTCTTCTCCACGAATATTAGTGCACTTTTGCATGGACTCGAACCAACAGTGGAAGCAATTATTCCACTCACTCGTTGGTACAGTCAAAATTGCGTGTTTGAAGCCATCAACTACTCCTTCTGACGACTGGAACCTTTGGCCGTTCTTGATTTTCGGAAAGGTAAAAAAATCTAATTGAAGTCTTTGAGATCCCCAATGACATCGACGCCGTTTTTAGTGCACCTGCTAAGACTAATCAGTCCACGTTTGAAGTCTCCATACCAACGAGAAATTGTTGACTGGTATGGTGCTTCATTACCGAAAGCAGAAACTTGACAACTTTGATAGTTCGTTGTAGCTACAATACTGCACGTATCGTACTGAAATTTTGGATTAGGTTAACTAAAGATGTAGGTTAGTTTTTAGTGCTAACATTTGATTAACATTCAACAGACATCCCTCATATCAGTTTATGATATTGTCAGTAATATGCAAAGTATTTTAAAATTTTTGTGCTACTCTTTTTGAATGAAAACATCAAAATTTTTGTATAAGATCAACTAGCATTATTATATATAATCTACCATGTATGAACTCTTCTAAATTCTTTCTTAAAACCCTTTAAAGAAGTTTATTTTAATGTTACAAAAAGTTATTAAAATTTATATTTTATTATGAATTCATTATAGTTTTCTCAATATAATGACTAGCTTGCCCCATAAGAATCTGTTTTACGCTGTTTAGCATTCGTACAAGTACTTTACCAAAATAATGACCATTTCACTGACGTTTATAGAGTCAAAATTTGAAAATTTGAAATAAACATTTATACATATATTTGTAATATCCATCAATCACTTCAATTAACATGATTGCCAGGTTTAGTTTCTTGCGGGTATTTTGCTTTTACCAACCCTTTCAAACAATTATGAAAATTACTTAAATTATGATATGATAATGACTTAATTACATGGAGAAACCAATCTGCACATACACATTTTGTTCGCACGTTTTTCATTTAAGGAGCATAAACAAGCACGGCTACTTGAAGCCTTAGTGAAGATTCTAGAATATCCTATATATGTACAGACATTAAGATGTACACAAGATTGTCATAACGAAACAAGAAAAAATACTTAACCATTTTCGGTAATATAATATTAATTCTGAATGACAAATACCATGCGGTTTTAATTTTTGCCAGTCGATACTTCTAGAATCTAAGTCAATTACCTCTAGATAATCTATCGGAAACATACTAGGAATATGGAAAGAATACTATGAAGACAAATTTAATGCAATAAATACAGAACCATAATATCAAGATATGGAAAACAGAGGGAGATGATGGCATATTACCAGAAATGATCAAATGGCTAGGACAGGAAGGAAAAGACGAGGAGACGTTAAAAGCAATATGAAAGGAACACAAAATACCAAAGGAATGAGAAGATATTCTGATAATCCAGATTTACAAGAAAGGAGAGAAGATGCAACGCGAGAACTATAGAGCTATATGTTTAGCACAAACAAGCTACAAACTATACACAAGAACACTGAAAAAACATCTAAGAGTTTATGTGGGACAAAGATTAGAGGAAGAACAGGCAGATTTCAGCCCAAAGAGGCAAACGAACCACAATTTCTATATAATAAAGAACTTAATAAAAAGAAAAATTGAAGAAGGAGAAGAAATGTTTCTAATGTTCATCGATCTAAAAGCATCCTTTGATACGATAGATAGATATGTAAATTGGTATGGACAAATAGTAAGGATGAAGACAAGTGAGAATAGAAAAAGTGGATACAAAAAGAACCGGAATCCTCATCTGACATCTGAAAAGATATAAGGATATGAGAAGTTGAAGATAATCTTTGGTTTGATTAAAATTTTATGTGGTTTTCAATACTTATTCTATCCAACATAATTAAATAATTGCCATAGTCTATTTATATTAGAATAAAGTACATTAGCCCATATTATGTATGTAGTAGTAATGTCGAAACATCTTTCAGGTTTGTCTTTATCTCTGCCAGATTTGTTTTTCCTAAAGTAGGCGCAATGGGTATTGAGGGTTTTTGAAGCGCTACTGTTCAAATATGAATAAAGTAGGGGGTATAACCAATAACCTAAACGAATCCCTGTGTAATGCGGTTCAATAGCCATCAAAACTAAAACTTTTAATTTACTTAACCCAAATATTTTAAATAATTTAATAATATGTAACGAGGCGATTTTCCATATATCGGGAACTGTAAATAGGAACAAGTTCCGGTACTGACCTGCCGAAAAACTTCACGAACAATTTCTGCATTCCGAAGAAGTTCTGTGTTTTGCAGTGTGGTTGCATTCGGAATACTAGACCCGTACTTAGTAACTGTAATTTCTCAACGGCATTTAGAGATGTTCCAAAATTTTCTACCTGCTGAATTGTAACGATTTGGGGGTAGAACATATTTCAGCAATGTGGAGCAACAAGCCGTATTGCGCGAATTTGCATGGCTACTCTAAGAAACATGTGAAAACATCAAGAAATTGACGATGTATATCCAGACACGGTGATTTAATTTGGCGGCTAAGGTTACCCCGATTATTTTCTATGGGGTTATTTAAAGACTAGGGTTTTTCAAAATATTTCTCGAACGCGACAAGCTTTAAAAGCCAACATTACTCAAGAAATTAAAGCAGTAATCCAGGAAATGCTGCAGCTAGTTTTCAGTACCGACTTCATAACTGTTTAGAAAATCGTGGTGACCAGTTAGCGAATGTTATTTCCAAAAAATGATTTTTATTGTTCAAGTGCATTATATGTGCAATAAAGACGTATTCTTTGACCTGGGTTTATATGTCTGGAGTTATCCTCTAAGGAATGCTAATACTCATTGCGCCTTCATGTATGTCTTGCATCTGGTTTTTGCCTCTATGTACATATAGGTATACTCTAATTCAAACAGATCTTGTTATCTCCATTCATAAAGGGAAAACCATAACAGGAATTAAAATGACAACGTTAAAATCTGCAAAAAATATTTTCAAATCAAGAAGCTTCATTTTCTCAGATACAAATAATTACGTTTTCTATTCCTGTTTACTTTAATACCTTTGTTATTGATAAAATAAAACTGCCCCCATTAATTGAAGAATGGGGCAACGGGGTTAAAATGTACAGAAACCATTTCCAACTGCATCAATGATCCTAGTTTCATTCACCAAAAAATCACGCAGTTATCTCAATCATGTATATCCTTTGTTATATTCCCGTTTATATAAAATTCCCGTTCAGTTTCTAGTAGCACATTTACATGACCTACAAGAAGAAAAGCCACCTTATCACAAATAGACAATACACGGAATACTAACTAGCCCCTTTAATATACAACCTTCCTATTCTGAAAAGAAGATATTGTTAGTAATAAGCGTGAGTACGTTTCGTTGTAATGTTTTATTGTAAGCCATATCTAGGAAGGGACGTGCTTGAAATAATGAAGATATGACGAGTGTAATAGGAGTATTATGCCTTAATATTTCTTTGTATAAATGCGTAGATGCACCATGCGTTTATATTTTATATTTAATTGTTCCATGATAAGCCAAATACGTACAGGTAAAAATACATTAAGTAGATTCCATTTTTATCGCAGTCATTGCCCTATAGAAAAAACTTCTCTTCAGATGCTAGGATATCTTTCTTACCTAGTGACTTTGTTATTACTTTCACTTTAACCCTTAAATGGGACGGTATTAATGCAAATTATATTAGCGCAACTATCGTTTTTGTTTATTCAAATTGCAATTGCAACTCTGGTTGCTTCAATTGAGGTTCGTGGGTAATACATGTAGATGTTTACGCATGTATTTGACATATTCGGGTTTTTTGTTCTTTATTATTACAAAGAAAAATATTTAAATTCTACTAATCTTATGATTGTATCTAGCAATTTTAAGAAAATATTCTGAAAGTTATTTTTTATATACGTATACATATTCTTAAAATTTTAACGTGTTTACACGTAAATTACGTAAACAGATACCTAAAATACGTATATGAACAAATAAATCTGTCATGCTTATTGTTGGGAATAAAAACTGCGTTTATGTAGAACATTTTGCCTATGGAAATATGTCCAGTTTTTATAATTCGTATAGCATATTCTCTTATTATGCATTTCCATATCTACACGTGTAATAAAAAAAAATCCTTGTGTCAGGTGTGGGGTTCGAACCCACGCTCCCATGTGGGAACCAGAGCTTAAATCTGGCGCCTTAGACCGCTCGGCCAACCTGACTTATACTAGTAATCTTTCGCATAATCTATAAATATATATAAAATTATGAAATATAATGAATATTTTAATAATTAGAAATTATAAGTAAACTATGTAGAGTAATTATTTAATTATATCTAATATGTTTTTATTACTACTTTGTGCGATACGTTGTAATATAATTATTATATTTGCAACTAATAATGATCTGTTTTATATACAGGCTCGGACAAATGTATACACTAATGACTGATGGATTTTATTATTCTTTCATTTATGACGCCTTTAAGTTGTTTCCAACGAAACATTCTAGTTTCACTTTCCGTTCGATAAAGTTTCAACGCTTACAATTATATAAGATTCAAATAATTTATGGTTTAATTCTAAACAAAAGCAAATATTAATGTGTTTAGTTATTTTTACACCAGATTTAGATCTACTTTGAATATTTGCATTATTTTAAAATTTACTTTCGTACTTCTTGACACTGATTTTGGAATGAAATTTCTAAGGGGAAATATTTTATTAGACAAACTTAATGCCTTTTAACTCATTACTTTATTAATATTTAATTGAAATACATATTTAAATCCTATGTCATTGTATTTACTGAGAAATGGTTATTAGAAAAAGGTATATCGATAGGTATATATCGATAATACCATAACTGAAGAAAAATTACCCAAAAATCTATGATTTAGGAAATGTCTTGTTAAAGATAGATTTCACGTTCACTATTGGTTGAGTCAAGAAAGAGAGTTTTCGAATATATTTATGCATGGAAAGAGATATACCAATATTCCTTGCACCTACATAAACATGTGAGAAACTATATATTAAAAGAATTATACATAATCTGAGCAAAGTCAATGCCTGGGAGGCATCTACAACCCCATATGTACAAGTTTCAATTTAAAATTTGAATTTTACCCGCTCATACGCGGAAGTCGGTAAGATAGAATACGAATTGTACAGTTAAAAATAAGAGTGGATAACATGTAAGAATTACCAGTAAGTCACAGTATGTAGCAGAACGTAGCAAGAGTAGGTTTAAGACAGACACGTGTTAAGATAGACACTTTGAAATATGAAGTTATTTTATTCATTTGCTCGTTTGAGCATATTCAGACAAAACAGTCAACACCATGTTTCCCCACTATAGCTATAACCATGATGTAGTAGGGCAACAGCGAAGTACTGCTTACGGCGAATGACTATTAGACTGATTGTTGGGGAATATTGGAACGAGAAAGAATAACGGAAGACGCGTTTCACAACCACTGACTTTGCTCAAATTATGTCTGTATACCTGCAGTCATAATATTATGGATTAGATATGTTATATACTTTAACGCTATAAAACTAAAACGATACTATGCAATACTATACATATAACAGGTTGTGGAAAACTCCTCACTCTCAAGCAGAATATACGCAGACAAGCCATAAATCAATATAGTCCTTATGAACACGGAATAACTATTTCAATATTTTTAAAATAAAAATAATTGGTAAATACATAATTTAGGGTCAAAGTGAATATCTGAATAACTGAGCAGACACCATAGCATGTATCCTCAGGGTCATTCCGGGACAATAGCACACGTAATCAACCTCAAAACAACTGTTCAGCCAAGAACATCGCTGCTTTGGTTGTAGATATTCAAATGGACTCCCAAACATCAACCAGACGACGGGTCACACAATTGGCCATCGATAGGCTATCTTTACGGCGAATTTTGATTAACGACTTGAATAGGTTCCCGTACAAAGTGCAAGTAGCGCAACTATTGTTTACAGACCGTCATCCCATATAAATTACAGCCAAATCTTCAAAATCATCACAGACAAAGCGCATTTCCGTCTATTTGGATACATGAATAAGTATAATTACTCTGTTAGGATACTGAAAATGTACGTGTAATGCCATGAAAACATTATAGTCTCTCAAAGTCACTGTTTGGTGCAGCATTTACAGATGGTGTGAACCCATATTTTTTCGAGGAGGGTGTCGGCAATACTGTTACTAAGACTGGTGAGGGCCACAGAACCATGATCACTGACATCTTACTGCCGTAAATTAACGAATTAGGTTTGGAGATCATGTGGTTCCAGTAGGACAGTGTAATTGCACGCACAGCACAAGCGACAGGGGATATTCCAAGGGAAACATTTTAGAATTTTGTACTAGCTCCCAAGATGGCGGATTTGAGGTTTTTTGAAGTCATGGTTCTAGAGAGACCTTAAAGAATAACATCCCACAAAAAGTGAAAAATTTAACGTCAAGTTTTGAGATAAAACGTGGAAAACGATGTGAAACGAATATTCATCAACTCCAACGGTGGCCACTTCGCCAAAACTATCTTCGTGAAAAAATTAAATTCTAAATAAATATAACTTTTAACGTGATATTGTTGATGGTGGATTCTCATAATAATTAGAGTTATTGTTTGGGCAATTTCCAGTGTTTTTTGAACTTATATAGTTCGACGTTTCGGCAGTTCGTCTATTACCGTCTTCAGGGGATCCTTTAGAAGAGCTGTTACTTGCAAGATTAATTATACGTTCGATGATTTTTTTGTCTGACGTATTTGTCTTCCTTGCTTTTAGTGAAACTTGTCGTGTATGGAGATCGAACTCGATTTATTTTTCTTCGATTTTCGTATTCCACCTGACTTAACGGCTAAGCTAATAGGAGGGACAGCAATTACTGTGTTAAACTTATATGTAAGCTACAATTTCCTGAGCAAGAAACAAACACGTCAGACGAAAAATCATCGAACGTATGATTAATCAGGCAAGTATCACCTCTTCTCAGGGCTACCTTGAAGAGGGCAGTAGACGAACTGCCGAAACGTTGGACTACATAAGTTCAACAAACGATGACAATAGCCCAAGAAACAACTGTAATTGTTAAATAAATGTAATCAACAAATAAAGCCAATTCTTTTTATTTATAAACAAATTTACTGCTTTAGAAAATCAAGTGCGGACTTTCGCGTTACCTGTATAACTGTCAAACCCAATACATGCTTACTAGTAGATTATTTTAACTGGCAAAAGTTGCAAGTTCTTAGAATCATGGTAGAAAGCCAGATATACTTACAAGGGGACATCAGAAACCCAAAATTCAGAACCTTGTGAAACTATATACACTAATAAGGTGCCGAAATGCAATAGTAGCATATATTTCTAGAGGTGCAATCGCTTGATAAGCTTCTATACAGTTTGCAGGTTTTTTTGAATTACTTAAATAAGCTGAAGCTGCAATCGATGGTAATTATTTTTTATTTCATATTTTGAAATATATTATCTAGCCTTAAGGACAACAAAAGAATCTTTGAAAAAATATATACTAGGAGAGTGGACGTCCTACATTTCAAACATTTTTTTCAATTGAGGGTTTTTATATTTACTGCGTTTAACGAAACTGCACATCATAGAAAACAGTTTGGTATACAAGAAAACAGTTTACAGTTTTGTAATTACCATTTACAGACATTAACACATAACCTTTACAAGAGTCGTTGAAAATTAACTAGGTACGCCTTTAACTCAACTTATTGACACCCAGATTTGGGCCAACCTGTGACAAGGCTGGCCCAAATCCAATGTAAAGTAGGTAAATTTACTTTGCAGCGATACACGCTTTTCAAAGCAGATTTTTTAAAGATGGTAATCCTTAGTTACAATGTTATATATATATATATATATATATATATATATATATATATATTTGTTCGTACATTTGCTACTTGAAATAATGAAAATAATGAAAATTTGGAGTAATGGTACCATCACTATATCTTTTTTAATAGAAATGACAGCAGGTCTTGATATACATACACCCAAAAACATATTACCACCGAAGTTCGCCAGAGAAGCAACTACAGATACGTATTTCGAGCAATTTCGGCTAGAAAGATGCATCGCTCTAGGTGCAGGATACCAACGCTGTATTTAGATAGAGATATCTTCCCAGCCGAAGGCATAAATTGGTGGTTGGTCTTCTTGCTCGAGTATCAATTTGTGCTTTCATCTCCCAGTTACTTCTTAGCTACAACGCTCTGACAAGAAGCAGGAGATCGAAACACATTTAAGGGTTATAGTTTGACTCTGATGGATTTATTTATCGGCAAGATAACGACCCTAAACACACCGAAAAGGTGGTTGAAGTTTATTTTCAATACAAATCTTCTCAAGAAGTCGTATTCTTAATGGATTGTGAGGTCCAGAAGAAAATCTGAAATGCTTCATAGGCAATATGGAATGTTACAAACGAATCATGCTTGGCGCGATTAGTTTTAAAGATGCCGTGTAAAATTTCAGGCAATTTTTAGAGCAAAAGCTGTTACTTTGAAGCAACATTATAACAGTACGTATTTTATTAGGATGTCAACAAAACATTTTAAGTGAATGAGGAAAGTTTGCTTCTTTAATAAATTTCTCGCAAACATTATCTGTCTAGTTTATTTTTATTTTATTGTAGTGCGATCAAACTTATTAACGGTAGTGTAAATATAGGTTCGCTGTAAGTATTTACAACAGAATTTACAGAGGTAAACGGAACTCGCTTAACCGAAAGGGCGATTTAAATGAATATTCTTGAAACATGTTGCTTTTGCTTCTCGAAATACAACTCTTCGTCTTTTCTACGCTCTTTCTACTTATTTGTAGTTATAAGGTTTTTCTTTTCACACGTTTTGATATTAATTTCGTATTTGTGACTTAGTCTCTTAAAGAAAATATTACACCTTTTCAGTGAACATTTTAAATCAAATAGCTTTGGCAAATGAAAGCATCCAGAGTCCCCTTATTCGTCTGACTCGAGTGATTGTGGTTTTTTTCTTTTGTTATGGTTGCAAATTCTCTACATTAGGTTAGATTAGGCTAGAGTAGGTTAGATTAGGTTAGATTAGGTTAGATTAGGTTAGATTAGGTTAGATTAGGTTAGATTAGGTTAGATTAGGTTAGATTAGGTTAGATTAGGTTAGATTAGGTTAGATTAGGTTAGATTAGGTTAGATTAGGTTAGATTAGGTTAGATTAGGTTAGATTAGGCTAGATTAGGTTAGATTAGGTTAGATTAGGTTAGATTAGGTTAGATTAGGTTAGATTAGGTTAGATTAGGTTAGATTCGGTTAGATTAGGTTAGATTAGGTTAGATTAGGTTAGATTAGGTTAGATTAGGTTAGATTAGGTTAGATTAGGTTAGATTAGGTTAGATTAGGTTAGATTGGATTAGATTAATTAAGGGTGATGTTGCACTGCGACCTATTGTGCCCCCTTATATGAGCTAGGGTTTGCTCGCATCTGCAGCTGCTCATCCAGTCCAAGAGCTTTAATAAACTGCAATGGCTGAGATGGTTTCAGAGTCTATGACATCTTTGCCTAAATTGTTGGCACAGATCTCTATGATAGCAGTGCAATTAGATGTTAGGTGTTTCAGTCTCCGCCTCACAAAACCTGCAATCGCTGTTCTGTTTCAAATCTATCCTTGTCATGTATTCCCCAAGGTAACAATACCCTGTAAGAAAACTTGTGAATACGTGTAGTCTGTTTCTACTTAGTTCTAGCAATTAAATATGTAGTTCCCAACTAATCTTCTAAGATCTCCTTGTGACCGCTTTTGCTTTGGTAAATACTGTAAGTTATAGCTACGCTTCCCGATACTATATATACAGATTGCAGAACATCTATATTTCTAAATAACGGAAAAACGTTTTCTCGATAAAATTTTCCCAGCCAATGCATTATGAAATGTAATCTGATCTTATTTCGAAATATTTATACCGTTTTAACGAAGTGACGTAAAATAAATATAGTCAATAAATTAACAGTGCATCCGTAGTATGCTAACGACTAACCGTATTCCTTCGATAGAGTCATCAACTAACACGTGCATGTAATCGTTAACGAAGTCGCTATGTAAAATCTCTCGCGCCTCACTTAGCCGTAGCTTATAGTGTATTTATGAATATCGAATTTTTTATTATTATTTGGACATTCTAAGTATCAGATAGTTAACTGTACTTTTCTAATCATATGATTAACTGTAAATGTAATGGGACCCGCCTAAGAAAGCTGATTCATAAATAGTATGTAACGTAAAATGATACAGAGGATGCTAAAATACACGCGATGTTTAATAATAGTACACAATATAAGTGTAGTGTATCACCTTACACCTTTGTATTTGCAATATATTTAAAAGTACTAGTAAAATAATACATCCATAGTAGCTCATCAATTTAAAGAAAAGTTAAGATTTTTTGTAGAATAATAAATACTTAAAATATTGTTTCACTTGTTTAACATGTATTTGATAAAACATTAAAATATAAAAAATTAGTACGAACAACGTTAATATGAAATTAATTATTTGAGCAATAAAAATCCTATGAAAGAATAAATTTATTATTATACACCTTCAAATTCAGTATGGCTCTTATGGAAAATGCGAGCGCGGTTACGACATTTTATCAAAATTATATTCTTAGGATGTTTTAAACTCTGCAGTTGGTTATATGAAGAAATGACAAATGGAACACATCCAATATTTCCCTTATTTTCCAGATTATAAAGAACTGCTTTTATTAAATTATAATTTACGAATGCGACATTTATTTTTCTTTTAGAATTGATTCTGCAGTTGACTGTAATAAGACTAGTAAACTGATTTAATTATTTGAAAACAGTGCTACAATAATATAATATAAATAGTGATCTTCTATATTTATATTAACAAACATTAAGGTTATTGGACATTTTTCGAGTTCAAGAAGAACAGCTGACACCTATAAGTAAAACTTAAATACCAATTTATTTGTTGGCAGTAATAAAATGTTAATAATACAATTCGATATTAACAAAGATCGCAATTATTACAGACAAAATAGTTTTTATAGAGACATTGATATTTATAAACAGATTGTTGCTCTTTGTTATTAAGATCAGCTGACTTGGAACTGGATCCAAATATAGAAGAGATAGAGTCTCCATTCAAACGGATAATAAATTGTTCGTGATGATCCTCAATTTCATCTAGCCTCCACATTTCATCTTTCTCTATAAAGAGTACCATTGCTTTTAATAGCAGTCATCATAAACAGTTATTGTAAATACCTTTCTTCACATGAGCAATGTAATTTTTCTAATTCTCTCTAGGAACCTGTTCTTATGCTTGGCCAATTAGAAGTAAATGTTGTGTTATTCATACGAACATACTAGTTCACCTGCGCCCAAACCATTTCAATAGGATTTAGCACAGAATTATAAGATGGTAACCGCAATATTGTTTAGCCAAATCTTGGCACAATGTCTTCAAGTCTCTATTTATCGTAATTAGACTTCACTTGTGATAAAACATGAAGTAATTCTGTCTTTAACAATCCTTCTTCTACAGAAACATGTTTACGTTCCAACCAAGATTGAATATCATCATTTTTCAAATTTGATGTTGGTATCTACTTAATCTTTGGGTTGTTATATGGGGAAATATCGATTACAATTAAAGAGTTTGGTGGTAGAAACGGTAATAGTTGCTCCGTAAACCACTTTTCGTAGACATTCCCACAAACTTCATCATGTGCATCTGCAGTACTCTTCTTACATAAAAATGTAAGTTTTGCTTCGGTAACAAATCCATTCCCGTTGCCTGCATGAATATCTATACCTTTGACCCATACCTTTGGCAACGACTACGATATGCTGTTATTCATGTTGTTATACTTTCTATTAATGTCTGTCTCTTTGAAGTTATTGTGGTGTCAGACCAAATTTTGTCAGTAAAGTCAGTATTTACCCACTTTTTATCAGTCTACACAATATTTCCACCAACTCGTCTTTTAAATAACTGCATCTCCATCTCATAATTTCATCATGTTCACTCATAATACCTTTTTGCCGAGCTTTTCAAATACAAACCCGATATCTAGCAATTGCTCATAAAGAATCATTCGATTAAACTTTAGAATATCGTTATCCGTATTAACAGATAGTATCCGGTTAAGGTTTGGGAGAATATTACTTAAAACAAAGCAATGCACTTCACCACAAACGCAAGGAAAAATAATACAGTTTCAAATAATACACACAAAAAGAAAAACAAATCACGGACGAAATGCGAAATTTTCAAGTTAACCGAAAATGTAAACGTCATGGGAAGTATGCAGCCGTCAAGAAAAAAGTCCGTAACACAAAATCTGGCAACTCTTCGTAGGTTATAAAGAGATGTACATCCATAAATTCTCTATCAATCGGAAGAGAGGATAACATTCCATACGACCCCATACTGAATTTTAAGGTGCGAATGGACTATACAGTATTATGCAGCCTAGGTAGTTGCCTGGGCGACACCGCACTGATAACAACTAAAACGTAGCGACTCCTTACCCAGTATAACCCTTCTCATTAACATCAATCTTGATATCCTGCAAAGAAACTGCTGTGTCCAGTGTGACATCATAGAAGTTAATCTTATTCTGAGAAGGTTATTCCTCAACCGACAATGTCTGCTCAGAATCCCTACAATCACGCAACAATGGATAATATTGAATATTTTGTTATTGTTTACTTATGGTTGGTTAAGTCTAGTTGGCCTCGGCGATGCGGCAAAAATTAGTTTCATCCATCTTTTCAGAAAAGCTTGATGTGCGATGGTTCTAATCCTTTCACAAAATTATTGAATAAGAAAAGACCAGAATATTCACACCCGATCTTTCTCTAGCTAGCCCTTATTCTTCTTCATTATTGTGTATACCAATGTGGCTCGTCAGTCACCTTATGTCAAATGTTATTGGTTTCTGAGACTGAAGATATAGCTCTGTGGAAATTCAGTAGCAGTCTTAACGTGATTATAAATCGATTGAGTACTGATACTATTTACTTGCTGGCAATGAACAGCTTGATATTCCTATTATCAAGTTATGATCAGTTGTATAGTAGATTAGCGTCCAAATTTCTACTTAGTAGATGGAGGATTTCGACTCCAACAGCCACAATTGCCTAGAAAGAACTTCTCTGGGAACACTCCTGTTCTAACTCTTTTCTTGGTGTTGATATGTCCACGAAAACACACATAAGCTGCTTTCATCGAGGCTTCCTACCATAGTTAGCAAGTTCGGTTAGCAATCACACCAAGGGACAACCAGGAAACATGACATCCATAGTTGCTGTTGATGTCAATTTTGAGTTAAGTTGTGATACTCCGCAATACTATTCGTCCACTATATCTTCATCAATTTTTTAGTATTAAATTTTAATACAAACTCCCTCGTATATTTAAATCATCCTACGCATATCAAACATATGGATGTTATTAACCTTCTTTAGGCTATGAGCCATTGGTATGCATGGAAAAAACTGGTTTAATACCGAATCTCCCCTAGCGTCTGCTTATGAATAAATGCAAATCCAAAAGGTTTTTCTCCTTTCGTCCAGGTACGTATGTATGTGCCTATAATATGTATAATCAAAATTCATATATAAGGTATTTGATCATCGCACTGGTACCTTTGTGTTTCTTAACTTTACATGAAAGTGGACAAATATACGGCCGAAATGTGCGGCGTTGCAGCGTTATCGCTATTAGAGGTTTTAAGTTGCTAGATATATCCCATGAGGTAACATGTAAGCTCAGAATCGTAAACTTTTATTTTACTGTCACATGTTTCTGTATATTACACGTCCCTATTTATTTAAAAGTATTTTAATACAAAAACGGCAACAAAAGTTACTAAATAACTATCTGAATCCAAAAATGTTTGGTTTTGAAACGATTCTATTGAGCACTTTTAATTCGTTTTGAAATTTATTATTTTATATTCATACTAGCTTAAAAATAGAGCTTTGTCCGTGTAAAACCGATTTACGCTTTTAAAAGAGTAAAAGTGCCAATTAAATATAAAACTCAGATTGCGATTAGTGGTACTGTCTTCAGTGTGAAGACATCCTTATTGTCCAATGAGGAAGTATCCTGTTTATAGAACTTACTTCTTGAGTAAAGATGCTGAATAATTCATTTACTTTGAAGATAGCACAGATACTTTTAAAATACGTTTTTACGATTATATTTTATCACTATCACATTGTAAGCAGGCTAATTGTAAATAGTTTGCACACAATTATCCTAATACGTATATTTTTAATTGTTGCACTACCGTCCAAAAATTTGGAAGCAGTAACGGCTTTTACAGTAAGTCACAGATACAGTAAAATTTTACTCCGATTATTAATGAATTTACACAACGTAAGTGACTGCCGTTACATAAAAGTAAATCAATTCAAACATAATAATATACTTGCACTATTTAGCTCGTAAGTTTATTTTAGTAGTTTAGTAGTTTATTTTAAGCACAATTCGAAGCAATTTTTCGAGACAGTCTGCGTCAATTTGTTGCCATGCGTTCTGTTAATATTCCCATAGCTGTTGGGTGTATCTAAGGTTGTCGCTGTCTAGCCCTTCGATCAGGCACATCTCATAACAGCTCTATGGAGGGTAAATATGGAGGGAGCCAAACTATTAATTTTAATTCATTTCTTGCTAATTTCTCCTCTAAAAAGTTTTTAAAGATTTGAGCCGTATGTTTGGGGTCATTGTCTTGCTGCAACACAAGTGACCACCAACAAGACGGCTTCCACACGGAATAGACATAAATATCAAAATATACTTCTTTCCGTATTATACCACTAGTTTTCACTAAATCGTCAGTAATTTTTCCAGCAAAACAACCTCAAGCCATAACACTACCACCTCCGTGTTTTACAGACGGCACTAAGCAGGCCTCATTAATTCTTTTCCCTGGTCGTCGACGTACAAACTCTCCGTTGCGTACCAACTAATTGAAATTTGGGCTCGTCGGTCCATAAAACTGCGTTCCAATCATCCAGTGACCTGTTTGCACGCTATCTTGCCCATGTTAATCGTTTCTCTTTATGCATGCGTTTTAAAAACGGCTTTTGCGGTAAATGCATCCCCTTAAACCTGCTGCCAGTAATCGTCCGTCGACGATGGTACCAGAAACATTTGTTCGTCGTTGTGTATTAACGCGCGTTGCGATATCCGGTGCCGTTAGACGTCGATCTCGTTTCGAAGTCGTTACTATAAATCTATCTTCGGCTCCAAAAGTCACTCATGGTTGCCCACTTCGTCTTCTATCAGGAGTTTTTCCTGTTTTTTGGTGAAATCCCTAACCGAAGAGCAGTCTTACTCTCGATGTATCCTTCGTCGCGAAGAGTATAAATATTACTACGTTGTTCTACGGTAGCATTCTTTTTTTTGTTTTAGCATTTTTATATTCAGAATTTTACCAAATTGTGACAGTTGCGCTTCTTTCATTTCAATAAACTAATTCCGCACAGGAAAGCCATAAAACTCTTGACGTGATATTGTTGACGATGGATTCTCATAATTACTAAGGTTGTTGTTTGGGCTATTTCCATCGTTCGTTGAACTTTTATAGTCCGACGTTTCGGCAGTCTGTCTACTGCCGTCTTCAGGGGCACCCTGAGAAGGGCTGTTGCTTTCCAGAGCAATCATGCTACCATATAGATAACAGGATTCTTTTCCTAGACGTCCTGATACATAAACAGTCTGATAGCACACTACGGACGACGGTATATAAGAAACCGACACACACAGGACAATACCTCCATTCCGAGTCTAATCACCCACACAACGTCAAATTGGGTGTCGCAGAATGCCTGTATAATAGGGTCAGAGAGATATGTTCGGATGATGGAGATAGAGAACGAATTCCGCTCAATCACAAATAAACTGAAATTAAATGGATACGCAGAAAAAACGCTGTCGAAAGCGAAAACAATGCGTACAACTAGGAAGGACAGTACAGAACGACAACAAGCCTTTCACACATACATTTGATGTGTGAAAGGCTTATCGGAAAAAAATTAGACGAATAGGGAACGATTATAATATCAGAACGGCCATCAAAACCTCAAACACGAACAGGTCGAAGTTAACAAAAAGAAAGCCAGGCAACGAAAATCAGAAAACTAAGAACTGTGTGTACAAAATAACATGCGAATGTGGAAGGCCGTACATAGGAGAAACCGGCAGACCCCTGTCAATCAGAACCAAAGAACACCAGAGACTGGTTCGGTTGAGGGAAACGGATAAGTCACGATTGGCTCTACATGCTTGGGAAGAGGAGCATAGGATTGCATGGAACAATGTAGTAATCCTGGATAAAGAAGACAACGCCACGAAAAGAAAACTGTTGGAAGCAGCATATATGGCCACCACAGCAACCGCCATCAGCACACCCAGCCTGGAAATAAAGAACGTCTGGTTCCCTATGATTAGGGAAAACATTAGCCGAAGACCGGCGACTGCCCATGCCCAAAAAATCGATCTACTACCTGCCACCCACGCGCAGGTCCAATGCACATCCCAGAAAATTATTGCTTATAAGCCAAATGCGTCAGACAATCAATAACTGTAGCTTGATTGCTCTGGCAAGCAACAGCCCATCTCAGGGCGCCCCTGAAGACGGCAGTAGACAGACTGCCGAAACGTCGTACTATAAAAGTTCAACGAACGATGGAAATAGCCCAAACAACAACTCTAGTTATTAAAGCCATAAAACACTAAGGATTAATAGCTTTACCACATGCACTAAAGGCTTATCGAAGTAGTATTAAACCGCTTGAGCGAAAGTAATTGCTGCAGGTATCCTACCTTATCCCCGCCATACAACAGTCGTATTCTTGGAAAATAATAAATATATTCGCATGAGTTTACGGATTATGTGTAACAATTTTATACTTGCATATAATAAATTCTAATAGGGATTAACGACATCAGTTGTAATATTTTAAATGCTTTTCACGTTGCTCGAAAACTTTTCGACGTTAGTGTAAATAAATAATTTGCATGTAATTAACGAAACGAAAAATGTGCAGTAATCAAATAACATGCAGGCGTTAAACTCTGTCAGCATACTTTAGTATGTAAGTAGTATATAAATACGAGATAATAAAATCAGTAAATAGCCATAAAATTAACTGGCTACCTAACGTCGCATCTTGCACTTAAAACTGGAACTATAACTTTGCATACCTTTCTAAAATACGCTCTTAGAGTCTATACGACCGAGCAATGTTTAGTGGTAAACATAGAATTTCGAATAATAACAGTTTTACTGTTTTCTGTCCACACTCGACCTCAACATAATAATATCCTTCTTGTCTTGTGTATGCATGACTTTGCACACATTTATTGGAAACGTATTAAATGAATTTTAAATGGAATTTTATTTAAAAACGGAATTTGTATGTTTTGCTTATTTTCGTATAAAAATATTCTTTTGCAACATCAAAATTTTGTTAGTTAATATGATTAGTAGCAAGAATAACTACAGATATTGCTAAATAGCACATTGTGGCCGCACAAAAGGAACATACGAACAAATGATGATGAAAAATTAATTTTATCTCTTTCGATATAAAACTAAAATAAAATAAATAACTAAAATATCCGTACTTTAAAGCTTAGATGATAGAACAGAGTTTTCTGAACATCTCTCGATGGTTTTCATAAACAATATTTTGTTACGTATTACTTCTGTAGTTTACTTTGCTTTGCGAATAAAGATGCATATTATGTAGAAGTGGAAGAGCGTTAATAGCTGGGAAGCTGGAAACTTATTCATTAATCTTAAGAGATAAAATAACATTTACAAAAAAAAAAAACAAACAACACTAGCGCCCGTTCGCACCAGTTTAAGGGTAACTGGTGCGAACTTTCACCTTAAGTAAGCCACGTTTAACTTTAAGGGACAGATTATATTGCACTTCTACCTTAGAAGTATCAGTTAAACCTCAGAGACAAGTTGCTAAGATAAATAGCACTAAAAAGTTTTTAGAATTTTTAGGAACTTCTGGGAATTTCTATTAATGTATAGTTCTTAAACCAACGTAATTTGGCGGATTTTTCTATAGTAGATTGTTTCATCATTTCTTTAAATTATTCATCAACTAATATTTCTTTTGTGGTAATAGAAGTATTATTTTAATAGTTAATATTACGCATAATACATATACGAAAAAAATCATGAAATCCCGCAGCAAATGCCAGAATTTTACAGGTAATGAGAAAGTATCCGTATTATCACTCATAAGAAAGTATAGGGATATAATTGAGCGCAAAAGAAAACAATTACAAGCGTTAGAAAAGTTTTAATTGAAGTAAAAAATTATGAGAAATTTTTTTTGGTTTGATTTCAATTGGTAACTTTATATACTATAATATTTAAATGTACTGTGCTGGCACAAAATACTAGGCCATGTATAAACCTATATTTATTGTAATTCACAGGTATAGCAGTAAACTCCACTCACACAAATTAATTAATTATGCGGAACGCAGCGTTTCGAGAGCACGTGGGCTCTCATTGCAATCGTCATTTATATTTATTGTAAGTATATAATAAAAATTAATGTAGTATGATAATATAAAGAAATATTGCAAATATTGTGTACAGCAGTATGAAAGAACAGCAGTTTTATTTCGGTTAAAAAAATGTGGTTTGGAATTCTTATCATTAAAATAAAGAATAAGGATATTAAAAATTAAGATACTTGCACATATCGACTTGAAAAATAGTCGCGTTGGAAAATAAAATATACCTACTTATTCATGATTAATAATACTTTCGTGGACTTCAAAATATATTTCGGTTTATTTACACAAATGTTTTCCTTATACAGGCGAGCAACTGATTTGTAATTATTTCTTAATTTGGACCCCATTCTTATTATGAAATACTTTTAAGTGAACCCCATATCACTAAGGTTTAAAATTTTATTAAATCTGTTTTAGGTTAAAGATATTGGTACATTGCGTAAATTTTCGTTTTAAGCTAATAACTACCAATATTCAATACTGTAGGCTAGATAACTCATTGGAAATTCAAATGCAAATGATTATTTTACTGGGCGACGTATTAACGTAATCTGCTTATGACTGTAATAATTACAGAAAACCTGAGAAATCAGTATTATATCAAAGAGATTACTTTTAATTATTTTTAATCATATTATTTGCATTGTGAAAACTGTAATGATGACGAAATTATGATGCACATTTGTTATAATTAATCATACATGAATATGATACAACGTGAAGACGTTCCCATATCTACAATAGAAGGAAAAGAGCAATTTGCATTTTTACAAAATACACGACATTAAAATAAAAGTCGTTGTATTCAAGCCAATGTAGATATATTTTATAAAAATAAATATCCTCCAATACGCGCTAATGCTGATGTTAATTCATGGTACCTTGGCAAAAATACAGTGGTTCGAGACCTTCGACTGTCGTACAGAACCATACCATAACTGACGAAGGGTGTTTCACCATTTTTAGTATACTACCTTCACCAAACCGTTCAGCTGGACGTCGTCTAACAAATTGAACTCTTTCGGCCGTTACTTCTAGTTTTGACTCATCGCTCAATGCGATGCAACAAAAAAACATTGTTGAATTTTGTTTGATTTACATATTCATTTAAGTTATTTTGTCTTACCTTTCGCCAATCTTCAATTGCGTAATGTTGATGATGTTTTGCCCATTCATAGCGGCGTTAATCTTGGCTTTTTCAGGGAGCGTCTGCGTTTTAATCCGGCTTCGTATAATGTTCTATGCGTGGGTATTTGCACTCCTTGTTGAGACATATTTCATATTTCTTTGGCGTATAAACCTGGGTTTTCAGTTGTTAGTTGCAGGATACGTTGATCATTTCGATTGATGGACATCCTTTTCTTACCGCAAAAAGCTCATCCGGTACTTGTAGTGGGTACCTTTTTTTTCATTGTTTCACTCTTTGTCGGGATACTTCTTCTTTCTTTGCAATTGTGCGTTGAGAATACACTGCTGCAGCCAGCAATGCCTCAATACACAGTTTTTTTTCTGATTTGATATGTCCTTTTTTTAGGCATAACGAAAAAATGTAAAGCGAATACAAGCAATAACACATAGGCTGAAAAGTCCCGGGCCTAACACATAGATGACGCTAGTTCTATTGCAGTCACCTTTCTCTCAGTTAGTACTAACCTTCAAAAGACAGCTGTTAAAATTTCATGATATTCTATTCATTAGTTTGTGAGTTATTGTGCTAAGAGTCACGCTACTTTTGTTATTTTCAAAACAATGGATCAAAAACAATTTCGTGTTTTAATCTTACATTGCTTCTTGATGGGAAAAAATACCGTTCAAGCGAAGCAACGGCTTAAAAAGTGTTATGGAGACTCCGCTACATCAGAAACAACAATAAAATGTTGGTTTGCTGACTTAAAACGTGGTCGTAGAGACACCGATGATGCAGAACGCAGTGGACGTCCAAATGAGGCGGTAACACCAGAAAATATCAAAAAAATCCACAAAATCGTTTTGAATGATCGAAAAGTGAAGTTGCGTGAGTTACCTGACATCGTAAAGATATCAAAAGAACGTATTGGTTTTATATTGCATGAGCATTTGACTATGAGAAAGCTCTGTTCAAAGTGGGTGCCGCGTTTGCTCACTGTTAACCAAAAACAAGAACGTGTTGATGATTCTGAGCAGTGTTTGGTCATGTTTAAACGTAACAAACCGGAATTTTTGCGTCGATATGTGACAATGGATGAAACATGGATCCATCACTTCACTCCGGAATCAAAACGATCGTCATCTGAGTGGACAGCAACTGGTGAACCTCGTCCAAAGCGCCCGAAAGCACAACAATCGGCTGGAAAGGTTATGGCATCAGTATTTTGGGATGTGCGTGGTGTAATATTCATCGACTATCTTGACAAAGGAAATACCATCAACAGAGAATATTATGTAGCGCTATTGGAGCGTTTGAAGGCCGAAATTGGGAAGAAACGACCGCATATGGCAAAGAAAAAAATTTTGTTTCATCAAGACAACGCATCGTGTCACAAGTCAATCAAAACAATGTCAAAACTACATGAATTGAACTTCGAATTGCTCCCACATCCACCTTATTCGCCAGATTTGGCTCCCAGCGACTACTGGCTGTTCGCAGACCTCGAAAAAATGCTCGCCGGTAAGAAATTTCGCACGAATGAAGAGGTTATCGCTGAAACTGAGGCCTATTTTGAGGCAAAAGATAAATCGTTTTACAAAAGTGGTACTGAAATGTTGGAGCGGCGCTGGAATGATTGCGTTGCTCTTGATTGAGATTACGTTGATGAATAAAGCTAATTTTGAACCAAAAAAACCGTGTTTTCTTTGTTAGGCCCGGGACTTTTCAGCCCATGTGTTAACTTAAAAAGTACAGCACTGACAGAGTAAACATGGAAAAAACGTTGTTCCACAAACAGATAAATATTCTTTCTACAATAGTAACCGATCCAAATAATATTCTACGAATTACTGTGTCTTTCAATCTTGTTTTTGGCCATCTTCTATACAGTACAGAATGATTCATGAGGGGGATAATAATAGGCAAGAGGTCACTAACTGACACTTTCTCAATTTCTTAGAAAGATATTTAGGTAACGTATTGAGATAAGTATTGTAAATCCTATTCATGAATTTTATACTTGTATTTATAAATTATCGCGTTGGAAACGCACAAAAGCTTAAATTTATAAGATGGCCCTAATAAAATGGACAGGAACTGTGTATACTGTGTTTTAAACCTTTCCGAACGCGGGTGATTTAAATTTCTTAATGTTTTCTGTTTTTCTTTCAATTGTCGACTGAACAGGAATTTTTAAAACTTAATTTATTTTAAAGGTGTCTGTCTTCAACTCTCTTTTTACCTACATTGCGCGGGGTGCACGGGGGAGATCACACTCCAAGGAGAAGAAAAAATAATTCCGGTATACACCTTTTTAATTATGTACTCTTTTGTTTAATGAAACAGTAAAACAGTTTTTGTTTTCTCATCTAACTTCTCATTAACGTAATGTTTATTTTCGAACCATCTGTGGATGCTGTTTTATGAGTGTTTGATTAAGAGAATATTTTTATTGTTAGCATTCTCCAGCTTTCTTCGACAAGGTTAGTTTTTATATGAGAATTACCATAAAGTAACACCGTTTTTATCGTAATAACAGAGTGACATTAATATGAAAAACAAACGTATGTGGAAGATGTCTAACATTCCCCATACGTGCATGATCCTAAAAAGAAACCATCTACCTGATCAGAACTGTACTAATCGAATCAGACTGTTCCTCTCCCAGTCTAACTCGCTTTCCTTCTCCGTGGTCAAAACAAATACCTCTAGTTTCAATGAACCTGCTAGCGGCATGTCCTTACGCCGGGGCATATTCTAGGAGTTCAACTTCGTTAGCGCGTTCTCGGACGACCGTCAACAAACGCGTAATGGAAGAAAATTACAACTTTTTTGCGATTTTGTGCATCTTTTGCATACAATAGGCCTTCCGAGAAACGTATATCGTTTACGCGTCGACCGCGAACAATAAGTCTCGATGCGTCGCTTTGTTGTGGTGATTTGTCCCACGTATGTAGATAGGATTCGATCGAACTTGATATTTCATCATTGAATTGATAAAAATTCCGAGCGGGTGACCTTCTAATTGATGTTGCGGTGGTGAATATTCGTCAGGAAATGATTTTAAGAAATCAAAATAATCCTACGCAGAATTTCCTCGATTCTAATAATACTAATTATGCTATTGCAGGGATGTTTCTTTTAATCCGTAACCTGGTAGGTAATAGTCAGTAAGACAAAAGCCAGCAACATATTGCTTGACAAATTGGTCACTGCCATGAAAAATTAGGCCAGCCAGAGTACAGAAAGTAAGTTCCTACGGTAGCATGAACACAACAGGCGATATTCAATAAAATTTACGGTATGGAAATTACATTACAGGGTCGTATTATCAAGTATTTGATTATAAATAATAAAGATTTGCTCCTGGTTAGATAAAGAAGACGAAAAGAAGGATGACTGAAGGTCAGATGAATGCTGAAGTACTAATAGGGAACGCTGCTGTTAAGTTCAGATATACATACATACACATATCTAGAGTTATGTTGGTAACGCGGACCATCATAGAGAGAGGACGACTTCACAGCCCTAAAATATACGTTAGTCATATATACGCTATAAACACTATACTTATACTTACGCTACATTTACATTGTACGATTGCGCTGTTTGTTATACATACGAGGGCGACCTGAAATGCTTCCTAACATGTTAGATATTACCTTTCGAAAAATTTCTTGAAAAACGGCACCATTAATTATCAGCTTTCCCAATGTTTGTAGATGTTGTTTAAGGGCTACAGGTCCTGTCAATTTGCCTACCTGTAGTCTGAGATTCCTTCTGCTGTACATAGCGACGACGAAATAAAAGCCTTTCCATGCTATTTCCAAGCAATGTTTTTCAATACCCCTTCCATTTCTTGATTTTGGTTTTTGTAGACCATAATGGGACTCCGGCCAGCAAAGGGAATGCTCGCTACTTCTCGACTTCAACTTTCTCATATCTCCCGATGTGCGATGATTTTGACGCCAGCATGACGGATTTTTAACACATGGGCTGAAAAGTCCCGGGCCTAACAAAGAAAACACGGTTTTTTTAGTTCAAAATCAACTTTATTCATCAACGTAATCTCCATCAAGAGCAACGCAATCATTCCAGCGCCGCTCTAACATTTCAATACCACTTTTGTAGAACGATTTATCTTTTGCCTCAAAATAGGCCTCAGTTTCAGCGATAACCTCTTCATTCGTGCGAAATTTCTTACCGGCGAACATTTTTTTGAGGTCTGCGAACAGCCAGTAGTCACTGGGAGCCAAATCTGGCGAACACGGTGGAGGTGGGAGCAATTCGAAGTTCATTCATGTAGTTTTGCCATTGTTTTGATTGACTTGTGACACGGTGCGTTGTCTTGATGGAACAAATTTTTTTCTTTGCCATATGCGGTTGTTTTTTCGCAATTTCGGCCTTCAAACGCTCCATTAACGCTATATAATATTCACTGCTGATGGTATTTCCTTTGTCAAGATAGTCGATGAATATTACACCACGCACATCCCAAAATACCGAGGCCATAACCTTTCCAGCCGATTGTTGTGCTTTCGGGCGCTCTGGACGAAGTTCATCAGTTGCTGTCCACTCAGATGACGATAGTTTTGATTCCGGAGTGAAGTGATGGATCCATGTTTTATCCATTGTCACATATCGACGAAAAAATGCCTGTTTGTTACGTTTAAACATGGCCAAACACTGCTCAGAATCATCAATACGTTCTTGTTTTTGGTCAACAGTGAGAAAACGCGGCACCCACTTTGAACAGAGCTTTCTCATAGTCAAATCATCATGCAATATAAAGCCACTACGTTCTTTTGATATCTTTACGATGTCAGCTAACTCACGCAACTTCACTTTTCGATCATTCAAAACGATTTTGTGGATTTTTTGATGTTTTCTGGTGTTACCGCCTCATTTGGACGTCCACTGCGTTCTGCATCATCGGTGTCTCTACAACCACGTTTAAAGTCAGCAAACCAACGCTTTATTGTTGTTTCAGATGGAGCGGAGTCCCCATAACACTTTTCAAGCCATTGCTTCGCTTGAACGGTATTTTTCCCATCAAGAAGCAGTGTAAAATTAAAACACGAAATTGTTTTTGATCCATTGTTTTGAAAATAACAAAAGTACCGCGACTCTTAGTACAATAACTCACAAACTAATGAATAGAATATCATGAAATTTTAACAGCTGTCTTTTGAAGGTTAGTACTAACTGAGAGAAAGGTAACTGCAATAAAACTAGCGTCGTCTATGTGTTAGGCCCGGGACTTTTCAGCCCATGTGTTAGGTGGAAGTTAAGACCATTCATGTTTATGCCAATTCCAACTCTTTCCATAGAAATTTTAAAGAAATTTTTACTTTGCATATCTTTATCATCTTTGTTCTCGTGTCTGCGAAGTAATTCTCCCAAAATATTTCGAATTTAAATTAGATCTTTCTATTTTCATAGTTTTTCATTTTATTTCATTGACACCCTGTATAACATGTCTCTTAAGATAAGAAAGTTGCTATATAACTGCCGATAACATTTGAAGTTAATTCATAAAAGAAAATTCACGCGTTTCTTATAATAACACTAGCCGTTGTTTTTCATAAGGTAAAGGCCAAGGAGATCCTTTAGAATTTCACTGTGTCGTATTCCTGTGTTTTCAACAAATTTCATCTTCAATCATTAGCTTACTATGTACATCTGCTAAGCATATTTCGGGAGTTGCCTTTAGATATAAAATTCATTTTTACATTGATAATCTCAAGCTCTTTGTCTAAAACTTTAACGCGCAGTTTGAGGTTTTCATATTCAAGAAAACAACTACATACTTTATGGCAGTAAAATGGTAAATACGTGTCCCACAATATAAAAATATTTGTAGTATTTCAATCTCGTACATAAGAATTCCTCAACGGAAAGATAATCTCATAAAAGTGCAGGTAGTAGTAGATATACCGCTATATTTGGTAGTTATTTTGATCAATTGGCAAAATAAAAACAGGTTTAAAATATCAAATAATATTTATTTTTCCCATCGCATTCCATAGATATTAGTAACACACAATAATATAATTTAAAAATTGAAAGATGACATGTTGATATGTTAATATGTACAATAATCACTTTACTTTTACCTTTTTGCATCTTACTTTTTATGCGGATGCTTTGCTAAAAACAATTCGCATGAACTGCATATAAATGAAATTTTCGTGGTACTGTTCTTTTCGCTTTAGATTAAAAAGGAAAATCATCTTCTACTTATAGGCCGTGCAATTTTATCAGTTTCATAAAATATACAACGTATTTCCGAAACATATAAGGTGAATACATCGGGGATATTTATTTATTAAATACACGAAGATGCTGTCATAAAGTTACTATACTGCTTGTATCATATAATCTGTGCTATAAGTATATTATAGTTTTATTTTTCTTCATACAAAAGGCACATGGAATACATAAAAAGTTTAAAATAGTGTGATTCTTGTAGACAAAATGGAAAATTTTGAACGAATAAAAATTGGAATATCACAGGACTTTAACAAACTTAGATACCATTTATTGTAATATGAGGTGAGTCAAGAATAGTCTGCAGCAAATGGATTTTTAGTATTTGCGAGCTTTAATAATTAAGAGCTGACAGCGTTACAGACACTTATTACAGCGAAAAATACTTAAGTTAGCAATATGAGGGTCATTCAGGAAGTCAAGAGTCTTTTCCTGACATTTATTAGTTACACGAGCGAAACAAAATTTATGTTTTATTGTGTCTATGCCTACTGTATGTTTGATTACTGCCAAATTGATTAATCAGTTATGATCACCGCATTTTTCAGTTCATGATTTGCGAAGTGGTTACCGTCCAAAAAATCTTCCATTTTGGGGAAGAGATAGCAAGCAGCGGGTAGTAAGTCATGACAATTCGGGGAATCGACAGGTCCTATATGAGCATAACTGAATGTACATGTACCGCTATGATTTAGAGGTTAGTGATTACCAAGCTAACAATAATAGGATACAGAAATCTAGAACCTGTTAGAGCGAGCAGCTTACTATATACAGATGATGTGGTCCTGATTGCAGACTCTAAAAACAAAATGCAAAAGCTAAAGAACACCTGGACGAAGGAAATAGAAAACGTGTAGATAGAAGTAAACTTGAATAAAACTAAGGTAATGGTTGTAAACGAGAACCGAGACAATAAAGTCAACAAAGAAATTAAGTGCAGAGGTAATACATTGAAAAGGGAAACCAGATGTGACTATTTGAGAAGCATACTAACAGACGACGGTAAAATACATAGAAAGTTAGGGAATAGAGCAAATAAATCAATAAGAATATACTACTCTTTAAACATGACTATTCTAAGAAACGAGGATGTCCATATGGAGACAAAAAGAAAAATATATAATACTATAACAATGCCAGTAATTATGTATGTATGTGAAAACTGGACATTGCGGAAGAAAGACAAAGTAAAGATAAATGCAATGGAAATGAAACATCTAAGAAGAATACGGAGGCAATAGAATGGGATAGGCTCAAGAATATTATTATATTATTATATTAGAACAATAACAAAGCAAGGACCAATAATAAAAAAATAAGAAGGAAGCAATTAAATTGGTACGGACATATAGTAAGGACGAAGACGGACATATAGTAAGGACGAAGACAATTAGAATTACAAGAAAAATAACAGGCAGGACACCGAAAAAAGAAAAGAAGAGGAAGTCCTAGGAGGAAATGAATGAACCAAATAAAAGAAATGGGTAGAAGAAAAGGAAAAACTTAGAAGAAATGAAAGCAATAGCAAAAAATAGAAGGGAGTGGAAACATGGATACAATAAGAACCAAAATCCTCATCCGATACCTTAAAAAGTATAGGAATATGAGAAGATGAAGAAGAAGAAGATTACCAAGCTAAAAGATTTGTAGACAATAACCACTTTGCAACTGGAAGAGATTATTAGTAATTGTCTTAATAACCTTGCGGTAACCAAAATAAAACAGGCGTAAAAAAGCGTGAAAAACGATATATAAGTGTTTGAATATGAATGGTGGCTACATAATTAGGTTACACAGTAGCCCACCGATTAACACATTAGCACAAAAAATTGTAACAAGGTTGATGAAGGCATATAATTCATCGTCTGTGATCCGTCAAAAGTTTCGAGAGCGATTTGCGCAGGGCTCACCAAACTGTTCAACTGTTTATCGTATTTACAAAAGGTTTACGATTACTGGATCAATTATGAGCAATTGTTTAGAAATACAACACGCCCAAGACCTGGAAGATATGAATTGTGTATAGCTGTTGTCCAGCAAACCACTGCAAAGACCTTCGGAGTTAACCAGACTCTGAAACCTCGGGATACAAGTATATCACATTTAAGTCACCTAAACTTTAATGATGTTCAGAAAAATTATGTTCGTATAGAATCCTGAGAAATTTTAACAGAAACATGTAATATTCAGCAAGACATTTTAGAATCTAATTGCACTTAGTGATGATGATACTTTTCATACAAATTGACTTGTTAATAAACAACATTATTTTCTGGATCTCCGAAAATTCATGACTCATTCGGGTGCTTGAAAGTGACTCTCCAGAAATGAATGTTAGGGTTTATTTAAAAAGTAGTACTACTGTAAGTAAAAAAATGTACTTATAGCAGTACGCCATTGATGAACTACTACTACAAATCCAACATGGGTTGTCACTGTACGTGCTTTCCTCGACCACACATTTTCTAACTGATGGATTAGTCGCAGTGGACCTGTGCGCTAACATTCACAACCCCCAGACTCAATACTCTGCTAAAGGAGTGCGTCTATAGCAGGAAAATTAACGACATCAATGAGTTCGAGGACCAAATACGGAATGTGGTATCATCTATTCCTCGCGAAATGTGTGTAGGAGTTTTAAATGCTGGTGTTAATCGCTGGTTTTTATGTGTTGAACAATATGAAAAACACCTTGAGACCATTCAGTACATGTGATGTATCATAAGTTAATAACTTGTTTGAGAGTGAACACAATTTTGACTCGCCTGTATCATATAAATTTACCCTGTGGCAAGCCATGAAATTATTACTTCAAAATATCTTGTTGGTAGTGAGTGGCGAATTGATAGTGACAAATAAAATAGATTTGTCATGCGTACTGTATTGGTTTATTGACACAAAAATGTGTACAGTAAATCACAAAGTTTTCATTATCGAATCATACTTTCTCCAATAACATATGACAATTTGGGGCAAGTTATTCAAGAATTAGTGGTAAAATTTCGTGAAATTGGGTCTCTGTCCCGAAAACCAGGTAATGGTAGACCATCAAGAACGTACAGCTGAAAATATAGCAGATATTGAGGAACGACGAACTCAATCTCCCAAGAAATCTATTCGCAAGCTTTCACAGCAAACACAACTTTCATATGGGACATACCAGACAATCCTTAAAAAGATCTACAAAATTTTCAATTTATGTTACATACAAGTTTCATTACGTGCAGGAGCTTTTGCTCATTGATCATGCAACCTGGCCTAACTATTGTCAATGGTTTTAGGTGCAATGAATAGTGATGACATTCTTGAAAAATCCTTCTTCTCGGATGCATACTGTCATTTATCAGGATATATAAATAAACAAACAATGCGCATCTGGTCTAGTTAAAATCCGTATTAAATTATTCAGAAACACTTCTCAATTGTCTCAAAAAATAGAGGTTTGGTTTGCTGTTTCTCGTAGACGGATTTTATTATAACCATTTTTAAATTAATTACACGATGACGTAGTCCGCGAGGGATATTTTCAGCAAGATAATGCAATACCCCATACATCAAGGCAAACGATGGAATTACTGCATGAATTCCGTGATAGTAGACTCTCCACCGCGATCTCCCAATTTGACAATTATGGATTATTTTATATATTCACACCTAAAAAATAGAGTATTTACAAATACTCAAATAACTGACAAATTTACTGAAGCAATTCGAAATATTTGTAAGGGTATTACACGAGATTTTTTTGGCCTCATCTAGCCGCATAAAAATTCTAAAATGCAAACGTCAAACATAAGAATTAATATAAAAAGAATAGCACAAGAATACACACTTCACGACACGAGGCCGATGTGCCGACTTGAATCAAGGCAATACATACAGGGCCGCGAAAAAGGAGGGAACCCACAGAAAGAATGATTCACCACATAATTTAAGGATTTCCCTTAATAACAAGAAACGAAGAGTGGCGTTACGTATAGAAAATGAACAGGCTCACTTTGAACATTTAAAGTAACCCATCTTTCAGTCATTCTTAAACGTTTTATTTTTCCAACATTTGTGTGAAGTTGTGTGTCAAAACGTCAAAGCTAATCTGACAATCGCATGCCAACGGTGTAACATAAACTGAACCACCTATACTTAAGCGCTGTCAGTAACGCCACAGAATAAGCCAATTTATACGTTTTTAAAGTTATTCTACCGACTTAAGTTTAAAGAGGAAAAATTTTACGGCTTGCTAGAGGGTAATTATTCATATGGTAGTAGAAGTTGATGGTATATTGTTTAGAAATATTTTTAAAATACACTGTCGCTGGATTAGTATAGCATAATTTGAATCGTCAAGTGATTAAAGGTGCAGTTCATTATGTGTTCAAGTAAAAGTAGGTTTGGAATTGAGGAAGCCTTATCAGCCTTACGCTTCATAGTAGATTACCATACTTCGGCTATACTAAAGAGAATATTTATATTTAAATTTAAATAAGGTTGGCTGTACTGAGTTGAGCAAACGAGTAAATTAAAATGATTAGTATTTAACAACACGTTGCTTTTTTATTAATTTGATTATTTGATCTGTTGTTCAAAATTTCGCTGCAGTTACAATACATAATCGAAGTATGTCTCAGAAGTAGTGAGAATGATTAGTTTCAGAGCCTTTAATTGGATGTATCACAGTTTAATATAGTCTCCTTCAAAGTATATCCCTTTCTGGAAGTCTTGTTCCGTTGGGCTGCTCAGAATCTGTGTCGTGGCTCTTTGGATATTGTTTATTCTTCCGTAATGGGAAACTTTCAATTTCCGCTTAAACGTTGGAAAAATTTAGCATGAAGAATTGTGTGTAAAAAAAATCAGAAAGTTAATCCAGAAAATGAATACGTAGGCTTCCACGGCCAGAGTTAGTAATAAAGGAAGAACTACTTCCGCAATTGTACCGTGTCATGACGAGATATATATAAAAGAGATAAAAAGGAATAACACTAAGAAGAGAAAAAATAAGAAGAAAAAGAGATAAAAAGAAAAGATGATAAAGGGTGGAAGGATGTGAAAAAGAATAAGAGAAGGAAATGGAGACAGAAGGAGGGAGCGAGGGGGGGAGGGGGGGGGGAGAGAAAAAAAGAAGAAAAAAGGAAAAAGAAAGAGACCAAAAGAGAAAGATGGGATCTCTGTTTTGGTCTCTTTCTTTTTCCCTTTTTTTCTTTTTTTCTCTCGTACCCCTCCTTCTGTCTCCATTTCCTTTTCTTATTCTTTTCACCTTTCCTTCTATTTCACGTCCCCCCACCCTTTATCATTTTTTCTTTTTCTTTTCTTTTTCTTCTTATTTTTTCTCTTCTTACTGTTATTTCTTTTATATATATCCCACCATGACACGGTCCAATTCCAGAAGTATTTCGTTTATTATTGAATCCAGAAAACTTGAAAATAATCGTTTACTTTAATTAGATAAACCTTACACAAACCATGCACAGACTAGTTCCTAAAGATGTCATAACTCCTTATTGTTTAATTTTGATAAACAAAAAAAAAACAATGTTATAATAATTATAAGCATGACCCACATCTCTTTATGAGAAGAAAGTTAACTATCATTGGCAACAAAATTTAACGCCGAAAAATAAGGCTTCTAGTACCAATTCATTTGCCTCTTGACTTACCAATATCCTGCAATATACGAAGCAGTTAGTGCTTTTTTTTTGAAACGCCTGCATGTTCATACAGTAAAGCATATATACGTTTACAGGAAAGATACAACCTCTTATGCTCTCGAATCAAAATCAAATACTTGTTTGCAGATATCTTGAATTAAAAGATATTTGAATGTTTTTCAAAATCTTCCATTTTTCTGTATTTTATTAAATTTAACAACATTTAAAATTCGAGTGTATAGTACAGTGTATTAATTCATTTATATCTATATAAGTGTATTGTATGTATATTATATAGTTTAACTCTGAATATGGTAGATATTACGATAAACATAGAAATATGTATATATTTAAAAGAAATAATATACATTTATTATTTAGTTTATAAAAAGACTAGTTTATATTTGTGAAGGATTTCTTCTACGATAGTTATCGCCTAAAAAATATACAATAACAGTTATAATAATTTATTTTTTGATAAGATGAAATGAATTTATTTGATGCTGACGACATTACATGTATGAATAAATAAATGATATGATTATTAAAAATATTTAAATAAGGAATATGTATAAATGTAAAGTAATAAAATTATTATAAAGTAGATTGAATATCGTTAACTTAAACATTTAACCAGAAATTATATAGTATATCAAATGAAAGAGCATTGTTCGGCACCTACAATACGTTGGTATGCTTTATATCACAGAAAGTAATGAATTATTATTCGAATTGTAACATGGTTAAAAAAATGAAATATGAATTGGGTGTCTTCATTAAATAAGTAACCAGAGTTCCTACATTCTAAAATCTTTTTACCATACCTTCCCAAAACTGTTGTGGTATTGAAATTCCTTATCACAATGTGCACACTTCTTCACATTTTAGCCAATAACTCACATAAGGCGCAGTTCAAAATTAAGGACCGATCAAGTATAAAAAGCGATTGGCAATACTCATTGATTTGCGCATTCGTAGTAGCGTTAACTGGTCTGTTAGAAACGTAATTCCAATATAACGGTGTGTTGCGAAATGTGATCAGTGAGTAAGACTACTAAACCCAAGTGGACGTAATGTTACTGAAATTCAGCGTCAGTTGTGTGAAACGTATGGGCATACAGCAATCAATGAGCAAAAATGAGGCATTGGTCTTCTAACTTCAATGCTGTTGAAATGTTCACAATAAGTAGAGAAATAGCAGACCCAGTGGGCGAATTAACGATGTTGTTGAGGGTGTGGATGCAAACGTGAGAGAAAATTGTCGCATTACAATAAGCAAACTTTGAAGATTTTGATGTCGTTGAAAGGATACCGAGCCCCGTATGTGTATTCGAGCTTGGAAACCACGTAAGCAAAGAAGAGGGTCTTTATTGCATCAAGTAAAATCCTTGCAAGTGCGAAAAATATATCCTAATAACTTAGAAGCGGCTGTCGCGACATCTGAGACATGGTTAGAGAAGGTAGTAAACTTTTCATCATACATCACACCTAAATCTTTAATAGAAGATTGATAAGTATTATTCATATCGCCAATACAATAGAGACAATCGATTCTATACACCCTAAAGGAATGTCTAGAAAATGACACCGACGACAGACAAAATCGCTGTAAATACAGATTTTCTCATGGTATTGGTGAAATCACTCACGAGAAAGACATGTGAAGAGACATAAAACATTAACACACGGGCATGTTCCTGCCTACCCGGCGTCACCAGCGTGGTTTCGAGCGGTTTTATGCTCGACACATTGTTATTCCCTCTCTGCTACTATCGACATATCTAACCCTACAATTCAAGTGATTATTCTTGGCGCTAACTAGTGCCAAAAGAATGAAACACTTGTCTGCAAAGTCAGATATAGCGAGCAGAAGCGTGTATAGTTTCCCATGCTTCTCTCGAGCAATACGTGGATTACTAGTCCCGAGAGGGCGTTCACACCAAGGGGCAGTGCATAGAGAAACTGCACATGTCAATGATTTCTCAGGCTTACCATGACGTATTTAAAACACATCTTAAAGAATGCCTAGAAAATAACACCAAAATAAGAACGCTGTAAATACAGCTTTTCTCAGGGTATGGGTAGGAAGCTGTACCCGCTTTTTTTCGCTCTGTGTGGCTTTTGCAGACAAGTGTTTCATTCTTTTCGCACTAGTTAGCGCCAAGACTTGGATTGTAGGATTAGATATGGTGATAATAGCAGAGAGGGAATGATAATGTGGCGACTATAAAACAGACACCAGGTATGAATCATATCCAAATTACACTGCAGAAGGTCAACATCAACGAAAGAGTTAGATTTTAATATCCTCAGCATAGGCTAGTTAATAGTTGCGATTGACGATCTCGCTGAGGGTGTGGATGCAAATGTCAGAAAAAATGGTCGCTTTACAATAAGAAAACTTTCTCTAGAATTTCCTGAAGTTTCTAGGACAACGTTGTTAAGAATCGTGAATGAAATTGTAGGTCATCGAAAACTAAATCCACGATGGGGGTAGAAAATGCTCACAGATGCTTACAAAGATGACACAGTAGCATCTGTACGAAAGTTCGTCGATCGTTTTAACCATGGGGGAGACAAATATCTGTTTCATATCGTAACCGGTGATGAAGCATGAATTTCGTACATCAATGGTAAAAGGAAGCAATAGTAATTGCAATACCATCACGTTCACTCGAGGCAACAATATTCACTCTTAAAGGAAAATCATAACAACTGTATTCTGGGCTCAAAATAAATGCAAATCTCACCGGTTGTGAAATTCGATCAGTGTGTAGACTTCTAATCGCAAGAGGACATAATGTTGCTGAAATTTACCTTCACTCATGTGAAACGTATGGGCCTACAGCAATGAGTGAGCGGAAATGACGCAAGAGTATCATAACTTCAAAGAATGTCATTGAAATGTTCACAATAAGCAGAGAAATAACATGGCCAGTGTGTGAATTGACGATCTCGGATCTCCAGATCCAAACATGAGAAAAATTGTCGCTTTACAATAGCAAACCTTCTCTAGAATCTGTAGAAGTTTCTAAGCTAACGCTGTTAAGAATCGTCACTGAATAATAATAATAATAATAATAATAATAATAATAATAATAATATTTAATGCCCAACAGATACAAATATCCAATTACAAGGCAATGTTAAATAATGTACACATGCAAATATAAATAACATAAAATTAAAGTATGTCAAATTAGAAAACTTAGTAACTAGTTGCTTTAATTTAAATTAAAAAAAAAAAGTAGTTTACCAGTGGTTAGCAAAAAAGAGAGAACGGAAAAAGTATTCAACTAAGTGTAACGCACTCGCGGTCTACATACCGTCAAAAGGGACGGTAAAGTGCAGGTATGTATATCCAACTCGGCAAACTCCACAGAGTTGAAATTGCTACACAATCTGTGTATTGGGGACCTGATGGCGATGTTTGTTCTAGGTGCGAAACAGTAAAAAGTATTTGTTTGCCTAGATCCTGAACGTGGTACAATGAAGTTGATTTTACTCAACAACTCAGGGACATCAAGACCATTATGAAGTAAAGTAAATAGGAATTTACACTCAGCCTGTTTTCGACGTAGTTCTAATGAATCAATATTAAATGCCTCTAGCAGAGCACTGTGGCTAAATCCTTGTATCGGGTAAGTATTAAATTTTTTAAAGTACAAGAACTTCAAACATCTTCTCTGAATCTGCTCTAGAAGATGTATCTGATAGATGTACATAGGTGACCAGACCAAGGACGCATACTCCAGTCGAGACCGAACAAAAGCGAAATAAAGAGGAAGAATTGCTGTTATAGAAGCAAATGGTAACACGTATAATGAATCCTAACATACTCAACGCTGATGTACAAATACTGGATATGTGCTCCATAAAGGTCAGTCTTGAGTCAAAGACGACGCCCAAGTCTTTCATAGAGGTCTCCCTAGGTAAAGAAGATCCAGCCAAGTGGTAGGTATATATAATTGGAGTCGTCTTACGAGTGTAGGTGACAATTTTGCATTTGTTTACATTAACTGTTAGTCTGTTGTTGACACACCACGTGTGGAATATATCGAGTTGGCTTTGCAAATGATTGCAATCCTGAGAATTATAAATTGTTGAGTACAACTTCAAGTCATCTGCGTATAACAACTTTGGACAGTTCAGTTGATAGCACAAATCATTTATATATATGAGGAGAACAGAAGTGGACCTAAGTTACTCCTGAGGAACTCCAGAGCTCGGCGCGAAGTAATCAGACTCAAATCCATGTATGTCAACAAATTGCTTCCTATCAAGAAGATACGATTGGAATAAAGACAAAAGAGAAGACGAAAATCCAATATTGTCCAATTTATTAATAAGCACGGTGTGGTCGATTCGATCAAAAGCTTTTGTTAGGTCAGTATACACAACATCTACCTGCCCACCGGCATCAATACTATCAGATAGGTATTGTGTAATTGTAACAAGATTAGTTACCGTAGATCGTTGAGCAACGAAACCGTGTTGGTCATTTGAAATCCAGGGTCTAACTTGAGCATAAATATACTTGTACAAACATTTCTCAAAAACTTTAGCAAAATTATTTAATAACGATATGGGACGATAGTTGGAAATAACACACTTCTCACCATTTTTAAAAACAGGCACCAATTTGGCAATCTTCCACACAGACGGGAAGGTGGATGTTTTGAGAGCGAGATTGAACAAGTAGCAAAGAGGAGAAGCAAATATATTTGCACAATCCCTAACAAAAAAGGCCGGAATGTCATCACTACCTGCCGTGCAATTATTCTTGCTAAGGATTTCATAGCACACCCCACATCCATCTCAGTTACAGAACCTAGGTCAACCATAGTAGCGCACGAAGCAATTGGAGCAATAGGCGTTGGAGCAAATGAAGGAAGGTACACCGATTGGAAAAACTCCCGCAAGGCGCTCACTATGGAAGGTGGGTCGTTATACGTATTGCCGTAGTCGTCCTTCATAGTTCTAGGAATACCTCCCCATCCTCCGAGATCGCACAAACTGCCAAAAATGTCTAGGATCGGTTGAAAATGGAGAATTCAGCGCTCTGAATAAAGTTCTTATATAACCGCCTAGAATCTGTTTTCAGCATCCTCCTCATATCTTTGAAAGCATTTAAATCGCTTAAGCATCCTGTTCTTTTATACATCAATCGATAATGATTTTTGAGTTTGATGTTACTAATGTGATCACGCGTGAACCACTGTGGATAATTTGTATGCGCACTGGTTTTTACGGGGACAAAACATATTTAAATTTTTATAGATTTCAGCATAAAATGCAGAACAAGCGTCATCTATACTGGTATAATTGTAAATAAAATTCCAATCTGTAGTTAATAAAGAATCATACAAGTTAATAAAGTCTGCTCGCTTAAAATTATACACTCTTTTGTCCTTATTACCACACATATTGCTATATCGTGACGATGGAACTGATAGGCACAGCGCTAGAGCAGGATGATCGTTGTCCTCGGCAACCAGAGGAAACATCTCTATCAATAGCAACAGTGTGAACATTGGTAACAACTAAATCTAATATTCTACCTCTAGCATTTGTTACTGAATTGTTGTGACAAATCAACAAAATGTAAGAATTCAATCATTATTCTACTTTTACCATCATTTATGTCAGGTCTGTTGTAGTGGGTAATGTTAAAGTCGCCGAGAATGATAGTTTTTGTAGAACTTATATTTATTGTGTCTAAACTACTCAGAAAATTCTCAAAATCGAGAAGCGAAATATCTGGTGGCACATAAACCACATAAACAGCTAACTTATGATGGCATAAACTAAATACAGCTCCGACAATATCAACAAGTGAAGTCGTGTCCTTAACATGTGTAAAATCCACCTGATTGTAAGGTAAGGTGGACTTAAAGGCTAAAATAACACCACCACCACGACTTCTATTAATTAATTCAAATTTACGGTCTTCTCTAAGCACATAATACGTAGGTGGAAAGAGTTCGCAATTAGATACATCTGACGACAGCCAGCTCTCAGTAACCCACACATCAAAGTCGAAAGTACATACGTTACCGTAAAACACATCACACTTGGTCCGTAACCCTCGCACATTTTGATAATAAATGACAAGATCTCTGTTGGGCTCCACTAGTTTAACTGCACAATAGTCGGTATACCTTGTTTGTATTTAATTCTTAGATTCTTCTCCCGTTAGCCACGCGAGTATCTAACTCAGCCTTAATCTTTTTGAAATAGTCTATTTGGCGGCGGGTTTTATCAAGCGATATATTTATGTGTTTGTACTGCTCATTTTCACGCAACCGTTTAGCATGCTTTAAGACAGTGTGAGCCTCTCTAGAGCTAGAGAGCCTCACTTTGATCGGGCGCCGCTTGTCAGGAACAAAACGACCAATACGGTGCACCTCAATGTGGTCGGTGTTCATGCCAGATGGAAGCGCTTCTAGTACCGCCTGAACTGTCTCCAACTCCCGGGACCTCCTGGTGTTCGCATCGTGCGTGTCAGACTCAGGTACACCGAACATGATGATATTTTGCTTGCGATTGTTTCTGTCACCCAATTCAGCCAAAAGTTCCTCAAACGCTCTACCGTCAATTCCAGCACTCTTCTCTCTAGCCGCCAAGTCGTTTCTCAAGCTCAGTATAGCTGCCTTGAGATCATTAATGTCGCTGCTCAAGATGTTACAATTCCTGCAGGACCACGATACCCCTTTCTTGCTCTTTATGGTACGAATCTCAGTTATGCTCAGCTCTGCGCACGAATGCAAATATATCTTTTTGCACACACAACAGTCAATGAATTTGTGTGTTTCTGATGACGTGGTATTGCATCCACAGGAACATTTAATAGATACCATTGTGAGGTAATCACCAACACAACTGAAATTGTAGGTTATCAAAAATTAATTCACAATGGGTACCGAAAATGCTCATAGAATGGCATTTGCACAACCGTTTCTCGATAGTTTTAACCACGAGGGAGACGTCCTACATCATCATTGGTGATGAGACGTGGATTTCGTAAATCAACGGTGAGACGAAACCACAATTGCAATGGCGCCATTTCGGTTTTAACTGATTTTATAGAACCTAGAACAACTATTACATCAGAAGTATATTGCGAAATACATTCTAAACTGCACCGTGTCATTCAGTACTAAGAACGAAAAATGTTGAGAAGGAGAATTCTTCCTCCTCACAAATAATGCTTGACCAAGTACACTACAGAAGCAATTAAAAAATTCGGATGAGATTTTTAATAATACCCATTATAGTCCTGATTTCGGACCTAATAACTGCTATCTCTTCCAGCATCTCAAAAGCTGGCTTACGTCTAAATATTTTGAAAAAACTGAGGAACCGAAAATCTCAATGCAAAACTGGGCGGTGGAAACTTATGCAGAAGGTTTAAAGATGCTTGTTTCACTATATCAAAAGTGTTTTTCAGTTTTTTAAATCATTAATAAATTTATATTTTCAGTCGTTTTACATTTTATTACTAATCGGTCCTTTGAACCGCACCTCGTTATAAATTTGAAAAACTAATTGAGATTATTACAAACTATCAAAGAATGTATTAAAAATACTGCCAACACTATAAAATCATCTACATTAGGATATTTTGCAATTCAGCATCAAATATAGCCACTCCAATCGTTTTAAACATTAACATCGTCGTATATGGTAAAATATATTCCTTTGTATTAAAACATATAGTAGTATATGTATTAAAATAATAATTTCGTTTTATGATACATATATTACCATTAAATCACATATAGTACTCGATTTGTTTTCAGTTGCTTTGTTTCAGGTTGCATTAATCTGCACGAGCAGATTAAAATGAATGTAAATTAGAACAAATCAAAAGGTTAGTGCATTTACAACTTAAAAAGTATCAATGCCATTTTAAATTTATACAAAGCTTGTGCTTTATCGTAATTATAATTATATCACTGCTGGGTTTTAGGGGCCGTTTAATTTTAGATTTTTACGGTATAGGTGTGAACATAAGTAGGTAATATTTATTAAATATATGTGTATGAACACCAAACATGGTTGCCGTTTTATTTAAACATGCGATTCTAAAACTATATCCTTGTTTCAGTAATTAAGTTGTTACACTGTACTGGAAGAGTTTTTGAAGATAAGATCCATCAATACATGAGGCACTACACAGGTTCTTCGCGTATGAATAGCTTCAAGACTGATACAAACCTTTCCCAATGTAGTCACAAACCTGCATATACATCGCTAAAAGTGACACTTGTACAATTAAATTTGTAGCAACCTTAACTTCCGATGGTTTCTAAAATACACCATTCCGACTAGAAGTTACTACATATTATCAATATCCCGATAAAAGTAAGGTCAGCTCCGTTAAATACTTTAACTTGTTTGTCGTTCCTAGTAACATCAAAAATCTATTCTATAGTCTATTCATATTAAGACAACAGCATTAGGAAAAATAGGGCAATATTTCGAGACTTGTGGTTGGTTAAAAGATGAGCTACCTTCACAAAAACGTAAAATCTGTAGAATTTCATACACTAAATTCATATTTGGTAAAAGTATCACTAAAATTCTGAAATGTCATTTACATTTTTTGTCATTCTGTCATATGTCTTTCTTAAAATTTTATACTTTCCAAATTGAATAATTAAAAATAGTTATTTTCATGATAATTTGTGATGATTTCTATAATCTAAACATAAATGACAAATCGGAAGACGATTTATCAAGAAATCGCAAGGGAAAGAATATTAGAAGCAGGCAACAACTCTACATATATAAAATACAACCTCGAAGGCTAGCATGTCCATGGTATATAATGGTATATATATATATATTTTTATTTCAATTTTCTTGCCTATAAGGAAGAATTTTGATAGGCTGTTGAAGCACGACATTCTGCCTGCAATGAAACGTAGCACTTTAAAGGGTTTAAGTGGGAGGCATTTTAATCGAATGTCATGATATTTTATTAGAATGATATAATAGTATAAAGAACATTAGAAAGTTTTACACAATGGAAAAAATCTATTACTTAGATGGGACTTGTGTGAATGCTAGTTACATAAAGTCGAAGATGCAAAAAGGTACAACGATAACTAGCACGTGGCAGGGATATATTGAAGGATTGTCACGTGATTTGTGTGATCCCTCTGGTAAAAGAAAACATTTAATTATACACTCATATTGGTAGTCATTGGTCACTGGCTTTATTGTAATGGTCTTCTATTATCCAAATCGAAAAAGGCTGATGGTTACCACGAACACATGAATAGTGAAATTTTGAATGAGCGGATGAAATATATATTGGCAAACTTTGAACTTGCTCCCATAATTGTAATAGACAATGCTGCTGGCCAGTCCATCAAAATAAACAGTTTATTGGGAAAAGACATCGGTAGCAATAGAAAGTGGTCATCCAATATTGTAATTACATCCATACCATTGCATCTTAAATCTAATTGAATTTATTTGGGAGTAAGAGAATCATTATATTGTTGTTAATAACAAAACATTGACATTGTCTGAAGTTAGAGCGTTGCTACTTGAGGGACTGGATCTTATAAATGCCGATCGTTGAGAACATTGCATTATACATGTAATTACCGAGGAAAATAAAATGTATAAGCTTGACAATATTGTGGAGGATATTGTCGAAGAATTCATTGTAACAGCGAACACTGGCTCATTGCCAAATGTGAACTCGTGTTAGAATTCTAAAATAACTGCATGGCAAACTTTCAATTAAATCAAAGACAATTTACTGAGGTTTTTGGTTACGGATGACTTTTATCGCCTTGTTCAATTAACTTAAGACTTTTTCAACATATTAGGTAATATAATTTACATACTATAAAATCACAACCTTTCAGCCTTGACTCCTTTAAAATTATTGCGCTGGCATTGTAAAGGTATTTCATCAAATCTCATTCCAATCCGTTTTTTTTTTTTCAAAAGACGTCGGAAATAAGTACGCGGAGTCTACTGAAACATGCCTGAAATGAAGTGGGACGTCGGAAGTTAAGCACCATATCCTATACAAAAAATAACTTTTCCTTGATATTCCAAAACTTATTACGTATTTTAAAATAGAAAACAGATTTTTTCAAATGTCCTCCTAACTAGCTCTTTAATATTTCACACATTATGCCTCGTTATAATTGTGAAAAATAAGCAATAATAGAAACGCCAAAATACTACATCGATTTTATTATAAATTTCATAGAATTTAGATCTCAACTTTCGAGGCAGGTAAATTTTATGAATCAACTATACGTCTACAGGATCTTATCTTCAAATATTTTTCCGTAGACACTTAGAAACCTCTCTTAAGTCAGCCGTTGAAATAAGGAGACAGTTATTAAATACACATAAAATAAGTTGTATAGATTTTGCCTAGTTGTATTGAGCACATCGATGAGATCTTGCAATACATATTACTAAAACAATTACTTACAAAGTATTAAGGAAAATGTGAAAACGAATACCTTGAAAGAGCGAAGAAAAAATCCTTTAAACATTTTACTTTCCCACTTTCAATATTTAAATGCGGCAATTATAAAGGAGGTTCCAATAAGACCGCAGGATTTGAATTGCCCGAAATGTTTGAGAATTATAATGACACGTGATTATCACGTAACAGATGGGAAACATTACGATAAAGCAATGCGCACTGATTGTTAAACATTATTATCAAAATGTTGAAAGTTTTATTGCCGCCATTCGTAAAGTATGTCCAATATTCGGTCGACAAAAAGTTCCTGAATAATGAAAAGAAAAGAATAATCGAAAAATTCGAAAGTACTTGTTCGGTTAGTGATGTGAAACACACGACACGAGCTAGTGGCGGGCGTTCAGAACCAAACATCACGGCAGTTCACGAGAGTACAGGAAAAAGTCTAGAGACGTCGATTCGTCATTGTGCACTAGAATTGGACATTACAACAACTGCTCTTTAGCGTATTCTAACTAAATATTTGCGTGTTCACGCTTACAAAGTCCAATTTTCTGCAAGACGGTGCCACATGGCATACCGCCCGTAAAACATTGACTGTCTTGCACGAGTTTGCTCTTGGTCGTCATTTCCCAGTTTGATGACCAGAGTTGGCCGCCAAGTTCTAGTATTTAACAGCTTTGGACTTCTAGCTGAAGGGTTATCTGAAGTCACAGGCTTATGCCAACAGGCTCGCGAGCACCAAAGTATTGAAGGCCGAGATTAAATGAATAAAACACATGTATACAATAGTGTTATTGCGAATGTTGTCAAGTATGTGCTAACATAGCCATTACGGTCATTTGCAAGAAATTTTGTTTCATACATAATGCCCAAATGTATACATTATAAATCAATAAATACTTAAATGTTTTGCAACAGTAAACCATATTTTATTAAGCCTGAAAATCTTGCGCTCTTATTGGAACACCGTTTATAAAGTTGTGTTTAACAGATATAGTTCCCAATGTAGTCCCAGTAACTTTGCTATGTCAAACTAAGTTCCATTGTACGGAGTATTCCAAATTATTACGGAACACAGCAGTTCTTTTTTATTTCATCTGAAGCGCCACTTATTACCAGATCATTAAATTCCGTTCTTCCAAAAAAAAAAGAAAAGAAAAAGCATGCGTAGCAAACATATATTTTACGACATAAAACCTGAACCACCTAAAGTACTTGATTATACGGGGCCATATATCCTCATTACTGAAGTCACGGAAACAATAAAACTTTTTGAGAGAAGGAAAATTGCCAGGATCCGATAACATAAATACATAAGTTCTTAAAACTTTTGATTGATGATAGCGTAAGATGAATGACATATGTGTTCAATGGAATATATACATCCGGAAAGATTCCTCATGACTGGCTTAGATCAGAATTTGTCACCTTGCCGAAAACACCAGGAACTAAAAAATATGAAGAATATAGAACAACAAGTTTAATAAGTCACCTTCTAAAACTTTTCCTCAAAGTCATACATCGGAGAATTTACAGAACTTGTGAAGAACAAGTAGCATCCACGTAATTCAGATTCAGAGATGCAGTGGCTACTAGAGAGGGTATATACACCATACAGGTATTATTTTAGCAGTGCAGGGACATGAACTGTGGGGTATATGTATGTTTTGCTGACTACCAGAAGGCATTTGATAGAGTAAAACACCAAAAAATGGTATAAATTCTGAAAAACGTGAGCCTGGATGGCATAGTTGACCTATACTGGAATCAATCTACATTCGTCAGAGTCGGGAATGACATAACAGAAGAGAGAAACATACTACAAGGTGTAAGGTAAAGTTGCATTATCTATCCATTACTGTTTAATATAGACCTAGAGTACATATTCCACACAGAATCTGGAATTCTTCTGAATAGAGAAAGAATGAATAATGTCTGATATGCAGAGGATACGGTTATCTTCTCTGACATCTTGGAAGGATTACAGCAATTTATGGATAAAATAATGTTGTTTGTATGGTGCGGACATAAACACCAAAAGGATAAAATTAATGGTCATTAGCAAAGAAAAAATTGATAACTGTCACCTGACAATAAATCAAAAATAGATAGAACGAGTGGGCGGTTTTACCTATCTCGGAACTACTGTAAATGAACAATGGGACCACAAGAAATACGTAGCAGAATCGAAAAAGCTAGATCTACTTCCCGACGAACTTGCACCAAAGAATACGAAGACGATTCCATCAGCCGGAAAGTTATGGCCGTGGTTTCTTGGGATTTCCAAGGCATAATCTTAGTTGATTATTTATAGAAGAGGAGGACAGGGCTATGCTGATTTAATGGATCGATTCAATGCTGTACTAAAGAGAAGAATACCCCACCTAGCGAAGAAAACACTGGCTCGTCCCACTAATCCGCAATAGCGACAGCAAAATTAATCTAGTTACGGAACGAATTCGTTCCCTATCCACCGTATTTGCTAGATTTTGTCCCCTGTGACTTCCTTCTTTTTCCAAACTTGAAAGATTGACTTAGTGGAAAGCAATACAAAAATAACCAGCCACGGCAATGTGTCAATTTTGTCAGGTTTTATTTATACCCGCTTAACAACAGCTGCAATCATACCATATCAATTGGCAATTGCAGTTATGTACTTCAATCAAATCTAATTAAAGTTTGCAAATTGAACTACCTAAACTGTATGAGGTGAGATTATATAGAGAGTAACTGTTAGTACGTACATACGTAGCATAAAATATAAGCTCTTATGTTAATATTAACTTTGGAATACGCTGTATAATTGAAACTGCTTTGAAATCAATAAATGATCTTGAAGATGAACAACTTGCGTTAATTCCCTTTCTGAAAACTAAAAACCTGTGAATTTTCGAAAGGACGTTTAACCCTCTCAGAGTAAAATTCAGCACAAAGAAAAATGTTATTTTCAAATCTCAACATACTCTACTTACCTACCAGGTTTCATTAAAATCTGAATTTGACAGCTGGGAACCTTTCCTAAGTAATACAAAACAAATAAACACTTCTCAACGAAAAAACAAACAGAAAAATAAACAGGTAAACAAATCAAATAAATATATTTGTTACAATTACAAGTAGCTTTGCGTTTTATTTCTATATTTTTCGAATAACAAAAATATTGTCTATGTATGAAGATCTCGAACATCCGATGTATTCAGAATATTAACAATTTGCTAATTTACGATTCATTGGTTCTGTAGCTTTAAAAAGAAACCGAAGCTAGCAATGGTGTTCCGAAAATTTGGAACACATAATTTATTCAATTGTAAAACGATTTTCGCGCCATATTTTTTATTCAGTCTTCCACCACAAGTAGTGGTATAAATGTATTCAAACATTCTCCTTGTTACCTTTTTCTGGTCCTATCATTGGTAGTCATTAGTCCATTGGTAATAATAAATATTGTTAAAACTATTCAAATAAATCTTATTTAACTGCTTTAGAAATATGTTTTACAAGATCTTTATTGTTTTGATAAGTGAAATGCAACTTATTATGTCTAACCTAACACGTGTGAAATTTTCAAAATATACCTGTACTGTTCAGCAATCTAAAACAGATACCGATAGCTACAATGTTCAGTCTTTATCAGACTAATTAAGAAATATTATAAGATACATTCATCCATTTCTCTAGTGATATTTAAAAGAAATTAGGTTTGAATGATAATTCTAAACGATCTACCTGCGTAATTAGAATAATTTTGGCACCATAATCATTCATCCTGTCTCTAGAATGTGACTACATCACAATACTCAAGATAATAGGATATTTTCCCGATAAAGTGTTATGCAATATATACTTAAAGAAATTGTTAGCTGTTTGGCGTAAAATCAAGAGAAAGGAAGAAAAACGTAACTAATATTACAGATTAATATGAGCAGATCAAGTTTTCCGATTGTTTTTTCTGAGTCACCATGGTAAATAAAATTTAACAGCTTTTAAAATATCAACAATTGCACCTCTAACGGAATTTATCACAACGAGGATTTCACACTACCTTAATTTAGAAATCTCAATCGTATTCGCATCCATATAATTCTCCCAATAGAACTCAATGATCTCTTCAGCTAAATCTGCTTATATTAACTTGTTACTTATTTACTTAAATAGATAATTCCTATACTTAATATAATTTCGAATTGACTAGCAGAACTAAACAAAAATGATAATCGTCTATCATCTTCTGAGGTATTTATTTATTTTCGATTAGTAATTGCAGCTGTAGGACGAGATCTCTTGCTAATCCAAGAACGGCTGAAGCGTTGTGCCTTTCGGCCATTTCTGAAATACGTACAAAAATAAAATTAATATCGTGCGTATAATAAGGGAACATTCTAGAATAATGGTATGATGTTCGAATGGTAATTAATATGCATCCAGGCCTATTTAAATAGTGAAAACGAAGAAAGGAATGAACTATGCAAAGAACATCCAAAAAAGGCAAGATCGTAGTAATGGAAGCGAAACAAACATCATGGAAAGAATATGGACTAAAATTAGAAAAAGATAGTAATGGAAACAAAAAGCTGTTTTTTAAAGTGCTCATAAATATGAGAAATGAGCGAAAAGTGGATTCAGTAGCATTAAAAGACAAAGAAAGACAAATACCCACAAACGGAAAATGATTATAACTGATTGGAAAGAATATTTCCAAGATTTGCTGAATAGTGCAAGCGAAATAACAACACAAAAAATACATAACACAATGCAAGCAGAGTATACGAAGAGAAATACATTACAGAAAGACGACTAAAAGAAGTAATAAAAAGATTGAAAAACGGGAAAGCACCAGGAGACGTTAAATTAACAATCGAGATGTTCAAAAATATGGGGTACCACGCAAAACAACTATTGTGGGATATTTACAATAACGTTTGGGAGGAAGGGAGAATCCCAAATGATTGGGGTCTAATCCTAAAATAGTACCAATATACAAATAAGGTGACAACAAAGACTGTAACAACTGCCGAGGAATTATACAAACCGCGACAATGGTATAAGCCACTTATAAATTTTAAGGAAAACAAGAATAATATTAAAAAAATCGAATAGGGAACCCGTCTTGCAAACGTATAAGGTTGATTGTAGTAGATACTGGTACTGGCATTGCGAAAGTGATGAGGAGCAAAAATATTCGGAGAAAACCACACATCCAAGTGCGACAAAACTATAGCCCATGTCATCAGTTTTTGTTTTGTCCTCAACGGATACAGTGCAAATAAGGAAAATATTTTATAATAAAGCCTTTACATGGTGTATTAAATGTTGATGTATTAATCTGCTTTCTACATATCAAGATGCCACGTGGACAAAACACTGAAATGGGTTCAATTCGTACTTGGTGCGACAAAAATTAATCAGTTGCAAATATAGCAGCAAATTCGAACAGAATCCGTCTTGCAATTCGCAGTTTCTTAAATAAAGGTGAAAATTGCGGAAAAACACGCAAATGTATAAAATCCAAAGCGATAACAAAACGTGAACGTCGTACAATTTTAAGGATTTACATCAAACTAAACAAACAATGACTGCTAGACAAATAGCACAAGCAGCATGTAGGTTCAACGCCTCCTGAAAGCAACAGCTCACTCAAAACGACTGAAAACGACTGGAAAGAAAACCTCCTTTAACGCGTCAGCATAAAGAATCTAGTTTAACACATGGGCTGAAAAGTCCCGGGCCTAACACATAGATGACGCTAGTTTTATTGCAGTCACCTTTCTCTCTGCTAGTACTAACCTTCAAAAGACAGCTGTTAAAATTTCATGATATTCTATTCATTAGTTTGTGAGTTATTGTGCTAAGAGTCGCGCTACTTTTGTTATTTTCAAAACAATGGATCAAAAACAATTTCGTGTTTTAATTTTACACTGCTTCTTGATGATCCACCGTATTCGCCAGATTTGGCTCCCAGCGACTACTGGCTGTTCGCAGACCTCAGAAAAATGCTTGCCGGTAAGAAATTTCGCACGAATGAAGAGCTTATCGCTGAAACTGAGGCCTATTTTGAGGCAATAGATAAATCGTTCTACAAAAGTGGTATTGAAATGTTAGAGCGGCGCTGGAATGATTGCGTTGCTCTTGATAGAGATTACGTTGATGAATAAAGCTAATTTTGAACCAAAAAACCGTGTTTTCTTTGTTAGGCCCGGGACTTTTCAGCCCATATGTTAGCATTGCCGTGATCTCAGAGACGAGGAAGTAATTCTGAGTCGTAGGCAGATGGGTGGTGGTAGTGTAATGATATGGGCAGGTTAGGGCATAAGTGAAAAACTGACTTCAAGTTCTGCAATGACAAAATGAATAGCGCTAATCATATAAATCTAATCGTCGATCAAATATCATGACATTCTGAACAGATTACATGCCGGGACTTTGTGTTTCAGCAAGATAACGCTGCTGTTCATCGTATTCAAATTGTAAAAGATTACTTTCAAAGAAACAACATATCAGTTATTGAGTGTCCGCTCGTTCGCCTGGAGTATCTTAGCACATCGTGTATACAGCGGCGGAAGACGATTCAATTCAAGAATTAACAACCAGTATTTTAATGAAATGGGAGCGTATAGGGCAAAAACTTATGCAAAAGTTGTTTGATACTTTGCCAAAGAGAATGCATGAAGTATTAGAGAGGTGGGGAGGTCCAACGCACTCTTAAAAATTATTTATAAATAAGTAAATTATTATTTTACATGTTCATAAAGTTTAACTAAATCATATCCTATACTTTTGACGCACCTTTATTTCGTCAATAACCCCAAATTATCTTTATATCGCCTATTTTTGTCCCAAGAAGTGATAGAAATAGTGAAATTTGTTCATCATATATAGAAAAAATTTCTAAACTTGATATGCTTAACAAAACAATTAAATTTATTTAATAAGTGTAGTCTGCGATAAAAGTATATATCGCAGACCGTACTGCTAAACACATTAGTGAAGATTTACGAACAATTGTTATAAAAGAAGTTGAGACAAATAGTAGGTACAATGCGGATTTAGAAAAAAAAATAGAAGTATAGAAGACCATATTTTTAGACTAAAAAATATAACATACAAGAAATTTACTGCATGAGAAAGCGTATACTTGGAATTTCTGGACATAGAGAAAGCATTTGACAGGGTACCTGGAAAATAAGGTATGGGAATATTTACACAAGAGAGGAGCAAATTACAAATTAATATCAGTTGTCAAAAGTCTATATGAAGAAACAGAAAACTGTGCAATTAGCAAAAACATGAAATCATAAGTATTCTATATAGAGGAAAGTGCTAGATAAGGAGTTGGACTTAGCTCTCTAGTATTTATAATATTTATGGATGAAATCATAAGAGGAACAAGGAGGAGGACAAGAGCTTTTTATGTAGGACATCACAGTTTAGAAAAAGTAGATATTACAGAAAGTATATTCCCAGATGATGTGGCATTGATACCCTGAAATGAAAGAACTCTATAAAACACATAAATGTTTAGAAAATTAATGCAAATAAAACAAAAGTAATCGTTGGGGAAATAGAAATGCAACAAGTTAGAGATTTTCAGTATTTTTTCGGAATTACACGAAAAAGGAAGACAAAAAGAGGAACAACATTCTCACATTTGGACGTGATATTTATTGTGGCAGTCAATTGTCAAGAAAAAGACAAGGTCCGGGCCCCAGAGATGGAAGAGTGAAAAATATAACTAGAAGAGACAGGATAAGAAATGAACAAATCAGAAGAGAGCTACAAACAGAATCAATAAAAAATTATGTCGAACAAAGGCAATCAGCATGGCGGGGATATTTACAATAGATGTACAATACAATTCCGCTTAAACAGGTATGGAAACCCAAGATACAGAAGAAAAGAAGAGGAGGGAGGCCAAAAGGAAGCTGGAATAAGAAAATAGTCAAAATTTGAGATAAGAAAGGAAAAACTTGGGATGAAGTTAAGAAAATTGCAAAGAACAGAGAGGCCTCGCGAAAATTTGTGAAATGCAAGGAAGCATATTTAATCTAACCCGACACCCAATGGGTAAAAGGATCTTATTGATTATATATGCATTGCATAGTGACTTCATTAACGTATTTTTTTAAATTTATGATTTCTACTGACAGAATCAGAAGTCGGCGTGATAACAAACCACCCTCAATATGTTAGAATATGTTTAGGTGAACGTAAGAAAGAAGACTATCCTTTCTAATAAAGTGAAACAACGTAGACAATTGACGCAAGGAATTTATCTTCATAAAATTCAAATGCTGCCATTTTTTTTTGTTTTTTTGGTTTTGAGGGAAATGCACGCCCTTCAGATTTGGCGTCACACAACTAGTTTTTACTAACGAATTTCAAGAAAAAAAAACACTCACGGGGACATGGTTTAAGAATGAAGACCATTTTGCTCAAAAACTAAAATATTTTAATAATCTATTATGTTGCTATTACTGAAATAGTGTTATACCTGTTACTTAACGGATAAAAGAACAAATCTTTGTCGCTGTTTTAGCCTTTTGTTTTCATAAATTTGGTCGTTTTTTTTTTTACATTGATAAGGTAACAAAAAATCCTTTGAAAATATTATATCTTTTGCATCTGTCAACATTTGCGTTTATAAGTTATAATCTCAACATTGGACAAAGTAAAATGTACGGTATTAAATGCTCTATGCTTAGGAACCGATACTTACCGTTAAAGAACTTAATTATATCCGTAAAATCCATACTATTCGATAATATTATATCCCTATAGGTTTCTAGAAGTGCCAGCGCTAAGAACAGCACAAAATGTGTGGAAGACACGTGACGAGCGGCCCATATGACCTCCCAGGTGGCGTAAACGTCCGGATACACCAGTTCGCGCTTGAAGTCGAGCAGGAACCACCGATAGCAGAAGTAGAAATGAGTATAATCGCCGTGCGAATGCATCAACTCGTACATTTCCGAATCTAAGATCTGGATTAAGGAACGCATATTCGCGAAATGACAGTCCATCGCGTTCCCGTTCGGAAAATTCTCGACCATCCGCTCCATCAAATGGCAAAAACACGCGTACGTTAAGCTTTCATCGTTGAATACCACAAGCAAAGGAGCTACCAGATCGCACATACCTTGCATGTACCCAACATTCAAATGTTCCCAAACGTACCTATTAAAGGGAATTGAAAAGGTGTTAAAGCTAGAAAACAATTTGGGTACGGTCTTAACATACGTGCACATAACATTACGAAGCTTTTCTAGATTTTCTCCAGTGAAGTACCAATAATTCCTATCACATCTTTGCACATCTTTTTCAATACGATGCAGATTCAGGCCGAAATTATCCAATAACTCTGGCTGTAATATAGAAAACAATTGGTATTGTATCAACTTTAAAATTTAAATAAAAAAACTACACCGTTGCTCTATTGCTCCAAGAAAGGCAGCCACTTGAAAATGCTGTAACTTTGCTAACCAGATTTTAGAATAACTTGAAAAACAATTTTCTTACAAAAAAAATGAAACGGGGTTCATTCTGCATAAGTTTGTCAACATAAATGTAACATTTTGTTGTATCAAAACAATGTTTCTATTCCCCCCTTAGAGTTAAACGGCTTATAAGGCACTATCTTTTCGCTTAATCTCGGAATTAGTATGGTACCATGGGAATACTTCCATGACCTAGTAACCCCATCTAAATACAAGTTACGTTGATGTGCAGGAGTATAATACACAACGAAATTACAGACTAGTTAGCGAGAAATGGCACTGAAATCAATTTTATGAGGCTTAGAATCGGTCTATGTACAAGGGCTGCTTCTTCTTTAACCTTTGTTCGTGCCTGTAAGCAGTTACGTGAGCGGTGGAAGTCGGCGATGTGCAGGTTACTGCGCATCCCACTATATCTGCTACATGCAATATCATTACGATATTTTCAGCTGAATTGCAGGCATGTAAACATGGCTGATAAATAACTGATTCTCCCTCCAAATGCGAGTTGCGTAGTGTAATTCGATTCCTTCGAGCAGAAGGGAACATGCAACTGAAATTCATCGAAGAATGGAGCCAACTATACTTTGTGACGGATGGTGTTGTGCGTGAATGGTATAGGAAGTGTAAAGAAGGCAGAGCCGATGTTCACGATGAAGGACGCGATTCTGTCACATCAGAAGACGTTGTGCAACGAATTCACAAAATGGTTCGATAGAAACGAAAGTTTACCATTAGTGAGTTTAGAATGGAATTTCTTGAAGATTCAAGCTCAAACGTCTACACAATTGTAATGGGCCATCTTAGCTCACTGACGATGGCTCGTGCATAGATATGACAAATGCATCAATCTTCACTGTGATTATATACAAAAGTAGCCATGTTTGTACATAACTTTTGGTAATACATTTATTTTGTTATTTACACTTGTCTGGTTTTTATAAATTATAAATACCTTGTATTACAAAGGCTGTAATAAGTGGTGCAGTTAACGAGTGGATTGTAAAACAACACCAAGTCTTTAAAGATAAGCAAAAACTCTCCAATGAAGAAGAAGGAGCATCCTCCCACATTACTCTTGAATACGCAGCAAGTCAAATGGCCTTCCATTATCAAAAAGTGATGGTATTGTTCGTGATATGATGAAATTATCGGACCATATTTCTTTTTCTAATCGAGACAGTAGATACAGTTAAAATAAATGATCAGTGGATTGCTGTTAACAAATCTTTTGCGGTATAGATTTTATAGAATTTTGAATAGCATATGGTTCTACAGGAAGATGTCATATGTCACACAGATAATATAACTATCGACTTATTATGAAAAAAGCTTCGAGAAATAATAATAGCAAAAATACAACTACTAGCTGGCCTCCGAGAACTTATAATTTAATATATATATATAGAACTAACTGAGTGACACCCTATTCAGAAAATCAAATGCTTCTCAAAGTCAAACTAATAATTTAGTTGCACTCCACGTTGTTTTTTATTCCAGAGCTTGTTCCAGTACATGTAAAAGTGCATTAATGTTCGTGGAGAATACTTCGAAAAATAATAAAGTCTGTAAAAACTATCTACTGTTTCATTCCAGCTCTATATATAAAACTTAAGAGACATCCCTGGCATTTGAAGGTTTGAAAAAGAGTTGGTATATGTAGTCTGGATGAAACATATTGGTTTTTTACAAACATTTTTGTTGTTATACAGGCTATATCTATAAGACCTTACTAATCAGTTTCAAAGTAACCCCGTGCTAGATTTCCTACACCTAACCATAAACACTTTCTACTTGTTTCGACAAACAGACTTTTTCTAGTAATCTGAATATTTTAGCCTGTCACAGATTGGCACGTAATACAAAATTGATAAGTATATATAAAACACACAATACAACAATGAATATGTTACAGGCCTGACAAGAACAATCAAATTTTGAGATTTGTCCAACATACTTTTCTAGATAGCTGTCATTCGACAAATAACTTTTTATGAAGAACACGATGTATATATGTATTTTATTATAAGTACTTACAGCATAAATACCACCATTAGAGCTAGCTGGCGATACGCAAGCACTCATGGCTGGACTAGCTAATCCGTGAGATTCTGCACAATCCAGCGTGTCTAACGAATTATTTTCTTCGGCTAACGCATCCAAATTACCCTTATTGAAATTAGACTCCGCTGCAGCGCACGGTAGATCAACACTTGCGTTCGTAACGATCACATTATGTATGAAATCCTCCATTTCGCCAATCATAGGCTCGAATTCTTCAACGACGGACTCCTCCTCAAGCTCATTGCCTTGCGAACCCACCCTTTCCGAATTAGGAATATCCGTGGACAGATTAAGAACCTCGGTATCTTTACTGGAATAGATAGTATCGACGCTGATTCCATCGGTGGAACATTGTACTTTCATTGAAGAAGTTGAATCCATTTTCCGTAAATCGTTCCTTTCAACGTCGAAAGGTGTATAGTAGTCTATATGACCATTCGATTTTTTGGCATCCTCTTCTTCAGGTTTTGAATCATTATCGTCCTCTCCTAATATTTCTACTTGTGTCGTTTCTAGTTCAGGAGCTGTCCCTACAACTCCGTCGTTCTGTTCGCTATTTTCTCCGTCACTTTCGTAGCGAATCGTGTTTTGCTTAGTTTTCTTCGGTCTTCTATTTTCTTTGGTTTGGTCGTCGTCAGAATGGTAATCATAATCACTTACATCTTCAAATACCTGAAAACATAAATATCTAAATTATGCAGAACGTATATTTACCCTTAAGTATTGTGAGTAGAAATTCCCCTACTTCCAATTGGTTGTTTGATTAATGTTTTTGACTTTAATTAACTAATAGATCATATCTACATGATATCAAGTTTATATCTCAAAGTGTTGTTGTGCTTTTGCTAATTCTTGAATTGTGTGTCGTGATTGTTCATAAAAATGGATCCTACAGAACAAGTATGGGCAACCTTTGACATATTGTGAGCCAAACTTTAGTGTGCAAATACGTTCACGGGCCGCGTTTAAAAGTAGTGTTCATAATTTTTAGCGACAGATATCAGACATGAAATAATACGACAATGTTATTCTAATGCAATTTATTAAAATAAGAAAACTCATTTGGAGTGAGTATGAGTAAGTAGTGTAATATCTTTTTCAATTGTTTTTTGCAAAATGTCTCGCGGACCGGATCAAATCTTACGGCGCGCCGGTTGTTGCCCTGATATGCTATAGAGCAAAGAGCCGTAATAAAATACCTCCAGAAAAAGGGCATGACAACTCAAATTCATAAAGACATTATAACAACTATTGGTGATTCTGCGGTTCCTTATGATGTAGTCAAAAGCTAGTGTTAAAATTTTAAATACGGAAGAACATCCTGCGAAAACCAACATGCCTGTGGTCCTCTCATAACGGTAACAATACACAAAAACATTAAAGAGGTACATGATATCGTACTACAAAACCGACGCGTACGCATCAGGCACTTTGTGGAAGGTACTGGCTTATGATATCATGTAGTGCACAACAAACTGACTAAAGAATTAGATATGAAAAAGATGAGTGCAAGCAAACAAAAAAAACTTTCTTAGTCGGTATGTGACCATGAATGAGTCATGAGGACACCATTATGATTCCGAGACCAAAGTGCCAAGTAGCGAGTGGAAACACCATGGTTCTTCTCTACGCAAATTTAGGGTCGTACAGTCTGCTGGAAAAGTATTGCTATTTGTGTTCTGGGATGCTCAAGTAATCATCCTGACTGAGTATTTGCAAGAGGGACAGAGCATTACAAGGGCCTACTACGCACAATTGATTTCTAAATTGCAAGACGCTATTAAAGAGAAACGGCGAGGAAGGTTAAGACACTTCCATTAGGATAATGCTTCCAGTCATATATCTAGTATTACTATGGCCACTATACACCAAGCAGACTTTGAATTACTGGAGCACCCGCCTTATTCACCGGCTCTGACCCTTAGTGATTACAGACTGTTTCCCAAATTAAAAGAAATATTACGTGAGGCAAAATGTTCCAGTAATTATGAAGTAATGCAAGCTGTAGAAAGGTGCTTTGCAGAGATCGGACAAAAATTTTTCCAGGGGGCTGTTGGGGTGTTAGAGCATCAATGAACCAACTGCATTAGTGTACAGGAAGACTATGTCGAAAAATAAAAAATGAAACAACAACGTTAACAATTTTAGAATTCCAAGAACAAAATAAAGGTGGCTTCAACAAAACAACATTACACTGTTCATTTGCGATAAAAATGGTACTGAAGTTAATGCCAAATCATGTAAATACGAAGGATGGAATATAACTTTCTTCATGATTCTGTTTTTTGAGTAAAATAATTCTCGTAAACAAACTCTACCAGGGATTAAGGCTGAAAATAATGGCCTGGGAAGGTATGCGATGCCGAATAAGCACACTCCATAAAATCCTGGGAAATGCCTTCTGAACATGATCAGCTCTTCCACCAAGCCCGACTTCCACGTCCACGAAGAAATGAGCCGCGTAATCTCAGGCCAATGCACGGCATGCGATAGGTGTATGTCATGTAGTTAACGGTAGCAGACAAAAGGCGAATCATTTTGGCTAAGGGAGACAGTCGCAACAGGGAAACCTCATCCCGTAACTTGGAAGGTTGAGCAGATGGTAGTAGTAACCAGCTCCCGTAAAATTTCTAAAATTCTTGCAGTACCCAAATTAGTCTTGGGAACAGGTCAGATACACAGATGTCGACAAACGCAAAGAAACAAGACAAAAGATGGATTAACAAAATACTAAGATTTGCAACCTAGAATATAAGAGAATGGCACTGAAAGAAATGGAATTAGCTAAACATCTAGCACACATGAAGATTAACTTTGCAGCCAAACCTGAAACAAAGAAAAAAAGAAAGGGGTCAAAATATGTAGATGAATAGATAATGATTTAACATATAGTGGAGTACGGAGAGAACAAAGAGCTAGTAAGGGCTTAGCACCATATGTACACAAAAGATGGGAAAAGAACATAAATTACGAATATATTAACGAACGAAGATTTGACAGAGGAAATGTGACATTGATAGTCATCTAAACACCTGCAGATGGAAAAGGCATAGTAGAAATGTTTTATATATCACCATAATACTAATAAAATAAGCTTTAATTTGAGGTGCCACACGATGGGTCGCTCCGTTTAAAATTTGTGAGAGGATACTTGTGGGGCAGCAGTTGTAAACGTCGAAAATGTAACTCTTAACGTGATATACGAGGGCGGCCTGAAATATTTCCAGAAAACTGCCTCAAAAATTCGAAATATTTTGCTAGAGGTTCATGGCGAATGTGCGCCGTCATTGTCGACCATCAGCTTCTGGGTGAGCGAGTTCAAACGTGGCCGCACAAGCACAAGTGATCAACCACGCAGTGGACGCCCAAAAACCGCTACCACCGATGAAATGGTCAACAAGATTCATGATGTCGTGTTCGTCGATCGCCAATTGAAGCTGAAAGAGATAACAGAGACAACAGGCATCTTAGAAGAACGCGTTGGCCATATCCTACACGAAATTCGTCTGGCCAGGATCCAACGCAATCCAAGGAATTTCTTCATGCGTTTCGTAACCAAGGATGAGACTTGGATCCACCACTACATACCGGAGACCAAGGAACAATCCAAGCAATGGACTTTTCCGGGCGAATTGACTCAAAAGAAAGGAAAGACTTTTCCATCGGCCGGAAAGGTCATGGCGACCATTTTTTGGGATTACTAATATGTGATCCTCATCGACTATCTGTAGAAGGAAAGGACGATCCTGGGGCAATACTACAGCGATTTATTGACCCGATTCGATGCAGTATTGAAGGAGAAACGGCCTCGTTTGCAGCGGAAAAAAGTGCTTTTTCACCGCGACAATACACCGGCTCATTCATCCCGCATCGTTGTGTCCAAATTGAATGAGTTGCGCTACGAAGTAGTCTCTCGTCCTCCATATTCACCAGACCTAGCCCCGAGCGACTTTTTCCTATTCTCAAACCTGAGAAAATCACTGGGAGGAAAGAGATTTGCCTCAAATGAAGACGTCATCGCCGCTACAGATGATCGCCGTTACAGATGACTATTTTGCTGGCCTCGAAACAACCTACTTTTGGGACAGTTTGAAGAGACTGGACCACCGTTTGAAAAACTGTGTTGATCTTCGAAGAGACTTAGTCAAAAGATAAAAATAAAAAGCCACACCAAAACCGTGTTTTTCTTGTCGATTCTGGAAACATTTCATGTCGCCCTCGTAGTTGACGATGGATTATCATAATAATTAGAGTTGTTGTTTGGACCATTTGCATGTAGACCGACGTTTCGGTAGTTCGTCTACTGCCGTCTTCAGGATAACCCTGAGAAGGGTTTCTACTTACCACATTTATCATGTGTTCGATGATTTTTTTATCTGACATTTTTTGTTAGTGAAACTTGGGGAACTGGGGATCCAATTTGACTTATTTTTCCTCGATTTTCATATCCCATCTTACCTAACTACAGAACTACTCTGAAGACGACAATGGACAAACTGCGTAAATGTCGGACTACGTAAGTTGAACAAATGATGGAAATAGCCCAAACAACAACTCTAATTATTGTACAATTCTATAGTGTAATTCATATGTCAGACTGTTTCCCTGTTGAATTAAAAGTAGACGTGGTTTTGAACATTTTTAAATTCCCTTCAGTTTCTACAATATTTGAAGTGGGTCATTAACAAAAAACGTCCTGTATAGTTTATGTACATTATATAACTGTTTTAAAGCGAGCAAATTTTATCTTCCCTTCTTAACTACTTTGTAGAAGATCGTAAAGAACCAAATTTAATAATTTTCTGATCAAGCCCAAGAAGAGATAAAACTAATTTAATTTAAACGCATTATGAAATTAATACGTGCAAAAGTTAACGTACGTCGTTGCTTAGATCTCGTTGTATCTGACTAGGGACCTGATCACCGCTTATACTTTCGCTACTAAGTTTAGCTAAAGCTGTCGCTTGACTTTCCTTATCTTTTTGCCGCACTATCGCTTCCACGGCTAGCCATTCTGACATCGTATTTTCGTACCTATACAAAGGCAAAGATTAGCAAAATTCGATACTAACTTAGCTATTTTTATAATCTCACGCTTGTCTAGTTTCCTCGTCGAGTTGCAGTCTTTCTTGTTGTGTACTGCCGAACTTATAGTGACCTAGAAGATACGGCCAGACGTCCTTTCTGAGATCGTGAGCAATCCCTCCGAAGTACGTTAGCCTATATAACTCTGCGCTATCTTTAACTACTCCATCTATACATAACTCCACCCATTTTTCAAATGTTAATCCTGTAATAATCAATAACGTACTATAAGATAAAGGTAGTGATGTTTCTGATATGGTTTATATCTGACATGAAAATACTAATAATAAGCTTCTGTAAGTGCTATGAAATAAATAGTCTGAGAAAGTTCAATTAACACACCAGCTCTAATTTTCAAAAGTCCATCAAATGATTTCGATAATTAAATATATAAAAATGGAGGAAGATGAATTCAAAAAGATTAGTATTAGAATGAGTTTTTTTAAAATTGGACATCGAAGTACGAGGGAACGTCCAGAAGTTCGTGGAATGAAAGTGTTTTAAATAAAATAAAACAATAAATCTATACAATCACCCTTAAGCACAATACATTTATTAGATCTATGAATTAATTTTTTTAACCCATCATAAAAATATTTTTTATCTTTCGCCTCAACATGGGCCAAAGTTGCCTCCTTTACCTCATTATCGTCAGAAAACTTTCTTCCACGTAAGTATTTTTTTAAATTGGGGAACAAATAAAAATCACTAGGTGTCAGGTCTGGACTGTAGGGTGGATGGACTATTGATTGAAAGCCATGCTTGCGCAGAGCACCCATTGCAACTTTGCTCTTGTGAACCGGCGCATTGTCTTGCAAGAGCAACATACCCTTCGTCAATTTTCCTCGATGTTTTTCCTTGATGGCCTACTTTAATTTTTCTAATATAGCTGCGTAATATTCTCCGGTTATGCACCTACCTTTTTCTTTGTAATCAATCAATAATATCCCCTCACAATCGCAAAAAACAGTGGCCATTAACTTTCCAGCCGATTCTGACACTTTGAATTTCTTTGGCGGTGGTGTCCCCTTTTTATGCCATTGCATGGACTCCTGTTTGGACTCAGGCTCAAAGTGATGAACTCATGTTTCATCTCCGGTAACAATCCGCTCCAAAATCTGTGCAGGTTTGTCTCCACACAGCTCCAAAAATTGTTTGAACGCACAGACGAGCTGTTGCTTCTGCAGCGGCGTGAGCATTCTCGGTACCCATCTTGCACTGACTTTTGTCATACCCAGGTGGTCATATAGGATACGCAAAATGGTGGTATATGATACTCCAACTAATGCAGATAATTTTTTTCTTCAAACGGGCATCTTGCAGTAGAAATGTTTGCACTTTTTCGACGATGTCTGACGGGGTGGTCTCAACTGGCCGTCCTGAGCGGGGGTCGTCTTCAATCGACTTCCGACCATGTTTAAAAAGACCATGCCACTTATAAATCATTGATTTACTAGGGCACTGTTCCCTATAAACGGTTTCCATTTCATTCAATATGGTTTGAGCGTTCTTTCCTTCCTTTGTAAGGAACTTTACCACAGCACGGTGTTCAATTTCCTCCATAGTTTCAGTTTTCTTCCGGATTGACTTGTTTAGCAGGCAACTATTCGTAAACGACTGACGCTATAGTGCTGCAACTTAACTTATATACTAATGATGAGTCGCCAGTCAGAATGACACCTAGCGAGCGCCCCTATCCCCACTCCATCCCCTCCATTCCACGAACTTCTGAACCTCTCCTCGTATATCTGGAGTGGCGAACAAAATATTAAAATCTATAGAAAAAGTGGATATTGATATCAATCAAAGATATGACGATACTAATATCATAAGCAGTTCTTGCCTATATACATATATGTACAAAAGAAAATATGTTATATTTGAACCAAATGCCATGTACATTAATTAACTAAATCGAAAAAGATAATTATATTCGCAAATCAGTGCACTTGGTGGAAAAATTCCGGAAGATACAATTCAATCCAAGTGATATCTTAGTGGGTTTTGATGTGCTATCTCTGTTCACCAAAATAGCGCCGATAAAACCGCGATACATTGCCGATTTATTCCCACCGGACATAACCCAACTTTTTAACCACGGGCTCATGACTAACTACTTTGTGTGGAATGGCAGCTTCGACGAACAAACGGATAGATTAGCCATGGGCTCATTCAGTTCCGTGATAGCTAATCTCTTCATGGAGCGGTTCGACAGGGTAACTATCGAAACAGCGTTGGAAAAACCTACGGTTTTGTGGAGGTACGTGGGTGATACTTTTGTCGTTTGGCCACACGGAATAAATAGATTGAACTGGTTTCTGAAACACCTTCACGGAGTACACACTAACATTCAATTCACGATGGAGTTAGAACATAACGGAGTATTATCTTTTCTGGACGTTCTTGTCAACAGGAACCAAGTATCGGTAACAACTAGTGTGTTCAGGAAACCTGCACATACTGACCATCATCTACACAATAACTCTAACCACCACTCTCGTCAGAAAAATATTGTAGTGGGCACAATAGTCGAACGAGCACGCAGAGTATGCAGTGAGGAACAGCTACAGAGGGAATTGAACCACATGAAACAAGTGCTGCGGTGTAACGGTTATCAGAAAACAGAAACGATACACACTACAGATAGGATAGGACGTGTGATTAAGCGTTTCAACATCCGGATGGTTTTCACTCCAACAAGAAAAGTGTCCAGCTTACTACGACAAGTTAAAGAAAAAAAGGGATCCGTTGTCACCACCCGGGGTGTATAGCATACCGTACTTATGCGACAAAGTGTACATCGGCACAACAAGACGTTCAATCAACACCAGAAAGAAGGAACACGAGAGGAATGTGTGGCTGAAACAAATACACAAATCGATCATTGTAGAACATATCCACTCGACCGCGAATCATAGGATTAGATTCAAAGATACGAAAGCTCTAACATGAACTAAGAACTACTATAGCTGATTAATCAGAGAAGCGATTGAAAAATATAAAAACTCTAACATCAACAGAGCCGACGGGCTGAAACTGAACCGAATATGGACAACGGCACTGCTCTCATCCGGTCACGCTATTGGCGCAAGGGTTCAGCGGAGCGGAGGAAAGGAGGATACTTAAGGCAGCAACAACGTGCACGAAGCCAGTACCTTTGAAAATGCGAACCGCAATTGTCCGCAAAACATCAAGGACAAAAAACCTAGTGACATGGTAGAACCCGACAATAGTTACGACTGCGATTAACTTAGTTTTATGCAAGTTTACTTCCACCTTGATGTTTTCTATTTCCTTCGTCCAGATGTTCATCAGCTTTTCCATTTTTTATTTTTAGAATTTGCAATCAGGCTCATATCATCTAGATGTAGTGAGGTACTCACTCTTATAGATTCTAGATTTCTGTACCCTATTATTGTGCTGTGCTCTCGGTTTGTAGTTTTATTCGTTTAACTATTCTGTCCATCATTAGTACGAATAGGAATGGACTTAGATTGTCACCTTGTTTTATTCCTTCTTTCATTTGGAATTCTTCTGATTTTTCCCATGCGATTTGTATCCTGAATCGTACTGTCTCGTATGTACTTCTGATGGCATCTAGTAGGGTTTTAAGGATTTACATTTCCTTTAAACTTTTCCATATCTCTCCACTATCTATCGCATCAAAAGCTACTTTCAGTTCGATGAACACTAGAAACATTTCTTCTCCTTCTTCTGTTTTTCTTTCCATTAAGTTCTTCATTATGTACATATTGTCATTTGTTTATCTCTCTAGCTTGAAAGCTAACTGTTCTTCCTCTAGTCCTTGTTCCGCATAAAATCGTTTTTGCATTATTCTTGTGTATAGTTAGTTGCTTGTTTGTGCTAAACATATAGCTCTATAGTTCTCACATTGGGTCTGCTCTCCTTTCTTGTAAATTGGGATTGGTATTTTTTTGTTCCTTCCATATTGCTTTTAACATCTCCCATAACCATTTTTTCCTTCCTCTCCTAGCCATCTGATCATTTCTGGTAATATACCATCATCTCCCCCTACTTTCCCTATCTCCATTTTTTGTATGGCTTCTTCCACTTCTTCTGTCATTTCTTATTGTTGGTTCAGTTCTTTTCTGTTTATCCTATGTTCTGTATTTGTTGCGTTATATTTGTCTTCGTAGTATTTTTTCCAGATTCCTGGTATGTCAATTACAAAAATACCAAAGTAAGAATTAATAATAAAAAAATAAGGAGAAAGCAATTAAATTAGTACGGACACATAGTAAGGATGAAGACAGATAGAATTACATGGAACATAATGGTGACAGGATACCTAAGAAAGAAAGGAAGAGGAAGACCTAGGAGGAAATGGATAGGTCAGATAAGAGAAATGGGTAGAAGAAATGAAATCAATGGCAAGAAATAGAAGTAGTGGAAAAATGGGCATAAAAAGAACCGGAATCTTTATCCGGCACCTGAAAAGGTATAAGAATATGACAAGAAAAATAAGAATATATACGATGTATAATACGAAATTCTTTATCACGTAACTCCTCAGCTTTTGTGTGCATATCAATTTCGCTCGGAAGAGTTCTGGATCTAATACTCCTATTAAATCCTGACCTATCATAATAATCCCAAATCCAGTTCTTCATTTGTTTAAACGTTAAAACATAGTTTTTCTTTGTTATTGACTTACCATCAGAAGCTCCATCTCCATTGATAATCTTCGGATTAACTAACCCGCTTAAATGTCTTCTGACCGTTGATAGATGCCTACAATAAGCTAACCAACCGTAGAAGGCTCTAGATATGATTTGCCTTTTCATCGAATCACAAACCGCTTTTATACAAACACTAGGGGGACTATCAGGTACACTGTGTTCTATGCTAAAGCTTTTCGTGGAACTTTCCGAACTCGTGCTCGAGCTTGCGAGTTGTACCCGCGTTTTTCTCGGCAACTGCGCATTGGTATCCATTAGCTGATTTGGCTGTACTAGAAAATGAGTGCCGGATAAATTTCTGCATTCATAAAACGGTAATACTTACTACAAACTCCTCTGTGGGCGCTATTGTCTATTATCCGAAAGACGAAATCTTTAGTTTCCCCTATTGTAGCGAAAGGCCGTCTCCGTTTACCTGTGGGATTCATAGCGCCCGGTCTCTGGGACCACAACGGCGGATCTAATCTGCCTCTAGGTAAAAGACCCGTCTCTATACAAGACAGAAACGTCAGCATATGCCCACCTGCAACATTAACCGTTATCAACTTTTCGTTGATTAAATTATCACTTCTAACCTTTTGGGAAATGTATGGGTGGCCTTTGAACTCCATCCTGACCAACTAAGATTATAGTACCTCCTGATTCACATTCTTGGTGACAATGGACGTAAACTATTTCATCCAGCCGTACTTGAAGGGCGTAATTCCAGAAGACACTGTTAAGAAAGCTATTTTCTGGTAATTATATTTTTGAAGTACAAAAAGAAAAAGTTTTTATAGTTACCTAATGTCTAAAAGTTATTTACAAATGAGCGTATTTTGTTATCAGAAAATTTGTGTTCAAAAACTAACACGTACAGAGTTGTAAATATTGCTTTTGCAATTACGAAAAATTTTATGTTTGGTTTGGTAGACATACGAGGACGAATCAAATATGAACCGGACTTCTCTTTTAACGCCCTCTAAGGGAAGTAAGTGGCGTGACGTCTTTGTATGTATTGAGGGAGATGTAAAGTGGGGGGCGGGGGGAGTAAACCGGTTCGGTTCACCAGAGCAGATGGGCTATTACAGACCTAATTCACTCTCCCGTTTCGCGCGCTTTTTATTATAGTTCCACTATAGTCGCCAGAGGTCTGGTGGCGCTGATTTAAATATAACGTGGTAATTGGCACGTGTTTATTCTATAACCTATAAGGTACAATTTACTAACACTACAACGCGTGTATAAGTGTTTAGATTAAGCTGAAAATGGTATTTACTTGTGTGCGAACTTGCACAAATACCAATAAAGATGAGAAAGTATATTCATTTCCAAAAGAATTGGAGGTAAGTGAAATAGTCTTAACATTTTGTCACAGAAAAGTAGTTTTCCTGCAAGAATAGAATATTTATTGCACTTTCAGGTAGCAAGAAGGTGGTTTCTCTTTCATGGAAGAGATGACTTTAAAGGGAAAGATTTTAAAACTATTCGCAAAAACTACAGGGTATGCGGAGTTCATTTCGATGGTAGTTGCATATTTAAAGCATTTCATAATAGAACAGATTTAAAACAAAATAGTATTCTTTCATTAAAATTACCTGGTAACGATTTTTTCATATTAACCAAAAAGAGTTTATCATGTGGCAATTGATATGGATGTTATTTTATCAATATAGATAAAATTGAAGACAGCGAAATGATTGAAAAAACTAATACAAATGGGCCCCAACAGTGTCTTATATGTAATGAAAAAAATGTGTAAAAACCGCTAATTGAACAGCGCTATTGCGACTATAGTCATAACTAATACATATTTGACGGGAATGTGGAGAGTGGCTTATCTATATTATGTATGAATTGTATCTCTATGCTATTAGTAGCATCATATCTGAGCAAGAGGTGCACATATCTATTGAGCAATGTATTATTAATTTTTTGGCGCGGGAGGGCGTAAAACCTGTCGAAATTTTGCGCCGACTAACTGCACAGTTCGCTAAAAAAGCGCTTTTAAGCACTCAAGTCTACGACTGGCACAAAAAAATTTGCAATGGCCAAGAGTCAGTGGAAAAGCGAGAGCCATGCACGCCCACCACGAACGAGCATCAGTGAGGCAAATATTCCTGCGATTCGTGAGCTGATTGAAGATAACCGCCGCCTTACTACATGGGAAATTGTTGTACACGTCGGAATGTCATATAGGAGTGCCCAATCAATCATTTCAGATGATTTAGGTAACCGAAAAGTGTCGACAGAGTGGGTTCCTCAACTCTTGACGGTAAATCAGAAAGCAAACCAACTTGCCGAGTGTGAAAGACTTTTGGCACGATATCGAACAGAGGAGAATAATTTGTTGAGGCACATTGTCACTTTTGATGAGACATGGTTGCACCATTATACCCCGGAGTCTAAGCAAGCATTGAGTGGCGAAAACCTGGAGAAGCAGCACCGCGGAAAGGCAAGACCCACCTTTCAGCTGGGAAAGTTGTTGCAACGGTCTTTTGGGATTCCGGAGGCATACTGCTGATTTACGGCGTAAAGGTAATGCTGCGTACTATTGTAAGTCAACTGCTTGATGAAGTGAAACTGGCCTATCGATGAGAAAGGTGACACATGCCTATTCGAAGTACAATTCTGCTCTAGGACAATACTCGGCTACACACAGCTATATTGACCCAAAATAAGTTGGGCAAAATTCATTGGAAAACACTGCCCTACAGTCCCGATCTGTCACCGCGTGATTATTACTTGTTTTGGACCACTCAAAGAAGAACTGGGACGTCGCCACTTTGACAACGACGAAGATGTAGAAATGTTCGTGCGCAATTGGTTGCAGACGTGACCACATTGATTCTTTGATGATGGAATTAAAAACTTCTGTTACGGTGGGAAAAATGTGTGAATAAAGGATAAGCTTACTTAGAAAATAAGGTGTATTCCATTTTTTTACTATACCAATATTTTAAAACCAAAGTCGGACTTATATTTGATTCGCCCTCGTATATTGCTTTTTATGGATCTAGCAACCACAGAGTCAACAATAATAAGGGAAAACGAAAAGGCGAACAATAACAAATTAACATTGAACTGATATTTTAATAAACAGTAATCACCAACTAGTATATAATAAGTGTTCGAAAACATTGCTAAGTAACACATGGGCTGAAAAGTCCCGGGCCTAACAAACACATAGATCACGCAGTCACCTTTCTCTCAATTAGTACTAACCTTCAAAAGACAGCTGTTAAAATTTCATGATATTCTATTCATTAGTTTGTGAGTTATTGTGCTAAGAGTCACGCTACTTTTGTTATTTTCAAAACAATGGATCAAAAACAAGTTCGTGTTTTAATTTTACACTGCTTCTTGATGGGAAAAAAATACCGTTCAAGCGAAGCAATGGCTTGAAAAGTGTTATGGGGACTCCGCTCCATCACAAACAACAATAAAACGTTGGTTTGCTGACTTTAAACGTGGTCGTAGAGACACCGATGATGCAGAACGCAGTGGACGTCCAAATGAGGCGGTAACACCAGAAAACATTAAAAAAATCCACAAAATCGTTTTGAATGATCGAAAAGTGAGGTTGCGTGAGTTAGCCGACATCGTAAAGATGTCAAAAGAACGTATTGGCTCTATATTGCATGAGCATTCGACTATGAGAAAGCTCTGTTCAAAGTGGGTGCCGCGTTTGCTCACTGTTGACCAAAAACAAGAACGTGTTGATGATTCTGAGCAGTGTTTGGCCATGTTTAAACGTAACAAAGCGGAATATTTACGTCGATATGTGACAATGGATGAAACATGGATCCATCACTTCACTCCGGAATCAAAACAATCGTCATCTGAGTGGACAGCAACTGGTGAACCTCGTCCAAAGCGCCCGAAAGCACAACAATCGGCTGGAAAGGTTATGGCCTCCGTGTTTTGGGATGTGTGTGGAGTAATATTCATCGACTATCTTGAGAAAGGAAATACCATCAACAGTGAATATTATATATTATATTTTGAGGCAAAAGATAAATCGTTCTACAAAAGTGGTATTGAAATGTTAGAGCGGCGCTGGAATGATTGCGTTGCTCTTGATTGAAATTACGTTGATGAATAAAGCTAATTTTGAACCAATAAAACCGTGTTTTCTTTGTTAGGACCGGGACTTTTCAGCCCATGTGTAAAAATCCAACAGTTTCTTCGTCCCAAAGCGGATAAGCTTGGAGAAAAAAATGCTGCGGGTATACTCTCTCACCTGTTTCGGCGAATCATATAGTTCTTTTTACAAGCAGCATGGAAACAATTATGTACAAAAAATGTAAAAGCAAAGACAAACAGATTAAAACAGTTTTGTAAGAGGATAGAAACAAACACATGTTTGCCTTTATTTTTGCATTCTTATACAGTTGCTGCTTGTAGCTTCATTGTTATTCTGTGTCTATTCATATTCTCCAAAGATCGCTATACTGTTCTTGTAATTTAGTTTAAATCGATCACCTAATTTTTTAATATGAGAGTTAGTCCCTTTTAATTTTCATCTACATTTAATACCATGAACCCGTATACAGTCAACAACTTTATTCCAATAATTATTTGTTGATAATACTCAAAAAGGTGGCGAGTAAACAAACAAAATCTTAAGAGTGTTAGTTTTTGATCGCAGAAGTAGGTATTATTTTACACCTCAAGAATAATGGCAGAATTCAGAAAAGATACTGACCTTTTATCGGTAACATCATCAGTGAAACCATTCATCAGCTGATTTGGTGTCCACTTTATCGTTAAACCATTCGCTGATTGATGCAAACTCAAATAACCTGGCATAGGTTCTGTAACATCTGCGTTCGAAGGCAACACTAAAACGTTATTCTTTCCGAAAAGTAAGGTTGCCCGAGAATTTTGATGCAGACTCTCGACGTAATCTTTGGCAAATGTTTGGGACGCCGATCTAGTATTTGCCGAATCTTCCGAGCTAGTGTTGAGTGACCTCTTAAAGTTCAACATCGGTCTTCTAACCGACGGAGGTGTTGAACGCGAACTAGAAATTCTATGTCTTTGCACCTGGAATAAGAGACAGTCAAAGGAATGGAGCAAAAATAACAACGCTATGACTTACCAATTCATCAGCTGGGGGATCGGTCCAGAAGTGATCCGGTGTTTTCGTTCTGGAATAATCTAAAGCGCAAGGACCTACTAATAAGGAACTTAAAATATTTCCATAGTCCGGATCCGCGACCAGTGAATCTTTTTCATAATAACGGCCAGCGTTTGAGACTAGATAATCGATAATTTTAGCGAGATGCTTCTCGAATAAGGCCAGCCTTATCCATAAATATTTCGGTAGAGGATTACTCGGTATAGATGCGTTTTTCTTTAGTGTAGGTTTAGTAACGCTATCGCTGCTACTGGAAGACCTTCTATTAGGATCTACATTCTCGATTTCTTGAACTTTTTTCGATATCGCCGCCGCTTCACTACAGTGCTTGGCTATTTTGTGTAAGAGTGCAGTCGTAGAAGATGTCTTAAACAAACCTAAAGCTCTTCTTTTTAAACCTGGAGATTAAAGTGCAGCTGTAAGATTAAATATGAAAAGAATATACCTAGTAGTTCGTAACAAAAAACATCCATTATACTAACTAAATTGGTTAGTTAACATTTTCAATTAAATTAACTCAGCGCTTGCTAAGTCAATAAATTAGAAGTAATGCATTTGTTGGTATACGATCGAATTCCAGAAAGATTTTGTAAATTCTTCTAAACTTACAGAAGTAATATCACTTATACTCTTCTTTCTTAATTCTGAGGAGTATTTTTAAATTGAAGCGCCAAAAGGAAAGCTAACTGTGATATTTGATATATTGTCGGCAGCCATATTGTTGCAACAGTTGATTGATGTTTAGATTGTGTATTTTTCTGAGTGTGTTTGTATTAATTTCTCTCCCTAAATTTGCGTTGTTATAATAAAAAAGTTCTTCCGAGAACTAATCGGCAAACATATTCTCCGTGTAAAACATTTTGACAGCGCTGAAAAGCAAATATTCCCGCTGAGAAGACGAAAATATATGAGCTTACGATATCTATCTTCGATAGAGAAGCAAAGCAACTGATAATCCGAGATGAGAATTACTGCAAGAATATCAAGCTTGATAGGTTGGCATTACCATCATTATTAGGAGTGGCACAATCTTCTGTCTATCGTACCATAAAAAATACAAGAGAGGACAAATTACCCCGCCAAAGTAAACTTCTGGAGAACATTGAAATGAATACGTAGGCTTCTACGGCCAGAGTTACTAATAAATGAACTACTTACGGAATTCGACCGTGTCATGATGAGATAATTATAGAAATGAAATAAGAGCAAGAGGAGAAAGAAATAAAAAGAAAGAGGAAAGAGAAAATAGGGAGACGAATGGAAAAACAGGGCGGGGCGTGAAAAAGAAAGAAAAGTTAAAAAGAGTAAGAGAAGGAGAGCGAGACAGAAAATGAGGGTGGGAAAAAAGAAAAAAAACAAAATAGAAAGGTGGGATGTCAACAGAGAAAATTCAGGGTACAAAGGAGTTTGGAAGGTTTGTGACGTAGTTTGGAAAAAGAAGAGAAGATTTTTTTTCTTTTTCTTTCTTTTCGACTGTTTATCGTGAACATTTGAACGATCTTCCTTAATCTCACGACACTATTGTCACGCTTTTCCTTCACTCACTGTAATAAACCTATACATTTCACACAATTGGCGGTAAATTTCAAAAGCATTATGTCCTCTTATCTATTTACTCACTGATCGAATTTCACAACTGGCAAAATTTGTTATTACCGCACTCATTTTGAAACACTACATTGCGAAAGTAGACAACAGCAAACTGACGGCAATACGGAGATTACATGATTGGCTTTTAATTTTCAACCACACCTTACACATTCAAAAATAATAAATAACCTTGCTAATGTGTCGATGTATTGTCTAGAATACTTCATGGTGGACAAAATTTCATTGCAGAGGTTCCAAATGAAAAACAAAATGTTAAGAAGCATTAAATATTTAATACGATGAAATACTTTTAGGAATAAAGAATATAACATAACAATGCGTATGAAAATGTACTATAGAATGAATATTAACAAAAATATATTTGAATAGGTTTGTTCCAACGTTGCACCAGCACATTTTAACAAAGTAAAAATGTCCATTATTGAACTGTGTTGCGCATCCATTCAATTGGTTGCGAGTTACAAGTTTCCTTAACTCTACTGTACAAAAGATAGCAAACGAGCTCTTCAACAGTTCTAGTTTGTAAGTTGGACAACCTTTTGACGTACTCGTATCTCGTGATATACTTTACATTATAAGCGTTTATTTTAAATTATTCATATCGAAAGAGCCCACTCTCTTCCGGAATTCTTTATAAAAGTATAATAGTAATAGGAAAGCAGCTTCAGTCTGATTATTATTTTTTTTCGAAAGAAAATTGAGGTCGTATTCTGCCTAGATGCAAAGTATTAGTTTCTGTTACAAAGTATTAGTTTCTGTTACAAAGTATAACATTTTCAATGCGTCTGAAACGTTATATGCATAAGCTTCAATATATCATAATACTATTTTTCTTTCCTTGCATAGAGCCTGTCTACAAGACTTTGTGATAAATCTATAATGAAATTCTAAGAGTCGCTAACAAATGTACTTTCTTTTTATTTCACTGTAGGCTTCCTTTTTCTTACGAGGCCCGTTTTTTTTCTTTAAGATAATTAATTTAAAGGTTATTTTAAAACTGAAACAAAAGTTGAAACTGGAATCTTGCCTATTCTGAATTATTGTAGAAACCGCTAAAAATAGATATATGTAGGAAGATCTCACCTCTATTCATAATATACAGAATGTTCCATTTTAGTAAAATCGAAAAAATCGTTTCCAAATTGAAGAGGTTAATACTTACTTAATGACCAGACTTCACACTCCGTAATAAAAACAACTTACTGATATCGTCGCCCAATCTCAACCCGGTCCACATAAATAAAATTATTGCTAAATTTAAAAACGTCTGGACATAGGAATATTTTCTTTAGGATATGCGATTTTTCAATTTTTTAACAGAAACAGTTGCAACTCAAAAATTACAAAATCGGTTACTTTCTACATCGGAATATATTTTCTGAAGACACACAATTAACACATCCCCATCATATTGTTATCTATCACACAGCCGGAGTATATATAATTTTTGTGTGTACAACTGACTAACTCGTTTACCGATTAACTTATGCGTTTCTAGTTCTTATTCGTTGTCGTTTAATTAATTGCTAGTATGCTTACAATTCCATGCAATGGTTACCCGGTCAGTTATAAAATCTGTTTGATGGTAAAGCACCACTAAAAACGTGTCAAAATATTGTAGATGACCTTCCTCTATCGATTATCTACACTACCGGTCATAAGTGTTCACCCACCTACATAATTGGAGACTTCTCAAAGAAACAAGTTTTTATCCCTATCAATATATTTGTATTATTAAACTGTAAGTAGTTGAGATAGATTATAGTTCTTCTGCAATGTTCCGTGTGTACGTAATGAGCCGACTGGCATTAAGATATCGAAAATGAACCTTTTTGCGAATCAGGCACGATTAGGTAGATGGATTAGAACAGTCTACGAAAATAGATGACACGGCTATTTTAATATAATGAAAAATTTAGTTTCCAATCAGCTTTCGTATTGCAAGCAGTGAATAGTGAAGAATTTGTGTAGTGTTTTAAAACAGGCAGTAACATTAAAGTGACGTAGGCAAGAAAAGAATTATCTACGGAAACGCGTGCTCAAATAGTGGGATATCACAACATCGGTAAAAGTAACCGAGAAATTGCTAAATTATTGAAATTAAACCGCAAAACCGCGAATTATAAAGTTGAAAAGAAGATCGCGCAATTGTAATCGCAAGCAAATTAAATAGATGAAAAACAGCTCCAAAAAGTACTGCCAAAGTGAATATTTCGCGCTCAAAACCAGTTAGCGTCACCACGGTAAAAAGGCGTTTGCACCAATTTGGTTTGTATGGAAAAATTGTTAAGCGGAAACCATTATTACACACAGCAAACAAAGCTAAACGGTTTAGTTTTTGTAATACGCCACTGTGAAATTTATTACTCATAGGGATAATTAGCAAAAGCAAAATAATGAACTAAATATTTCGGAGATCTAAATTGCTTGTTTCTACCTGAAATTAGAATTATACTATAATTGTAATTCTCAGTATCCCCATTACCGAAAAAATCTACCTATCTAACCCAACCCAACCCTGAACCCCACTACTTTATTTGCCTCTAACATAGGGTTCCCCGTATCTCTATCTACATCCCACAGTTCAGTTTAGTATTGTGCTTTCGTGTGATAACTGTGTCAGCGTGTCCTAAATATTCACTTTAAATTCTTGCATGAATATTGAACATTCGAATGACAACAATGGCTTCTACAAGCAGACGGAATTGAGTGAACCACCCAGATGTTCCTTATTACATTTATGGTGGATACATTTTTAAGGAAAATAGAAAACCCATATTTTCCTTTATAAAAAAGGCATATTTGGCGTATTTTGGCGTCCAGTTAGAAGACCAGAAAGAGAAAGAGTTTAAAATTTGGAATACCTGCGGTATGGAGGGGGCCTAAATGATGGAGTCAGCACGGAGATGTCTTCCTCATTCTGAAGAAATACTTGTTCCAACGTTGAGTAACTTACCTATGCTTCCGGAGGATGACTCAGATACATCGTCTGACGAGGTGCAGTTCCCGAAAAGTGATAGTGGTTTTGAAGAACCATCAGCGACCTCCAATGCTTCAGCCAAGAAGAGCTTAATGACCTTGTTAGGGATCTGAACCTCCCAAAAGAAGTCGTCCGAATTGCTTGCTTCCAGATTAAAAGAAGAGAACTTACCGTGTCCAAGTAGTAATATTACATTTTATCGTACCAGAAAGAAAGATCTGCTGCCGTATTTCTCTAAAGAAAACAACTTAGTGTTTTGCAATGATACAGAAGGTCTTTTGAAGAAAATGGGGTTAAATGAATACGCTAATAATATAAATATTAGACCAATAGAAATAATCATAGAGGGGAGACAACAGGGATGGCTTTGACATATACACAGAATGGAAGAAGATCGAATAACAAAGAGGATATTTGAAGCCAAAACAGAGGGCAAAAACAGAATAGGTATGGATTGAAGCCAACCAACTGGCTCAGAATAGGAAACTGTGGAGGACAAAAATAAGAGAATGATGGTCCGAGACCGCAAGGTACAAAGAACGTAGGATAAAAAAAGAGTTTATGTATACATATATGTATATACACATATATATATATATATATATATACAGTTTATCTCGAGGTTTAAAATATGTACTTTCACACAATGGTAATAAACATAGTTCTATGCCTATTGGATATACCACTATGAGCGATGAATACGAGACAATATCATTGGTCCTGAAAAATATCAAGTATGAACAGCATCAGTGGGTGGTAGAATTCTATTTAAAAATGGTAAAGTTTCTCCTCGAGCAACAAAGTGGTTACACAAAATATCCTTGTTTTTGTCTTGGAGACAGCAGAGCTAAGACGCAGCACTGGATTACCAGAAACTGGCCTTTAAGAAATATTTTAGTTCAAGGAGAACACAACGAACCGTTGGTTGACAGAAACAAAATCATCTTTCCACAACTGCAAATCAAGCTGGAACTTATGTTGAGGCTCTACCTCGAAATCGACAGTGTTTTGAATATTTGAAACAAAACTTTCAAGGTTTACCATAGAAAAACTGAAGGTTGAAATTTTTTATGGTCCTCAGATAAGACATATGATGGCCGATTACTGCTGGAATCTTCAGCGAAATTGTTCCGGTAAATCTTATAAACGGAAATTTTTAACTGATGGTTGAAAGTTGTATATGCATATTTTTCTGGCAAATAAATACCTCCTACCTATTGTGTATTTCAGTTAACAATTATCATATAGTAATATTTAAAAAGTTACGTACATAACAAAACATTATCCTTGGTCCTATACTGTATACTATCTATACATGTAATATTGTAAAATGCTTGAAACATTATAAATACCACCCTTACGCTGACGATACGCAAATTTATTATTCGTTTAATGGCGACGAAGCATGCGGGGCCGTTTCTAATATAAATAACGATCTTCAAAGGCTTCTTGACATATCAATAAAGCATTGTCTTAATATTAATGCAAAGAAAACTTCTGTCTTGCTTTTTGGCTGCACTAAAACTCGCAATAAAATCAAAATTAATCACGAAATTGTTTCTATATCAGATAATTTAGGACTTTATTCAGACACCAAACTCCATTTCAGAGAACACATATCTCGTTTATTAAGACTTGGTTATTGTAATTTGAAAATCTTATATGGCAACAAAGAATATTTTAGATATAAACTTAAGGAAAGCAGTATGTGAGTCTCTTGTCTTATCAAGATTTAATTTTTGCGTGAGCGTCTACTATAACCGCTTGGATGGTGTTGATAGAGCTAGAATTCAACGACTGCAAAATTCTTGCTTAAGTTTCACACTCTGAGATGGGCAGGTTGATTGTGTATGTCACTTCGAGCTGAGCTCTGTGCTACTATTTTTTATTACAAGTTAATTTACTATAAAAAAACCTAACTATCTCTACCGTAAGATCCTATTTAAAACAGACGTTCACAATATTAATTTAAGATTTTGAGGTCCACTCACCCCTCCAATTCACAGCCTGGAGATATTTAAAAGGTCATTCTCCTACATGATCGTCAAATATATTAACGTAATCCCATTAGAGCGTCGCGTCTTAAAGCCAACACTATTTGCCCGTCACCTGCCTAAGCGCTACTACCTTTACACATAGTTAGGATTTTCTTCTCTTCTGTTTTTAGCTTCTTTACTCATGTATTATTTTTCATTCCCACTTAATTGTAATTTTAATTTAAGTGTTAGTTAAGACGTTCTAGCAATACTTTTATTATTCATGTATATATTATACAGACCATCTTCGTGTTTGGGAGGAAGAGCAGCCGCTTGTTTGCAAGTCGCTGATGGTGAACCTATTAGCACATTTCTACTTATTTTTACCTTGTATTGTTTATCTATATTTGTTCTGTATTTTGTGCTGATAAACCGCATTATTGTTATTATTATTATATCTAGTTTGGCGAATTTTTCCTAAATAAGGCGGAAAGAGTGAATTTCGAAAACTAGATCTGATAGAACAAATCTGACGGCATTTTTGGATTAGGCACCCCAAAATTACACAAATACACTTAAAAAATCCGAGGCACCAGAATGTGTGCTGATCAATGCTATAGAACACCAGCAAAAATATTTATCTTCCATTTATAAATAAGCCAATAACTATTCGCCACCATCAAGAAATAATCATCGAGCAAATAAAAAATGTAATCAAAATTACGATCGTATACGCTTATCCCGCATATCAAACGCGAAGAATCTAATTAAATAATTGATAACGCTTTGCCGCCAATATTTACCAACACACAAAATGAGCCGATTCCGATCAGCGCTTACCCTGAGATAAACAAGCCTCGACCGCCCCGCAAAGTGCCGTAACGGAACCGCTCTCTTCGTGCACGAATTTTCTAGTGACCGACTCCTCCATGACCTGCTTAACCTCTTTCTTAACGGCGGCAATTAGTTTCGCCTTGAAATCCGATTCTGAAACAACATAAGCACTGAATTTCAGCAATTCACCTGTTGAAGCTTGTCTACGAGGGAAGCACTTAACACGTTTTAATGCAACGCATTGGGATGCATTTGGGGAAATGCAATTTTAAAATTAAAAAAAATCGGAAACGTGATAACATATATAGGAATTGCTAATACACTAATTAAATTAATTGAAGGAATCTCACCTGCGTTCATGGACATGCTGTTTATTTTCGTTTCTATTTTCGTAATTGCTGCCAGAATTAATGCTTGAGATCACAAATGTGCGCTGATTTTGTTGGTCTAGTATTAGTAGTAGTACTTTGGATCAAATCGCCTGATATCTTCAACATTTAAACCGATCAGTTTGACGTTGCCTTCTCCCCCGTCAAAAAAAAAAACTGTCAAAATTCGCCGTGTTACACCGTCGCCGTCCGATGCAATTTCTTTATTCGTTAATTTTCTAAACGTGTATATAGGTTTTGTACGATGGTCTCGCGATGCGAAAGCTACGATCGATTGACGGACGCCTGCGCGCCGTCAACGGCCCGTCACTGTGGGCCAGCAGGAACGAAGTTGAATGATACGCTTATCGGGGCCGTGTGCTATCGCAGGAACTTCCGTTAATCGTAGAAAAATACGCGCGGTCCAATTGCGGCTCGCGCGGAATTTTTCGGTTTTTTTGAACGACGATGACAGGGTCTTCTTCTTTTTTGACGTTTAAGGTTTCGCCACGGTTTCGGCGGTTTTGTATTAGGTGCAATGGAAATATCTTGCGTGTTTATCGAAGTATATGTACGTAATACATTCAGCGGTAAAAGCGAATTGTGACGTTGAACTTTGATAATTACTGATGGGACATAGGGGTATAGTAACATTAATGCCTAATGGATGGTTAAGGTAAAAATGGACTTTACCGATAGTATGACAATTTATACGCGGAAAAAATAATTTTTTTGGTCAGATAAATTGTTTATAGCTTAATAATCAAAATTATTTCCTCCGTTCCAAAATTAGTGTAATATTTACACATTTTATTTAGAAAGTAACCTAATTTATAAGATGTAATATTTATCATGTTTCATTACATTAGATAATTTGATAACCTTAAATATATTAGAAAGAATTAATTAGAAAACTAAAAAAATAATAAATTAATTCCCGTCGAGTAGTTATAATTGCAAATTACACTTTTTAATAATGGCCGTTTGCGCTCGTTACTCTTAAAGGTTCGGCTTAAGTAAGCCACGCTACCTTAAAAGTGTCAATTAGTTCAGCATCAGAAAGAAGTTGGTAAGAAAAATAGGATTAGAGAATGTTTGGAATTTCACGGACTTCTGTGGGTTTCTATTAATGTATGGTTCTTAAACCGAAGTAATTTGGGGGGTATTTCTACACTTGTTCCCCTCGATAATAATTCTTACGTGTTTCAGCAAATTTTTGATAAATTTCCAGATTTCAGAAATTTTGGCATGGGAACTATTAAAATGTGCACACTGTATATACATACATGTGTGTGCAGCATAATCAAAAAGGAAAATATTGAAAACAACTGTGCCGTGAATAGTGAATTATTGTAATGCCAATAGGATGGAAGGACGGAAGGACGGAAAGACGGAAGGACGGAAGGACGGAAGGACGGAAGGACGGAAGGACGGAAGGACGGAAGGACGGAAGGACGGAAGGACGGAAGGACGGAAGGACGGAAGGACGGAAGGACGGAAGGATGGAAGGACGGAAGGACGGAAGGACGGACTGACGGAAGGACGGAAGGACGGAAGGACGGAAGGACGGAAGGATGGAAGGATGGAAGGATGGAAGGATGGAAGGATGGAAGGATGGAAGGATGGAAGGATGGAAGGATGGAAGGATGGAAGGATGGGAAAATGTACTCCTGTTTCATCTTTTTCAAAGCTGCAGTAATTTTGCCGGAATTAATACGTACCTAGTGCACGTGTCACATACACCTATTTGCATGAAATATTATTCTGATGCATGCATTGCATTCTCGCTAAGTTTCCTTGATGGGAGTTTAAAATTAGAACTGAAAACTTGAAATAGTTACAAGAATTTCTTTTATTCCGACTTCTGATTGCAATAGCGTGTGGACACTATTAAGATATACTAAGATATATATACAAATCAGGTTGTACACATATGTTAAAAGTATAAACAACTGCATAATGGTTATCACCGCCAAAAATCAATTCCATCTTTTATATCCTCTTCAATTATTAATAAACAAAAGAAAAACTCGCTTTCAAAGTCAAAATTGTTCAGTTCGTCGCTCACTAAAGCATTTTTCAATTCTAAATTACTTTTTAAATTAACTTACGGTTATACTTTTGTGCTAGACATGTTATTTAACAGATGGCAAGTATCAACATCGCGGTTAATAAAAACGGTAAGAAATGTGTATGACTGGATATTGCGCATTTACTAAAAATTATGTTAAATTTGGTAAAAAGTAAGCAGAAGTTGCAGAAAAGTACAGAATAGAGGAAAGACAATTTTCCATTACCTATGACCATTAGAAAGATTGTCAAGAAGTTTGAGAAAACTAGTATTGAAAATAATGAAAACAGTAAAACATGTCGTCAAAGTGGTCGTTTAGAAGAAACAAACATTCCAAAAACCACCTTATTCAAAATTTTGCGCAAAGATTATTTAAAGACTTACAAGAAATACTTCCAGCAGACTTTCGATTGCGTCATCAAATCATAAATTATGGCCTGTACTATAAAAATTGGAGGATATCGATTTTTTTGACAAAATCATCAATAATAATGTTTTCAACTACCAAATCTGCAGCGAAGAAAATTTAAGAGAAATACTCGAAAAATTAATGTGATTTTTGGGCTGGTGAAGTGATTGATTCGTATTTCTTTAAACATGATTACGAACTTTTTTTGACTAATTCGAAACTACCGCTGTCGAAAACATTTACGCCATGATTTGATAATCGAATAATTTCTTAAAGAGGAAACATCAATTAACCTAGACTAGAGCAGGGAGCTCCAAATTACGACCCGTAGGCCAACACCAGCATGCGAGAACCCCCAATTCGGTCCGTGGCTTTCCACAAGACAGCGCTGCTCTATTGTAACGTGATTGAAATTTGCGCGTAATTCATAATCACATGTTGATATAATGAGCTTGGCCCATGGAGCTTAGTGAAGGAGTCAATATAGCTCCTAGGATAACAAGTTTGGAAATTCCTGGACTAGAGCATGCGATTTAATGTTTCTGGATTCCCTTTTTGGGAATTATTTAAAGCAAACAGTTTACACTAACAATTTAAAAACAATTGATGATTTTAAAGAGCTTGTTAGTGATGGTATTCGGATTGTCTAAGTGTTTTAAAAACTTTTGGTGCTGGGCTTCACGAGGTCACTCAAAAGATGTTGTGTTTTGAACCGCAACGTGTATACTAGCACTTGAAATGAAAATATTATTGCATTTTAAATAACTGCTGCCGCAAAAGTTTTTGATCATCCACTGTAACAGTGACTCTCCAGGCTGGTATTATCTAAATTTAACTTCTTCTAATTTTTCTCATATATCTGCATTACTAATGAAACTATAGCTTATATTAATTATTATTCTGTAATATTTCTATGTACTCAGCAGAAATTGATAGTTAATCTATCCAGTATCTACTACTAAAAATTTTCCAGTTTACAACACTGTAAGAAATGCAATTTACTTCAAGAATCCTGTCAAACGATCACAAGCAAATCTAGATTCTGTTACAACATCTACTTTGTCATTTTTGAGTGAAATACATTTTTTATTGGACGTGCTGACTACAAAATGAAAAATAAAGTTGTTTGGAAGTATTGCATCGACTTCTTATACTGACTGTACGTTACTATCAGTTTTATTTACGCGGAAGTACGTGACGAACTTTACCTTCACAGACATAAATTACAATTTTCCGGCGGATACAAACAGATAATTCAATTCACAGTATTCACGTTACAACTAAAAATAATTTCAAAACTGATTCAATTCAAATTAATCATTTAATAGTCTTCTAAAATACACACTAAATACTATAAAGTATTGGAAATTGTGTAGAAAGTAACTACAAAGAAGCTACCACGGAAGATCGTCATTTTACGTTCTGTGAAACTGAATCATGTTACTTGGATAATACCGCAATAATGTAGTCATAGTATTATACATTTATATGTAAACCCACGTCACGAACTTGAAGCAAGTTACGACATCTTTTACATATTACAAATGTGAAATTTAAACCAACAGCACACGACGCAGTAAAAATGACAGAAGGAGAGGAAACAAATGAAGGAATAACAATAAATTGCCTCAAAACAAGCCTTCAAAAAGCTGAAAAGTGGAAAGTCGCCAGGACAAGATAGAATCTCTAGTAAAATGATTAAAAATATAGGAGATGAGGACTGGGAGGTGGCAATGATACTACTCATATTTAAAGAAGCGATAAAAGAGAATGTAAAAGCGTTGTTCTGCTTAGCACAAAAATTAAACTATGTGAACAAATACTGGATAAAAAATTACGTAAAATAACAGAGAAAACCTTAACAGAAGCATAAAATGACTTCCGAAAAGGATGAAGTGCCGAGAATAATATACGAGAGCAATCCCAAAAAAAAGGTCTCCTATTTTTTGGGGACGTAGAGAAAGTTTTAATACGGTTGTTGGCAACACTGTCGTAAGTGGTGCCTTCTTCGCTACCACATAAGTACGCAGGCGCTTCGCTCGGATGCTCAGCCTTGGCTTGGTAGCCATTCGAAATGGAGGGCCTGATAAACGTTACCGCCAAGTGCGAAGTGCGCGCAGTTATTCGATTTTTGAACGCAAAAGGGGTTAAACCGGTTGAAATTCACCGTCTATTGACGGAAGTGTATGGACAGTCGTGCATGGATGTCAAAAATGTTAGTTGCAAGTGGTGTAGAGAGTTTACAGCCGGTCGTACTTAAATTCATGACGAAGAAAGGAACGGGAGGCCGTCAATTGCCGACGAGACAATCGCGAAAGTTGAGGAACTCATGAGTAAAGATCGGAGGATCACTCTGGATGCTCTCTGCATTTTGGTTCCTGAGGTTTCCAGAAGCACCATCCACAGGATTTTAACGTAAAAGTTGCAATATCGAAAGGTGTGTGCAAGATGGGTGCCGCGTATGCTGACAGAAGACCACAAACGGCAACGGATTGATTCTTCCCGCGAATTTCTTCGCTGCTATGAAGACGAAAAGGACAACTTCTTGGATTCGATTGTCACGGGTGACGAAACCTGGGCATTCCACTTTACACCTGAGACAAAACAACAGTCACGCGAGTTGCGGCATCCCCTTTCGCCCAAGCCACGAAAATTCAAGCAAACACAATCTGCCGGTGAAGTCATGGCAACTGTGTTTTGGGACAGGAAGGGGGCACTGTTGGTCGACTTTCTGCCTGCTGGGACAACAGTCAACGCTGACAGGTACTGTGAAACACTGAAGAAACTCAGAAGGGCAATTCAGAACCGGAGAAGAGGGATGTTGAGTAAGGGTGGAAGCATTCTCCATGACAACGCTCGTCCTCACGTCGACCGTCAAACCGTCGATCTCCTGCAAAATTTTGGTTGGAACGTCATCACACACCCACCCTACAGTCCGGACTTGGCACCCAGCGATTTCCACCTGATCCCTAAGTTGAAGGAACATTTGTCTGGACGGCGGTTCTGCTCCGATGATGAGGTGAAAGATGAGATTCAACGCTTCCTGAAGGGCATGGCGGCAAGCTGGTATGACATGGGCATTGTAAAACTGCCACGGCGTCTACAAAAATGCATCGACCGAAATGGCGATTATGTTGAAAAATAAAGCATTCTTCAATCTTTAAAGTGATGTAGCAATTATAGAAAATAAACGTGGTAGATCAACGGAAACCTGAGACAATACAATTGAGAAAATTTTAGAATATAGGAACAACCTGCAATCAGGCAAAAGTGATTGCGTTAGACAAGAATTAATCGCGAAAATTTGTTTATAGTGAAAAATTGGAAACCCGACGCTACAAAGTATGAGTGTAAAGGGTCTTTTTATATATACAGTGAAATTCCCCTTCGCGGACACCCCTCTTTCACGGACACCTCCCTTAAGCGGACAGTTTCTCATGGTGCCGACCGGCTCTCATATAATGTCCATTGTATTAACTCTTTCTTGGACGAATATTCTCTTGAACGGACGCGGACACGAGAAAATGTTCTCTTAACTGGACAAAAATTAAAATAAAAAGAAATGCCTTATCTTATTTTTATATCGAGAGTATTGCTATTGCTTTTCTCAATCGCGCCGCGCGCCAATTTCACTGGGACTTCTCCGAGTGAACCAGAGATTTACTGACTTTAATCTTTCGGTACAAACGCAGCCTATGCCGTGCATTTCTACCTGGCGTGAATTAGGGACTTCCCCAAGTTGGTCGGGGATTTACCGTTCTTATTCTTTGGGTGTACGCTTTCGATTGAATCTGCTTTCAATATTAGTCTGATGTCTATGCGGAAAAGACACAGTGGGCGACACATTCATTGTAGAAGTGGTTCCAAATAGGAAAATTCTCATGCTTAAACAAAAAATTGAGATTCTTGAAATTTGCAATAAAGAGAAATTAAGTGTAAGGAACTTATCCAAGCGTTTTAATATTGGAAAAACACAAGCTGTAGATATAATTAAACATAAAGAAATCCTTCTAAACAAATGGATGTCGAACAGCAATTTGAATGAAAATAGAAGTTTTATGACGGGTGATGGTACTAAAATTGACAAATTGTGTTATGACTGGTTTACAGCAGCTTGGCATAACCTTTAACAGGTATGCATATGATTTTTTTAGATAAGGTTTTCTTGTATTAATGCGTTAATTTTCTTTTCATACTAAATTCTAAAATAGATAAAAAAAGTGAAATTACCAATAGGTTTGTCGTGACAAAAACGCAAAAAGCTTATTTTTTTTTAGGTCCGCTAATACGACGTAAAGCAAGAGAAATGGCCGCTTCTTTGGGACATTCTACATTCAGTGCTTCACCTGGTTGGCTCAATAAATTTAGAATCCGCTACAATATAAGTTTTAAAGTGATTTCGGGAGAAGGAGCTTCGGTTAACGTTGAAGATGTTTCATCGTGTTTAAGAAAATGTCCTTCTTTGACTAAGGGCTATTCACCGAGAGACATCTATAATGCCGATGAGACAGGCCTGTATTTTAGGGCTCTACCCCACAAAACGCTCACATTAAAGAAGGAAAAATGTGTTGGGGGTAAGCATCCTAAAGAGAAGTTTACAATTTTGCATTCTGCAAATATGGCGCGGGTGAAAAAGGAAACCTCCTAGTCGTTGGTAGGGCAGCTAAACCCAGAGGTTTTAAAAGCATTAATATAAATAACCTGCCTGTAACTTGGAAACACAATAAGAAAGCTTGGATGACAGGACAAATTATGACAGAGTGGTTGCAAGACCTAGATTGGAAAATAGCTAAAGAAAAAAGAAACATTTTGTTATTTTTAGACAATGCGGGATCGCATCCGAAAGACGTTCGCTTAAATAATATAAAAATATTGTACATCAGCTTGTCAACCACTTGACCAGGGGATTATAAAGAATTTTAAAACTTATTACCGAAGTCTAATACTCAAACATCTGCTAGTAAACATTGAAACTGCTGGTACAGCTTTTGAGTTAACAAAAAAAATTACACCACTGGATGCAGTTTATTTGCCAAAAACCGCTTAGCACCAAGTAACCAAAGAGACAGTTCAAAATTACTTCCGCAAAGCAGGATTTAATCATGTAAATATGCAAAGTGAAGACCAGTTAACTGAGGCTGATACATCTGACCTAGAAGAGGATTTGCCTCTTAGTGTACTTTCAGATATCCTCAAAAATAAGAATTTATTGAAATTGACGGATAATGAAAACCTTAATGATTTTTTGAACGTAGATGTATGTTGAAGATCCAGATTCAGAACAAGAAATTGCAAATCCAGTTGAATCCAGAAGAATTTTCGGAAGAGTCTGATGTCGATGAGGTTCCAGTGCTAACAGAAGCTATCTCAAATTATGGTAAAGCTATTGCCTTGACCAAGCAGCGCAAAAGTTTTGTCGAAAATCACAGAGATACAGAGTCTTTGGAGCTTCTTTCTAAATTAGTAATACGATTTCAAGACGCCATTTTAAAGAAAAAGAGAAGACAGACAACAATATATGAATTTTTGCGTCCTTAAAGTGACTATTCATTTCATTGTTTTGTATTACATACTACATCTATGTATATTATATAATATATTATGCTTTGTATGTATATATCTAAAGGAAATAAACATTTTTTTCTTAAGTTTAAAGTTTCTTATTTATTTTAAAAACATTTATATACATATACGATTTGAATGTCCTAGTTTCTTTAATATATTAATTTTTCGTTAAAACACGATTTTTATTGTATCTACTACATACTTCTTTTATGCGGACACCCCTCCTGAACGGACATCTTGGTCCCGTTGGTGTCCGTTCAAGGAAGATTTCACTGTATATATATATATATATATATATATATATATATATGAAAATATGTTTTATCGGGCTTTTGGCCGCGTGTGAGTTTTGTCCTGATATGAACTGTTTCCACGACGTTTCGCCATCTTCAGAAGATGTTCTGTCACTAGTTACAGCTACACATCGACTCCTCGCTTTAACTAGTGAAAGGCCATTTTCTCAAGATGACGAGTGCGATCTCGTCGAAACGTCGAGGAAACAGTTCATATCAGGATAAAACTGACACGCAGCCAAGTCCGAGAAAACACATCTTTAAATGTGAAATTTAAACCAATATTTGACAAGGTACTAGGCCGAAAATCGTTACATACCATGAGCGCACTTTCGACGTGTCGATGGGCGGATGAAATAAGATTTCTATAAGTTAACAAAGTCGAGAAATAAGCATGCTATTCTGACGAGCGATTGTGTATTAGTATGCTATCTCTGTCTAACGATATTCTCTACCCTTGTTTAACTACTACTATAAAATCCTATCCTCACATTGATCTTTTCATTTTGAATCGATTCAATGAAATAATCATTTCGTATTACTGCGTGGTAAGGCGGACAAATCGTTAGGCAGACGTAATTCATTTTAAGTGAAGTCGGTGTTCGATTCATTTTGTTTGTTTTGAAACAACGTTTACATTAATAAATAGCAAAAATAAAAATGTCCTAGCGAAAAATGTCAGTGATATCGAAATTCAAGTTTGTGCATTAGTGGAATTAAATCCTAATATGAGATCTAGACAAATTGATGGCGAATGTATTATTAGTGCAATAACTATTTTAAACTTTAAACCTGCAATGAACTTGATTCTACATTATCTGATTATTTTGATAAGACTGTTCCAAAGACCGTACTTAGGAAGAATGTATTTCCATCTTGGTTCTCTAATGAAACACGTAGAAATATTAAAATTAAGCGCCATTATCTCAAAAAATATAGAAGCACGGGGCTACAATTATATAATAATAAATTTAAAGAATACAGAAAACATGTTCAAATATCTGTTAAACGGGATTCCGATAATTAGATTAGGTATATTGACCTATCTATTCAGGCGGACCCAAACAGACTCTGACCTTACATTAATTCTAAACTGAATTCTACATGTATGTATACCAGGTATTATGACGGATAACAACAGTACCTTTTCGTTCCCTGAACAGATTACTGACGCCTTTGCTTCGTATTTCTCGGAGACCATGTCTGTGGTAAACGTCACTACTATCCATTCCGATAACGATACCTTCGCTTCCGACTCATTTTTTCTTAAAGAATTTAACGAGGAAGATGTCTTACAAGCCATGTGTCAATTGAAGGGAAAAAATGACAGCTGGTCCTGATAACGTTCCAGATTTTGTTATTAGGGACTGTAGATTCGTTCTTTGTGGGCCGCTGCTTCATATTTACAATCTAGTATTGAGACAAGGAGTTTTTCCAAGTTGTTGGGAAGTATCTCGTGTTACACCTGTTTTTAAGTCCGGGTCGAGGAATAACATTCGAAGTTATCGCCCGATATCTATATTATGTAAGTTTGCTACAGTTTTTGAAATTATCTTATATAAATATATATATATTCGCACGTTGCTGCTAAACTATCCCCGGTGCAACATGGTTTTATTAAAGGCAGACCAATAGCGTCCAACCTGTGCGCATTTTCTAATGATGTGTCGGATGCTTTAGATCTGCGTCTTCAGACAGATGTTATTTATACAGAATTTGCTAAGGCTTTCGATAGGGTTGAACCCTATTACGTAAACTGAATATGTGGGGTATCTCTGACGATCTGATATTGTTGTTGCAATCCTATTTGAGTAGGCGTACCAATTACGTTGAATACCGTGGTTTTCGGCCCGGCTCATATCAATCTCCTTCAGGTGTGTCACAGGGCTCTGTTCTTGGACCGCTCCTATTTATTATTTTCATTAATGATCTTCCTGACCGGCTTAGATCTAAATGCTTACTATACGCCGATGACCTTCAAATTTTTCGCAGAATATACTCCACTGCAGATTGTGACATTTTACAGGGTGACCTGCTATCTATTCAGCTTTGGTGTCTAGAGAACATTTACCACTAAATATTGCTAAGTATAAAGCGATGCCGTTTGCCCGTAGAACTGATACAGTGGGGTATGCGTACAATGTTGGCGGTGAACTTTTAACGCGTTGTGAGGAGTACAGAGATCTTGGTATATTTTTTGATACTAAGCTAACATTTAACAAGCGTATTGTAAGTATATGTCAACAGTCTCTTAAAACGGTAAGCTTTCTGTTTCGAAATACTAAACATTTGAGTAGTGATGCCCTTGTTGCTGCATATAATGCATTTGTTCGAGCGAGATTAGAATATGGTTCTATTGTGTGGAATCCGGGATATCACGAATATATCAATTTAGTTGATATGGTACAGCGTAAATTTTTAAAAACCTTATATTTCCGTAAACACCACGTTTTTTTGCAACCTGGCTATCATATACTAATCTTCTAAAAGAATTTGCATTTATTTCTTTGGCGGGTCGTCGTGTTGTCTCACAAATAATTTTTGCACATTAAACGGTGATTTACAAGTTCCGGATTTGCTGTCCCTTTTGAATTTTTATATACCGAGACTTAACAGTACGAATAGTTTAACTTTTTATCTTCCCGTGCCTAACACGCGCCACCATTCTCAGTCACCACTTATGTCAATATGTAACAGTGTTAATATATATGCATCTAGATTTGATTTGTTTAACATTTCTATCAATGCTTTGAGGCAACTTTTGATAGTTTGATAGTAGAACAGTTTTCTGTTGTTTAAGAAATTTTTGCATTTTCATTTGTTTGTTTTTTTTTTTGGTATTACACAATCACTCTTGTTTCATTGTAGTTATTATACGATTGTCCTGTAATAAGCTGTATGCTGTTGGGTAATAAATTATTACAAAAAAAGAAAAACCTTTTGCGTAAGAATCAATATCAGTCGTACAGAATTAGCACATCGCAAGAACTTTTACCCGACGATTATTACCGTCGGGTGGAATTTTATAAAGTAATGATGAATGATTATCGCGATAACGAATTATTTTTCAGTAATATTTTATTTACTATTAAAAAAAACGTTTTACGTTCACGGGGATAACAATTACGCAAATGGTCGTTATTGGTCGTGTAAAAACCTACATCTTAATATACCAACACGAACGCAGTTTCCATAAAAAGTGAACGCGTGGGCTAGTATTCTTGGGGATGAAATAATCAGACCATTTTATTGGACGAAATTTAAATGGCAATAAGTAATTCGGGTCCTATTAAATGGCCACTATGCTCCCTGGATTTAGCCCCAAACGACTTCTTTTTATGACCCTTCTTAAATAATTCAATATACGGGTATGGTGAACAACATCCATCGAATCGCGAACAATTATATGCGAAAACCATTGAACTTAGGAACGATATCACGCAGATCTTTTAAGAAATGTTCGCCGTAATTTTTATGGCCGACTGCTCATACCAGCGGGGACAGTTATGCGAGCATTTAATAAATAATTAATTTTCTTTTACAATTTGTTGTTTTGTTGATATTTTCAAATTTCTTTGCAATTATTACGTTTAAGCTTAAGTTATTATATTTAGTAATTCTACAAGTCAATGCTACACATTGCAGTTTATTGCGTTGTTTAGTTATCAAGTGAGTATTGTCTTATTATTTCCCTTTTCATTAATGCAACTGAAACCTAGGATTTAATATTAGCTTTACAAACTTCGTAAATCGTGTTCACAATAACTCGCTTAGACAATTATAAATCGGTCATAAATAGCGATATAAGAGTGAACTTTAGCGAGAAAACGAATATCACTCTTATTTTGTTTCAGCTGAGCTATGCTGTGTCGCCGAATGTTAACAAGTATGTGCTGCGGCTTCGTGGTTATGTACGCTTACAGCTGGGGTTCTTCGCATTTCCAGTCGCCCAGAATGCAATCAACAGCTTCCAGCTTTTCACCTGGTATAAGAAAAAAATCTCTAAATTAGACTTCGAAGGGGAAGTACTCAAGCCCGAAATTTAGAATATAATGAATCTTGGGTGGTTGTTAGTATAGACCTCATAGCACTATGTAAAATTCTGCTTTCCGTTTCTTCTAAAAAACGATTCGGGATGGAAAGCCAAGATTTTTTCAGTATAAACCATATGTAGCTCTTATTAAATGATGTAGATGTCCATGTTCTTTCCTAGTATTACATAATCTACATCAATTTACATTATCGGAAGCCTTCCTGGAATCTATAAAGCTTCTGAGTGTATTCTCTGTGCTTTTCTGTAATTTGTTGTAAAGTGAATATTTCATCTGTGGCTGATCTGCCTTTTCTAAAGCCCATTTGTTCCTGTTGTGTTAGTTCCTTTGCGATGATTTTCAACCTGTTGCTTAATATTCCAGCGTAAATTTTATAAGCGATGGCTAATAAGTTGACTCCTCGGTAATTTGGAGGGTTATTGTTGCCTCTTTTGAACAACGAAACTACTTTCGATTTTTTTCCAATCATGAAAGATAATACTATTTTTCCAACATTTATTAAATACATGTAGAAGTCTTAGGTATAGTATAAGTACTTCATATTTCAAAAGCTCTGTATTGATGTTATCCATATCGGCCGCTTTTCTGTTTTTAGTAGCCCTCTATTAGTTTTGTTATACCTATATCATCCAAACCTTACCAAACCTTTTTAAAATAATTTGCAGTAGATTTTATGGTTCCAAGGGTGACGTAATCCATCTCTGCATGAAACCAATTATGGGAGATGGAGGACCCCAACCCCATTCTTATTTCTCAAAAAGAGTCACTTTTACTTAGAAAACGTTAGTGTATAACAAATACAGAGAATTAACAAGAATAATAATTTTAAAAAATAATAATAAATAAATTTGTCTATATATTCATGTACATCAAATAATAAAAGAGGGAGAGAGATTAAAAATGGAATTAAGTCACTTATTAGTAACAGAAATAATAACTTTTCGTGGAAACGCATGTATAATCTAATCCATATCAAGACTAGAAATGGGATTAATTGTAAGTCACGTAGACATTGGATGTATAAGCAAGACGAACATTTCAAATTAAAAGCGCACCATCGAAGATGCATGTCACGAATTTTTTGTCCATCGACCATGGTACGTCCAAATTTTGCAAGAACGTATTCAATAATAAATCGTAATTTGTCCGTATCGATACCACCTGTATTAATGCTTTCTTCCCATTGGTATAACGTGGTACTGACTTCACTTTCTTAAGCTTCTGTTTGATGCTTTCGAGAAAATGTAGTTTTGTTTTATCAATTTTCCAATAACACTTCCGCCTTCTTCATGAACACATGCCATATCTTCATAATTGCCTTCTTCATCTTCTGCTGATTCTTCTACAAATTGCGCATCGTGTGGTTCTGCAAACTCCAATCCCGTTACATCTTCGAAGGCAAACATGCTGTTTTGTTGAGCAGCTGCAATTATATTTTGCAAAGCACCACGCAACCCTCTTCCTTGTAATGTGAGAGGAATTACTGAGATATTGGTTACTTGAAATTGCACAAATAATATCTTCAAGGCATTACTGTATTAATTACTGCAATTGTACCAAACAACAATTTTACACAGCACGAAAAACAGTATATCATTTGAAACGATTGTCTTAATTATGTATCCAATGTCTTGATGTGGATTAGATTATACATGCGTTTCTATGAAAAGTTATTGTTTCAGTTACGTCTGATACCTCTGTTATACAATGTTGTTTTCTACGTAAAAGCGAATCAAAAATTAAAAATCGCGCAAACTTTGGAGAGGGCTTTCGCCGAAAAGAAATATGCGGAGTGCTTCTAACGCATGGGCTGAAAAGTTCCGGGCCTAACAAAGAAAACGCGGTTTTTTGGTTCAAAATTAGCTTTATTCATCAACGTAATCTCCATTAAGAGCAACGCAATCATTCCAGCGCCGCTCTAACATTTCACTACCACTTTTATAGAACGATTTATCTTTTGCCTCAAAATAGGCCTCAGTTTCAGCGATAACCTCTTTATTCATGCGAAATTTCTTACAGGCGAGCATTTTTTTGAGGTCTGCGAACAACCAGTAGTCGCTGGGAGCCAAATCTGGCGAATACGGTGGATGTGGGAGCAATTCGAAGTTCAATTCATGTAGTTTTGCCATTGTTTTGATTGACTTGTGACATGGTGCGTTGTCTTGATGAAACAAAATTTTTTTCTTTGCCATATGCGGTCGTTTCTTTGCAATTTCGGCCTTCAAACGCTCCAATAACGCTATATAATATTCACTGTTGATGGTATTTCCTTTCTCAAGATAGTCGATGAATATTATACCACGCACATCCCAAAATACCGAGGCCATAACCTTTCCAGCCGATTGTTGTACTTTCGGGCGCTTTGGACGAGGTTCACCAGTTGCTGTCCACTCAGATGACGATCGTTTTGATTCCGGAGTGAAGTGATAGATCCATGTTTCATCCAGTGTCACATATCGACGCAAAATTTCCCGTTTGTTACATTTAAACATGGCCAAACACTGCTCAGAATCATCAACACGTTCTTGTTTTTGGTCAACAGTGAGCAAACGCGGCACCCACTTTGAACAGAACTTTCTCATAGTCAAATGCTTATGCAATATAAAGCCAATACGTTCTTTTGATATCTTTACGATGTCAGCTAACTCACGCAACGTCACTTTTCGATCATTCAAAACGATTTTGTGGATTTTTTTGATGTTTTCTGGTGTTACCGCCTCATTTGGACGTCCACTGCGTTCTGCATCATCGGTGTCTCTACGACCACGTTTAAAGTCAGCAAACCAACGTTTTATTGTTGTTTCTGATGGAGCGGAGTCATAACAGCCATAACACTTTTCAAGCCATTGCTTCGCTTGAACCAAAACACGAAATTGTTTTTGATCCATTGTTTTGAAAATAACAAAAGTAGCATGACTCTTAGCACAATAACTCATAAACTAATGAATAGAATATCATGAAATTTTAACAGCTGTCTTTTGAAGGTTAGTACTAACTGAGAGAAAGGTGACTGCAATAAAACTAGCGTCATTTATGTGTTAGGCCCGGGACTTTTCAGCCCATGTGTTACCAGCCTGTAAGCTTTCATGGAATTCTGAATATGCCCGTTGCCAGTGTCCCCTTGTAAGCAAAAACTAATTTAAAATAAAATACAAATAATTGAGAAGAACACTGTAAACTTACCTACTTAAGAAACGTGTAAAAATTAGGTTCTAAAATTATTTTAACTAAGTATCAATATTTCAAATTATAAACAATTAAATTCAAATCTAAAGTAGTTGCAAACTTATTAAATACATACCTACTCCGAAGTTTTTCCCTCTTGTACCACCATTCAGTAGTTACTCTTCCCAACCATATAATTTGGAAAAATTTCACATTTTTAGGCGATTTTTTACACTTTCTAATGCCAAATTTCGTTGCTTCCCACTTTGGAAATATTCGATTAATTGACGCTTATATTCTGCATTAATGTAACCATCTTGTGGTATTGCTGATGCAAAATTCTTCCCATTCATCTTGCATCATTTCTCTAATATCTTCCATTATCTCTGGCATAACTAGATGATATTCCAAATATTCTTATCCACGCGTTATTTGAAATTCGAAAGAATATATCCTTTGTACATTCATCTATATATATATATAAAAAGAAATAAGAGTAAGAGGAGAAAGAAACACAAGAAGAAAAAGAGATAAAAAGAAAAAGAAAAAATGATAAAGGGTGGGGGGACGTGAAATAGAAAGAAAGCTGAAAAGAATAAGAGAAAGAAATAGAGACAGAAGGGGACGAAAGGCGCGCTAGAGGCGAGAATCTTCTGGTCTCTTTCTTTTTTCTCTCGTGTCCCCCTCCCCCTTCTCCCCCCGTGCCTTCTGTCTCTATTTCTTTCTCTTATTCTTTTCACCTTTCTTTCTATTTCACGTTCTCCCACTCTTTATCATTTTTTCTTTTTCTTTTTATCTCTTTTTCTTCTTATTTTTCTTTCTCCTCTTACTTTTATTTCTTTTTATATATATCTCATCATGACACGATCCAATTCCGGAAGTAGTTCGTTTATAAGACTTATCGATCGTTATTTTCTCCTAAAAGTTCACAATTCTCATGCAATATCGATTTGTGTAAGATTATCTTCTGTGACGAGTCTAGATTCTGTTTGGAGATGCATTATATTGTAATGTTTGTTTACCAAGCTGGTGGGGTTATAACATGTGGCCCTACTGCCCGTATAAATAAGTCCCCTATAATGTCCATCGAAAGTATTTCGACAACGCTAGGTAAAAATTGGACTTCATCTGCTTCAATATCTTCCGAGCTTGGAAAGATTCGATTTTTCAACAAAAGAATGCACGTCGCCATACAGCAAAGATTCCTCTAAACTAGACAAACGTATCAATCTTTTACAATGACCTCTCACATCTTTCAATATTTCTCCAATGGAATACGTTTGGACACAATTTAGCATTTTCATAACAAACCGTAGAGATCCGCAGGAAATTACAGCAGCTAAGCCACACCAAGTGGCCAGTCTTCATCTAGATGCGGAATGGCCTGTTATTTGACATTTTTCTATAACGATGGGAATATGTTTACCACAATCTTTGAAACTGAACAGGGTCTGAATAGTAACTCTGGAAGGCTTCCTTTGGAAAAGAAAAAATCGATTAAAGTTAGAAACAAGTGATGGAAAGAAAAGCCAAAAATAGAATATTTACACAACGTCTTTCCATAGAAATTTATACAAAAAAGTTATAATTATGTGGATGTAATGTTTCGAATTTATTATACTGTTTCCCGTATGTGTTGCTCTATAATATTGGATCTAAATTATCAGACTTCAGTTGGGCTAAAACTGGTATGAAAGATCTGCATCATTTACCCACTAAAATAAAGAACCATGAAAAATCCCGTTGTTGTAAATCATTATACATTAAAATCAATATGCTGCATTGAATTTTGTACTGCTTTTGAAGTAGCTCATAGGGATCGCGATGAAAGTAAAAAAATCAGGCAGTTGTCAAATATTTAGAGAATCAGTGCCATAAACAGAACATAAAATATTAAGTTAGCACTAAAAATTTGTATTTTTTCGTGTGACTAACATAAGCGCATTAAATAATTAGGTGATTTACATTGTTTGAATTTAATGACAAAATAAAGCAACTATTTCCAAAATTCAAAATGATTACTTGTTTGTGTACAGTGCAGCAGATGACTTATGTATTATTCGTAACAAACATGACCTACTCATTACCTTTATCACCCCTTAGTTTGCAGATTTTTAAAAATGTTAAGAAAATTTAGTGGATAAAATGCTGTAGAATTTTTCTTTATTCACTTCATACCAATATGCTGCGTCTGTCCTAATAATTGCTGTTAAAATAATTTATATCTTTCTATTACTAGTTTTCATCTGCCAACCGCCAATAAAAGTACCATTATGGTGTAAGGTGTATATCTAAGCTAATTAGATTCATTAATCGATTAAATTTCCATCAAGATGCTCTCGTAATGTTGGGAAAACGTGACTATTGTAAGCTATTATATTTTTTACAATCGTCTCCCTTCATTCAAAAGAAATTCTTATTGTAATAAAAAAATAAAACTGAAATCACCTATATCATACATTATGTTTGTGAATACATTTGGCCACGTTTTTATAATTTATATTTGTTATAATTTTTAAGCGTAACGCACTATAGTACAAGAATTAACATATATAACAAATGATTCCACAACTTCTATAGAATAATATAATTTATTTTTGAGTTAGTTTATTACAAATACAATAACTAAAAAAAATTATTAGAAAATTTTATTTCCTTTAATTTAAACATCGTCCAGCGTCATTTACTACACGCTAGACTAACTGTTCAATTAGAAATAAAATAAAATAAGAATAGATTCTCTGGCAATCTTTTTACATTTTTTTTTATTTCAATAGTTAGTGTACGCAACACGCATCTGTCTTCTTGTTTCTCATTTTCTTATTCTCCTGGTTTACTTCTGCATTGACGAATATCCTAGAAATTTGTAAATTCTACAACGTTTTTAATTTCATTTTTATTATTTGATAGCTCTGTATATACCTCAATCCTTAATTTAGACTATATTTGAACTTCTCATTTCAAAAAGTGGAGAAGTAATCTTTGAATGAATTTTTATTCATACATCCAATATATTACCTCCAATGAAATTTGCAATGATTTGGTGTTTAATTTTTTTAAGTATTTTTTGCCAATACGTGCAGGCTGAATGCCAAATTATTAACGCCTGTTAAAAAATAAGGTTTATTATACCCACTTGTTTCTGAATAAGAAAATTTAAATAATCGTTGTTTTGTATACATTTTTCATATAAAAAATACAATTTGTAATTTCACATAAGAATATACTTTGTAAGTTTAGATATGAACCATTTCTTAATCGCAATCTACCTGTTACAGTCATCTATGCATTGGAGGGCGCTTTTATAAATCAAACATGTCGGTCAAGGAGTTAACCTTTTACAATATTCTCCTTTCTATGCGTCTCTGTCAACTTATCAATTTCTTTAACAATGTTTAAAAGTTAAAGACTATCGAATATTATTTTTAATTTAATGCACAATTACATGAAAGAATTGCAATTTCTTTCAATGAAAAGACTTAGATAAAACTATTTCGCGTTCGTAGAATGGAAAATAGAGCAGAAGAGATACTGAGAGGTTTCCAAGTGTATCCTTTAAATTTTTAGGTTATATTTACAGATTTAATATCGATTAAATTTCTTTTTCATGTCATAAACACTTTCGTTTTAAGCGATTTTTCTTATCAATTTTCTACAGAAATTGGATATGTCTTAAAGATGCAGATGGTGGAACAGTTTTTTGGCAAGGTTCGGATGATTTAAGCCTACCAGACATCGAACACCAAGCTAAAGTGCCTAAAAACATATTACAATGTAGGGCCGTTTCCAGAGAATTCAATTTTAGTTCAAAGGAATCGATGGAAAAATTTCGACTTGAACAAGTAAGTGAAATTCATTACCTACATATTTAATGCGTTTAAATTAAATATCTATTATTACCATTAATTCTTTAGGATATATATTATGTAATTATAAAATTAGCGTATTAGATTACTATTGGAAATTAATCTATCTTAATTTTTTGCTATGTAGAAAGTTCTCTTTAAAGGTCGCTGTTTAGAAGAATGGTATTTTGAATTTGGATTTGTTACTGCTGAATCTACAAATACATGGCAAAGTGTTATGGAAGCAGCTCCAGAATCCCAAATGATGCCCGCATCTGTCTTAAAGTATGTATGAATATACCATAGTATATCTCAAAATTTTAACGTACATATTATTTAAAGTGGCAACATTGTGATCGAAACGAAATTTTTTGACGACGATTTGCTCATTACAACATCAAGGGTCCGCCTGTTTTATGTGTAAAAGAAGAAAATATCAGCTACAATAAGTATTATTACGCTAGGGACCATTAATACTGTCAACGACTTAGCTCTTAAGTTGTAAAATTTTGTATATACTTCGTGTTTTAGGTTATCGCTTTGTTTTTATAATTTATTATTGTAGTTTTAAGATCTTGTGAAAAATCTATGAATGTCTACTCAATATTAATTATGTTTATTTATTTATTGTTTCACAGCAATGATCTTTTTCTGTAACATAATAAAAGTCTTTTTCATGTGCAAAAAAGGACATTATTTGTCATTCAAAAATAAATAGTGATTGTGTATAGATGAAGAACCAATAAACTGAAATCGTCATACATGTACTGAGTGATTTTAAATGTTTGAGGGCAGTTTAAATTTCGCGCCTTGCTAAATTTTTGTCACGTTGGCGATTTGGTTTTGAATTCGTAACCAGTAGCATAGCAAATAGATTTTGGATGGGTGATAAAATATTGACAACAGATCTTCAAAAAATCAATTTCATATTGATTTTCTAAGCAGAAAATTAATGTAAATGTGATAACACTGATAAACAGTAGCTCTAAGAAGAACAGATTACAAGTAAAAATGAAGCAAATAATAACGAATAAAATAAATATAAATAACAAATAATAAATAACGTGTCGCACAACCAGTTGACAGGACCGATACTCACAATGGCCACTCTTAACATGTCAAATCCCCTAGAATCCACCGCGCGAAATTTAAACTGTCCTCAAACATATAAAATCACTCTGTACGTTCATACACTACTCATATGTATTGTAAAAAGACCGTGCTCCTCTCATTCCTGAAATATCGAGATTAAGCGTTAGTTCGCAGCTACTGCACCAATTTTACTGTTTTCGGTAATTTAATGACAAGAAGGAGTTTTGCTCGTCGCATGCTGATTTGTGTTGTGAACGATCGTTTCATGCTGACCTCTTTACTACTCTATCTTGAATATATAGGAAATGGGATTAAGAACATCCAAAATGCCTAGAAAACAAGACCTAACATAATAATGCTGCTAAATACAGCTACTCATGGTATTGATGAATTTTGCTGACACACGGACATGTTTCTGCGTAAAATCAGTGTCATCAGTTAATCGACACATTAAAATCCCCTCTCTGTTACTATCACCATATCTTACCTTACAGCTGAAGTGATTATTCTTGGCGCGCCTTCTCTCAAGCAACGCATGGATTGCTAAACCAGAAAGGGCGCGAACAAACTGTATAGAGATCGTTTTTTTTTACCCAGCGTTAATGTTCTGGTAGTAATCTACAGTTTAATGGCATCGGGTAACTGCACATGTGAACGATTTGTTAGGCTTACCACGACGTATTAAAAACACATATAAAATGCAGAAGGAATTGCAATGTGTCGAGCAAAACGTCGCTAGAAATCACACTGATGATGCCGGGTAGGCAGGAACATGTCCCCGTGCTAGCGTTTCTTGTCTCCTTACATTGTCATTTGACGGTTAAATGATTTCATCAATACCATGAGTAGCTGTACTGAGCACAATTAATTATGTTCGGTAGGGAGTGAGATGACGACAAATCGGCACAAAAGATCACAAAACACTGCTGTTGTTAAATTTCTAAAAATCGAGGGATCCCTCCACCACTTAATCTTCAATGCCTAACGAATGGGATACGTACAACACGAAGTTTTTACTGCAAAAATCAATACAAAATGGGCACAAACTCATATCAAAAATTTTGAAAATCGTCGTTGGGCGTCGATTCTACTGGAACATATAATAGCTCGTTCGTCCAGTCAACCAAATGTTGCATAAATGTCAAAAATAACAACAGTTAAGTATACTAAACGCTAATGTTACTTGTCTTTTGTACCTACGAGGGTAACCTGAAATGTTTCCGGAATCGGGATGAGATGGCGTACGAAGATTGAAGTGAACTCGTTGGTCTATGGCAACTGTCAAAATTTCAGAAGCCTACTGTCAATAGTTGTTTAAGAGTGCGTTTTGTGCAACAAGTTAGGTGGTTTCGCAAAAGTGGATAAGTGATAGAACACTTCTAGATGGCTGGTAAAGTGGCCACGGAAATTCGAAATATGTTGCTAGAGGTTCATGGCGGATGTACTTCATCATTTTCGAGTTCAAACGTGGCCGCACTAGCACAAGTGACGAACCACGCTACCAACGATGAAATGGTCGACAAGATTCATGATGTGTTAGCTGATCGCCGATTGAAGCTGGAAGAGATAACAGAAGCAACAGGCATAGAACACGTTAGCCATATCCTATAAATTTTGGAATTTTGGGTATGGAAAGGCTTTCGGCGCGACGGGTACCGCGTTTACTCACACCGGAGCAAATACGAAATCAAGTAACCGTTTCGGAGGAGTGTCTGGCCAGGATCCAACGTAATCGAACAGATTTCTTCATGTGTTTCATAACCGTGGATGAGACTTGGACCCACCACTACATACCGGAGACCAAGGAACAATGGAAGCAGTGAACTTTTCCGGGTTAATCGGCTCTGAAGAAAGCAAAGACCGTTCCATTAGCCGAAAAGATTCGCCATTTTTTGGCATTCCCAAGGTGTGATTCTCATCGACTATCGGTAAAAGGGAATGACGATTACGGGGTAATACTACAGCAATTTATTGACCCGATTCGATGCAATATTGATGGAGAAACGGCCTCGTTTGCAGCGGAAAAAATGCTTTTACACCAAGACAATGTACCGGCTCATTCATCCCGCATCGTTGTGTCCAAATTGAATGAGTTGCACTACAAATTAATGTGTCATCCTCCATATTCACCGAACCTAACCCCCAACGACTTTTTTCTATTCCTAAACCTGAAAGAGTCACTGGGACGCAAGAGATTTGCCTTAAATGAGGAGGTCATCGCCGCTACAAATGGATATCCTGCATACCTCTAAACATTCTACTTTTCCGACGGCTTGAAGAAACTGGAGCACCGTTTGAAAACGTATATTGATCTTCGAAAAATAAAAATAAAAACCACATCAATACCGTGTTTTTCTTGTCGATTCTGGAAACATTTCAGATCGCCCTCGTAACTTTTTCTGGCCTCCTTTTTTACTGCAATACAATAAATACTTTTGATACACTTTGTATATTTTATTATAGGATTCTTCTTTCTTTTTTTTTTGTTTTACCGAAAAATAACTATCGTAGTGCTGAAAAGGTATCCTTATAGAATTTTCAGCAAAAGGATTTACTTTAGTTTAAAAATTATGAGAGTATATTATAAAGGGCCAACAAACGTATTACATAGGTACATTAGGTAATCCAATAAATAAGTCTACTTTTTACAAAACCTATTTCTACGGCAATTTAAGTGATATGGAAGAAAACTGTCGATTTGAGAAATAAATATTTACCAAGTATTACGTCGATTCATTGTTAAATGCAACTTTAAATAGATATGTATAAGCACTTGGATAGAAGATATAACTAACACGGCTTAGCAAGGTCATTTTACATTTTCGACTTTATTGATGTATAAAAAGTTTCTAATGTTAAAATCTTAGGTTTTCGTGTCTAAAATTAGTGCATATTGTCTAGTGATAACCTTAGTGTCATTGAAACAGTTAAAAATAAGGTATTAAAAGTAAGATATTGAAAAATATCGTGCAGTGTTTAAAAAGTGTTTAAAACATGGGTGACAAGCAAGAGATCGAGAGTTTAGAAAAAATCTTATCGAAATTGGACGTAAATGATTTAGAAAGCGTGAATAAAATATTATATGGCACAGGTTGCAGGTAAGTTGTTATTAGTGCTATTTATATATGTATATATATGTATACAGCACTGTTTTATTTTATTTTTAAACAGTATACTAGATGTTTATACATACGCAATTATTTATAGATATTATTTTAATGACCATTAGATAATAAACACGTTCCAATATTTTCTCAACAGCATGGCGCCTGCTACTACGCCCGGTAATAAAATACATCGTAAATAAAAATTATTTACGTAAGTGTGAGAGACCTGCAACATATTTGATGTGGCATGTAGGGAATATGACATAGAATAACATACAGAGTGAACGCTTTGATAGCGTTTTGAATACTTTTAATCAAAAAATTACAAAAGAAATACTGAGAGAGATATTGGGAATTACACTAGGGTGACAGAATAAAATAGACACCTACTAATTAAAAAAAAGATTCTATTCTCGTTATATATACAAAATATTTTAAAATTTTTAAATTAGACCAATATTTCGTCGATCCACCTTTACTTGCGTGAAGTGCTGCGAGTCGTCGTGGCATAGAATCTATTAAATGATTAATGGTGTCTTCTGGAATATTTAACCACTCTTCTGTAACAGCTGACACGAGTTCTTCCTTATTGCTGGGTTTTCGCGGTCGTTTCGCCATATTTGTCTGGATTATGTGCCAAACATTCTCTATTCGATTCATGTCTGGAGTTGTCGAATATCGGTAGTAGTCCTTCTGTTAATATTTGGATATATTTTGCCTCATTTATATTTCCGTCGCAGATTACTAATTGCGATTTTCCACCATACCACATCGCGCCCCACACCATGATGTTCACACCGCCGTATTTCACCGTCTGATGCTAAAATTTATCGTCCAGTTGCTGTGACGAACGTCTCCATACCCACGTACGACCACTATCACTGAATTGCCAATGTCTGCTTTCGTCTAAAAAAATGACAGACCGCCAAAACTCTTCGGTCTTCGTTCGCATTTCGATTGCCCAAGCCATTCGGCGCCGTTTTTGAAACGCCGTAAGGACAGGTTTTTTTCTTTGCCACCCTTTTATACATTCCCACACTGTGGAGGTATCGCAGAACGGTGCGCTGACTTTTCTGTGAACTTGCTGCAAGCTCAGCTGTACTTTTTCGCGGTTCTCTTAACACTTCGCGCACAAGCACCCTTTTACTTCTTTCAGAAGGTCCGGCACGACCTTGTCTCGGCTCCACTGTTGTTTTTTCCTTGCGTTTAAATTGTGTAATCACACGGTTAACTGTGGACAACGGAATATTTAAAAATTTACTTATTTCACGTTGCGAAGCGCCGCGTTCACTCTTGCCAAAGATGCGATCCCGGGTGAAGTCGCTAATATCACTCGAACCTTGTAAGCGAGGCATAGTTGTAACGATACTAAACTATGACGAATTTCTTCCGATACATCTACCCCTACCCCAATGACAAGAGAAAGTTCTTCATTCGTTCTTAGAATTTAGCGGTTTACATATTTATACCGCTTTACCTGGTGTCTATTTTATTCTGTCACCCTAGTGTATTTCTCCATCTTAGACTAATACAAAGGCCAACTGACCCAGGTTGCTCTTAATTTTGTTAGCAAATTCCTCACTCGTCTCTGACTAAAATGACCAAAATTCTTCTACTGAATATGTCTGAGGAGCCTTTTCTGGACAGCCCTTTTTGATCATGTTGTCATTCAATCAACTGGTCATTCTATTATAATGACATGGAACCAGATCTGGCCAGGATATACACTGTGAATGAAAATGAAGAAATAAATTAAATACAGTCCCTGTTCATTTTATTAGGGCCACCCTATCAATTTAAGCTTTTGTGTGTTTCCAACGTAATAATTTACAAATACAAGTATAAAATTCATGAATGGAGTTTGCAATACCTATCTAAATACGTTCCCTAAATATCTTTCTAAGAAATTGAGTGCCAGTTAATGACATCTTACCTATTATTATCTCCCTCATGAATCATTCTGTACTGTATAGAAGATGGGTAGAAATAAGATTGAAACACAGTAATTCGTAGAATATTATTTGGATCGATTACTATTGTAGAAAGAGTATTTGTTTATTTATGTAACAATGTTTTTTCCATTTTTACGTGTTGGTGTTGCACTTTAAGTTATTGCTTGTATGCGCTTTATATTATTTCGTTATGGGTAAGAAAAGGACATAACAAATGAGAAAAAAACACGTATTGAGGCATTTTTTGGTACAGGAGAAAATTCTCACCACACAATTGCAAAGAAAGAAGAAGGATCCTGACGTACAGTACAGCGAATCGCCATTTTAATGAAAGAAAAGATACCCACTACAAGTACCGGAAGAGCGTTTTGCGGCAAGAAAAGGAACACTACTAATCGCGATGATCGACATCCTGCAACTAGCAACTGAAAACCGAGGTTTATGTGTCAAAGAAATAGGAAATGTAATGTCTCAACAACGAGTACAAATATCCACGCGTACAGTACGTAGACGATTGTACGAAGCCGGATTAAAATGTAGACGCCACCTGAAAAAGCCATAATTAACCAAGATTAACACTGATGATGAAGAGAGCACATTATGAATGGGCAAAACGTCAGCAACATTACACAATTGAAGATTGGCGAAAGGTAAGATAAAATAACTTCAATGAATATGTAAATCAAGTAACATTTTTTTGTTTGAACAATGTCTTTTCGTTAAAAATCGCGTTCAGCGATGAGTCGAAATTGGAAGCCATGACGGAAAGAGCTCAATTTGCTAGACAACGTCCATCTGAACGGCTTGGTGAAGCTAGTGTACTAAAAGCGGTGAAATACCCTCCGTCGGTTATGGTATGGTCCTGTATATCAGTCGAAGATTCTGGACCACTGTATTTTTGCCAAGGCACCATGAGTCAGCACCAATATAAGCGTGTATTGGAGGATGTCTTGATATCATATATCAATGAGTTCGATTCGAATGAAGGCCCTTACACATTCATGCACAAGAAAGCACCATGCCACATAGCCAAATTCATCCAAAGTTTTTTGGAAACGCGCGCTCTGCCAATGTTACCTTGGCCAGGAAATTCTCCTGATCTCAATGCAATTGAGAACGTGTGGAGTGTTCTAAATCACGCGTATATTCGACACAGCTACAAAAGAGCAATTAGTAAGAAATATTGAGGATGTATGGTGCTACAATTAAACATACCATTAACGCTTGCATGTCAAAAAGAATAAGAGCAATTTTAAAAGCCAAAGGAAGCATTACAAAATATTAGTTATATAGTTGTGACGATTCTATAAATATTTCTGAATAAATTTATGTTTGTACAATATATACCTTTTTCATTATATATTTTAACAAAATCGCTATTTTAGTGGTGCTAATAAATTGGACAGGGACTGCATGTCAGATAACAGAATGATATCAATTCGACGTCATTTTGAAGACAGAATACGTCATTTATCCACAGCTGGCGCCTTTTTGACGTTATATATGCCGCATATAAATGACAGATAATTCACACATCAGTCGTAGGTCACCGGTAGGTCATAAATACGTCTTGAAGTATATCATTCCTTCAATTCAATTTTAATTTAGTGTAGCCTACGATTTTCATTTAAATTTGGGAACGCTGTGGAACACTAATGTTTTTCAAAAATCATACTGTGATTTGTCAAAAAACAAATACAGACAGAAAAAGTAAGCTACATTTTAAGTCTTTACTAAAACTGGCGACGGACGTTCGTATCCACTTAATGCTTTTACATGTAACTAAATGGTGAATCGAATAAAAGTTGCAAAATGTTCCTTTTCTTTTCCGTACTCTCGAATAATAATGATATTGCCTATTATTAGAAATTCTGAAATGCTCGCTACATTACTTTCGAACCTTTTACAGCAAATTGGATATACCAGACATCCAAGCTGGTGACATAGAGGTTCAGGCGTACAAATTTAGCTGCCCTAAAGAACAAACTAGGTTGCCAAGAATCGTCAGAGTTGGTTTGTTGCAAAACAAAACCCCGCTAGAAACATGGGCACCTATTCAACAGCAAAGACAAGCCCTTTACGATCTTGCCGTGAAGGCCATCGAATCAGCTACTAAGGCTAGTGTCAACATATTCTGTTTCCAGGAAGCATGGAGTAAGATACTCAGAATCAAATCAAAATTTACACTCCAGTAAAGAGAAAACTTTCTGATATTTTTGCATCTTATTTGTATATTTTTCTAAGTATATCAAGTTTTAAACTGAAAAAAATATTCCTTGTAAATTATATTCTTTTCTCACAGGACTTTTATAAGTTTTAAATTCTAAAATTTCAAAACTGGTGTGTTAACCTAGAATTAATAATTAGTGGTTTCGGCAAAGTGGGGCAAGTTGCAGTGCAGTGCAGAGAACAAGGTGGAGGGACCGAGCGGCCGTATCAAGGCGAGTGTTCACTAACGTTTACATACTCGCATCATTTATGTGACCTTCATGAGTAAGCATAGGCGATGTGGACGCAGAAATGTTTACACATAAAATAATAATTTAAAATATATTATATAACGTGATGAAGCACTTACTGTTTTAAGAAGTTTTCACGAAATCACAAACTGGGTGGCATCCATTAAATATTAGAATCATTAAATATGTTTCCACACTTGTTTCAGTCAAATGAGTATGAGGTGCGGAATAAATATTTTTTGATGATGAAAACGACCGTTCCACGTCGAGTCGGTATTTGCAAATTTAAAGTGATCCTTGTGACAACTTAATGGATCTTTCGACGTACCTTCACAAATGTTATTATTATTATTAAATTTGTCTTAGTATGAGAATATCTGAATCCTTGTCAAAAACACTTTCGAATTTCCGTAGTACACTTTCATTTCTTTCACCTTCTACCGTATCTATATATGGCGTGTGAGTGAGCATCATCCACAATTTGAACAGGGTCTACAAACATCGAATCACGAAATCACTTTGTAATTTTTCAATTCTCTTCACTAGTCCGTAGTAGTTCTTGTGAATACTTTCTAAATCGCATTTTACCTGACTATCTTGAAACACTTTCTGGCTTTTCTTGATAGCTTTGGCGTATCTCGGATCAAATTGTAAAACTACCTTCCTTGCATAATGAAAACGTTCGGAGTAGTAAAATGCAACCTTTAACCATGTTCCTCAAAGCATAATAATTGGCTATGGTAGTTCAGGCACTTTGGCGCATAGTTCGAAAAATCTTTTTGTACGTTTTGAGGACTTTAGAAATGAGCAATTAAAGCATTTACTCGAGAATCATTTAGGGATCAATTGCACCACAAGGTTTAAAGCATGGATTTTACATGTTATATGTAACAGATTGCCACTCTCTTCTTTATCGTCACTCATAAACATTAAAAGTTGGGTTGTTGAAAATTGAAATTTGTTCAATGCCTTCAACGCCACTTTCATCGCTAGTACATTTTGCAACTCTTTTGGAAGCAGTAAGTTAGTGGCACCATCACTCGCAAACATTAAAAGTTCGGTTGTTGAAACTTGAAATTTATTGAATGCTCTCAACACCACTTTTAAAATTTCATCGCTAATACATTTTGTAACTCGTCTGGAAACAAGTAAGATAGGGCATGACGGTTCAAACTTTTCCATTGTACGTACCATCAGATTCACTACAGAATGTTTTTGCCGATTGGTTGTTTCGTCCACACATAGCTACAATTTTTTTATCTTGCTATTTTATTCTCAAATTTTTGCATCAGACAGTGAAATACGGCGGTGTGAACATCATGGTGTGGGGCGCGATATGGTATGGTGGAAGATCGCAATTAGTAATCTGCGAGGGAAATATAAATGCGGCAAAATATATCCAAATATTAACAGAATGACTACTACCGATATTCGACAACGCCATTTTATCTAAAGAAGACGCAACTTTTATGGAAGATGGAGCACCCTGCCACAAAGCAAGAACAACAGCCACATGGAAAGAGGAACAGGGGATTCGGATTTTACCATGGCCAGGCCAGTCACCAGACATGAATCTGATAGAGAATGTTTGGCACATAATCCAGACAAATATAGCGAAACGACCCCGAAAACCCAGCAATAAGGAAGAACTCGTGGCAGGTGTTACAGAAGAGTGGTTAAATATTCCAGAAGACACCATTAATCATTTAATAGATTCTATGCAACGACGACTCGCAGCACTTCACGCAAGTAAAGGTGGATCGACAAAATATTAGTCAAATTTAAAAATATTTTGTATATATAACGAGAATAGAATCTTTTTTTTAATTAGTTGGTGTCTATTTTATTCTGTCACCCTAGTGTACTTGCTCCAGAAGGAGACAAATGCTTGATGGTCTAGTAAAGTGAACGACACATTACATAGAACAAAACAAACACCTGTATCAAACATTCATTGTTCACTATATCGTTTGCCACGTATTGCAGAATAGTGTTTCATACTTTTTAGGTGGCGTTCACACTTCTACCTGCTGGTATACGTTAAATAGTTACCGCACTGTACACATCTAATTCTACCGCCTTCGTATTCTAAATTCGGCATACTAGCTATTACGTTTTCTGATTTATTCGAAATATTCCCTTTCCAAAACGTACGGAAATGCGACATTTTCTAAGTATATGTGTACTGACAAGCACTCACAACGGCCAGTCGAACAATACTGCACAAGCGTGCTTAGATACGGGAACTCGATTCTCCGTGCCGAGCACTTCAGCCCTCCATCTTGTTCTCCGCATGGCATTGAAACTTGCCCCTATTTGCCGAGACTAATAATTAGTACTATTGTGTGTACTAAGATAAATTAGGTGCAAGTATCAGCACATATTTTAATGCACTTAACAATCCAAATTAATCCAATGGAATTTGAATTAACAGAAATCTCTTTGGCAGTGTAGCTATATTCTCCTTACGTTCTAATATGATGTTTTGCGAATATAAACTACTAAGTCAGACCAGAAAAAGACCGTAGAACAAACTACACTGCCTTTGCTTCCAGATTATTTTTAATCACTTCATTTAATAAACTCTCCACTAGGGTACAGTTATTACAAGTAAAAAATTCGAGATTTCTGCACCTCTTCAAGTACTTCGGTATACTTTTTCAAGCAAAGAAATTGCTATTACAGTTGTTTCGAAGTACATATTAAAATTAATCAATTACATTACTTGAAACAATGGAGATAAGAGGAACGATGAAATTGTTATGGTGTGTGGTCACCGTTAGCTACATCTAGTTAGCTACATCTAGTTTGCATTCACTCTGCATTTAAAGCAATTTCCAAATCGTTAAGTACTCTTGGCGATATAACATAAGTAGCAATCCCGCCAAGATCGATTGGTGTATTACACTATTTTCTTTTATTATCTTTATTAATTATTTGAAGGCAATAAAACAGAGTTCTATGAACGTACAGAAAACATTTTCTTTAATTGAAAGCTTATTAAAATTCAATACCAAAGGTAAAAAAATAAGTATTTCTCAATTTCTTTTCACTGGATTGCTCAATGTGTTATTTTAATCTGACAATTCAATTATATACATGTTTGCAGCAATGCCTTTTGCATTTTGCACAAGGGAAAAGGTTCCTTGGTGCGAATACGCTGAGGACGCCGAAAAAGGCCCAACCACAAAATTTTTACAAAGTCTAGCCTCGCGAAATAATATGGTAATAATTTCCCCAATCCTTGAAAGAGACGAGGATCACAATGACGTACTTTGGAACACTGCCGTAGTTATAGATAATCACGGGTATTATCTTGGAAAACACCGTAAAAACCATATACCTAGGGTTGGAGATTTTAATGAATCTACGTATTACATGGAAGGTAATACTGGCCATCCAGTTTTTGAGGTTTGCTAAAAACTACGTATTTAAATGTTTAAATATGAACATAAAGTTCCATTTTTAGACGGAATTTGGAAAAATCGCTGTGAATATCTGCTATGGTAGACATCATCCACTAAATTGGCTAATGTTTGGAATCAATGGTGCTGAAATTGTATTCAATCCATCGGCAACGGTATACTTTTCTTTTCTTTCTTCGTAGTAAGTAATTAACACATGGGCTGAAAAGTCTCGGGCCTAACAAAGAAAACACGGTTTTCTTGGTTCAAAAATTAACTTTATTCATCAACGTAATCTCTATCAAGAGTAACGCAATCATTCCAGCGCCGCTCTAACATTTCAATACCACTTTTGTAGAACGATTTATCTTTTGCCTCAAAATAGGCCTCAGTGTTAGCGATAACCTCTTCATTCGTGCGAAATTTCTTACTGGCGAGCATTTTTTTGAGGTCTGCGAACAGCCAGTAGTCGCTGGGAGCCAAATCTGGCGAATACGGTGGATGTGGGAGCAATTCGAAGTTCAATTCATGCAGTTTTGCCATTGTTTTGATTGACTTGTGATACGGTGCGTTGTCTTGATGAAACAATTTTTTTTTCTTTGCCATATGCGGTCGTTCCTTTGCAATTTCGGCCTTCAAACGCTCCAATAACGCTATATAATATTCACTGTTGATGGTATTTCCTTTCTCAAGATAGTCGATGAATATTGCACCACGCACATCCCAAAATACCGAGGCCATAACCTTTCCAGCCGATTGTTGTGCTTTCGGGCGCTTTGGACGAGGTTCACCAGTTGCTGTCCACTCAGATGACGATCGTTTTGATTCCGGAGTGAAGTGATGGATCCATGTTTCATCCATTGTCACATATCGACGCAAAAATTCCGGTTTGTTACGTTTAAACATGGCCAAACACTGATCAGAATCATCAACACGTTCTTGTTTTTGGTCAACAGTGAGCAAACGCGGCACCCACTTTGAACAGAGCTTTCTCATAGTCAAATGCTCATGCAATATAAAGCCAATACGTTCTTTTGATATCTTTACGATGTCAGCTAACTAACGCAACTTTACTTTTCGATCATTTAAAACGATTTTGTGGATTTTTTATGTTTTCTGGTGTTACCGCCTCATTTAGACGTCCACTGCGTTCTGCATCATCGATGTCTCTACGATCAGGTTTGAAGTCAGCAAGCCAACGTTTTATTGTTGTTTCTGATGGAGCGGAGTCCCCATAACACTTTTCAAGCCATTGCTTCGCTTGAACGGTATTTTATCCCATCAAGAAGCAGTGTAAAATTAAAACACGAAATTGTTTTTGATCCATTGTTTTGAAAATAACAATAGTAGCGTGACTCTTAGCACAATAACTCACAAACTAATGAATAGAATATCATGAAATTTTAACAGCTGTCTTTTGAAGGTTAGTACTAACTTAGAAAAAGGTGACTGCAATAAAACTAGCCTCATATATGTGTTAGGCCCGGGACTTTTCAGCCCATGTGTTACAAAGAATAACAACTTCTTGCTGTGCACAAGAAACAATTAGATGAGGCAAATTTCAGAACTATTTTTGAATGAACAAATATACATTACATATCATAAAGATACTCATTACACTAGCCAATAAATTTTAACTTTTGGTTTTGTCATGACATGGTGTATAGTAATTTTAGTGGAAAACATAGAAACATTTACCTATGGTAATAAAATTTAGATGATCAACTTAGCTCTAATGTTACAAAGTAATGGGTGAACCGATTAATGTTTTAGAATTTGAAAATAACATAAAATGCAAAAATTGTTCTGCTATACAAAATGTTTTATTTTATTAGAAAGAATTCATTATGTTTTGAAGGTAATCTCATTCAAATGTGCAGTACGACTTTATTGACAGTAGAGTATTCGACCAGTCCAATTTCTCATCACATTGCAACTAGTATCTCACGAATAACAGTTCTGCTATTGGTTTTTAAATGCTCAGTTGTTGGGTTGTTTATGTAGACCACAGATTTCACATAACTCCACAGCAAAAAGTCAGACGGCGTCAAATTATAAGACCGTGGTGAATAGTTCACAGGGCCATTCCTTATCTAACTTTATCACCAAATTGATCTTGCAGTAAAGTAATGGTTTCATTGGCTGTCCTGTTGAAGTCAGTACTCCGGCAGACTTTCTGCAACAACATTTGGAAAAAAAAGAGTTTAACATTGTCCGATAGCGAACTTCGTTTACGGTGACACGCTGTCCTTGTGCAGTTTCAAAGAAATACAGTTCAGATAACACCATCGGCACAAATAGCACACCGCATTGTAACTTTTTCCGGATGCATGGGTGCTTCTTCATATTCATGAAGTTTGTATTTACTCCAAATCCTGTAGTTCTGCTTATTTACACGCCCAGAAATGCGCGTCATCACTGAAATTACAATACGATGAAGAAATGGATCTGCAGCCGGCTCCTCTAATATTCGAGCAGCAAAATCATGACACAGACCAAGTTGTTCCATATGTAGGATCCAATTGCTGAGCACGACATCTAACAGACAGATTTGGGTTCCCACGAACACCCTGTCTTACAGTATCAACATTGTCTCCATTTCTTACATTTCTGACACGATTTCTTTGATTATTCAGCTACATAAACACGTTCAAATGTATTCACAACATTATAAATTGTTTCTTCACTTGCTCCACAAAATTTTTTGGCGTGTTAAAGATTCCATGTTGTTTTGCAATAACCTAACCTATAAAATTGAGAAATACAGGATGGTGCTTACTCTGCAATTTTGCCAATTCTTTACTTTGAAAAACTAAAGCATTTATTGAATCACCCTTTATTACACAGTCTCCTATAAATAACATCCACAACCTCGCTTATTAAGGTCCAACAGTAATCTGTTAACATAAGATTCCATTTGATCTGGTACCGCTTTTCCACGCCCAACATATGTTGGTGAAAGTCACTACATCACTAACATTGTACATATTTGCAAAACGAAAGTCCAGATGAGGATGTACATTTAAGGATGTATTGCAATCAATGGTGTAAAATGTTTGAATCATACCCACACTAAGGTTTTATAATTTTGTGCTTTTTTTATTTCCCAACAAAAGATTGATAAAAACTAATACGATGAATACCCACGCTGCCTTTTCTTGCCCTGTTAATTCGGTCTCAAATGTTCTCTTACTTACTATTTCTCATATTTGGGGCCTAACAAAAATACATTATTTTATTTTTCTTTTTGTTATTTTGTTGATTCGCGATCCAAGGCCTCAACAAATTCTTTCATAACGGTTTTACCTAAAGAAGTGGTTTATGATCTTTCCTCTTCCTCTAAAGGCTGATACATTGTTTATCCAGCTATAAAGTCCTTTCCTATTAACGTACTAGTAATGATTGCTCAAAAAACGTAAAAATCAACAGTATTTGATGTAGTCCGATTGCAGTCCAAAAATAAGTGTATTAACGCAAAATCTGTAATAAACGAACTGTTTCCAGAATTAGACCGTGTCATGATAAGGTATAAGAGAAAATTAAATAAGTATAACAGAAAAAACAAGCAGATAAAAAGCAAAGAAGAAAAAGTGAAAGGTGAAAAAAGGAGCAAGAAAAAAAGAGAAAGAGGACAGAAAAAGAAAAAAGAAAAGAGAAAGGCGGGATCACGAGGTTTCGCCTACTTCGTAGGAGACTTCTTCAGCAGAAAAAAACTTTTTTTGTCTCCTTTTTCTCTTTTCTTTTCTTGCTCCTTTTTTCGCCTTTTCTTCTTTTTTCACCTTTCCTTTTTATTTCCTTGTTTTTCCTCTTACTCCTATTTCATTTTCTCTTATACGAACGGAGGTCCAAAAGTTTGTGGAATGAAAGAGTTTTAAATAAAATAGAACAATAAATCTATTTTTCCTTTTCAATATAATCACCCTTAAGCACAATACATTTATTAGATCTATGAATTAATTTTTCTAAACCATCATAAAAATATTTTTTATTTTTCGCCTCAAAATGGGCCAAAATTGCCTCCTTTACCTCATTGTCGTCGGAAAACTTTCTTCCACGTAAGTCTTTTTTTAAATTGGGGAACAAATAAAAATCACTAGGTGCCAGGTCTGGACTGTAGGGTGGATGGACTATTGATTGAAAGCCATGCTTGTGCAGAGCAGCCATTGCAACTTTGCTCTTGTGAACCGGCGCATTGTCTTGCAAGAGCAACACACCCTTGGTCAATTTTCCTCGACGTTTTTTCTTGATGGCCTCCTTTAATTTTTCTAATATCGCTGCGTAATATTCTCCGGTTATGCTCCTACCTTTTTCTTTGTAATCAATCAATAATATCCCCTCACAATCCCAAAAAACAGTAGCCATCAACTTTCCAGCCGATTCTGACACTTTGAATTTCTTCGGCGGTGGTGTCCCCTTTTTATGCCATTGCATGGACTTCTGTTTGGACTCAGGCTCAAAGTGATGAACCCACGTTTCATCTCCAGTAACAATTCGCACCAAAATCTGTACAGGTTTGTCTCCACACAGCTCCAAAAATTGTTTGGACGCCAAACGTGCTGCTGTTTCTGCAAAATGGTGGTATCTGATAGTCTAACTAATGCAGATTAAACGGGATTAAACGGGCATCTTGCAGTACAAATTTATGCACTCTTTTGACGATGTGTGATGTGGTGACCTCAACTGGCCGTACTGAGCGGGGGTCGTCTTCAATCGACCGCCGACTATGTTTGAAAAGACCATGCCACTTATAAATCATTGATTTACTAGGGCACTGTTCCCCATAAACGGTTTCCATTTCATTCAATATGGTTTGAGCGTTCTTTCCTTGCTTTGTAAGGAACTTTATCACAGCATGGTATTCAATTTCCTCCGTAGTTTCAGTTTTCTTCCGGATTAACTTGTTTAGCAGGCAACTATTCGTAAACGACTGACGCTATAAGGCTGCAACTTAACTTATATACTAATGATGAGTCGCCAATCAGAATGACACCTAGCGAGCGCCCTTATCCCCACTCCATCCCCTCCATTCCACGAACTTCTGGACTTCCCCTCGTACCTTATCATGACACGGTTCAATTCTGGAAACAGTACGTTTATTACTGACTCTGGCCGTGAAAACCTACGCATTTATTTTAGAAATAGTCTTCCTACTTTATTTTCTCTAACAAAAGCATCGTAGGCTCGTGTTTCACGCATCTATGAATAACCTCTACGAACTGCAGTCACGATGCATTCCAAAAGCTTCAAAAAGTTTATAAACATCACTGCAGCTGACAAACTGTCGTTCTTGCTGTAGAGAGCAACAAGATTCATCTAGACTGTTGCGAACAATACTACTTCGTGTTTTCTGCGTTAAGAGATGCAAATGTGGATTGCGCGATGTAATTGGAGTAAGATTAGAATTATTATTATTATTATCAGTGTAGTGTGACTGGCGATTGGAAATCATCCAATTCGTCATGCGATGTCAACCAATCAGATTAGAATGATGCAAACATTGTCTTTGCTGAAATAAGCAAGTCTCACACGCCTGCAACAAGTTTCAACTTGTAGTTTCTCAGTAACCAGTGCTAAGCCAATACTAATACTTTTTAAATACTGACTTTGGCTAAAAACTTTGTTAGCCACTGTATTTTTTTTGTAAATTACCCCAGTAATTTACAAAAAAATAGTAAAAAAGTACTTTACCGACGTGCTAGTGTAGATACTTTTGATTTTGAAAAAGTTCATATTTGATATTAGTAAAATCTTCATTACGTTTTAATAATCACATATTGTCAATTATTTTGCTTCTTGCGCAAGCGAATCTAAGACATTTTATTTCAGACTGGCGAATTAAGTGAACCATTGTGGGGCATAGAAGCTAGAAACGCTGCTATAGCTAATAGTTACTTCACTTGCGCAATTAACAGAGTAGGCACTGAAACCTTTCAGAATGAATTCTCATCTGGTAACGGAAAACCTGCGCATAAAGATTTTGGACATTTTTATGGTGCCAGTTACGTGGCTGCGCCGAATGGTTCCAGAACACCTGTAAGTATTGCACGTATATTTCAAATAAAACCAGAAGCTTTAACTACACTTTAACTGCACTTTATACGCCAAAATCACTAGTTCTGAGGAAATAAATTTTCTTTTCTAATAACGTAGGTATTTTAAGTGCATTGTTCTATTTCAGTCTATTTATAAAATTTAGGCACTAGTTTTTTGGGACTTAACAAGTTATTATTGTTATTCATACGGAAAATCCACGAAATACTTATGACATAAAGAAATTGGTGGAAATATATTTCAAGTCATTATGTCATTGGAAACATTTTGCAGGGTGTCTCGTGTGATACGATTTTATTATAAAAACATAAAGCAACTTATAACTACATACACTTGTAAGCATAAAGCAAATCACTGGCCTACGATAGTATTTTATAATACGACTGTTAGTTTGTAAATAATGTCGGTTTTGCACATGTGTTTTCGACATTTAAGAAATATTTCCTTTCAATATTTATTCATAAAATTTGATATGTTACCCTACACATGGAAAGAATAATTGATTTTAAATTGCCTTTGAAAATATTGCAAAGGAAATTGTCAACCCTCGTATTTGTATTATGCAGTTATTAATGTTTGAAAATGTTATATATGTGTACACAATCGTCTATATACGTATATGGGGACGACTATAAAAAGTATAGAAATGTTTAACTTCTACATAAGACTGGCTATCCACAAACGTTGACATTAAATTTACCACCTTATTGTCAAACCATGACACCAACGAAACCTTTCCTTCATCAATATTGGCTACCTTCACTACAACCGCACTTCGCTCTTTCTTCTTCATGCCCCCTTCTTTAGGCATATTGGCATTCGGAACCCTATGTATCCTTACCGTTCCCAATGGTAAAATACGTTCTTTTGTTAAATATGTTTGCAGAGGCACAGATGTAAACCAGTTGTCAAAAAATATTTTATAATTCTGATGGCATGGAATACTTACTGCCAATCTCAAGACATTATTACTAACTCCTAAATCAGGTGCATCAATAGGTACAGTATCACTCTGACTGCCTGCAAATATTTCATAATCATATGAAAATCCTGAAACGCCGCTGAAAACGTAAGCTTTGTATCCCCGTTTATATGGCTTTTTTGTATTGTATTGCTTGAGTGTGGATCTTGACTTCGTGAGTATTATTTGTTTGTCTACCACGAGACATTACAAGACATTACTTTACTAATTAATGGATGACCTGTTGTTGCATTCCAGTAATGGCGAGATGCTGGTATTAATGAATAATTGCAGTTCTGTTAGAGAAAATGCAACCGATTTTCCGAATCGCGACTACGTAGAGTACAAATTTGATTGAAAGACGATGTCATTTAGTATGTCATCGGTAAAAAAGAAATTGAAAAACTGACAAGAATTTTCCAGAGTTTGTATATCACCTGGTAAGTCCCCACATCCCAGAAACTTTATCTCATTGTGAGGTCGAATAGCACGACACCTGCTCCATTCTGGATTTTGCAATATGGAAGCAGGAGGCTTTACGAAATTAATTAGTGGAACATCGTCTTCGCAATAAGTTTCCGATATTACAACATCTTCTACCTAAATTCCGCTTTCAGTGTCAGAATCTTCAGCAAGAATGTTCCCTAGGTATACATTTTCATCATTAGAAACATTGTCGTCTTCGCTGACATTTCCATCTGGTATATTAATTGATTCTGCAAACCCAAAATTGTTTTATATATTGCATGCTGTGCCGGATATATTATATATATAATTCCCAAATATGTTAAGCCGATAAGCGTTACAACTATTTTTAATGGGCCATCTGCGAATAACCTAGGAAACTATATTTGAAAGTAATGTTCTATAACTTTGACATTGATGGATACCTACAATATTGTCTAAGGTAAATTTCTGTAACACTTCGCACACTGCACACAGAATTTCCTCCATAGCAGTAATGAAAACTACAGAAAAATATTATGTGCCACTTATGGCACTCTATGCAGTAAGGGCTTAAAAATACCGATACGACAAGAAATATGTATCAATTGAAAATAGTTCACCCGTTATAATATTACTTATTGAAAGATATGCAATAATCAACAGAGTGAATATTTATGATCCTTACGAGAATGCAGGAAACGGGTTGATTTTGCAATAGAAAACAGACAGGGCGATAGCCGCTGTGGATCAGTTCATTGTAGCATTTTCCAAACGATATAGGTTCCTCACTGCCTCAGAGATCACTTAACAACTTAATATTTCAAGAAGAGCACCAATATGTCACATAACAGTTAAGTGGAGATTTCTCGCAACTGGGCTAAAAGGAAAAATAGCTACGAAAAAGCCTTTGCTGGAGCAACAAGATAAAAAAAAAGGGACTGGAATAGGCCATTCAACACAATGATTGGACTCTTGAGCAATTGTATAAAGTACTATGGACAGATAAATCTAAATTCTAAACTTTTGGTTCAAAACGTCGTTGGGGTTATTTTGATGGTACAGCTGTTGGCGATTTGATAAAACTACACGAAAAATGCTGCGCCAAGTGGGGAAAGATTATATACCCATCCAAGAAGGCAATGGTCCCAAATATTCATCTCATTTATGCAGAACTTATTTGATGTCACTCAAGGAAGAAGACAAGTTTTTACGGATGATTTGGTCACCACAATCTCCAGATCTGTCGCGGGGGATCTTTGGGGGCAGCTTTAGGTAGCATGGATTGAAATTGCAGGCGATTATTTGCAATATTTGACTAGAAGAATATATGCCGCCGAAATTCAATCTGTAAGTGCGTATATTGACGAGAAATCACTTTGATTTAAAATTTGGTAATACTTCTTGTTTCTTTTTCGTTGTTAAACATTCTTTTCGCGATGTCAAGTATCTATTAATAAATATTACTACAAACCAACTCTAGATTTTAATTGAAATTAAAGAAAACTTCAATTTTATAGTCGTCAACATATGTATATATATATACTTATTTATTTATTTTGTGACTGACATATAATTCGAATTATCTATCACGAATAAAGTATTGTGTTCAATTCTATTTGGGTCTAGAAAACATTCAAACTGAGTAAAACTAAATGAAAATGTAAGCCTTGAAATGTTTGATTTTGTGTCATCTTCCATTTAGGGATTGTCCCGCATCAAAAATGGCCTCTTGATATGTGAAGTGGATCTTAATCTATGCAGACAAACAAAAGACTTCTGGGGAATACAGGTAACTATGTTTTTATTGTTTAGTGTAGCTACTCCACTTATACGTGTATTTCTGTCTAATTGCAGATGACTCAAAGATTGGATTTATATGCTAGAAGTATCTCGAATGCGGTGCAACCTAACTATAAACCTCAAATTATAAGGAAATCGCAATAATGAAATATTGCAAGATTTATAAAATGTTATATATATACACCGTTCTTCAATTGTTTCTTTTTCCCACGCGTCCAGTACTCAAAAATCTTGACTTTAGATTCATGTAGCGTTCTATACAATGTTTGTACAATAATTTGCTTTTCAAATACATGTGTATCACACAAAGAATTAAACTGTTGACGTTGATTTTCGTTTAAAAAGGTCTTTCTTTCCTAGAATTTAATATTTATTGCGTGATATTGTTAATTTCCTTCATAAAAGGATTGCAATCAGGTACAGAAGTAAGTTAGATTAAGATATATTTTCCTAAATAATAATTTTCTAAGAAAAAATAAAAACTTTATTTCAACGGTAAAAATAATTGAGTTACAAGTAGAGCATATATACCACAGGCATACAACAAGTACAATAAACAATAATTAGTAATTAAGACAAGTATTAACAATTATTAACAATCTGAATTAATTAGACTATACATTTACAAAACCAAGAACTGCATTCATTTGGGAAAGTGACGTTTGTCGTAATGTAGAAATGTTCTTATATAATAAGAATAATCGTTTAACGACGCGATGTAAGGTTTGTACAGGTAAAATGGTGGTTGAAATAAGTTAACTATAAATTTATCTACACGCTATGCTCTCATCTTTAAAGTCTAAGGAGACAAATTCCTGTCACGACAAGCGGACACATCCGACTGATTCTTTGTCATAAAGTATCTTCAACTTCATTCACGTTTCTCTGGAAGTGTTATGTAAAAACAGATGAATAGTCTCTGCAAAGACGGGCAAGTTTCAGTGCCGTGCGGAGAACAGCGTGGAGGGGTGAAGCATGCGGCACGAAGAGTAGAGTACCCGTATCAAAGCACGCTTGTTCAGTATTATTCGACTGGTGCTAAATGTCGCATTTAGGTACGTTTCAGAAACGGCGTATTCCGAATAAACATATTATCGAGTATGTCGGAGTTAGAATAAGAAGGCGAGAGAATTCAATGTGTAAAGTGCGACAACTATTTGACTTGCACCAGCAGGTGGAAGTGTGAACGCCACTTAAAAAGTATAAAATATTGTTCTACAGAGAGTGCCAAACGATACAGCGAACAATTAATAGTTGATATGGGTGTTTGTTTGATTCTATGTCATGTACCGTTCACTTTACTAGACCAACAAGCATTTGTCTCCTTCTGGAGCAAGTATTCGGATTGTACATTAGCAAATCGGACATCGTTAAGAAACTTTATGCCATCTGTTCGTGACTATATTGAAAGGAGAATTAAAGCAGAATTGAAAGACAAAAAATTGTGGTTATGTGTGTGTAACACTCTGTGGTAATATGATGGCGCATACAATGGAAGAGTTTGAACCGTCATACCCTATTTTAGTTGCTTCCAAAAGAGTTGCAAAATGTACTAGCGATAACATTTTAAAAGTGATGTTGAGGGCATTGAATATATTTCAAGTTTCAACAACCCAACTTTCAATGTGTGTGAGTGACGCTACCGTTAACATGCCTTCCTTAGGCCGATCTCTTAAAAAAGAGAAGTGGCAATCTGTTAAATGTAACATGTAAAATCCATGCTTTAAACCCTGTGGCGCAGTTGATCCCTAAATGTTATCCATGAATAAATGCTTTAATAGCTCACACGAAAGCAGTATTTCGAAAGTCCGCAATAGGTAGAAAAAGATTTCACAAACTCTGTCCCAAAGTACCTGAACTGCCACAGCCGATTACTACGCGCTGGGAAACATGGTTAAAGGCTGCATTTTACTACTGCGAACATTTTGATAATGTAAAAAAGGTAGTTTTACAATTCGATCTGGGACATGTTAAAGCTATCAAGAAAAGCTAGAAAATGTTTTAAAATAGTCAGGTAAAACGTGATTTAGACAGTATTCGCAAAAACTACTATGGACTAGCGGAGGGAATTGAAAAATTACAAAATGATTCGATGTCGTTTATGAATTCTGTTCAAATTATGGATGATGTTCACTCACACCTGTGTACGACGCAAGGCTTTAAATTTGCAAATATTACATCACTCGATGTGGAACGGTCGTTTTCATCATTAAAAGGCGAAAAAAAAAATTAAAGTGTAGTACGAAAATTTGAAAGCGATAATCAAACGTTAGGTAACATCTGCAAGTTTAACGTTTAACGAACAACTTAATGTTCCCCAAAACGGATATACAATCGTTTAACGTAAAAGCGGCGTGACCTTTAAGACTTCAAACATTGAATAAAATTGTGCATAACATTGCACGTGGAAAACAACATCTCGCACATTATTCTAAAATCAACAAAATGAAGATAACACAGTATATTTATTTGTGTAAACCTCCAAAACCGTTTGAAGTCAACATGAAAAACCCACGTAATATATAAATATAAATTTCCTGTTGCTTCTCAGTAATAATGTTGAACAAACAAACATACGAATACCCGTAAAATATAGGCAAACAACGTGCTTAACAAAAACGTTGTATTGTACTATATAAAAAAAGAGGATGACACGTTTTACTAAAGTAGTTTTCTAAATTTTAAATATGTGAAACAAATTCTCCTTATTGTAATGCAAGTTGACCATAACACCACGATATAAATGGTAGACTCTGGTAGATGAAATAAAATTTAAGCAATCATACAGATAGTCGTTGAGTTGGTTATTTGAAACTGTACGGTATTTGAGCCTAAATTTTAATTCTTGCCGTAGGTGCTCTATTATATTCAAGTTCGACGATTGCGATGGACTTTAAAGTACTTTTGGACAGTTGTAAAGTAGCCATTACAACACCGGACTTATGCTTAAGATCATTATTCAGATAAAAAATAAATGTGTCCAAAATATCTAATTTTTCGGCACATTGTTTGAAATTATTCTTTAATGTGTCTAAATATTGCCATTGGTCCATGATGCCTTCGATAAAGTGAATATTATCAACACCTGCCGCCGACATGTAACACCACATTAGCGATCCTCCTCTGTGTTTTATGATTGATGTTAAATCCTTTGGTTGTAGCTGTTACGCCACACATTTACTCGTCCGTCCGAACCAAATAAATTTATTTTTGTTTCATCTGCATATAAAACTTTTTCCTAGAACGAGATATCATGTCCTGTATATACTCGTCTGCGAATTCGACTCTTACTTTCCTATTGTCGCTGATATACGACTTCTTTTTAGCGATACGTACACGCAATCCATATTTCCACAGCACTCTTTTAATACTTTCGGGATGAACTTTCTTCCTCAAGTATTGTTTTACTACGATTATCACCTTCGGTAAGATTTTTTTTCGAATAAATGTTGCCTTTGTTGAATATTCTTTTATCATCAGTTCATTTTTTCAATATATACTGAACTGTTTTACTGCTTTCGCCTAGAATTTTAGCAATTTCCCTTTTTTTTAAATATCTACACACGCAGGAAAATATAATAAGAACACACTACTGTATAGGTCGTTCAGAATGAGAAGACACATTGACGTCATTATAGTATGCGCAGAAAATTCGCCTGTTGATGTAGACAGATTAAAAGTCATGGATGTGCTGAATAATATTACCTTCTTCTGGACGCTCTGGTTCGGCGAGCGATCGGAGATGAACTGAGGAACCGTTTCAACTAGGTCAATGTTTCGACGACATCTCACCCATCTTCTTCTGCACACTCCTGTTCAGTTAGCGACCGGAAATAAAGTGAATATATATTCACTAGGGTGACAGAATAAAATAGACACCTACTGATTAAAAAAAAGATTCTATTCTCGTTATATCTACAAAATATTTTAAAATTTTTAAATTAGGCTAATATTTTGTCGATCCACCTTTACTTGCGTGAAGTGCTGCGAGTCGTCGTGGCATAAAATCTATTAAATGATTAATTGTGTCTTCTGGAATATTTAACCACTCTTCTGTAACAGCTGCCACGAGTTCTTCCTTATTGCTGAGTTTTCGGGGTCGTTTCGCCATATTTGTATGGATTATGTGCCAAACATTCTCTATCGGATTCATGTCTGGTGATTGGCCTAGCTATGGTAAAATCCGTATCCCCTGTTCCTCTTTCCATGTGGTTGTTGTTCTTGCTTTGTGGCAGGGTACTCCATCCTCCATAAAAGTGGCGTCTTCTTTAGATAAAATGGCGTTGTCGAATATCGGTAGTAGTCCTTCTGTTAATATTTGGATATATTTTGCCGCATTTATATTTCCGTCGCAGATTACTAATTACGATCTTCCACCATACCATATCGCGCCCCACACCATGATGTTCACGCCGCCGTATTTCACCGTCTGATGCAAAAATTTGTCCTCCAGTTGCTGTGACGAACGTCTCCATACCCACGTACGACCACTATCACTGAATTGGCAGTATCTGCTTTCGTCTGAAAAAATGACAGACCGCCAAAACTCTTCGGGCTTCGTTCGCATTTCGATTGCCCAAGCCATTCGGCGCCGTTTTTGAAACGCCGTAAGGAGAGGTTTTTTCTTTGCCACCCTTTTATACATCCCCACACTGTGGAAGTATCGCAGAACGGTGCGCTGACTTTTCTGTGAAGTTGCCGCAAGCTCAGCTGTACTTTTTCGCGGTTCTCTTTCCACTTCGCGCACAAGCACCCTTTTACTTCTTTCAGAAGGTCCGGCACGACCTGGTCTCGGCTCCACTGTTGTTTTTTCCTTGCGTTTAAATTGTGTAATCACACGGTTAACTGTGGACAACGGAATATTTAAAAATTTACTTATTTCACGTTGCGAAGCGCCGCGTTCACTCTGGCCAACGATGCGACCCCGGGTGAAGTCGCTAATATCACTCGAGCCTTGTAAGCGAGGCATAGTTGTAACGATGCCAAACTATGACGAATTCCTTCCGATACATCTACCCCTACCCTAATGACAATAGAAAGTTCTTAATTCGTTCTTAGAATTTAGCTGTTTACATATTTATACCGCTTTACCTGGTGTCTATTTTATTCTGTCATCCTAATGTACATATATATTGTTAATTGTTTCCAAATTTATTTAGAAACGTACATAGAATTTGTTATATTCGCAAATTATTAATATTTGTTTGTAAAACAATGTCCAAATTCGGAAACAATGTTTCATTTCATTTGTATGTTGAATAAAATGTTAAACAAACAATGGTACTAACTATCACCAATTACGAACAACTAACTACCACCTTCTAAACTGATAAACAATATTGCAACGCCTATAAACTTCCGGCCAACCCTGTTTTAGTGATAATGAACCCGCCCGAACATAAATTCGTTATTGCGCATGTATGACGTATGTATCTTCTCGTTTTGAACGAACTCTAGCAACTGATATGAGACACGGGGGTTTCTCTCAGAGAACTACTTACTTTTGCAGCTGGACGACTAACTGTGAGCGGTTATACAGTACTTCCCTTGAAAACGTGTTTTTTGTTAACTTAGTATGAACTCAAAATACAATGTTCTTATGAATTTGTGTAGTGTATGTACTGTGCTATAAAATTATAAAACACAGTTTGTCACCATTGGTTGGGTAAAGAAGAATAGTAGAAAATGTGTGTCCGTTACTACTGTCAGAATTATACGAGAACAATCCTATGTCATCAACAAATCAATATAAAAATTAAATCAGTACTTAGCGACGTATTAGGTATCGCCCTTCCGGCAGTATTTCAAAAACGTTAATGCGCTTTTATAACCTAATTATGACATTCGACAACCTATAAAACAACGTTAATCGAATTACGTCTCTCAGTACCGCTGCATGTTGTTGGTATGGAAATCTGTTTTGTTATACCTCTATCTTTGTTTTAAACATTATTGAACACACAGGCTTAGTAAAACGTCTGTCTTACCGATATGCTACGAACGAATGACATACGTATATACAGCTGTGGCCATATGTATTCGCCACCCTTTTTTGTTTTTTATTCCGACGAATATATAAGAAATAAAAGAATATTGATCGATGAAAATGTTTCATTGTGAGTGTATACAGATATATACAGATATTGCTTAATATTTGGTAGCTCCTCTCTGGGCTTTTATCACCGCATGAATTCGTCGGGGCATACTGCTCACTAAGTTGTAGCACTGTTCGGGGGTGATTTTATTCCACTCTTCGAATGTTTTTGTTTTTAAGCATTGCTTTGTGGTAGATGAGTGTTTAGCTACATTTCGCTTTAAAATGTACCATAAATGCTCAATTGGCGATAAGTCCGGGGATTGTGCCGGCCATTCCAGGACCCGCCCGTTATTTTCCTCGAACCAGCGCATTACTTCGCGAGATTTATGGCACGGTGCATTATCTTGTTGAAAGTAATACTCTGGCTCATCATTATCGAATAATTTTAACGCACACGGTTCCAGAACTTCTTCCAACATGTCGATGTACGTCCGACTATTCATTCGGCCCTCGCAGACGAACAGTTCTCCGACGCCTGTTGCACTCATGGCACCCCAAACATTGGCCCAATTGTCAATGGTCCAGTCGCGGTGACTTTTAGCCCACAGCAGTCTCTTTTTCTTTTGTTGCGGAGACAACCGTGGTTTATGTCGAGCTTTGTATCCACCTAAATTTAATTCACAAAGGCGTCTTCTAACCGTGCGAGGAGAGATAGCAACATTATGTAGCCGGAAAAGCTCACTGGAAAGCTGTTTAGACCCTTTTTTCCGGTCTCGCAAAGACATCCACTCTAAGACTCGCTCATCTCTGCTAGTTGTCTTCCTTTCTCGACCAGTTTTCGGTTTGTTTGTCAAAGATCCACTCTCTTTGTATCGTTTTATCGTCATTCTAACTGTCGATCGCGCACATTTCACTTGTCAGGCAATAGCAGACACCGACAACCCTTGCTTTTCTAACACCACGATTTGTCCTCGCTCTACCTCCGTGAATTCGCGTGTTTTCGGCATTACTTTTTACTGTATACTATCGTATTACACAGACAAAATCACAGACACAATATCTTCACTCTACCTAGCTCAACCTTACTCTTACAACTTTTAAGAAAGACTGAAGAAATATTCAGAAATTACAATTTTACGTCTATTTACTAATTTACTCAGATTGGCATACAATAAACCATTAATCCCTCATTACCAGGTACCTAGTTAAGTCCGTCATCGACCCTGCTTCTTAGAAATACAATAATATTCGTGTAACACGTTCAAAACGAGAGTGGCGAATACATATGGCCACAGCTGTATGTGTTATATCTTTATCTTTTAAAGTATCTTGGCTAATAACTTTACAAATGTGTGTCGCTATATACTAGACGCGACAATTTGTGACGCAGGGCTCTTCTCTTATGATTCTAATAGGTGAACGAATTTCCCTGTTACTAACTGTCCGTAAATTTGTAAGGAGGCAGTGGAACAAATGCGCAGTAAAAGAAGGTATAACAATGTTATAAATTTTACTTTATTAATCTATAAATTTATTATTATTTACAAGTTAAATTGTCGTTAGGATAACACCTTGGAGGTCTTTCTTGTAGGAGGTAAATGGCGATAAAGTTATCATTCACTATAGTATCATTGGTTAGTCTCTATTAACCGAATGGCGGCTCAACAATAACGGTAAGATTTCTAGATACCGGGGGAGGTGGGGGGAGGCACTCGCTAAGCAAGGCGGTTTTGCAAATTTTTCTTCTCACTCAATTTGTCTATGTACTGTGTGTCAACGGTAAGGAACCTTTTTAAACGGGTACCGTCATAGGGGTTATCAGAACCTGGGGGTTGCATGCGCATCTATAAACAACAAGAGGGTTAATCTACATAATTCGCAAAAGGTTTCTCTTAGGTTAAACTAGCGTAAGATAGTGCGTAACGTTTGAGAGATTTCGATTAATTTTTGAAAGTAAATCATGCAATTTAATTGAAATAATTTTGGATAGTTAAATAGTTTATTACTTCAACCATATACCGTGTTTTGTTACCAAAAAAAAAATGATTTAATATTAACACAAGTAGTATTCAAAAGTGCTCGCACCATGTAAGTCTTGTAAGAGGTGCTTGATTCTCTCAGAAATATCAAAATATCAGAATGTAAAGTGAAAAGATATAAACGGAGTGGGTTAAAGAGTAATTCTTGTGGTAAACGCTTATATTTTTTTAGTAAATATGAATCACTGATTCCTCAGAATAAGCCAAGATTTAAAGATACGTAACATCATCGACTGGAATCAATAGCACTCCCCTAAATGTGAGAGTGTAAATATTTCACAGCGAAGAAGGTCGTAGTATTTACTTTAATGAATAAAACATATGACACAGTCATTTCAAAACTTATTTCCCGTTAGGTACTTCCCAATAGTTATTTAAGACAATAAAAGAATTTACTGCAGATACTAGTTACACAGCTTATTGTTCTAAACTAAAATGGTGTTAGTTTTGCAAACACCGTATTGTTCCGCGGAACATCCGAATTTATATCTTACAAGCTGGCGTGGATAAGTTAAATGCAATTTTACCAACAAAAGCAAATGATCTCGTGTCATAGTTAACGTTTCAAATAGTTTGTTTCAACATGTCGTTCTATTTGAGTATTTAGACATATGTATATAAACCACAGTAAGTATACAAATAGAAAGAAAATATAACCAGTTGATTTTTATTGCCATCAATTTTAATTTCGAATGTTTGTAAATACAATAAAGATACTAGGTGAACATTTATTCATTAAATCTGCCCATTATTTTACTAGATTCTAATTGCTTTGTAAAGAAGTTTTGGGACACCTTGTATATTATTTTAGCAATAATACTGAGCAAAATTAGGAATTTTTTTCGAAAAACTGACAAAAATGTGTGAGTAACTTGACTTCAACCGTTGTATATAATTGTATATAATTTTGTATTTCAGCTGAGTTAAACTCTTTGCTACATTTACTTTTGGAACACGTAAAACGAAAGCTAATTGCACAACTGTTTAAATTTTCCTTAAAGTTGAACAAAGCCTTTTCTAGATTTTGTTTTTTATTCAATTTTAAACCTATCACAAGAATGTCTAAATTTAATTGAACGTTTGCAGCAACTAATCATAACTTTTATGCGCGTTGTGGTTATCTATTTTTTATTAATTTTCATATAATTCTGAAGGTCTTTAAATTTTCGCCAATGTGCCGAAAATCTATTGTTTATATTTGCATTGTTATAAATAAATATATTCAATTAATTTCGTTACAAAATTTAAAAAAGATTATAAAAAAGGTCAATTAAATGGATCTATAAATAGTATGTGATCCAAATATAATATAACTAAATATTTCTGAACCTTAGGGTATCTATTTATTTATTAGTTTGTTTATAATTTATTTCTATGTCTGTTATTTACAATCGGTTTTATTTATACATTTGTTTTTGTTTCTAGTGTTTACTATTGATTGTTTTCTTTTATTACAAGTGATGTACGGTAATGTAAATAAATTATTATTGTTACTAAATTAGTATCATTAAGTTAATTATACGAATTACATTATTGCTTATATTTGTGATGGACCATTTGTAAATAATTTACACAGTTTTTGTACTCGTAAGAGTAATTACTAAACACAAACAAGATCGAAAACAAATATTAATATATGAAAATTTGAGCCTTTAAGATGTACAGGATGCTCAAAACCAGAGAAACTTATTTCTAAAGATGTAAGTCGATAGAATTTATGTTAATCAACAATCATTTGTTGTAAATACTACTAATTAGTATGATTTGGAATGCTGCGAGATTTCAAGTATTTTTATAAATTAATAAAAGTATTTTCTTGTCATTAAAAAAATACGACTTTGGTATATTCAATGTGCATTCAATAATGGATTAATTTGAGCTGTAACAGTGAAGATTAACTATGACATGCAATTCACTAACCACTAATACCTATGTGATCCAATATTTGAAACAACAAAACTCTCTTCTGTATAACACAACCCAAAAGGAAAAACAATTTCTTTCAGTTCGGTTACACGTCATTACTGAAATTATAATTTTTTTTATTATTATTATTTTTATATTAATAAAAATCAGTTGCCAATAAATAATAAGTTATTGTGCAAAACATATATCATTTATTTTTTAACTTACATTCAAAGTATATTTAGATCGAAAGTAAAGAAAAATACATCATTTTGTTGTACAATAATTAAAAAGAATGTATAATATTTTGTCCTTTAATAGTTAATACGACAAAATATCAAATATTGTCGGACGTTGTTACTCTCGCTTTTAGCTTTAATTTATTTGCATTATAGGTTAGTGTTATTTGCAAATAATTGTAAGCAAACTTGCAACGTGAAACAAGCAGAAGTTATAATTTAGTTACGAATTTTTAATGACGTACAACAGAACTTATATACGAGGGCCATTCGGAAAGTAAAGAACGTTTTGAAGGAGAACGCAGCTGCGATCCAATAGGGTTGATTACTACTTAGGTCTGCGATTTTAGAATGTGTGACAAAATTGAAATTTATAGGCAGATAACTGAAGTTTACGGTAACGTGATGGACGAAGCATCAGTTCCGAAGTGGTGTGTCATGTTTAATGGCGGACAAAAGAATGTTCACGATCAAACTCACTCGGGCCAGCCGTCAGTGCTGTTTGGAGGACTCAAAGCTAGGATTTAAACAAAAATCCAAGAAAACAGTCGTTTTACAATTAGTAATCTGCACTCATTGTATCCAGAAATTTCAAGAACTGCATTGTACGAATTTGTTAGTGCAAATCTGAGCTATAATAAAGTGTGTGGCAGGTGGATTCCTCAAATTTCCTCAGACGAACACAAAACCAAACAAATGGCAGCTATATTGTTATTTCTCAGTTGCTATGGCAAGAATGGTGATGGAGTTTAAAATCACATTGTCATTGGCGAGGAGACTTGAATATTACATTTCACATCAGAAACAATATGTCGATCAATGCAATGGAATCCACAACAAAACCGAAAAAATCAAAACAGATTTTTTTATTATGGCTACGGTGTTTTGGAATCGATACCCTTGCTCATCGACTACATGCCTAGAGGTGAGTCTATAAATGCAATGGCCTACTGCCAGATGCTTTAACGACTTCGCCGCGCTATTCAAAACAAGCGGCGTAGAATGCTAAGCAGTGGAGTCATCTTCCTTCACAATAATGCACGTCCGCATGCAGCGGGGATGACAGATGACTTACTTCAGCAGTTTCGGTGGGAAATTTTTCAACATCCGCCATATAGTTCGAGCTTAGCCCCAAAGGAATTTTCACCTATTCCCTAAATTGAATGATTTTTTGAGTGAACAACGCCACGAAAGTTATGAATTTAAAGAAGCTGTTAATCAGTAGCTCCACAATTTGGCGGCAACTGCGTGTGCAGAAAGCATAGAAAAGCAGTACAGTTTCGTTCTAATATTCTATAGAAAAAAATGACTTTGCACTTTCCGAATGGCCCTTTAAAAATTCACAAAGAAGGCTTATTATTTGTTCATAATAATATATAAAATATGTGATTAAAATACAAAATAGTCTGCCTTTTTGAAACAGTAAACTTTTGGAACTCTGTCCAATGGTAGAATCTTTTTAATATTTTGTAGAATAGGTGGATATACATATTAATATTATTTGAAATTTTAAATAACACTTTTCGTTTATTCAGACTATACACCGAAAACAAATCAATTTTATTACGAATATACTACAGATTTTTACTAAAGTATTAATACTTGGAAAATCCTAATGAAAAAAGAATGTTTGCTATCCGGGTTAAATAAAATGTTATAATCTTTTTCTCAATAAAGGAAAATTGATTTCATAAATATATATAGGTTTGTCTACATAAATAGAAGAAAATACGGCGTAAGAAAAGTGTACGCTTAAATCTGCTAATTTATAATTGACAACTAAATAACTTGGCGTTACTCTTCTGTTTTAAGCGTTTCCCACAAGAATATAACATTTTCAACAAAGTGTATAAACAGTAAGTACTTATTTATTTAAAATTTATTTATTAAAAAAACAATTATTAGTATCAATGGATTAACACAAAAACACAACACATAAATAAATAATTCTATAGAAATTAAATATAAAAATAACAAACTTATATTACACCCAAAAGCCTAATAAATTACCAAAATATCTGCAAGCATATCAAAACTTAATTTATTTGACGTGTGTTCTAGTATTATAGAAAATCCTTCAAATCCCTATACAATTCATCATTTTAATTTCACATGACATATTGTACGTGTTATCGGTATATCTAAAACATACAGATATAATATCAGGTAACCAGATAAGTTCATGCAGCTTTTGTATACAGCAGGGTGCCATGGATATTTTTTAAGTTGTTGATCGATAGTACTTGTCTGTTATCTACTTTAATATGAATCTTTTTTTTGTCGGATACACATATATCGCATTCGGAGATGATGCCGTTAGTGATCGAATGGCATAGAAGTGTTTCAAGAAATTTTCTTCGAGAGATCTCAACTTGACCGATGAAGCACGTTCTGGAAAACCGAAGATCATTAATAACGAGGATCTTAAATAGGTTGTTGAAACCATTTGTTTGCACTTTCATCAGCTAGGAAAGACGTCGAAATTAAGCAAATGGGTCCCACATGAATTGTCAAATGATGACAAATTAAGTCGTCTTACCATTTATTCGGCTGACATTTCACGCAACGAAAATGAAGCATTTCTTGATCCGTTGTTAACTTGCGACGAAATGTGGATATTGTACTCAAATTCGAAGCGTTGGTATCATTGATTGTTGCCTACTGCTTCGATACCATACACTCCTAAAGAAGATTTTATAGTGTGTTTGGTGGATTGTAGTAGTCTATTATATGCTTTTGGAAAGGAGTCAAACCATCACTGCGAACTTCTGAACAGCTTCAGTGAGTACAAGCAGCATTCATCCAAAAACAGCCTTATTTAGTAAATCGAAAAGTAGTGGTACTCTTACAAGATAATGTCAAAAAGCATATAGCAAAATTAACCAGAATAAGAAATTTCTGAACTTGACTGGGAAATATTACCGCACCCTCCATATTCTCTTGACATTTCACCAAGCGATTACAACCTTCTTTCCTCAGTTGACAGTTCTACAAAGGTGGAACACAAAAGTTGGTGCCACGTTGGCAAAGGATAATTGAATATGATGGCAATTATTTCGATGGATAGTAATAATAAATGTGCATATTTTACCATGAAGAACTGCACGAACTTATTTGATTAACTTATAGATCAATTTCACCGTAATAATATATTCAAATAAATCAGGTTTCAATGGCTATTCCCGATAATTTACTCGAATGAAACTATCTCTTTAATCTCTAGCTACTGACCAATTAACCACCACAACATGAAAATTAAATAAGTTAGTTACAAAAAGCTCTAGTTAAGGTTCTTTTTTTTTTTATTCGATCGCTTTGTTACGCCCTGATATTTTTCATGTACCTAATCGCTTTATTATATGTATTTAGCTAATTTTTTGTTATTATTTAGTAGCCTTCTCCTTAATTTTTTTCTTTTTGTATGCGTTTCTGAAAAAAAATTTGAATCATGTTAGTACAATCGATAAAAACAATTGAAGCAAAACCTATATATATGAATAGGCACATACTGAAGAATATTGAAATTTTATCAATTATATACTATGACATGGCAGGTAGGCTAACATGTGGGTGTCTTTCGAATGGCGTTCTTAAGCACGAAGCCTCAATACACATTAACTACAACTAATCGTAACTCTTTTTTCGAAAATCAATTACTGTTATTACCACTCACATTACGAAAAATCCACTAACTTTCTAAACACGAAGCTTTTCCGAAAACTAGGAACTATTTCGTTCTACCGCGACCGCAGCGCTATTAAATTCAAAGCAAAAGACGTAGAAGGTTCAGTCCAGGCATTATGTTGCTTCATGGCAACGCAGGCCCCATTGCAACCTTACTGAATAATTTGTTTAAGATCAGTTCGATCACCCGCCGTACAGCCCTGATCTCGCACCTTCTGACTACCATTCTTTTAATGAAGCGTTATTTTGGAGGGAGGCACTTTAACAGCGATAACGACTGTGCTCTGCAGTGGCTGTTTTCACTGGCGGCATCTTTCTATGAAAACGAAAATTGGTTTTCCGCAGTGACAAATGTCTGAGCAATGGTGGCAACTATATAGAAAAACATATAATTAATTTTTATTAGTTTGAGATTGTCCCTTTGTAGTTCCATAAACATCTTTAAATGGAAACAACTGATAACTATGCCAGTTCCGGCTCTATAATCTTAATCCGTCTGTGTACCATGCTAGGACTTCTCTTTTGCATTATAATCCACCAAATGTCCACTCAGTACAGTTCTCTATGATTACTTTATACGGTTGATCGAAATGATATTGCATAGGAATGATATGACTAGCAGTGTACTAGTTTGTTTACGTCAGGAACTCTGAGGAGTTTCAGGTATCCTCTAAAATTTTCTGGTTTTAGCTCTTTGAGCTGCTAAATATAAGGGCACTTCTATATGTAGATGTCAAATGTTATTTTCAGAAGAACTTGTAGAACTGATATGGGGCAACTATGCATCGCACATGTGATGCAGCACAGTCTTTGAGTAATTTTGGACCACCATATTAATAAGCTACAAGTGATGAGTCTAATTGTTGCCATATATGACCGAAGGATCATTTGTGAATTAATTTATTTTGTGACTTCACAATTTAATTAGTATCTTTACGTTGGGCCAGATTGCCAGCGTTCTACAGCATAAATCTAGAGAATTCTTTTTTCGATGTAGAATTATTGATTACCAACACTGACTACTACTATTACAAATGTTATTTAGGGATACAATCAAGCCTTTTTCTTTAAAGCTCGGTTGTACTTACGCATTTACTATATATACGATTATTTTGTGCATTTTGCTTATACATCTGGACGTATCTGGACTTTAAATGACTCCTAAATATAAAATGATTCCTGTTTCATCCGGGGCTTTATCACAAACAATATTGCTCAAGTGATATTACTGATATAGCAGTAAACTCCACTCACACAAATTAATTAATTATGCGGAACGCAGCGTTTCGAGAGTACGTGGGCTCTCATTGTCAACCGTGTTACCGACTGTAACAGTTTACTGCTATATCTGTGAATTGTACATCCGCACAGTCCTTGCAATCGTCATTTGATATTACTGAAATATAAATTTCAATATCCAACCGTACATGCCCATTTTAATATTTTGTATAAATCGCATTATTGTTATTTTTTGAATTATTAGATGACTCTTTCAACTGTATACCACTAATGTATGCCCTACCATTATCCTATACTTTTCTTTACAGGCGAAGTCTGATTCATCCACATCCTTGTAGCAGTCACTTTTGTAGTGCGGTGGTAATGGTTTACCTTCATATTCACACAATTTCTTGAGTGGTTTAGCTCTGGAAAAAAGAAAAGTAAAATTAGTTTAGTACTGGTGATTTTTTAATCGATATTGTCAGTTCTAAAATTTAAAATTTAATGCCAGTAGCTTATTTGAAATCTGCGAAACCAATTCAATCATTTGCAAATGCATTACTTATCTGTTAAAAGTTTGCATTTGATTGTTGAAGTGAGACAAACATATAATGGATTTCCTGAATTCAAAAGCAAGTAGTAAAAGATTAGTAATATTATTAAGTATATTATAGTATAGTATGCACTAGGGTGACAGAATAAAATAGACACCAGTTAAAGCGGTATAAATATGTAAACAGCTAAATTCTAAGAACGAATTAAGAACTTTCTCTTGTCATTAGGGTAGGGGTAGATGTATCGGAAGGAATTCGTCATAGTTTAGTATCGTTACAACTATGCCTCACTTACAAGGTTCGAGTGATATTAGCGACTTCACCCGGGGTCGCATCGTTGGCCAGAGTGAACGGCGGCGCTTCGCAACGTGAAATAAGTACATTTTTAAATATTCCGTTGTCCCCACACTTAACCGTGTGATTACATAATTTAAACGCAAGGAAAAAACAACAGTGGAGCCGAGACCAGGTCGTGCCGGACCTTCTGAAAGAAGTAAAAGGATGCTTGTGCGCGAAGTGTTAAGAGAACCGCGAAAAAGTACAGCTGAGCTTGCAGCAACTTCACAGAAAAGTCGGCGCACCGCTCTGCGATACCTTCACAGTGTGGGGATGTATAAAAGGGTGGCAAAGAAAAAAAACCTCTCCTTACGGCGTTTCAAAAACAGCGCCGAATGGCTTGGGCAATCGAAATGCGAACGAAGCCCGAAGAGTTTTGGCGGTCTGTCATTTTTCAGACGAAAGCAGTACAGCCAATTCAGTGATAGTGGTCGTACGTGGGTATGGAGACGTTCGTCACAGCAACTGGACGACAAATTTTTGCATCAGACGGTGAAATACGGCGGTGGGAACATTATGGTGTGGGGCGCGATATGGTATGGTGGAAGATCGCAATTAGTAATCTGCGACGGAAATATAAATGCGGAAAAATATATCCAAATATGAACAGAAGGACTACTACCGATATTCGACAACGCCATTTTATCTAAAGAAGACGCCACTTTTATGGAGGATGGAGCACCCTGCCACAAAGCAAGAACAACAACTCCATGGAAAGAGGAACAGGAGATTCGGATTTTACCATGGCCAGGCCAATACCAGACTTGAACCCGATAGAGAATGTTTGGCACATAATCCAGACAAATATGGCGAAACGACCCCGAAAACCCAGCAATAAGGAAGAACTCGTGGCAGCTGTTACAGAAGAGTGGTTAAATATTCCAGAAGACAACATTAATCATTTAATAGATTCTATGCCACGACGACTCGCAGCACTTCACGCAAGTAAAGGTGGATCGACAAAATATTAGTCTAATTTAAAAATTTTAAAATATTTTGTATATATAACGAGAATAGAATCTTTTTTTTAATTAGTAGGTGTCTATTTTATTCTGTCACCCTAGTGTATATTATTTATTAGTACCTCCAATAAGATACAATATGAGTACAGTTATCGCAATGATATTTGAAAGTGATGGATGGTATGCACTAATCCGTGTATGACCGTATTATGGTAAAATTATTCTTAGTCCGTTAAATATTTAATTCACTCAATATTGAGTGTTTAATGCTCTCATTGTTGAAATATTATTGCACTCAATATTGAATATTCAAAGAGATTAGCAGAAGCGTTTAGTTATAGGTTTTATTATATATAATTAATAATTTGTAATTATAAGTATTTGAACCTTTAGCTTCTCAATAATAGTACTAAGTAATACAAGCGAGAAACAATTACAAGATATATTCACAGGTATCGCCGTCAACTCCACACCACCCAAATTAATTATTCGTTCGGGATTAATTTGAATCCACGACTACTTCAAAAAGAAGATGTATGCGATTACATACATCTTCTTCTTGAGAAGATACAACCTGAGAGGAAAACAGCATATAACATATATAAAGAACATAGGAAGGTTAATGAGGAGTTAAAGTTTGAAAATATGCCACCAACGAGGAGGCATAGAGGCGACAGTGTGATGGTTTGGAATTCGATGCTGGCGACTGAATTTACACATCAATGGGGATGTACTGAATCAGCTGAAATATGTTGTTAGTCAGTGTTGATCGCTTAGTTCCTACAGAACGTATATACAGACTTGTATTATAGATAATTACTCTGAGCACATTGCCTATAATGTAAAGCATTCAATACATTATATTATAATGTATTCATTGCTTTAGTGCTTTAGCGCTTTAGTGAAGTTCAAAAGGTATTCACAAGTTTTGGCTTGCCCTTCTATGGTCAAATGACGATTGCAAGGACTGTGTGGATGTACAATTCACAGGTATAGCGGTAAACTCCACTCGCACAAATTAATTAATTATGCGGAACGCAGCGTTTCGAGAGCACGTGGGCTCCCATTGTCAACCGTGTTACCAACTGAAAGTAAAAACTGTATCACACATGCAAATTATTTTCTACGCATGCTCTAAACAACAAAGGAAACATAAAAGATTTTCTAGCAGAACTGAACTCAAAATTAACCACGATCAAGTTTACTATTGAAGAAGAAGTGAACAATCGCCTTCCGTTTCTAGATACTCGAGTCATACGCAATAATAATAAATTAGAAATAGACATCTACAGAAAAGAAACTAATTCCAACAGATTCATCACGTTTGATTCGCACCATTGCGAACAACAAAAAATGTCCGCGATTAGTTTTCTGGTCAATAGACTCGTCAGATTTCCGCTAAACAAGAGCAGGTATGACGAAGAATTAAAGTATATCAAAGATGTAGCGAGGTATAATGGTTTCTCTTCTATGGATGTCGACCGTATTTTAAGGAAGGTCCAATACAAACAACACATCAGAAATTCCACGACTTTGACATCAAGAAACACCGGTAATAAGAAATTTATAACTCTTCCTTTTCACCCAACAGTAAAAGGGTTAAGTAAAATTTTCCGACAACTAAACATGAACGTGTCTTTTGTGTCAAAAAACAACTTAAAGAATCTCTTAGGGAATCCCAAAGATAAACCGAAGATGATAAAAAGGTCTGGAATATACCAAATCGCATGCAATGATTCTGAGAAAATTTATATTGGACAAACAAAAAGGAGTATCGAAACGAAGTTCAAAGAACATATTAGACACTATCGTTTCGACAAACCTGAACTATCAAGCGTAGCAGAGCATATGGTAAAATCCGGACATAAGATTGATTTAAAAAATCTGACACTACTTAAAAACGCGAACTCGTATAGAGAATTAGACACGTACGAAACGGTATATATGAAAAAGAACGGAAACTTATTGAACAGAGAACCACCCCCAATTGCACACTCGAGTTTGATGGATTTATTACCATAGACCCTGTTAAAGATACGGTTCGCTTTCGGTCCATCCTTCCCCGTAAAAGGCATGAGGCCACCTAGTAGATTGTAAATAGTCATATGGTTAGAAATTTTAGAGCCTGCGTAGAAAATAATTTGCATGTGTGATACAATTTTTACTTTCAGTCGGTAACACGGTTGACAATGGGAGCCCACGTGCTCTCGAAACGCTGCGTTCCGCATAATTAATTAATTTGTGTGAGTGGAGTTTACTACTATACCTGTGGACTTCTATGGTCGGCTTACATAAAGGTTTCATCGGAATTTTGTATGAAAAAGCAACTGAATTAAATGTGCAAAAAGATGATTTGATAGTCCTTCATTGCATTATCCACCAACAGAACTTGTCTTCTAAGTCCATTCGACTCCAGAATGTTACGAATGTGGTAGTAAAAACCATCAATTTTACTTGACCCGGAGGGCTTAACCATCGTCAGTTCAAGGCGTTTTTGGATGAAATATCAGCCGAATATGAAGATGTAACATACTATTGAAAAGTCAGATGGCTAAGCAGAGGGAAAATGCTGAAACGGTTTTACGAGCATAGAAATGAGATAACAGATTTTATGCAAATAGAAGATAAACCACTATCTGAATTGAGTGACCCAAAATAGATATGTGACTTAGCATTTCTTGTCGACCTTGCAGGCCATTTGAATGATTTAAATTTAAAACTTCAAAAACAAGGGCAGTAAATTATGTACAGCCGTTTGAAAGCGTTTCAGAACAAAATCCGTTTGTGGGAGACACATATGCTGTCTGGTAACATTTCACCGCGCTTTCAAGTTACTGTCGGAGCAATTTTCGAACAGAGTTAGGAAGACAGTTTCAATTTGCCACTCCAACAAAAAGTAATGTATAAAATGATCCAATGCACTTGCAAATTTAGTTGATTGAGCTTCAAGAAAACTCACTCCTAAAATCTAAATTTGAAGACGTGGAGTTGTGCGATTTCTACAAAAAATACCTGGAAGAAGACCATTTTGGGAGCTTAGAAAATTCGCAAGAAGATTGATTTGTGCGTTTGGCAGTACTTATAAATGCAAACAGTTCTTTTCAATGATGAAAGTTAATAAATCGTACAAGGCTGACTGAGGATAATTTGGAAAATTCTTTACGTGTTTGTATCAGTGGAATTAATCCAAACATCAATGGATTAGTTTCCCAAACTCAAGCTCAAGTGTCTCATTGATTTCGTTGTCGCTATTTAACTTTCGTAGTCTGTAATAATTCTAATGTTGTACCTATTTTTTTCATTTCATTTTCTTATTTAAATAAATTGCATTATAATAACATTGTCGTATTATTTCATGTCTGATATCTATCGCTAAAAATTATGAACACTATTTTAAAATGCGCTACTTTTAAGTTTGGCCCACAACATGTCAAAGGTTGCCCATACTTGCATTATAATATCCCCAGAATTAATTAAATAAATAAACTAATTTAATGTCTGTTTATTCCCGTTGCTGTCAAAAGAACATCCGCAATTTTGTAATCTCTTTCAAATCTTTTCGAATACAGTGTTCATCAATTACTATTTGTAAACCTGTCATTCTGCATAGATGTATGTACCCTCAGTGCGTCATCCTTGTAATCCCATTAATTTATCTTTTTTACTTTTAAATATTTTTGTGATGATTATACTTATACGTCAAAGGCAATATATCTACAGATCTTTTATGCATTTTCTCTTGTCATTATATTAATTACTTATACTTATCATATGTAAAGTTCAAAGTGTTTTTTCGTTTACCTTGAATATTTAACTTTCAACTAAGAGATGTAAAGAACGATTGCTTTAAAAGGTATCTTGTAACAATTAAAATAATTAATATTTTTCCTTTACAATTTAAGTAGTTAATTTAATCTTACATTAATTATTTCATTTCTTACATGATTGAAGGAGAATAACAGGAGATAGATAAAATTAAGAAAGCCAATAAATTCTTACGATATCCTTGAACTTATGAATAGTCAGTTATTACGGAAACCTTATCGTCTTAGAAAGTTGTTTTGTGTTTTTCTTATCTCAATTACTAGTGGGTAATTAGTATACATCAGAGACCCGTTATATTGCAGTCTAAACACAGTATACTAAAAATGGGAGAATGTTGTTTATGCATACATATGATACTTCATAGGCGCTAAATGATTCTTTTTACTTTCTCTAAATTTGTTTAATCTTATACAAACGATTGTGAACTTCTAGGTTGAGTAGAGAAAGCAGCGACTATGTTTTAATTGAAATCATCACATAAAAAGTTGACAACAAATACCTTCAACAACAAAACACTTTACTGACATGTTAGACAACAGTGAAATTCGCATTATGATGATTTATTTGAGCTCATGTAATATAGTATATCGGGTAACCAAAAAAAGTTCGTGCGGTTTTTTTATGGTAAATTATACTTATTTTGAAGAAACAATATTACACTATTATTCATCGAAATAATTACCAACATACTTAATGAGTCTTTGCCAAGGTGACACCAATTTTTGTATGCGGCTTTTGTCGAATTATTTTGGATTAAAAAATTGACGGATTGAATTTATTACATCAACTCGAGTTTTTTTCGAGTCTATACCTCATACAGTTGTCAAGAGACAAAAAATTGTAGTAATCACGTGGCGAAATGTCGGGAGAATATGGAGGGTATGATAACGTTTCCTAGCCAAGTTCAGAATTTTTTTTCCGGGTCAATCTTGCGGTATGCGGTTTGGCGTTATCCTCTAAGAATACCATTTTCTTCGATTGACTAAAGAAGACTGCTTTTGGATGAAAGCTATTTGTACTCGTTGAAGCTGTTCAAAATAAAAGTTCGCAGTAATGGTTTGACCCCTTTCCAAAAACTCATAATGGATTATGCCAGTTGCTATCCATCAAACACGCAATAAAATCTTGTTTGGGTGCAAGGAAGTCTTGGGAGTGTGTGGTATCGAATCAGTAAGCGACAACCAATCATACGAAGGCTTAAAATTTGAGTACAATATCCACTATTATCGTTGCATGAAACGTTTGGCAAACAAATGGTAAGACGTGCATAAAAACCATTGGCAACAATTAAGCCGGGTTGCGTGATAAATTAGTAAAAGCTCCTGCAGGTAATTAAACCTGCACGGAAATTTTTGTAGATCTTTTCGTTTAAGGATTGCCTGAGATGTGTCATATGAAAGTTGCACTTGTGAAAGCCTGTGAATAGATATATTTTCAGCTGTCCGTTTTAATGATCTACCACTACCTCGTTTTCGGAATACAACGAAACGTTGCCACTGATTCTTGAATAACTTACCGCAAACTTATGTTACTCGAAAATTTGGAAATTCTACCCGAAAATCACCTATACATGGTTACAAAGCGTACGACCACTCTCTATTTTCTAATTTTATACAATTTGTGAAGTATGATTCGATAATGTAAGCTTTGTGATTTATTATGAACATTTTTGTATCAATAAATCAATGCAATACACATGGCAAATATATTTTATTTGTCAATGTCAATTCACTACTCACTACCAACACGATATTTTGAAGCAATAATTTCATGGCATGCTAGAGGGTCAATTTATATGATCACGTAGAATTTTCATCACTGCGAACATTGCTCACTGAAACCTTATTTGGACCATACCAAATACTACAGTATTTAGCAATCACTCGATTTGTTAATGTATCGAAAGATGGATAATTGTTTTGGAATATTTAATATATTATTACGTATACTAGGGGTACGATAAGTTTCAATGCACGTCATTAACGCGATGTCCTACATATAATCGAATGACGTCATAAATATGCAATGCGACCATACAAATAAATTAAAAGTATTTTATGTTAGTACATAATTATAACATAATACTTAATAATTAGAGTAAATTTCAATGGATAACGCAACATATTGTTTTTTAATACAAACGCTCGTTTTATCAAAGTTAAAAATGTAAAATAAATTGTTATTGACTTAATTATTATATTTTCTATATCGCAGTACTTTTACATTGGTGTTATCGATCATATTTGGTGAAATACAATGCTTTCGGTTGTCTTTGACCCGACCATCTTAAATGTTGATAGTTCGTAGACTAGATTACATTAGTATGTTAGGTTAGGTTTGATACCGAGTCTATGTGTCTGTATCGGGCAACGGCGTAAAACCTGATGTTACGATTTATTGATGACGTGTATTGGAACTTAGCGTGCCTCTAGTATAGAACCTGTTACTTAATAATAATAGTAATTTATTTCCAACAGGTACACTACTCAGTTACAGGAAACACTAAAATTAATATGCATGATAGCAAAATACAAAAAGAAAAAAAACGAATATATATGTATATAAAATAATTGGTAAGGTACATGTATTTAATGTCTCAAAAATACTAAATATTACTATTACCCTATGGAATAAGAGTATATAAAAAAATCCTCACGAAAGAAAAAAAGGGTTACTGTATAACACGTTGGCGTTTCTAGACATATGAGTTAGTGGTGCTTTTAATAGTACGTTGGTTCGTGCCGTGGGGATAAAAAAAGTATCAACAGATCTATGATTGTAATGGGGTATGCTAAAGTCCACTTGAGATGATAAAGACGGAGAATCAATATGCTGCTGTATCAATTTAATAAGAAATGTCGCGCTAGCTGCGTCTCTGCGACGCGACAGCGACTCGAAATCATGCCTACAGAGTAAATTGATATAATCAGTACCACGAAAAGGATAAATACCATCAGATTTATACGAAAAATATTTAAAAAATCTCTTCTGAACTCGTTCAATTGATAATTGGTAGTAGTGATAACATGGGTACCAAACAATAGAAGCATATTCAAGTTTCGAGCGGACAAGCGAGTAGTAGACAGACTTCAAGGCGCAGGTGTTATAAAAATTCTTGCAGGATCTGAATAAGAATCCGAGCGACCCAGATGCAGCAGAAGTTATTGCGTCTATATGTGTGGAGAATGAGAGTTGGGAATCAAATAAGAGTCCAAGATCCCTAAAAACGTCAACTCTTGGGATGAAAGCGTTAGAAATGCTATAGTGAAATATGCACATGTATTAATGTTTAGCTGAATCTTGTTTATATAACACTAATCATTAATGACACTAACGTTTCTCTGTAACCTTAAAGAATCAGAGGAAGAGCTAATTGTGCTATAAACTTTAAGATGGTCAGCGTATTCAAAAGCATTACAATTCAATGATAGTAGAAGATCATTGATATAGATATTGAAGAGGAGTGGTCCCAAATTGGAGCCCTGAGGTACGCCGCTAGAAGCAATGAATGTGTGTGACACAAACCCATTGTAATGGACATAGCATGATCGGTTGTGAAGGTAGGATTGAATTAGAGAGATAACGCCAGGAGAAAAATCAATGGCAGATAGTTTATCTATGAGGATGTAATGGTCAATTTTGTCGAATGCTTTGGTAAAATCCGTGTAGATAACATCTACTTGTCGATGATTGTCAAGTGCTTCGCTGACATACTGAGTAAGTTCAACTAAATTGGTAACAGTTGACCGTCCACTAACAAAGCTATGCTGGTTAATAGAGAAGTATGGCTTAACACAGTTGTACAACCTAGTATACAGAAGTTGCTCAAAAACTTTAGCACAATTAGGGAGAATACTAATTGATATGTAGTTAAGAATACCAACCTTATCGCCTTTCTTGTAAACTGGTGTTATCCTACTAACCTTCTAGTAAGATGGAAAGGCAGAAGTGCGAATAACCAAGTTGAAAATAAAGCAAAGAGAATCGCATAACACCGGAGCACAATCATGCATGAGAAAGCTCGGAATATCATCATGTCCAAAAACAGAAGTTGTTTTGAGTCTGTTCAAAGCACGCGCTGAAAAGTACCCGATATTGAAAGAACAGCTGTTGACTTCCGACTTGGATATAGTAGTGTTATTGGAGAAGTTAGTGGTATACCCATTTGAAAACACAGTGGCAAAGGCCTGCAGAATATCAGAAGGCTGGTCTAGAACAGTATTGTTATACTTCATAGACCTGGGAATTCTGGAGGAGTTTCGTTTGGTATTCATAAATTTCCGAAACAGTTTTGGATCACCAACAATATCGTTTTCAATCCTTTTGTGGTATTCTTTATAGGGTATTTTGACTTGTATTTTGATTAAGGACCTTAATCGTGAAAACTCTCTTCTATAGGCAAGCGACCCAGTTCTTTTCCACTTGGCGTAATAGTAATTCTTCGTTTTCAGATTCCTCTTTATATCCACATTAAACCGCAGAGAAAAATTGCTTTGAGAACTTCTACATCTTGGAACAAAAAGACTTAAGGTGCCATACAGCTGATCTTAAAATGCAGCAACAGCATCATAACTTAATGATTATCTACCACGATGCGGACGGCTGTGGTACCCCGACCAACTTGACAGTTTTGTCCTGATAGAAAGATTCAGTTAGTCAAGACTAGTTGCCACGTTAAAATGTGCAAGTTTACATATTATATATTTCCTGCAGAAGAGCTGCTCGACTTTAAATACGTGTTTAAGCATATAATGAAATAGCAGTTTGAAAATTGCAATAACAGCAAATGATAAAAATTAGTAATTAAATAATTACATGAATAAACTTTATGAATACATATTCAATTTTTCTGTACAGTAAAAAAGTATTGTTAATCTAGAGAGACAGTTATAGAAATTAATAAGTATATATATAGTTGAGTGTTAAAGGTGTTTATACTTTTTTAATTTGTAATAATAATGAATTTACTCAGTGCAGAATTTAATACCGGATCCGTTCGGTAAATAGACGTTCGCCGAAAAAAATTGATCAAAGCAGCTTGGCAGAGCCATTCCGAATTTAAATTTCAAACAACCGATTTCCAGTGAAACGCGAGTTTTGGTTGAGATTCACAGAAAAGTTTTTTTAAAAAACCAACTTCATAACGTACAAAAATCTGACATTATAATGCGGATGTAGGAGAACTTCTAACTCTTACAAGTAACAATTGCACCTTATATACAGGGTGGCGCAGGGGAACGGGAAATTTTCAAATAACGTCATTTCCACGAATAAATTCATAAAACTAGTAATTTATTAACGAAAGTGCATGTAGTAGAAACAACATGCCATTTATGGTTTTACAATCAAAATATCCAAAAGTGCCTCTTTACTTTTTAGAGATGACATCGAAAAGATGTCCTCCCATTCGGCGTTCACACTCTAACAGCTTGTTATGAAAACTCTGGAATGCGCGGTGTAGCAAATCTTGGGGAATGGCAGTGATTTCTTGTTGAATGTTCTCCTTCAGGTCATGGATTGTTGCAGGTCGTGTACGGTACACCTTGCCTTTAAGATACGCCCACAGGAAGAAGTCGCACACACTAAGATCAGGGGATCTAGCAGGCCATTCAATGTCACCGTTACGTGAAATAATGCGTCTTCCAAACAATTGACGAACTGCTGCCGTCAAATGTCGAGCAGTGTGTGACGTGGCTCCGTCCTGCTGAAACCACATGTTTTCCATGTTAAGATTAAGCTCGTACAGTCTCGGTGTAAAGAATGTTTGAAGCATTTCAACATATCGAGTGGATGTTACTGTCGCTGCACTACCATCCTCACGTGCAAAAAAATGAGGGCCGATAACACCATGATATGATACAGCACACCATATTGTGACCTTGTCGCTATGTACTGGTCGCTGGTGTAACTCACAAGGATTGTCCTAGGCCCAATAACGAAAATTCTGTTTGTTTACGAAACCGTTCAGGTGGAAATGGGCTTCGTCTGATATCCATATGTTACCAACGAAATTCGCGTCCTCGTTAATTTTAGCCAATATCTGCCTACTAAACTCCATACGTGACGCTGAGTCTCGTTCATGTAATTGTTGCACAATCTGCAACTTATAGGGATGGAAATGTAATTCGTGCAGTATTCTTTGTAAGCTTCGTCGCTTAATTCCTAGCGTAGATGCATGCTGTCGAACGGAGCGGCGAGGACTTCTCTCGATTGCAGCTCTAACAGCCTCAATGTTCTCTGGGGTACGTACCGTTCGAATGCCACCTGGAGCTTTCTTTTTCAAGACAGATCCTGTTTCTTCAAAATTACGCACCCACGTTGTAATCGCATGCGCAGATGAGGCATGTCTCTGACGTCCACGCTGGTAATGCTGTCGAAATATTCTCTGCGCCATTTTTATAAAACGCTCTCACAGCTACTGCACGTTCCGCACCAGTCCAACGATCCATGATTACTAAATGGCAATGCGTTCACAATAATTGTGCGACGTTACGAACAACTGCCGGCTCTACTGTGCTGTCAACTGTAACAAAATTTCCCGTTCCCCTGCGCCACCCTGTACTACAGATGAGACACGTGTAGATTTGCTGTTTCTGCGTCTCCTTTGTTAATATGGAATATAACTCGCGAACTTTCAATAGACTAATCCGGATATTTATAATAAACATTTGTGAATTTGTGGTTGTAATATAAAGAATCCACTATTCTGCTTTCGTTGTTTACTATTTAAACGTGACGAATTATAAACAAAAACGAGTTTGAACGATTTAAGTTACGTAAGCGATCGAATAAAGGAAACATGAAAAGTGTAGTCCAATTTTTGCTTTTTGGAAATGTAATATTACTGCTCAGTTGGATAGTGCATACCGAACAAATAAAGCATTACCACAACGAGAACGTGAAACACAATCGATATGTGCGTCTTTTTGTGGAGCTTTCGATAACCATTTAGAAAAAGCTACTGTTTTTAAAGGAACCTAAGAAAGTATTCAAATTGAAATTGTGAAAACAATATTCAGTGTGTGTCAGGAAAGAATCTCTAAAGAAGCAAAAGAAGTTGATTATTTGTCTCTAATAATTGACGAAAATACTTACGTATCCAATAAATATCAAATGGTCGTGCTATTTAGGTATATAGCCACGATTTTGGAATTTTTTGGCGCCGTCAGATCATAACGCAAAAATATTATCTATAATCATTCCTACAGAATTAAAATCACAAATTTTAGATCAGTCGTCACGAGCGGATCGTGTAACGGGGCACTAGCACTTATTAAATAAACTTACAAATACGATGCTTATGTGCACTACCATGCGCATCAGTTAAATTTAGTTATGTTGAATGTTGCCTCCGGCAACACTAATATCCGTATATTCTTATACCACATTTACAAGGAATTTATACCTTTTTTTCAACAGTTCTCAAAAAATTGCAATATTGGACCAAATAGTTAAAAAGCGGTTCTTGACATGATACTGTTAACGACAGATTCTCATAATAACTAGAGTTGTCGTTTGGGCTATTTCCATCGTTGGATCGTTGGAAACGACGGAAATAGCTCAAACAACAACTCTAGTTATTATGAGAATCCATCGTCAACAGTATCACGTCAAGAGTTAGAAATTCGATATGGGCTCGAGTTAAACAGGTCTTTCAGACAATACGAAAAGACCGTGATCAAACTTGTCAAGAAATCTAACCATCTTACATTCCTGTATAAAGCAAGACAACTTAAGATCGTCCCAAAAGGCTTAAATATTACACTCCCCGTTTCAAGCAATTGAGTCAAAAGAATTGCTAACAGAGCTAGCGAAGCATTGGTCAGCAACGATGGAAGTAGCCCAAACAACAACTCTAGTTATTATAAAAAGCGGTTATCCCATTCGGCCCTAACAAGATGTAATTTTAGTTCCACAACTATTGGCACTGCGTTTGAATACAGGGAGGAAATTATAGAAACAATACGAAGAATTTTGAATGAAAATAAAACTACAAGCATCACTACTACACACTGGAGAAATTGATCCCCTCATTGTCAATAAGTCTATATTATCATTTGGAACTTTAGTTAGCTCAAATCAGAAATAATATCACGAACACTAGATACCAGAGACAGTGGGCCATCAATTAAAAGACGACGTAAGACTGATTGAGACTAATATATCCAAAGAAGCAAAGGAAATTTGTGATATTATTTGTCAGACCCAAGATAGGTTTAGCTTTACTAGACACTTAACTGCAACTTCTCTATTTTATGCTGATGGATTCAATCAACACAACTCCATCTGAAAGATATCTTTCACAAAACAATTAATTCTTAACACCAAGATAAGAAAACGCTATAAAATACAGCTTTCCCATGGTATTACTAAAATCAATTCACGAGAAAGACATGTGAGACATAAAATGCTAACACACGGACATGTTTCTGCGTTCCTCTTCATCAGCGTGATTTTGAGCAGTTTTGTGCTAACACATGTAATTCTCTCGCTGCTTCTATGACCATACTTAACTCTACGATACAAATGGACATTCCTGGCGCTAAGTAGTGCCAAAAGAAAGAAACATTTGCCCGCAAAGTCACACATCCTCTAGGGAGCGCAATCCACGAATTGCACGAGAAGGGTGGGAAACTGTACCTGCTTCTTTTCGCTGTCTGACTTTGCGGACAAATGTTTTCTTTTGGTACTAGTTAACGCCAGGAATATCCATTTGTATCGTAGAGTTAAGTATGGTGATAGAACCAGCGAGAGAATTACATGTGTTAGCACAAACTGTTCGAAACCACGCTGATGAAGCCGGAAAGGCAGAAACATGTCCGTGTGTTAGCATTTTATGTCTCTCACCCACATGTCTTTCTCGAGAATTGATTTCACTAATACCATGAGAAAAAAGCTGTATTTACAGCGTTTTCTTATCTTGGTGTTATTTTCTAGGCATTCTTTTAGATGTGTTTTAAATTAGTCTCTTACCTATACGTTGATAACGAAAATTATATACACTCAACGAAGTTTCATAAATTACTTATGAAACGGAAGATTTTAAAGCAATGTCGGATTTGGTTCCATTTTATGACAACATAAAACAGTGAATTGTGTGTGACTTTTAGCGAAACTTTAAAACTTTTAAAAAATGTAATTACAATTCCGAGGAGATCAGCTGAGCCAGAACGGTGTTTATTTACTTTGTGAAGAATAAAAACTTTCTTAAGAAACAGCATGGCACAAGAAAGACCTTCTGCTTGGCGATGCTTTCTTAAGAAAAGATTTTAGTCAAAGAGTTATCGATAAATTTGCTACTACCAAAGATCGTCGCATGGATTTTCTATTTCAGTAAAATGAGGATATTAGTGAGTTTTAAGAATCTTTTTCTTATTTCTTTATAAAAAATTAATTTTTACTAAAACTGTTACAAACGTTAGATTTACATATTGGATGTATATA